>JASPKZ010000046.1:1530000-2730000 GCA_030220185.1 Diploptera punctata
GTTTTATTTTTTCTGGCAGAGTTAAGGCCATAAGTCTTCTCTTCCACTCAACCAGAAGTAGATAATGAATTAAACATGGCATGTCATAGTGTAATTGGGTAAGGCAAAACACTACAAACTGGAAGGTCAAGGATTCGAGTCCCGGTGGATCGGGATTTTTAAACTGGCCCAAACCTTCTGCTGGTACCATGGCCCTGGGGTCGATTCAGCATCTAACGGAAATGAGTATCAAATGGTTATTCTGGGGGTAAAGGCACAGTCGCGCAGGGCTGCCAACTCGCCTGACATAAAATTCCGATTATCTATAACAAGTGAGATCCTTATTGTCCTACTACTCCCAAGCATATTATTCCTGACATCTGTAGGGAGGGAAATATGTATAACCTACATTCACTTGGTCTAGTAACTCCGAGCTAAGGTCTAAACACTGAGTTGTTACGAAATTCTACAACTCTAATTCAACCCAGGAAGTTACTACATACCTTACGGGCTACGCCAGTGTCTCCCTACGTAGAGGGGGTAGATGTTGCCAAACTCATAATAACGGTATTTGCTCGTTTAGGGAGGGGAGGTCCCTCCATGGAATCTTTACCTTATCGTGGTAGAGTGGCTTGCGTGCTTAAATGATCCTGAGAGCTATGCCGGCGGTAGCATTGCTGCCGATAGGGTTACCCATGCCGGATGGTCGAAGGTGATAAGCCAGACGAAAAAAGTACCTTGGACGAAAGAGTGACGATCTTTCACTGTAAAAATACAACCGTCAAGAAATGCGGACATGGGTTCAACTGGGGTAAAATTTTCCGGTGGTCAAATAGTCCCCCATTCGGTTCTCCGGGCGGGGACTACTTCAGGGAACCCATGCCAAAGGCTCAAACACAGGGACATGTTCCTAGGAACATGGAATGTTAGGACTTTATACAATAGCGGGGCAATAGAGATATTAACGCGGGAATTAGATAAATCGCCCTTGGATATAGTCGCTTTACAGAAAGTTAGGTGGCCAGGAGAAGGTAGTCACGAATCAGGAAGTTTTGCATTATACTACGGGGGTGCAGAAAGACCTGCATTTGGAACGGGTTTTTTAGTCAGAAGGAGGATCCTATCCGCTATCCGAGATATTAAGTTTGTTAGTGATAGGGTATCATACATAATTCTAAAGGGTAAACGACATGATTTTATAATTGTAAATGTACATACCCCCACAGAAGATAAAGATGACAAGATCAAGGATGAGTTCTATGAAGAATTAGAATGCTTATTTGATAGCCTTTCACGATATCACATGAAAATTATCTTAGGAGATTTTAATGCAAAAGTGGGGCGGGAAGATATATTCAAACCAACAATAGACAAATTCAGTATTCATGAAGATAGTAAAGACAATTGGATTAGAGTAGTCACCTTCGCCACTTCAAAGAATCTCATTGTTAAGAGCACAACATTTCAGCATAAGGATATTCATAAATACACCTGGAAATCTCCAGATGGCGAAAATAGGAACTAAATAGATCATGTATTAGTGGGCAAACGCTGGCATAGTAGCATCATCGATGTTAGATCAGTTAGAGGGACAGACTGCAATTCGGATCATCATCTGGTCAGTGTGTAAATCAGACAACGGCTATCGCTTATGAGAGGAACAAACGCTAAAGATGATTCTGTGAAATTTGAATTAAAAAACTTGAAAAATGATTAAATGCGGCAAGAATACCAAATCAAAAATGCTAATAGATTTGAAGTACTGGAATCTTCAGATGGCAATGTGGCAAACGTAGAAGAAACTGATATAAAATAAAGAATGGGAGGCTATAAGAGATACTATTAAATTATCAGCATCAGAAAGCATTGGTTGTTTAAAAAAGAGGCAAAAAAAGAAATGGGTTGCTGAGGAATGTGCCGACATTGTAAAGAAAAAGAAAGCTAGCAAAAATTAAATTGTTACACGAGCCAAATGAGGTAAATTTAGAGCAATTGGGTAGTATTAGACGGGAAACCACCAGACTACTAAAGAGTAAAACAGAGGGAATATTTGAGAGAGAAGATTAATGATCTTGAAATGAACGCAAAAAATAGGAACATTAGAGAATTATATCAGGGAATTAGTATAGAGAAAAGGGTTTCAGACTAGAACAAACACAATACGGAATGAAAATGGGGATATGATTGCAGATTCCAGGAGTATATCAAACAGATGGAAAAGTTACTTTAATCAGCTATTAAATGTACATACAAAACAGGACATTGAGGAGGATAATTTACAGACAGCAGAAATGCTAGTCGCAGAACCAAGTGTATTAGAGGTTGAAATGGCGATTGATAAATTGAAGATTTATAAAGCATCAGGTTCAGATGAGATCCCAGCAGAACTGATAAAATCAGGGGGAGAAGAATTGATGGACAAAATACGCTGGTTGCTTAGTATGATGTGGGAAAAAGAAGATCTTCCAGATGAATGGAAAGAATCAATTATCATACCAATTTATAAGAAAGGAGATACAACTGATTGCAACAACTACAGGGGCATCTCATTACTTTCAACTTCGTACAAATAATATATAATAAATAACATAATATATAACAAATATATTAGTAAGCAGACTTACTCCCAATATTGATGACATTCTAGGAGATCATCAATGTTCACTTAGAAGAAACAGGTCTACAACAGATCAGATTTTTAGTATAAGATAGATTTTAGAAAAGAAATGGGAATATAATGGTACTGTACATCAACTATATGTAGACTTCAAAAAAGCATACGATTCAATTAAAAGGGAGAAGTTATATAGTATCCTGCTGGAGTTCGGAATTCCTAAAAAGTTAGACTTATACGAATGTGTCTAAATGGCACAAGTGTCGATGCGTGTAGGTAAACAGTTTTCGGACACTTTTGAAATCCAGAATGGGTTGAAGCAAGGAGATGCACTATCTCCTCTACTATTTAATTTTGTAATAGAACATGCCATCAAATCTTTAGAGAATGAGGAAAGCTTACAACTCAATGGTATGAATAAGCTGTTAGTTTATGCTGATGATGTAGTACTATTGGGCGATAGCGAGGAGATACTAAAGGACAGCACGCACACACTATTGAGTAACACTAAGAAATTAGGACTGGAAGTAAATATCAATAAAACTAAATATATGGCCACACTTAGAAATACGTTATATAATGACAATGGACAGCTAATGACAAATGAGGGAAATTTCGAGGAAGTGGCTGAATTCAAATACCTAGGAACAATAATCACACATAGGAATGAGGTGCACAAACAAATTAAACATAGGCTCAATTCTGGAAATGCATGCTATTATGCTTTGCAGAGTCTCTTGATGTCGCAACTCCTTTCAAAAAGCGTTAAAATGAAAATATATAAATCTATTATTCTACCAGTTATATTATATGGGTGCGAAACATGCACTCTAACTTTAAGGGAGGAAAGGAGAGTACAAGTATTTGAGAATATACTACTTAGGAAAATATTTGGACCAAAGAGAGATGAACAGATAAGTGATTGGAGAAGACTACATAATAATGAACTACATGATCTTTATGGGAAGCCAGATATAATAAGAACAGTTAAGTCTCGTAGAATGCGATGGGCAGGACATGTTGCACGTATGGGGAATGAAAGACTTACATGGAGGCTTCTTGTGGGAAAGGCAGAGGGAAGATGCCCGGTTGGTAGACCAAAAATGAGATGGGAGAATAACATTAACTATGATATGAGGGAAGTAGATTATACAGTGAATGATTGGAAAGCATTGTCTCAGGATAGGGATGTATGGTGAGCTTATGTCCGCGCGGCCATGAACCTACGGGTTCGATAATGGCAGTGAGTAAGTAAGTAAGTAAGTAAGGGAGGGGAGGAGGGGGAAGGTTAGGTGTACTTTTTCCAAATATATGTACTATACATTAAAAAAAACATTTTACGGCGTGCAGACTAGTTTTAGAGTAAATATGAGATACACTTTCACACAGGGTAGTAGGCCTACAGATCCGCACGAGCTCAGTGATAAGTGGTAACTGTTTTTTTCTTTAAGAGGGGGTGGCTTGGACGGCTGCAATTTACAACTCTGTACCTGCTGTGTTGCATACTTCAGTTTTATTTTACGATTTCTCTCAAGAAAATACTGTTAAAATGGCAACCCAGTTCCCCTATCCCTAATACACACTAACTTCCTGGGTTGAATCTGACTGTAGGTAGATAGAATTAATAAACATTTAATTGATCCCCGCTTTTTCCGGTAGGCGGTTCTCTACTGGGTAGTTTCATAACTAGACTAATTTAGTTCGCTTACTTCCCTATAAAAGTGATAAAGGGACATGTGATTAGTACATCACCTCATAGAGACATCAAGTAGGGAACTAAAATATTACTTGGAAGGAAGGTCGGTTAAATTTAGCTTGAAGGCCTTTTTTTATTTAGGCTTGATGTTAATTTACGACCCCAAACCTTCAGACTTGGAACCCACGACCATTTGCACCCAAGACCTTCGGGACTAGAAGAAATTAACATCCGCGGCTGACACTGAATATTTAAATATATTTAATTAAAATTATATTAACAATTAGTCTAACTATAAGTTACAGAATTTATTGTATTGTTTTTAAATGTATTTGTATGTACATTCTACTACGATATATTTTTGAATTAATTAACAACATCATAGGAAGGGAACTGTGAATTAATTTCTCCAATTAACATGTTCTAAGTGGACGAAAGTGCTAATATGTTTATTAACAAGTATACATTTGGTCTTCTTGAATGGAAGAAATGAGATTGCGCAACATGCTTAGTAGGCATGGAAAATTCGGCACTGGAAAAAGGAACTTGCTGTCACCATCCTGTGAATATGGATCCCAAAGCACAACATTTCAATGATTTTTGTGTCTTTGTTTCTATTTTATTTTTTCATTACTTCATGTAGATTTCAATTTTAAGTAGGGACCATTTTAAAGATAAATTAGACATATGGACAGATGTAAACAAGTATTATTATTATTATTATTATTATTATTATTATTATTATTATTATTATTATTATTATTATTATTATTATTATTATTATTATTATTATTATTTAAACAATAAGTGCTTGAATGTTCAAAGAAGCTGGCTGCAAAGAGGATCTGAAGACAACACTAATTTGGTTATTCTTATGAAATTACATAATAAATATTGTAAATGTATCATCTGGGAAACGTAAGGATATATTAAAACAATACCATCTCGTAACTTTTTAAGGTTTAATACATTTAGGTTTAAGTATAAATACTATCATTCCTTGTAGGACATTCTTAGGAGATATAAAATGTATATATTTGCGTAAGTTCTTGTACTTGAGTAGACAACTGAATGCATGTGTAGAATGGAAGTAGTCTAATATAAGTAAGGACATTTTTGTATTAATTTTTTGAGGCTAATAATGTTTTAAGACTTCGGGTCTCTAATACAGCATATGTTTCTCTCAGAAAATATATCGCTTCCTGAATTACATTTATAATGATGGGAGTATTATGTCAGATTTTCACACATTTTATAGGAGACGTTACATGATTAATTTTTTTTATTTCTTCGACAAAATTATCTAGATCTTATAACTGTTTTTCTTGTATATATTAATACAATTTATTTATTTAATTTCTTAGATTCTAATTTAATTTTAGCTTAAACCAACAATTGGATGGAAAAATATTAATAGAAAAAATGTTCAAATTTACATCCCTTATGAACTGTATAAAAATCAGACGAATATACAACAATAAAAAATTACAAAAAGCACACAAATAAACTTAGAAACTAATTATTTTAAAACATCCCTGGAAACATACAATGTGTATTGTTATTTTGACACTTAAACAAAATAACTTGTTACTTAAAATCTGTCCCCTTATTCTGTAATTAGACTTTTTATGGACAAATAATACATAATATTGATGAAAGTAGATATTTCTATTTCAATCAATTTGAATTAAAAAACTAATAAAATTGTACTTATAATCCTCACAGAATAAGATCAAGAATTTTGGTTTTCAGTTTTTTTTTTATTTATACAATTACATTTTTTGGTCATTGTGTTATAGCAGTAGACTGTGTGAGCAATAGTATGTCTTTTGTTATATTTCCGCATGTGTAGCCCTATATTGTTCGTATTTAAGTATTTTGTGCAAATTAACGGAATATTAACTTTTGATTAAATAATTCATAAAAATATGATTAGAGATCAAATGGGTCCAGCTATTGAAATTCCATGCTTGGATTTGCCTTTATAATTGAAACTACGGAAAAACTTAGATTTTTCGGTCTTGGATTTGATCTCGATACTTTCAGAATACGAGTCTCCTACACATGCTATCATCTGAGCCGACTCTTTCAGTCAATTTTGATGTAGTTACATTTGGTACTTGAAGTTCTTGAATTTACATTTGGTACTTGAAGTTCTTGAATGTAGGCTACATTATTTGTGACGTAGAGAGCAGAAGTGTTGCAAGAATTAAGAGAATATGTAATGGACTGCATGGTGGGATGAAAATTGAGCTATCATTAAAGAACCCCACACACACACCAGGGATAATTAACCTCTAATTGAAAACTTCCTCATGGCCAATGAATGCACAGCTATATGACCTCATGGCACTCCCACGGCATGAGTTCACAAGAGCGCAAATAAAAACATTTCACGTCAAAATTTAAAGCTTCATCATATTACATAAAAATTCTCGCAGTTTGTAAGATATTTTACTATTATATGAAACTGGAGATTAAATTTAAAAAAATTAACGTTGAATGGCCTTCATTTGTTAAAATTATAAATTTTGAACCATATCCCAGAATTTATTACTCTCCTAGAATTACAGTGCTATCTATCCATTATAGAATTGCTTAAACGCTTAGATATACGTAATCTATGGTATAAGGATTCAATTCCCAATCAAGTATACAAAATGATTTAATGATGATGATGATGATGATAATAATAATAATAATAATAATAATAATAATTTCTTCTCTACATAATTCTATGCTAAGCTTACGGACTTGTTGAGTCTAGAAATCAAGAATCTTTCCTACGTTTCTTCGGTCTTCCAACTGACTTCCTACAACCCACCGGTACCGTATATTATTATCTCTTCATATACCAGCCATCCTGTCTGGTGCTATTCGATATACGTGCAAATTACATTCTATCTTCTCTTATTCACACATTCATTTATTGCTTGAATATGCAATTATTTTATCATTTCCTCATTTTGAATTTTATCTATCCTTGCTTTATCTAGGATTTTGTTAGGGTATCCATCTATTGTGTTTTTAAGATCGTTAGGTTCTCCTAGTATAAGCTGAGGCATAAGGCAGTATAGGCTGTATCACTCCTTTATACATTATAATTTGATTTCCTCATTGTTCCATATTGTATCATTAATGTAACCTGATGTTCTGACTGCCTTATTAGCTGATGTAAATATCTTCCTTTTGCAGTGATCCCAACTAGTTATCTCAATTCCTAGATATTTAAAAACCATGATCTGCTTAATCATCCTTTCAGCAAGTTTCAACTTGCATCTCAAAGGAAATTTATTATTTAGTAGATTAAATAATCATATTGACATTTATTTGACACCTGAGGTGGAATTTATATAGTAATCTTCGCAAGTTTTCCTCAGTATCTGCCACCAGGACAGCTTATCGTCATATTAGACTATTTTACTTCACTGTTCTCGATTTTACGCTCATTTGGTATTCACATATTTTATAATTGCATTCGTTATTAAACAACAGTGGGCTTAGAGAGCCTTCCTATCGAACACCTTTTTAATTGGAGCCCTGTATTTTCCGATTATTTACCTTTCATTTTTATTCTATTAAAAGAGAGAGTAATTTAATAACTAAAAGCAATCCCGTTAATATATATTCTGAAATTTGTAAAACGTATTTCAGTTGCAGCGTGTCAAAAGCCTTCTCGATATATAAAACATAAAAATACAGGTGAATTATATTCGACAGCATTTTCCATTACCTAATTATAGAAATAGTTTCAATACAAAACCTGCCAAGTCGAAATCCCTGTTGTTCTACTCGTAAATGAAGGATTTCAGTAAGTATTTGTTGAATTAATTTTGTCGAAATTTTCAACACGTATTCAATAAATTAATCGGTCTATAGTTGTCATTTTTTTTTAAATTCAGAAACTGTAACACTATTTCCATTCTTCCGGATTTTTTATTTATTTATTTATTTTTTATTTTTTATTTTTTAAATACCTGATTGTCCACCGCTGTGGTCTCGAGGTAGCGTGCTGCCTTGTCACGCAGCGGGCCCGGGTTCCATCCCCGGTCGGGGCAGTTTTTCTGGGTGAGGTTTCTATCGGGGTTTTTCCTCACCTGTAAGACAAATGTCAGGAAAACTTTAAGGCCCAAACGGTCCCCGAAATCATATGACCATCATCATCATCAACATCCTTATCATTATCATCATCATCCTTCACAGGTGTGGAAAGCAACGGGAAGCTACCACACCTACACAATTCCCTAGTAAAGCTGCAAGCATAGCATGAAAATGCTATGATTGCAGTGAAGGACCTGCCTTCGGGCAGAATTACTATGGAATGGAATACCTGATTAATTAATTTTATTATTTGTGATAGAACTTATTTTCCGCCATATTTTATCGTTTCCAAAGTTACACATAGTCTTCTCCTGGTGATTTCCTATACTTGAGTTTCCTAATAGCATTTACAATAACTTTATTCGGCATTTTTAGTATCACATTGGGACACCGCTTTCAATGTTACATGTACTTGGTCATTTTTCATGTTAAAAATGTCATGATATTTTCTTCAGTTTTATTTTATCTTTCAAAATTTTGACTTCTGCTGTTTGATTCTCCATACTTGGGGTTGCAGGGGCTAGATCATAATCTCTCTCTCTCTCTCTCTCTCTCTCTCTCTCTCTCTCTCTCTCTCTCTCTCTCTCTCTCTCTATTATATATATATACGTTTCTTAATATAATTATTTAATGTTTCTAATGCTTGCATTCGTTCTGTTTTTAATCACTTTATAATTCTTATATTGAACTTATGTATTTGAAGAAATCTGCCTTCTTTACTCTTCCTTATATTTTCATCTCTACATAGAACCAAGAGTTATATTTGAAGTTCGTTTGTGACATATTTACAATAAGCTTATATATAATGATAGGCTTATATAAGTCTAGTATTTGAGTGCATATTCCATTATATCTGAAAACACTCAGTAAAATTACAGTATTTTTAACTGGTGTAAGCAGAGCAGTCCTTGATACAATAGCCAATGGAATTTCAGGTAAACAAGGAAAGATGAGAAAATGTGTTGAATGTAGGTGGGGGGGGGGGACGCCGTAGCGTAGTGGTAAAGGAACTGAGCTACAAGCCGGAGGGTCGAGGGTTCAAGTCCCATTGGGGTCAGGATTTTTAAACTGACCCAAACCCTCTGGCGGCACTATGGCCCTGGGGTCGACTCAGCCTCTAACGGAAATGAGTACCAGACGCTTTTTCTGGGGTAAAGGCGGTCGTCACGCAGGGCTGACAACCCGGCTGACATAAAGTGTCGATTGTCTAGAAAAAAGTGGGAGCCTTAACCTCCTACTACCCCAAGGCCTCCGGGCCTGTTGTGGGATCACTTTACTTTATGTAGGTAGAGGTAGATTATTTCTTGATCTTGTATTTAAGTTGTAATGGAAAAATGTGGAATGGAATAAGATAAAATGTAGAGGAGTGATGAGCTGGACAGAGTATTTCAAGAAGTAGAGGCAGTACATTTTTCATGTATCCTCCAACCGGAGCCAAGGATGTGGATTTTTATTATAAAAATTGGTTAATATACCCTGTTCTATGATGAAAGTTAAAAATTAAAATGTACCTGTTGGTAGGTGCCGTCGTTCTCGCCGTCGTTCTCAACTTTGTTAAAATATTGTATATAAAATTAACTGGAGCTCTTTCGGAAGATGGAAGATAACTTCCGAAAGCGCTCCAGTTAATTTTATATACAATATTTTAACAAAATTTAGGACGACGGCACCTACCAACAGGTACATTTTAATTTTTAACTTTCATCATATGACTTCACTTCAACGGAATTTGATATGAATTTTACTAGTATTGATACCCTGTTCTGAGCGGCTATTCATTTAGTAGGGAACAAATCAGAATGTTTATTACACAACTTTATTCATTGTTTCCAAAATGGTGAAAAGACTGAACAAAATATTTCACTTCACATGATGACTCATTAAGAAGCAATAGATCCACCTTTCTCCAAATGTTAGTAGATAAAAAAGTGTGCTAGTGCGTCATCGGTTGAAACCACATTTTGCTCAGGAATGTTTACTAGCACATCTTCCAAGAACTTTACCAGCAGGCTATTTATTGCATGAAATTCAAGTATCTGGGACATGCTAACAGAAGACATGTGACATCAGACGTCAGTGGGGTAGTCTAACGTGAAGCGGTAGATTTGAATCTCGATTCTTTTCGTTAAAGTAGTGCCGAAATACAAACGCCTCAGTTCTTGAGACAGGTTCCTTTACTTTATCAGTTCCCTCCACATTCCTCGAAATAGTGTAATAGGAATTCTAACCAGTCTCAAGTTGTTACTAGAGATGGCCATTTTCCTTATCAGAAAAATGCGAAAAAAAAACGGACTGCTCTCTGAAAATGACATAATTAAACATCCAGCACTAGTTGGTAGACATAACCTAGCATACTCATGTTAAATTCCAAAAAGCTGCCAAGAGCATGTTATTTGTCATGAGGCCCGTTTCATATCAAATTCCGTTGAGGTGAATAGTCATTAGATAAAAATTGAAATTTAAAACGTACCTCTTGGCAGGTGCCGTCGTCCTCAAATTTGTTAAATTGTTTGATTTTATATACATCGCTTTAACAAATTTGAGGACGACGGCACCTGCCAACAGGTACATTTTAAATTTTAATTTTTATCTTAAAACTTTCTTTATGTTATGCATGATATGTTTTCTCTTCAGTTCGACACTTTTAAATAAGCTGATATCAAAAACTGAGTTCCTCTAATTTTTAAAATTCATGACGAAACACCGTTGAGGTCACTATGTAATATTTATAATATTCCTCTAATTTAACAAAAGAAATAACATATTCCGTAAACCAATACAATGGGACTATATAATTCGACTTTCTGAGAAATCCAATTAATTTATGCAGTACCTCCGTGATGGACTATTTTCAAGGTAAATTCTATGTAGGAATTATTCACTAAATTTGCCACGTCCAGTTAAAATTGAGTATGAAAATTGCATGTAGTACATTATACATTTTTTGTCTATCGTAAAATGCTGAAAAATGTAACTTTTGTTCACTTACTTCTCCTCTAAATAGAGTGTAGCTTAATGAGAAGTTATCATACATTCCTTAAGACATTGTTCTTGCAGAAGAAATCACAACATGAAAGCCCTGAGGGCATTATGAAAAACAATGAGTTGCTAAACACTGCAATAAGAGATACTTGTGTCCGTTTTCGGCAAGTAGCAGTGTTTGTTATGCGAGAGGAGTGTTCATCCATCCCATATAGGAAAGTCTGAATCATCGCAGATATTGTAACTATTCCTATTCTGTAACCCATGTCTTCCGGTGCACGACTCTAGAATTACCAAGTGTTACTGCATTGTCAACCAACATCTGCATGACAAAACGGTTACACCATTGTTCATCCAAATTGGTATTAGTTAGGGGTGGTCAAAAAAAGAATTGTAACCAACACTTATTTAAAAAAACAGAGTTTTCAGGTTAAAGTTAAAATACCTTCAGGATAGCAGGAACGCCCTGTATCGAATAACGTCAAAACATTGTTTGTAAAGATAATCCATTCATAATACGTAGTTAAACGTTAATAGATAATTTAACTTTTTTGTTTATCATCATCATCAGCACTCCAGGGATTAGGCAATTGCCCGTTCCGATTTCATAATGCATCAGCCCAAAGTCTTCTAGGTCTTCCAACATTAGGTCTTCCAACATCACGTCTTCCTCTTGCTTGACAATTTCTTGCTAACAATGGATATCTCTCCTTACTCATTCCATCCATATGATCAATCCAATTCTGTCTGTAATTCGTGACCTTATCCAATAAAGGCTGTACTTTCAATTCTTCTCTTATATCCTCATTTCTTATTATATCAAGTCTTGTACATCCTTTTACTTGTCTTAGGAACCTCATCTCCGCCGTCTTTTTTGTTTATGTTATATAATTCTATAACAATAAACATGTTTGCTGAATTTTAAACTTAGTCCTAATTGTATATATACATTCTATAATAATGTGGATTTAGAAGAAACAGGTCTAAAACAGATCAGATTTTTAGTATAAGGCAGATTTTAGAATACAAATGGAAATATAATGGTACTGTGCATCAACTATATTTAGACTTTAAAAAAAGGCATATGATTTAATTAGGAGGGTAAAGTAACTTATAGTATCCTTCTGGAGTTCGGAATTCCTAAAAAGTTAGACTTATATAAATGTGTCTAAATGACGCAAAGAATAGGGTGAGTGTGTAGGCAAACACTTTTCGGATACTTTTGAAATTCACAATGAGTTGAAGCAAGGAGATGCACTATCTCCTCTACTATTCAATTTTGTACTAGGACATGCCATCAAATATTTAGAGGATGAAGAAGGCCAACAACACAATTGTATGAATATGCTGTTTGTCTATGCTGATGAAGTAATATTATTGGGTGATAGCGATGAGATACTAAGGGCCAAATATACACTCTACTGAGCTAACACTAAGAAATTGGGACTGGAAGTAAACACAATAACAATAAATATGTGTTTACATATAGAAATACATTATATAATGAAATGGACGGCTAATGTAAAATAAGGGAAATTTTGAAGAAATGGTTGAATTCAATTAACTAGGGACAATCATTACAAATAGGAATGAGATGCACAAAGAAATTGAACATACGCACAATTCTGGAAATGCGTGCTAGTTGTGCAGCGGATTCAGACGTTGGGTGTGTTTTCGTTCGACATGTCTATATTCTTTCCTTCTTTTAAAATTCCAATGTCTTTGTCGGATGTTAATTTTGTAATGGCTCTGTGAATTATCGGTTGTGATGAACTGATTACCTATTTCCAATATATGCTTAGCAAAGATCCCTCGTGATTAATACAATTTTAAACATGTTCATCGTATCTTGTGTTAAAATCCCTTGTGGTTTTGGTGATGTAACTATTGAAGAGAAGTAACTATTGCACTTGAGTTTATAAACACTTTATTTTTGTTTTTATAAGTTCCTTCTACTTTGATATGATGTTGTTTAGTTTATTGTTAGTTTTAAAGGTGACTTTTATATGTTTATCGTATTTCTTGATTGAATTAACCAATTTTACTGTTTCATTTTCCGTGAGGTGAGTGAAAACCAATTATTTGTATTTATACTCTTATAGTTTCGTTATAAATATTTTTTTTTCATTTTTGTTTTCTGCCACCAAATTTGATGATTATTTCTTATTTGTATCCGTTTTTACTGCAAGAAATTTGATATCATGTAATTATTTATTATAATTAGTTTTTGTTTAAATTGTAGCTTTAACATTCTGTTTATTAAGCTGATAAAGGTGCTCACTTTCTCTTGTATGGGGATGTCTTGATTTTTAGTGTATAGCTATTGTGTTGTTGGTTGGTTTTCTGAATATCCATATGTTTAAACTATTGCTATTTAGATTTTTATCGATTGTTAGATCTAGATAGTTTATCGAATTGTTCATTTCGGTTTCTTCGGCAAATTGTGTTTTACTATGCATTTTGTTTAATTCATCCGATTTATTTTTCTGTGTGGTTTTCTTTTTCATATATTAGGCCTACTAGGTAATACCCCGCGTGCGTGCTATTCCTAAAAAATAAGTTTTTATGTTTAGTTGAATAAGTAAAAGAAAATTAATTATAAATTTATATCGTAATTACTTTTACATAATCCATGCTGATTGTCCGGGAATCTTCTTGGCATCAAAGAGTGAAAGACATAAATGGTTATTGTGAGTTATCCGTAAAATATACACATATGCTTTCGCGGACTCTTTTTTAATTTTTTGAGACATTCAATTCTCTTTATATTAATTTGGTGTATTTGCTATGGTTTAGGCAGCACAAGACATTTAAGCGTGCAAAATGTGACTTTTTTTTAGTGCACCGATGCAATTCTGTACTTATAGTACGTAGCCTATATCATCCAGGGTTCCATGAAAGCTAGAATTGTTAAAATTGTTCAGACCATCTTCTGTGTAGTCGTCCAACATTTCTCCTTCCGTGCGGTTTATAATTTAGCAATAATTTTGGAAATCTTTCTTCTGGCATCCTATCAATATGTTCTTTCCAATCGTTCCTATATTTAATTATTCGTTCTGTAAGTTTGAAAATATTTAGTTCCTTTCTTATATCTTCATTCCTTTTGTTATCCAGCAGAGTATATCCTGCTATATTTCTTAAAAATCTCATCTCAGCTGCTTCCAATTTTGTTCTTGATACATTAATTGTCCCAAAAAATCTAAATGATGATAAATCCCCATTCAAATCGGTCCAAGTGGTTTTTGAGTCCATGAAGGACAGAAGACAGACTCATAGACACTAATTTCTTATATATAAGATTAATAGGTTATCAACATATATCACTTACTTACTACTCACTGGCACTATCGAACCCGTAGGTTCATGACCGCGCGGACATAAGCTCTTCATACATCCCTATCCTGAGCTAATGCTTTCCAATCATTCCCTGTGTAATCCACTTCCCTCAAATCATAGTTAATGTTGTTCTCCCACCTCATTCCTGGTCTATCAACTGGGCGTTTTCCTTCTGGCTTTCCTAGAAGAAGTTTCCATGCACGTCTTTCATTCCCCATACGCGCAACATGTCCTGCCCATCGTAGTCTACGAGACTTAACTGTTCTTATTACATCTGGCTTCCTATAAAGACCATGTAGTTCATTGTTATGTAGTCTTCTCCATTCACCTGTCTATTCATCTCTCTTTGATCCAAAAATTTTCCTAAGAACTTTATTCTCAAATACTCGTAATCTCCTTTCCTCCCTTAAAGTAAGAGTCCATGTTTCGCACCCATATAATATAACTGGTAGAAAATAGTTTTATATATTTTTTGTTTAACGTTTTTTGAAAGGAGTTGGGACATCAAAAGTCTCTGCAATGCATAATAGCATGCATTTCCAGAATTGAACCTATGTTTAATTTCTTTGTGCATCTCATTCCTATTTGTGATTATTGTTCCTAGATATTTGAATTCAGCCACTTCCTCAAAATTTCCCGCATTGTCATTAGCTGTCCATTTTCATTATATACTGAATTTCTACGTGTGACCATATATTTAGTTTTACTGATATTTACTTCCAGTCCTAATTTCTTAGTGTTACTCAATAGTGTGTGCGTGTTGCCTTTAGTATCTCCTCGCTATCGGCCAATAGTACTACATCATCAGCATAAACTAACAGAACATATCTCACTAGTAATTTTATTTTAAATTTTCGAAATTCTCTCTTCAGATTTTGTAACAATATTTCTTATATGATTTCTGATGTCTGACTGCCTATTGGTTATAAATTCGTTATTAAAACTGAAGTAATGTTGTTTTACTACTGTTTTAATCATTTCATTTTTTCAATATGATTTATATCCATTCTTGTAGTTGTACTATCACATAATATCTATTCTTTCAGATATTTGAATATTAATTGTAGGCTATATAGATTATTTATGTTGAAAGGCGTCATTTTGGCGTTTTTATTCATATCTAAATTTTGGCTACGGTTAGCTAGATCAAATGAGTTTCATATTGTATAGTTGTTTCGTAATGTTACTCTTTAAGTTTTTTTAGCAATAGTTTAGATAGTTCATATACCCCATTTGTCCCTAATGAAGATATGGGTGTTACCTAGCGGGAGTTTCTTAGCCAGGCTACTTCCTGTCAGCGAGTGTATCGCCTCAATAAGACATATACTGTAGTAGGCAAATAAGGTGTTACTTGGATAGGAAACGTCGGTTTAATTTTTCTCAGGCGGATTAATTTAGGCTTGAGGTTCTTTTACGAGTCCTTAATCTTCAGACTCGGGACCCACGGCTTAAAGTATCTTCTGGAAGACTTGTTCTTTGGATTCTTTTACCCCTAAAAATGCATCGATCGCGGCCGGGTTTCAACCCACGGCCTTCGAGATTAGAGGCAAGGCATATTACCATAAACCACGACTGTGAGCAAAATGTAGTACATTGAACATTTAGCGTGACGCAATCCCTTAACCTTGGCTTCCGCTTCTACCTTTCATATCAAATAGCTACTACTCATTTATCTCTAAGAAAGAGTGTACCCCTTCCGAAGCATTTACTAAAAATCTATGGAATTCTAAAAATCTATGGAATTCTGATATGCCAACCAGACACATCCATAGGAATGGTCTGTAAAAGTTATGATATATGTTTGCGTTATATATGATGTTATATGGGCTCAACTGCACTTCTATAGCGCTTGATTTTTCAGTTATATTGTTGTAAACTATAGCTCTTCTTCTGTATTAACTAACATTATTTAATATTTAAACTTTTTCAAACAATTTTATAACATTATTAGACAATTTTGCAGTATTTATTTAAATATGCAAATCACAATATTATGACAGACAATATTGGTGATGCTAACTGCTATTTTCTCCACAGAGTACATTACTTAGTCTATGATTTTTCTATCGCGTTTTGGGTTATCGCTGATTGGATCAGCGTTTGGGAGTGATAAGTAGGCTAAGTGTACACCCTTTTTTAATAAACGTTTCGTAATTTTAATATTGTTAATATATTTTTTAAACATAGATTTGGGGATTTATTGAAAATATCGGTCATTTAAATTTCATAGCGACGGATAGTAATCGAGGATGATAATCGATATGTGGTTCGATTATGGGTTATCGCTGGCTCTATAAATTCTGGCGCTTGCGCACTGTTGTTCTATAGGACTTTGAAAATATTTCACGCTAGTTTAAGTGCAGTTTTTCCGTTATATGTTTATAATGTATCTTCTTTTCTCATTCCAGGAATAA
Source organism: Diploptera punctata (assembly GCA_030220185.1). Lineage (NCBI taxonomy): Eukaryota > Metazoa > Arthropoda > Insecta > Blattodea > Blaberidae > Diploptera > Diploptera punctata. The sequence goes on from JASPKZ010000046.1 coordinate 1,547,123, forward strand.
CGGTGGCAGCAACAGAATGGGAGAAAAGTCACGTGTCTGCAGAAGATTATTCAATGATGAAAACGACGGAGAAGAGAATACTACAGGAGAAATTGATAATTTAGAAAATTTAATCAAAGAAGAACTGCAGAGAGACAGAGAAGCTGCAATGAGACGTTGGAATTTTGACTTCGAAAATGAAGTGCCATTACCTGGACGGTGGGTATGGGAGAGAGAACCTCCCGCAGATGTCCCACCAGAGAATCCCCAGCGGTTCCCACCAATGAGGGACAAACTCCTCAGAATGAAAACGTACCGCTACCAGAAACACAAAATAATCACGAAGATCCACCGGTACACTAGTCAAATTAATTATTTGCACTGCACATTTTTATATACATATTCATTATTTTTATTTTAACAAAATTGAATCATAGTAAGAGAATTAATTTTATTTATAGACCAATTTGTTATCATTTGATTTATAAAGTCTATTTGTATATAATGTTATATACATTTAATTATTATATTTTTACGTTCCTAAACGAGTTGTGAAGTGCAATTGATAGTAGTGGAAATTAAACTTATTATTACAAATATTATGCTAAACTTCTATTCAAATCACTTAGCTTACGATAACTTAGAAGCGAAGTAAACTTTTTAAGTATTCAGTTCTGATTTTGAATGTTTATAGCAGTGCTCAGCCATATAAAATGAGTGAAATTACGGAAAATTGTATGTTATTATATGGATGTAGATGGTTTCTAGTATTTGATTTATAATCTTAGAGGCCTCAAAAGTAATTTGTTGGGCCATGCTCGATGAGGCAGCTAAATATATTCTGTAGATGAAACAGTCTTATGATTAAATTTCAGGTCCATTTCTGAATAAAATAACGCTGAAGAAACGTACTACAGACCACATTCCGGATCCCAAAATCATTAATGCCTATTTGTAGAATGAACTTTTTCTTTTGGAATCGATTATCCCGAACTCATTTTTTTGTTTACACTTTCCCTAATCCAAAATTCAAAAGACTATTTTTCAGAATGGACTTTTTTTCGAATAGATTATCCTGAAATCAATTTCCCGAATTCAAAATTACGAATATAGATTATATCATTAAATAAATAAGATATAATAAATTAAATCGATGTTGCTATGATATAAAGTAATTTCTGTTTCAAAATTCTGGCTATATTGGTTTTCTTTAGATTAAATGAGATTAGAATGGATTACGATATATTAGGGTAATATTCGTTAATTAGATTAATTTAGAATGACTTAGGATACATTTAGTTAATATTATTAGTTAAGTAGGATTAGAAAACTTAGTAATTGGATGAGATTTTTTATTTATTTTGGAAAAATAATTTTTAAGTAAAGTTATTTGAGAAAAGATTTGGAGACAAAGTATTTGGGGAATGGTTTCGGGAAACTATTCGAGAATTAGAAAAAAAATCAGTATTAGGTCTCTATGAAATTGCTAGGAACCTCAAATAAAATTGACGTGGGAAATGTCTAACATTGAAACAAATCCTCGTACTTTATAGTATATCAGAGTTTATTAATATTTAAACATACTTACGAAAAAATATATTTTTATTAAATATTACTTTTAAATGTAATAATAATAATAATAATAATAATAATAATAATAATAATAATAATAATAATAATAATAATAATAAATATATAATTCAATAGTGAGAAGTACTGTCACATATGGAGCTGAAGTTTGCAAATTCAACAAAAACGTAGAAGAAAACCTTATGTCAATGAAAATGGATTTCTTGAGGAGAACAGCAAGATGTTCAAAATTAGAAAAAATATGAAATACTGTCATACGAGAAAAAATGAATAGCCTATTAGATATTCAATAATAGATTATATAAAATATAAGCAATTAAATTGGTATGGGCACGTACAACGAATGCAAGAAGAAGAAAGATTACGCAGGAAACCATTGGAATAGTGTTCACCTGGAAGAAGAAGGAAAGGAAGACCTCGAAACTCGTGGATGCAAGAAATAAGAACGGGAATGAGAACAAGAAGACTGGAGGATATGGAGTGGATAGATAAAAACGAGTGGAGAATTTTAGGTACAGAAAGATGTGTAAACATTAAAAATCTGTATATATATATATATATATATATATATATATATGGTATGATAAGAAAAATAAATGCCTGGACGGGATTCGAATCGAATCCCGTCCAGGCATTTATTTTTCTTATCATACCATATTAAGCTTGCATTGCTCAATGTTAAATATTTAATTATAACATATATATACATATATATATACATATATATATAAACTAATAATTTAATTAAAATAACAGAGTTAAGGCTATGAAGCTTTCTCTTCCACTCAACCAAGTAATATTATATACAGAAAAAAAAGTTACGTATGATAATATAAAGGATAGGCCCTTAGTCTATCGGTATCCAAAATGTAGATTCGAAAATATGTATTTTGAATTAAGCACATAATAAAGTAAGGTAAACATGTAAAATAAATTCTCCGCTGAGAATGAAAAGAAACAAGGATATGCAATATCAAAGTTGCCATTCAATTTCATCCTTGAATATCCCATTAGTAAAATTGTCTAGAACAATCTGGGTTTAGATATGAATGGAATCCACCATGTTTTGCCCTATGTCGATAACGTGCAAGAAAATTGCTTAAATGTTAAAATTAATTAGGCTCTTCTGTGATCGAATTATAGATTATCCACTTGTAAGTTCGATGTAGGTTATTCTTTCAGGTTTTTGTGTAATAATTATCCCTAGCATATTTGAAGAAATTGAATACAGAATTAAAGCAAGAATATATCATATTACTATATAGTTCAATGTCTTCTCAGCTTATGTCAATTATGAAACAATAATCTTGCCTGAGGTTCTCTGTAAGTGTGAAACATGGTCTTTTACATCAAGGAAATAAAACAGGTTAATAATCGAAAAAAAAAAGCTTACTAGGGCAAATATTCGTTCCCGTAACGGATGAGAATGGAAGAAGTTTTATACCAATGAATAATTCTGTTAATAATAATAATAATATAATAAAATAATAATAATAATAATAATAATTAAAGTAAAAGTAAAGTAAAGTGATCCCACAACAGGCCCGGAGGCCCTTGGGGTAGTAGAAGGTAAAGGCTCCCACTTTTTCTAGACAATCGGCACTTTATGTCAGCCGGGTTGTCAGCCCTGCGTGACGGCCGCCTTTACCCCCAGAACAAGCGTCTGGTACTCATTTCCGTTAGAGGCTGAGTCGACCCCAGGGCCATAGTGCCGCCAGAGGGTTTGGGTCAGTTTAAAAATCCTGACCCCAACGGGACTTCAACCCTCGACCCTCCGGCTTGTAGCTCAGTGCCTTAACCACTACGCTACGGCGTGCCCCAATAATAATAATAATAATAATAATAATAATAATAATAATAAATATTGAACAGAAAAAAGATATCGAAAATATAGTGAAAAAAGAATCCAAAATTATAAGAAAAGTTTTAGGTCCACAAGTCATAGGTGAAGCATTTAGACTCAGAAGTAAAAAGGAAATGAAAATATATACAGATATTCATAGTGATATTAGAAAACGAAGGTTAAAATTTTATGGCCATATTAAACGAATGAACTCAAATAGGCTTACAAAACAGATAATGGAATTTTACGAAAACAGATGTAAAGCTCCAGTGGATACTATGAAGTGGATTGATAAAGTCAAAAATGGCTTAAAATTGGCAGGAATTACTAAAGAAGATATCCCAAACAGAGATATATTTAGAATTAAGGTGAATAAGTGGCAAGTTGACCAAGAGGACAAACCGAAGAAAAGAACTAGAACAACTTGGACAGATGATAGAAAACAAGCTCATAGCAAAAGAATGAAAGAAATTTGGGCTCAAAGGAAACGCCTCTAAGTACTTTGCGTAGTCCTACATGGGCTCATCCGCAATAAAATAATAATAATAATAATAATAATAATAATAATAATAATAATAATAATAATAATAATAATTAATAATAATAATACATTTTTACATTTTTTGCTATTGTCTTTCGTACTTTTCTCTGTCCGGCTTTGACTGATTTGGTCTTTTAGCATTTTGTGTTTTTTTTCTAATGTGTAGGGAGCTGGCCCACAGCACAAACCCCCAACCTGGAGGACTAGGAAAATTTCTGTTTGGGTTTGCTCCCATAGCCTCTGAAGATCCCTCTTCACCGCAAGGCAGCGTTTCTCTATTTCCCTTAGAGATAGGGTTGCCTCTTCCGCCAGATCCGCCGTGTTGAAGGACTCCTTCTGCGCCGACTATGCTGTTGAGGTCTTCGCCGTAACCCTGGCTAGGGACACTTACAGAGTACTATCAGTGGAATCTGTTGCAATGTATGGAAGTGAGGTATGGAAAATCAATAAGTACTACAAGAATAGACAAATAGCTCTAGAAATGAATATTTACTCAGAAGTGCCAGAAAATCGAAATTAGAACATGTCACAAATACGGAAATTAGAAACATAATGGAAGCAGAAGAAAGCATAATTGAAAGAATTGAGGAGAAGGAATTAAAATGGTTAGGACATATTTTAAGAATGGAAGATGAGCGAAGGCCGAAGTAACTATATCAATGGCAGAAAGAAGAAAAGAGGGAGACCAAAGTTAACATGGAAAGGAAACATGAAGACAGCAATGCAAGCAAGAAGACTAAGCATTGAAGATGCCGAAGATCGTAGGCTTTGGAGGTTTGGCACGGGAAGACGGCAGCAACTGTAAAAACCCGCAGGTAGATTCATACAAGATTTAAAAACGTATTACATAATTAAAATATTATTAAAATATAGACAGAGCAAAGGACAATGCGGATGTGTTGTAATATTAGCTAACACATATAAAACATGGAATATAAATAAAATAAAGTAAGAAAAAGCTTCCAAATGAATATTTATAGGTACATACAAAATGCTGGATGTAGTTGTTATACAGGTAGTATTTTCATTGTGTGGAACTTAAGATATCAGATAATTTGAATTTAGGGCCTAAATAATGTTAGTGATTAACAATCCCTGACATAACTAGGAAGTGAGTTCCATGCTCTAGAGTTTATCGTTAAATTAATAATTCTAGGGAAATTGAGTTAGGCATTTTATAGAGAAATCCTTGTGAAAAAGATTATTAGGAAGTCCAAGGCGTAAGTGAGAGGATAAGAGTCGGCTGGATCTTAGGGAACTGGATATTGGAGATATCAACTGGATGAAATTGGCTGAGGGACCAGTTGAGGTCTTTAGTAAATTCAACATTGAATTTATAGGTTCCATGTGGCACATAATTATGTTTATATGAAAATGGACTTGGAATTTTATCATAAGTTGTTTAGATTATATGTTGTGTGAATGAATGTTAAACAGTAATCATATTTTTCTACTAATAGATATTGTAAGTTCGGTGTTACACTTATTTAACATAGCAAATGAAGTTAGTAATGTATGTTTATTTCTAGGAAATAGTAAACATTATCAAATGCCTTATTGTCAGATAGGCCTAAATATTTACTTTTTATAATACATTTCTGGATTTGTATATTTTAAACAATATTCACAATTTTCAATGAGTCAGTTATGAAAGATTTTGTAATTATTTGTGAGTTGATTCTACTAAGACGTTATTACCCCTGACAATAAAATCACTCTTTGCATACACAAAATTATTTTTAAGTAAATTATTTTTGGAAAGAAGATAAAATGTGGTATCTTTATCTTGTCGTGATGGAGTGGCTTGCGTGGTTAATGATCCCGAGAGCTATGCCGGCGGTAACATTGCTGCCGATAGGGTTACCCATGCCGGACTGGTCGAAGGTGATAAGCCAGACGAAAAAAGTACCTTGGTCAAAAGAGTGACGATCTTTCACTGTAAAAATACAACCGTCAAGAAATGCGGACATGGGTTCAACTGGGGTAATATTTTCCGGGGTTAAATACTCCCCCATTCGGTTCTCCGGGCGGGGACTACTTCAGGGAACCCATGCCAAAGACTCAAACACAGGGACATGTTCCTAGGAACATGGAATGTTAGGACTTCATACAATAGCGGGGCACTAGAGATATTAACACGTAAATTAGATATATCGCCCTTGGATATAGTCGCTTTACAGGAAGTTAGATGTCCAGGAGAAGGTAGTCAGGAATCAGGAAATTTTGCATTATACTACAGGGGTGCAGAAAGACCTGAATTTGGAACGGGTTTTTTAGTCCGAAGGAGGATCTTGTCCGCTACCCGATATATTAAGTTAGTCAGTGATAGGATATCATGCATTATTCTAAAGGGTAAACGACATGATTTTGTAATCATAAATGTCTCGTGGACTGCTATGGGCAGGACATGTGGCACGAATGGGGAATGAAAGACGTGCATGGAAGCTTCTTGTACCAAAACCAGAAGGAAAACGTCCAGTTGGTAGAGCAAGAATGAGGTGAGAAAATAACATTAACTATGATTTGAGGAAGTAGATTATACAGGGGATGATTGGAAAACATCAGCTCAGGATAGGGATGTATGGAGAGCTTATGTCTGCGCGGTCATGAACCTTCGGGTTCGATAGTCCCAATGAGTTAGATAAAATAATAGATTACGGCAATTCAATGAAAACAGAATCTGTACAAAGTCACTGGTTTGTAGAAGGAAACAGTCCTTCATACAAAGCGTTGATATGAGATTATTCTGTTTCGCTATAGTAAATAGGTTAGATCGTGGTGTAAGTAAAGCAGGTAAAAGATAGTCGCACGAAATTCGATCGCTTTTGCGTATGTCATCTAGATTCCAAATCATCCCGTCATTAAGAGTGAATCGTGTTATTTTTACACAGATTTATGCATCGATTTGAGAATTCTTTCACTGAAATGAAATGTACGTCTCACAGATTCTATGGAACAAGTTTTATATTCTTCTTATTATTACTTCTTTTGACTAGGCTCATGCCTGTTTATCACCATACACTAAATGATTCATTAAAACATGACGTCAATACTTCTTTCCATATTTTTCGGTTTTTTGCCTGTTGGATATAAATCACAAACTGTTCTAATAAATTTGGCTCTAAATACGTGTTCACACTTTTTTCCAGTTTTATACATATTTGACGTCTATTATATTGTATTGTATGTCCACCGCTGTGGTCTCGAGGTAGCGTGCCGCCTTGTCATGCAGCGAGCCCGGGTTCGATTCCCTTTGAGGACAGGCTCCTGGATGAGGTTTTTTTCGGGTTTTTTCCTCACCTGTAAGACGAATGTCAGAAAGCTTAGGGCCCAATGGTCCCCGAAAATCATCCGGCCATCATTATCACCCTTATCATTATCATCAACATCCTTCACCGGTGCGGAAAGCAACAGGAAGCTACCACATCTATAATTCCTTAATAAAGCTGCAAAGCATAACATTAAAATGTTATGATTGCAGTGAAAGACCTGCTTACGGCAGACCACTCTGGAATGGAATGGAATATTGTATTTTCTCTCATCTTGTTTCTCATTCTAACCAATCTGATTTTACCTACTATGGCTTGGAGTGTATCATTTCTACTGCAGCCTATTCATAATTTGTTACGCCTTTTTTTGTCTCTGCCCAAGTTTCAGCAGCATATGTCATCATTGGTCTTACTGTGGTTTTATTAATTTTTATTTGACCTTCAATATTAAGATATTTGTTTTTCCATATGACATTTTAAACAACCCGATATTCTGGAGGCTTTTGATACTTGGTCCCTTACTTATTAATCCCGATGACTAGTTATGTTTCCCCATAAGTGTTTAAAACTTATTACTTGTTCAACAATTCTGCCATTGATTTCCTATTTACATCTTACTGGATCTTTAGCTGTGCTCATGCATTTTGTTGTTATAATTCAACTAGCAAAGCTTACAATTATGTACATTTTTTTCGTTTATCGTAAATTCAGTCGGGTATTTTCCTGTATGGTTCTGTATACCCTCCAGGTGGCTTCCCCTAGATAATTTTGCCATCTCCGTGGCTATAAAGCATTATCAACCTTCTTGATTTTATTTTGGAGTAAGGACTTCTAACCTTTTCCGCTCCTGCGGTATTACGCCTACGCTAGCAGGGCCTCTTCAAATCTTCTGAATAGCTTCTTATTCTGGGTCTTCACTTTTGGCCTGTCCGGTTTTTGGGAGATCCTATCATTAGCTACACTACCGCCGTTATAGTCCTAAAGAACATCAGACCACTCAAGCATCTTCTTCAACTACAAGGTAATGCAACTCCTAGGGGGGTCAAATTTTATACATATATTATAATAAATTATTTTATGATTTTTTTTTAATTCTTGACAGTTTACACTTTAAACTTCGTATTAAAGAGTTTTTTATATAACATTTAGAACCAAATATTTCATTTCCGTTATTTACAAGTCATTAATTAAATAATGTGTCATTTTTATAAACTGAATTTATAAAGTTGGGGTAAGGTAATACTAAATTGTTTTATGTTGACATAATGATGACGAGCCCGGATTTGTATGCAAAATGCCATATTTTGTTTTACGCATTAAAAAGAATATGGAAATGATGATCGTGATGAAGATTTCGGGCTGTAGGCCGTGGTCGTGAGGCATGTAGTTCCCCCCGACGTTTCGCCAGAGACTGCGTCTGGCATCCTCAAGGGAGTCTACATGAATACATATGTGGAAATTATTTTACGTGTCAAGTGGTACCTTCACAGACAATTTGAGGCGGTATTTGATAATGCATAGAAATGCATAGTCCGGGGGAAAATGCTTATTTTTGGATTTTTTAATGGATAAATGCATATTTTACTCCTAAATATGGTATTAAATTATATTTTTTTCTTTAGCTAAGTACTAGGAATTAATACATTATTGATTAATATTTTTTTAATTAATAAAATCTCTCCAATCAATTGGATATAAGCGTAGCGTGTACATTTACATCTGCGTAAGAGGGGAATACCCGTTGGCCTTGATTGCGGTATTGCTAAAATGGCATTTGATAAGCTTAGTGAATTATTAAATATAAATCCTGGCTACAATATAATTTGTCAAATTTGCAAAATGCTCTCTGGTGATAGTGAAAAAACTGTAACCGAAGAGGAATTCACTGAAGAATTGTGGTGTTTTTCACGTGCACCTGTAACATCATGTAATGTAGAGAGGACATTTTCATTGTATAAACCCTTCTTCACTGACAGATGAAGTTAGCTTCACACAAGAAAACCTCATGAAAACCTTCCTTATCTGCTGTAACAGTCAGGAATAATGTAAGATTACCCACAAAGCAAATAATTTATTTGATTTTATTACTATCTGTTTTTGCATATTTAGGGTGCATATTTTCTACATTTTCCATGCATATTTAGTACTTTACTTTACATACAAATCCGGGCTCTAATCATGACATTACTTTAGTTTATAGATAACTTTTTTCTTCATATTTATCTTCTAACATTCATTGTGATTGAAACAACTCAATTCTACTTCTGGCACGGGTAATAACATTCTGCTCAATTATTATTTAAGAATGAATATCATTATTATTTTTATTTTAAACTTATTTTTATATAAACACTAGAAGTCCCGACCACGCGTTGCTGTGGGTAAGGTATACGTTAAAAATATAAATTAATGTATTCACGTAGACTTTCACGGCCGGAGTTGCTATGATGATCTTGAAGAAGATTTTCGGGCTGTAGGCCGTGGTCGTGAGGCTTGTAGTTCCCCGACGTTTCGCCAGAGACGCAAGTCTCTGGCGAAACGTCGGGGAACTACAAGCCTCACGACCACGGACCCTTGAGGATGCCAGACGCAGTCTCTGGCAAAACGTCGGGGAACTACAAGCCTCACGACCACGGACCCTTGAGGATGCCAGACGCAGTCTCTGGCAAAACGTCGGGGAACTACAAGCCTCACGACCACGGCCTACAGCCCGAAATCTTCTTCAAAGATCATCATAATATAAATCAAGTTGCTGTCTTTCAGCCAGATTACTTAAAACTAAAACTTCTACAACACGAAATTAATATTATTGAAAATAAAATAAAGACTGAACACACTTAAATTATGAAATAATCAACATTTGTAATTCAATTGAAATTCGCGGTTGCAACAAAAAGCACAGCAATCTGGATCTCTCTTTGTTAAATAATAAACCAATTACCTTACCAAATTACCTAACACCCGCCATCTGTTTAGAATCGTATGGAACTCACAGATAATATACAACAACACCAAAATCCTGTTAGAATCGTATGGGAACTCACAGATAATTATAACTCTTTGTTAAATAATAAACAAATAATTTGCAATAAAAAATAATGCGACTATAAATTTAGTTACAAACTACCCTAAGTCTCAAGTTGGATCAAACTGCACACAGTGTGCAAAATTTTATTAAAATCGGTTCAGTAGTTTAGGATTCCATCGCGGACAAACAACGTGACACGAAATTTTTATATATTAAGATATGAGTTGTTTGGAATATGATAGGATATGGAAAAATTATTATATCCTTCTAATATATCTCTCTTCACCTGTTCTCGCGGGAGTAATCACTATATTATTAACCGATCAAAAATTAATAACTGTAGACTCAGAAGAAATTGTATTATGTAAGCAATTAAACACAACTAGTCTTTCGTGGAAGTTCTACGTGTTTGCAATTAAAGATTATGATTATTTATACTTTGTATTTTTAAAGCTGTACAATAAATAAAATACAACCTTAATATTCAGGCTAATCAATATTCATAATACAATAAATAGTTAATGGGTAATATATTATTGATGCATACCGCTTTCGAAATCCTCTCTCACCCGCAAACTCTCGCTAAGCAGCCATAAAATCGACTTAAACATTTAAATTACAGCTGGCGACATCCATTCACAGATAAAACGATTTATAATAAAATAGAAACGTATCTATTTTGAAATATTTCTACAAAAATCCGTAGGTTGTCAATGATAGAGGATACCAAGAATTAAAAATAAATATTTTAACAAAAATATGATCAAAATTAAGAAGAGAATAATAAAAATATAATATAAAGTGAGAGAGGAAAGATTTCTTTAAAACTTTCTGATGTCGGAACAGGCCAGCAAGTTTAATCCATGCAGATTATCATGGTGGCAGAGTGAGAGAATAAAAACACAATGAAATTAATTGTGATGTATGAAATATCTATTTGCTATGTTATTAAATATGGTGATTAAATATGGTGTTACATTAAGAATTCGTCCCGCGCCGTAACCGAGCGGTTAAGGTAGGAAGCCTTGGCGCAGAGCTACGGGACTTGCGCTGGTTCGAATCTCCATGGGGGAAGAAATTTTCTCATGGCATTTCGGCCAGTATGGGACCGGTGCCCACCCAGCATCGTGAGGCAATTGGGTAGCTACAATAAGTAGCGGCTCCAGGTTGAGGAACCAGCTATAACGGCTGGGGGACTCGACATGCTAACCACATGTCACCCCTACACTGGCTGTTGATCATCTACCTCTGTGATTGACACATGTTGATGTGAAGGGCCAGCAGCCGGCTGGTAAAAGGGCAACCGCTGAAAAGTGGAAAGACCCTCAATCGGAACATTAAGAATTCAATGTATCTCCACAGTTATGGTCATTTAACAAAAAAAAAATGTTTGTTTGGGTATCTTCTATTGTCCCTGCAAAACCCGAAACTTTAATTTTGGTTTATTCTATAGACTGAAACTCTCTATGATTAGTAGATAATTAGATCCTATATTTAGCTTAATTTAGCTTATGTATGGACTGTATAATATTTATCAATATTTCTAAAATTCATTGTAATCACAAATTAGGTTATGTAGTATTTTTCTTAATATTAATATAAGTAACTTTTTATACCAGTCTTCTTCAATTAAAATAGATGCCAAAGATTGAACATGTTTTGAAAGGTCTACACGTTTATAACTAAATAATGAAGATTTTTTAATAAAATATATATTTTAATTGAGGAAGATTGATATAAAATGGTACTTGTATTAATATATTATTTAATTGTAAAATATTTGTAATACTCATGTTATTAATAATAAGTATTACAAATAATTACTATATATTCATCCCTATTCTTTAAACTTTTATGTACGAGTAATTATTATTAACATTATTCGTTATTAAAATAAAAAATTATGAAATATTTACCTCAACTTTATTAGTTATTTATCTGTAGCGCTTTCGGGACTAGTCCCATCGTCAGCAGGATTGAAAACTGGTGTTTCACTGAAACTCTGATAGAGGGGGTTACACGTACTGGGTGCGTTTTCATTTATCAGATGGTCGTTGTTGTTAACTGGCTTCAAAATTTCCTCTCCTCGAGTACGTTTATCTTAGCTGGATTATTTTCTCTGTGCAATATTGTTAGGGTGTTTTCAATATGTCCTCATGGATAACGTGTTTTGCATAGCTTGATTTTCCTTCTGCGTGAATAAAGTCTCAAACATAAGGACCTTTTAGATAAATATTTCATAATTTTATATTTTAATTTTGAATAATACCTCAAAGGAACTTAACATGTATCTTATTAATGTTGATTATTTGTTATGTCTATCAGGAAATATGACTATTTTAATGCTTTCTTTCTGGTATTTCTATATTTAAATTTATTTTCAACTAGCTCTGTAATATTCTAAATCTTTTCTTCCTCATCTTTAAGTGTTTCAATTAAATTATATAGTATACATAAGCTTGAAATTAAGTATGTGCGCTAATATTAATTCACTATAATTTAATTATTCAACTTAAAAAGAAATTTCTTCAAAATAACTAGAAACTTCTAAAGTTTTGTAACAAAAAAAAGAAAAGAAGTGGGTTTCAGTACATTAGAATACCGAATGTTGTTACACTCTATATATTATAACATACCAAGAATTGTAAAACGTAAATGTATTATAAAAAGTCATTTTAGTAATTTAAGAACTGTAGATAAAATTTTATTGCAGAACTCGCATATTGAATACTCACCATGTTTTCCTTGCAGTTTATTGATTCCATGCACTTAATATAAAGGCTGTGTATATGTTAAATATTTAAGTGTTGCAATAATTTGGTGATAACCAAATAATAACAGCTGACATCCAAAGTTAATGATTAGATAAGGTTTAACCTTCAATGTAAATACATTACACTATTTGTACGAGTCATATAAGCTAGTTAAGGGAAGCGTACATCTATCATGTCGTGGTGAGAAAAAAATGCAAACCCCATAAAATATTAGTCATTCAATCAAATAAGAAAGTTACTATTTTGGCAGAAAAGCGAGGCTGCGGCTATAGTTAGAAATATGATTAAACCCCTACAGATCAAGTATACAAAGGGCACTATGAAAGTTTTTACAATGCGGGCATACTTTACACACGGCCTCTCAAAATAACTTCTACCACACTCACACGTCGAAACTAATCACTAAACCATTGCTTCCACTTTTCTTCGGGCAGCTCCGTGTACTCGTTTTCCCATGCTGCCAAAAGCACCTTTTGCGAAAGGAAACGCTTTCCTTTGATCTTCAGTTTAACTTCTGGGAACACTCCAATGTCACGAGGAGCAACGTCTGGACTGTAGGCAGGATCTTCAAGCAGCGAAAGTTTTTATTTCTTCAAGAACTCAACGGCATCACTGGCCCTATTGGCAGGTGCATTATACTGACGCAGCATCCATGTGTCTAGCCTTGAGCTTGGCGGAGTTTCTTCAGCGCTGCAATCATCTTTGGCAGGCATTCTTCTGTGTACTAATTCTCAGTGACTGTGCGTTGTTTTTGCAGTACAACCCGATCCAAAATCCCCCTAGTGGTGAAGAAGACGGTTTTCATTCTATTTTTTTCTGATCGTGATTTCCTCACTGCCACTGGCGTAGTCTCATCTTCAAATAGCCCACACCTTGTTCTGGGCTTTCGTTTCGACACCATAGTAATACAGCCATGTTTCGTCTCCTGTGACGATGCTATTTACATTAGGAGAAGCCCCGTTAGTAAACTTTTTCAACATAATTTTGCACCACTTGCCATGAGTGCCCTTTTGCTCCTCAGTAAGTGCATGTGGCACCCACAGTGAATAAACCTTCTTAACATGAAGATACTCACCTAACATTTTATGAATGGCTTGTGCAGGAATGTGGAGGGACTCTTCTATCTGCCGGTAGGTTATTCGATTCTGTTTCTCCAGCAGTTTCTTCACAGCGTCGATATTCTTATTGACAACTGACTCGACCGACCGCCCTGAACAGGGATCATCTTCAAGGCCAAATTTTCCCTTCTTCAATTCTCTGTACCAGCGGAATATGGTCGTGGGATGTGGACAATCATTCCTCAATGCAGGAACCATCTCAAAGCACTGATCTATAGTCAGACCACGAGAAAAGTTGTGTTGAATAATGACACTGTACTGAAGTTAGGACCACCCTGACATTTTTTACAAACTTTCACTTCTGCTGTTAAACTAAAACTGCATCTGCGGAAGAATTCTCCCACAATTTTATATTTGTTTGAACCCTTCTTTCTTCCTCTAGGGGCGCCAGGTCTGTCTGGCCTTGGATTACTCTATATTGCAAAACTTTCCTAGTGTCCTATGTATAAACAAGATCGAAGTGTAACACTAAGTAGGCCTACACTCATATAGAAAAGACGCTGAATTAGTGCGCATGTGGCAAGCTTTGAGTTTAGAAACAATTTTGTTGGAAGCACCGATATTTGAAAATTCGGTATAATTTGAAAATTACTGAGAGATTACTGTAAATTAATTGTTCCGTTCCTTTTTGTTTGAAACTTTTGTTTTATAACTTTGTAACAATAAACATTCACCATGTGGTATAATTATAAAAATGGAAATCACTTTTTTTATTTTCGCTGCACACAAATTCAGAATCTGCACTAACCAGATTGTTTCTTCAACTTGTCTCTCGATCCCACAGTGCTCCCAGATTCTAGATATACGCTCACCTTAGCCAGGTTATACATGGTTAATATAATTATACAATATTTATTCAGGGTAATCCTCCAGAAACAGTCTAGCTTACTGAATCCTAATTATTTTTACGACATTAGAGGTCGTGGTACCGTAGCTAGATTCATGCTAAGTGAAAACTGCCATATATACTGTACTGTCCCGGATATCCCCTTATTAACAGGGAGCGAGGTTCTAGTAAGTATGAAGTTAAGAATGCATGGACTAAAAGGAGGGAGGACGCCCTTGTAACCGTGCAAGTTTCAATATAAACAAAATGATGTTCGGTGGAAGGCATTATACCCTGCTTTAAGGAAGCAAACAATCGTATGTTTAGTTATTTGTAGTGTGCAATAAAACTACTTAATTTTGAATAAGGGTTTAGAGTACAGAAATATTTCCTCATACATCACGGTTATAGTTATTGCAATGTACAATAATATACTTCCGAAATGTACAGTTTGTTACTACTCTGTATGCAGCGAATAAATGAAACAGTCGCTAAGAAACACACTGTTGTAGAAGAACGAGTTCTGCGCAGTACATACTCCGTGTGGCAGGTAATATGAAGCATCTGTTTACTTACTCAAACCCCGCTCCCTGGTTATTAATTATCAAATAATCACATGGCATATTTGAAAATAACAATACAGTTAAAATAAATCATATGAATAACATTGTCTAAATGAAGTGGCCAATGTATTAATTTTTATGTTACTCTATAAATAAGAAAAATGCAATTGTAAAACATATAAAGTACGAAAGGTGCACAGTCCACTTCTTTATACTGCATCCCGTACAATTCGGGGTGTTTTTTTTTTTCCTCTGGTAGTTTATACTCTGAGCCTATACATGAACAATTCTGCTATTCTATGCCACTGTGCCATCTGTGAATGTTCGATCGGAGGACAAGTGACTGCTGGAGTCATGTTGGCCAATATGATAACACATGTTCCCGCTAGGGGCAATTGCCAATATTCTCACTCAAATATAATGCGATTTTATCCCAGGAGTCCATCTACATTATTGGACAAGGTAGGATGAGAAAATGGGCAAGTAAGTGTTAGATGGGCAAATTAGTGTTAGTTTGGAGATGTTAGGGTGAGAAAATGGACGAGTTAGTAGTCTACACCAGATTAGTTAAGCGTCCACTTGTTTTTTTTTTCTTACCTGGTTTTTTGTGATAAGTTAGCTGCACTGTCTGAATAATGATTTTACATAGTAAATATGCTGATTTTAAGTTACTTTGAGCTCAACTTCTCACTTCAATTTAAGGCATTTCTCACATTTTCTGTTGGAAAATCAACATATATATATATATATATATATATATATTCCAAAATAAAGTATCAGGTTTTTACACTCTGCCGTACAAAACCAGAAGTGAAACTACAAATCAATGGTAAAGAAATAGAAGAAATGAAGCTTTTACTTACTTGGGGGTAACACTAGACTACTAACTTACTTGGCAAGGGCATATTAAACACACTGTTGAGAAAGCTCAACAGAGATTAATTGTATTAAAAAGATTGGCAGGAAGTAAATCGGGATCATCAATGAATACCTTGAACACAATGTACAAATCCTACATAAAACCAATCCTGCTCTATGGTTGTGAAGCACTTATAACAGCAACTCCAGCAAGATTAGTGGAACTGGAAAGTGGCAAAAATCAAGCTCTGAGGTTAATTACAGGTGGAGTAAGATCTAACCCTATTGCACCTATGCAAATAGCAACACACAACATTCCCCTTCAAGCACAAATTGAGAAACAGTCTCTCTCACTTTATGAGAAAATACGCAGACTCCCTAATAATGATTATTGGAGAACATATAAAACCAAGAACCTTAAGCTAAAAACACAGTCTGGTTTCATCCAGGAAGTCTAATAATTATAGATGAAATACAATATACAAACTCCAGACAAAGAGAGAAACTCCTAATCCTCCTATATCCAACATACCCACTATCATTATCAGAAATTAGGTGTGAATATAATCTATTGGAACAGGTATCAAACAAACGCAACATTAATCCCCAAATACTGAAACAGTTGGCACTTGAAACCATATATATACATGATATCCCACTACTGATTGGCTGCATGTATACATGGATGGATGTCTCCTAGACAAAAATGCCAACGCTGGAGCAGGAATATATAGTAATATTTTTAGCTTCTATATTTCACTTGGACCGCTATCAACACACTACGATGGAGAGCTAGAGGCAATAAACATGGCCCTTAAACAACTTTTGAACCATATTGACAAATTTAACAAGGTAATAATACTTACAGATTCCAAGATGGGACTACAGGCAATTAAATCACAACATGCTGAAAATCATAAAATAAGAGAGATCCACACCCTAGTCAAAATTCTTCAAGGACTTAATAAAGAAATAGTTATACAATGGATACCGGCACACTGCCAGATTGCAGGAAATGAGGCAGCTGATTTCCTTGCAAAAAAAGGAACAAATATAAAGCGAACAAACAACAATAGTATATCTCTCCAGAATACGAAAATCTGGATCAAGCACAAAGTCCATCAAGCCTGTAAAGAAAGACATATAGAAGGAAGCACAAATAAAGCCTGGAAAATACTACTGGAGGACAAATCTTTCATTCCTGTTTTACTTAGGAGGAAGTCAGTGGCGCTTTTCAGAATATTAATGGGCCATGACTGTCTGGCCTCTCATCTTCATAGAATCAATATATATCCCTTACCACACTGTACCCTTTGTAAAGATGATGCTTCCGTCATGAATGAAGATCATTTGTTGAAATGTCCAGCAATTAAGAAGATTGATGCTGACCTACCATCTCAGCTCACATGTTATTATTGGGACACCTGTAGGAGAATGGAGCAAGTCCAAGCTCCTTAAGCATTGGCAACAACATATATATATATATATATATATATATATATATATATATATAATCTCAGGTAATTGGTTACATACTGCAACAATAAATTGCGTGTCTTCCAGTTTTATTTTTATTTGAATTTATGTTGGTGACATGGTGGCATAAAATCCCCATTGTAAATTTGTAAAGTAAAAGAAGTACTCACATACAGTTCAATTAGCTATTTATACCGCATCCCGTTTAATCCGATTTTTTATCTCTAGCATCTGTAGTACATATTATGTAAAACGTAATGTCACATAGCCATGTTGAAAATAATGGATACTGTAAAACAGTCGTTCACTGCACTGAACTAAAAAAAAGGACTAACAAGTAAAATTGATCGATTCAGCTAGACTTTTCTTTATAGGATATTACTTTTATACATATATACAAATGAATTAATGTACAGATGCAGTATATATTAGTGTTTAGTTTCCTTGTAATAGTCCTTAATGAATTTATGTATGATATGTGTCTATTGTAAAAAATGTAAAGTTTGAATAAGAAATTTGTTAAATAAAACGATTATTTGAAATGTAAACATGATTATATAAACCTCAGTATCCATGCTTCACATTTTAAACATTGCATGATCCACTAAACAATTACATCACTTTTACATAAAGAACACAATGTACTTAATCACTGATACTGCATAAAAATGTTTATTTTTCAATAATGTTTATATCCAATTATACAAAATGTAATACTACATTTTTGTTATACATAGGGCTGAAAAGAAATGTATCGGTATCAGGGTAGTAACTAATTTCTATACACATTGTTTACAAAATGCGTGCCCTTGTCGAGCGTCTCCACTGCCTTCTCGGAGCGGAGAGTGTGTATGTTCGATTCTCCTCAGTAATAGACCTGTTTACGTGACGTGTGGTTGTATCAGAATGCCGAAACAAAATTTGTGCAAAGATGAGTCCATTCTTACACAAAGTGGACTGTACTAGATGTCTGTCCCGAGTAGCGCGTGTCAACGGGAAGTTTGTAAACACAGCGGTCTAAGTATGATGCAGCCTAACGTGTAACCCATACTTTTTTTCAGCCCTAGTTATACACCACTATTAAATAATTTATAACAGGGGTAAATCCCCTAAGAAAGAAGTCATTTCAAACAAGCTTAATGATTTTCTTGTACAGCTTTGGACACGGAATTTGACCAGATGTAAATAACAATGTCCCTTTTTATGCTAGTATTATGGAGCGATAAATGTAAGCGAAAAAATTTGGCTCTCTGGATAGAGTGAATGATTTCCTTAAACATGTTTTATTCTACCTCTGTGATAATCTTGTGTATCTGCCATATCCACAAACGGATTTAAAAATACCCTTCATGAGATCGGTCAAATTCCGTGTCTGAATTGTATAGGCCTACTCTATGTTGACGTTATCAACTACAAAAAAGAAAAAAGAAACCAACTCCGCTCGGTGAGTTGCGTTAAATAGTTAACTATGAAAGTTTTCACAAATGAGTCTTGTCAATTTTATTTATTTATTTAGCTCGGCGGAGTTAAGGCTAATAAGGCAATCTCTCTTCATCTCTTCCGCTCACAGACAAAAACATATGTTACAATTCAAGTACAAAAATCACAATAAGCTTAGATACTAAACGATAAACTGAACAATAATAAAAATAAGATCTTCTTCTTCTTCTTCGGCTTTCCCTCACTTATAGATTTGCCGTCTTCAGTTTCCGTTTATTTCTATCATTCCAATCTCCTTCCAAATTCCTATCATCCATTATAGTTCTAACGTAGGTTTTTCATTTCCAACTTGGTCTGCCACGTTCATTTCTTTCAGGGGGTGACCATTGGTATATCTTTTTTGGCCATCTTTCATTTTCCATTCTTTGTACATGGCCATACCATTTAAGTGTTTGATTTTAAATCCTCTTAACAACAGATGTGACATTCACTTCTCTCCAAAGGAATTCATTTCTTATTTTATCCTGTCTTGTTTTTTGGAGGTTTCTTCTAAAATAAATTCAACTGTTCTAATTTTATTCTTTTGTAATTCCGTCAAAGACAAAGTCTCAGTTCCATATTACAAAATATTCTGTGTTATGCTCTTAAACATTTTCATTTTAATTTCCTTTGCAATGTATTTGTTCCAAATTATTCCATTCAATATCCTAGTTGCATTTTTTGCCATTGCAATTTTAGTCTGAACATCTCTTTCACAGGTACCTGAACTTGTAATTATTGACCCAAGATATTTAAAATTTTCACATTTTTTTCCTCCCTGTTTCGAGTATGAAGTCCTCCACATCCTTTCCCAAACACATATATTCTGTTTTCTGTAAATTTATATTCAGTCCCCATTTAAAGTAAGATCTAATAATACAATAAACTTAATGACAATTAAAATTAAACCTATTAAACATATATAAACAATGGAAGAAGAGCTCGAATCTACTATGCAAGAAAATATAATAACGTTTAGATTAAGGCATCATGCCTTAGCGCAGAACTACGGGACATGGGCTGATTCGAGTCACCGGGAGGAAAACAAATTATCATAAGTAATGCCACGAGTGATTTCCAATTTATCTAGAGAATTTGGAAATCAAGAGTGGCATTTGTTAGGACTATTTAACGAATAAAATTAAGCTGTTTACTCACAAATCATTGTTTAACTATAGTTACTTTAAAATATTTACATATTTAATGTAAACGGCGATGTTTGAAAACAAATCAGAAATGTGAGGTTATGTTCATTCACTGCACCATGATCATATTAGTTATTGCCAAATAAGATCGCAATATTGTAAGAGTGCACCCAAGTGGAGAAATAATGAAACACATCAAACTATATATCATAATCAATATTACGGGTTATTCATTTATTTTTTTAGTAAACAACTCAGTAAAATCAAGCAATCTTTTCATTATTTGCTATATTCAATGTATTTGTTGGAGAAAAATAATGCTTTGACCTGTTCAGAACATTAAAAAGGAGGAGCTTTCTTTATCACAAAAGCAGGAGCTGATAAAGAGAAATCGATAAAGAGCGAGGTGAAACACGACTGTGATTGGTTGTAAATCAAAAATCATTGTAACGTGATTGGTCGTTGACTCCCATTTGGGGCATGAGTTAAATAGTAATGGAATTTTGGTCAGTATGGACAGCAGCTTGAGAATTTGGGTAACAACAATGAGTAGCAGCTGTAAGTTGAGAAAACCAACTATTGCGACTGGGGGACTCGACATAATTACCACATGTCAGCCCTATACTTGGAGTATGATCCGTCGTTGTTACATGTGTATGTGAGGCCAGCAGCCGACTGGCAGGCCAAGGGAATCTAGGCCTATAACGCCAAGGAGTTTGGTTTAATCTAGTTCATACAAGGGGTTAGGCCTAGAACTATAACAACATCTAACTATTATATTCGTTTGCTTATAGTATGACTGCATGAATGAATCCTGTCTTGATGTAAAAGTTCATGTTGTCTCGGAGGTGATCTCTCTTTTAAAATTATCATTCATACGGGGAGGGCGATGATACCTCTCTGTATTCAAATAATAATAGTAATAATAAAGGTATATTGATTCTGGCAAAGTTAAGGTCAATACAAGATACAAAATACAGATTAGAATATTACATAAACACAAATTATTTTAAAATGTAAGAAATTGACATGTTATAAAATATTACGTGTGTATACAGTATAATACATATATTACACACGCGTACATAGATATATACGTATACCCCTACACTGGCTGTTGATCATCTACCTCTGTGATTGACACATGTGGATGTGAGGCCATCAGCCGGCTGGTAGGCTAAGGGCCTTGTAGGCCTGTCGCGCCAGGAGAAAAAAAGATAATATATACAGGAGTTTCAGAAGTGATGGTCAATAATTCACACATGGAAAGTACAGGCCAAAAGTAGTTAAAAAGCTCCAATAAACATGGGTCCGCAAATCAACCGTTGTCGAAATATCGCAATAATTCGAGTTGAGAACCAACTCTAAACGCCCTTTGATAATTACGTTGGTATTTGAAGGTAATTGTCATATGGAAGTGAAACTTGGTCTTTGACGGAATTACAAAAGAACAAAATTAGAACAGTTGAATTTGATTATTTTAGAAGAAGCCTCCAAAAAACAAGACAGGATAAAATAAGAAATGAATTCCTTTGGAGAGAAATGAATGTCACCACATCTGTTGTTAAGAGGATTGAAAATCAAACACTTAAATGGTATCGCCATGTACAAAGAATGGAAAATGAAAGATGGCCAAAAAAATATATACCAATGGTCACCCCCTGGAAGAAATAAACGTGGCAGACCAAGATGGAAATGGAAAACCTATATCAGAACTATAATGGATGATCGGAATTTGGAAGAGGGAGATTGGAATGATAGAGATAAATGGAAACTGAAGACGGCAAACCTATAAGTGGGGGAAAGCCGAAAGAAGAAGAAGAAGAATTTCAAGGTTTGGGATCGACCACCAGTTTGTTGACGCATGCCCAACAACTTCCCTTTCTCTCTACGTGCACTTAGCTCACGGGCCTGACAATTTGTTACGAAAATAAAGGCACCATGGACAGAGATTTCACCAATGAAGGATACGCTGACATGCACTTCATGTATGGCAAAGCGAATGGCAGTGCTCTTGAGGCTGCACGATTGTATGAAGAAGCTTTTCCTCGCCGCAGGCAGCCCGACAGGCGTACATTTATCAGGTTACACATCAGCGCCTTAGAGAAACAGAGTTTCGCACACCATGTACGAGAATGTAGACCCAGATCCATAACACCTGATGTTGAGGATAGGGTGTTACGCAGTGTACACGAACATCTGAGTACTTCAACAAGGAAGATTTCTACTCGGAGCGTGCCCTGAGTCATAGCGGTGTGTGGCGGATTTTACATGGGGAATTACTGTATCCGTATCACCTCCAGCGAGTATAAGGTCTCAAAAATGCAGACTTCCCTCCTAGAGAGAATTTCTGCCAATGGATGTGACCCTGTGAACCCCCTGTTTGTAAGCAGTATTCTGTTCTCGGATGAAGCTCTGTTTACCAGTGACAGTATTTTTAACTTCCATAACTGTCACATTTGGGCCGATGTCAATCGTAATGCAACACACATGCCACGACATCAGCAGCCATTTTAATTGAACGTCTGGGCAGGACTGCTCGGAGACCGCATAACTGGACCACACTTCCTACCACAGAGACTAACCGGAGAGCGGTACAGACAGTTTCTGCGGACTGTACTTCCAGGTCCCCTTCATCATGATGATGTTTCACTGAACCAACGCCTGAACATGTGGTTCATGCATAACGGTGCTCCAACACATTTCTAATTACGTGTGTGCCGGATTCTAACTCGAATGTAGAGCCAACATTGGATAGGTAGAAGCATGGCCTCCAAGGTCACCGGATTTAAATCCCATGGATTTCTATGTGTGGGGTCATGTCAAAAGCCTGGTCTACGCTACTGAGGCCAACTCTCTTGAGGAATTACGCTTGCGGATCGAAGCAGTCCTTCAGCATTTACTGGATTCTCCAGGACTGCCTGACAGGATCCGCAACTTATTTTAGAGACGAGTTCGATATTGCAATCAGACGAATAGGCAACCTTTTGAACACTTACTTTAAAGTTGTGAGATTCTATGTGTTCCTAGACACTGATGAACCGCAACAGAAAATGTGTTCTATCTCGACAATGGTTGATTTGCAGACCCATGTTTATTGGAGATTTTTAGCTACTTTTGGTCTGTACTTTCCATGTGTGAAGCCTCGAGCGTCTACTCTGTGTGAGCGTGTCTCTCATTGAGTACAAGCCTTTGATCCTTTAGTTGTAAACATAAACGACGTGAAACCTGATCAGTGGAGTGCAATACATTTTACGCCACCAATACATTTCTTACTACAGGATATGCATTTTGAAAGACACGGCACTAAACTGGACTGTATTTTCTCTTATCTGTGGTCATTGCGCTCTAAGAGTGTAGTCCAATGACGAGAAGAATGAGGGGCGAAGGGGGTACGGGAAATTTCAAGCGATACAATGGCTTACTACCTGGGAATATAGGAATAGTCATGATGTCTCTCGCATCTGTAGTTTATTTCAGGCGTTTTCAGTTTTGTTTTATATTTTGTGTTTTAAGGTATTAAAATTTGCTCTTCTTATTCAATGTAGTTACTTTATATTTTAATGTTTTGTAGTTCACTGTGAGGTAAGGGTGATGATTAAAATTTTGAAGTGTGTCCGTCAGACTCGGAACTAAGACGCCCGCTCAGCGTCTAAATGAAGGTAAATTATAGTAAAATCCTTCATGATATAATGTGCTGAGTATGAAATACCTACTGCTTTCATTCACTTCGTCTGTGGACTATACGTAACCCCCACTCCTGGACTATAAACCACTAACAAATGAGAGGATATGGCTAGACTAGAAGAGCCGTATGGCTGTTAAGTATCTGATATGCAATTCAGTGTTTTAAAAAATCCCGGTAGAATGAGTCCCTATAGGAGAGAGAAAGAGTGAGTGAGGAGAGAGAGAGAGAGAGAGAGAGAGAGAGAGAGAGAGAGAGAGAGAGATGGAAATCTATGTACATTTTATACAACAGAAACACGAATTGGAGCTAAACACACAAGTATATTTGTATGAATAACTCTTCAAAAAAACGCTTAGTTTTAATTTATTTCTTATAACTCATGAAAAGTCGTTAATGGTCAGATCTAACAATAAACAAAGATATGCAAATAATAATTTCAAAGTAATTAAGCAATAACAGGGTAAGGAACTGACAACAGATTTCTATTGGTTATGTAGCTAAATTAAGTTATTCAACTCAGGAAGACTTCGAGATCAGTGCGACTAGAAATTTGTTATTGTGACCTGGGATTCATCTGATTTTTATCTGAAGGAGATAAAATGGTCTTCACGTAACTATGTAAGTTGGTATTAACTGTTAAAATAGAAAAATAGTTTTAATTGGATATTAATTTATAAACATATTCGATTATTAATAATATTTAATTAATTAGACATTAAATTCTGATGAAAAGATAAGATAATTCCTGTACAAATTATACTTAAATTAATTTTACTGTTTTCATATTGCAAATATTTCAATACTTTAGGTCATTTCTTATTTTTGAATCCCTAATTGCAATCAGTAGGCAGTGTAGGTCCTTACTATAAGTATTTTTATAGAATTTCACCGATGTTTAATTTTAATGACGCTATTAAATGATTAATCATGAATGTCTCATGTTAATGAAATTCCAACTACCATTTACCTGGTCAGATGAGGAAAATCCAGTTTGACTCTGATATTTGAACTCTGGATGTTCTTTTTACAAGTATCAAACTTTAACTTATGAACCAGTACTGATTCTGTTTTTCGTTCGAACTCTTCTCGAAAAAATCAAGCCCACGCGTGGCCACGTACTAACAGTTTTAAATCCCTGTATTAAAATACAAATACATCAATAATTAAAAATTATAACTAAATTAAGCAATATTGTAATAAAAATATGTTACTTTAACCATAAATAACGAGGCAATAATATTGAGAGGTTTTCATATAAACAGTAAAATAACATTTAAAATATACAAGTAGGTTACGGCTAGTAACGTATACACAATAAATTAAAATCTTTTTAAAAACTGAAAGGTAGAAAAATACAATTAATCATATATATTTTGATATTTTGTTGTAAGAACTAGTTTTCCTTGTATTTTTTTAAGATCTATTAGATGTTGGATCATTCAACTTGCTCGGTTTAATTTTTATTATTGGTATTGACTTTAATATAGTTATTATTATTGAATCTCCAAATGTTTTGAAACCCTATTTTTCCACAAAGGCATGTTAGGGTTGTAGCTTACTACATTATACTATACATTGCAAAACCGAAATATTATCTTAAGGTTTTGAATGAGTGTTATGAATTACATAAATCGTCTATATGTGTCTTAGAAAAAAATACTACATATTGTTATGGATGTGTGTTATGGAGTTCATAAAATGTATATAATAATTTTGTTTCCTAAAAATCACACATTGAGGCAGAAACCTCATCATCATTTAAAACTAAGTTTAACCAGAATCGTTGTCTTTCGAATATAGGACAATCAAATAAAACATGTTTCACAGATTGTATTGATTCTTGACATTTATAATTATGATCACTGTCTGGATTAATATTAAATCTCCTAAAATAACTTCCAAATTCTCCATGGCCAGTCATGAAATTTGGAATAAAATGTTTTGCATTTAGCCTATCGTGTACTATAGGAAAAAAGAGCTCTTTAGTCAAAGCACATTTTAAAATAGTTAACATTATTACAAATATTAGGATACGGCGTAAATAGTGGACATCCGAATTTCGATGCAATTTTGGTTTTAAAATGAAGTTTAGGAACACCAAACATGAAAACACGAAAAAAAAAAAATTCGGACCATCCGCAAACAAACCGCGAAAAAAAAAAAAAGAACATCGGTTAGCGTTATATTGTAGCAACGATATAAAACCGAAACAACGAGGGATTCGATGCAATGTACTGGATGAGGAATATGCATTGATTAAAAAAAATGTTATTTTACTGGTTTTTTATTCATGTACCGCAAACTGTTTTCTTGTTTTCGCCTTAGGTTATCCTAAATATCATTTTAAAACCAAAATTATATCGAAATTTGGATTTCCCGTATAGTAAACGTATTGTGCAGTGCTTAAAAAAGATAATTAATAACAAGTTATTTTACTAATTTATTAATTGACGGTCCGCAATTTTTGAACGTGTTTTCATATTTGGTGATCATAAGCTTCATTTTAAAACCAAAATTATATCGAAATTGTGATAACTCTTATAATAAACTACTGAAATATATATTGTGTAGTGCTTAAAAATGTTATTCTTTTGTTATTGATTTCGTACATCTCAATGATGGATAAATCATATTTGAAGAGAAAAATTATACGCTCAGACCGGGACTTGAACCCGGGACCCTTGGTTCTCTAGACCAAGTGCTCTACCAACTGAGCTACCTGAGATGGGAATTACAATGTATATATAGAAAGATTTGCGTTTAGATCGGTACTTGCTCAGGTAGCTCAGTTGGTAGAGCACTTGGTCTAGAGAACCAAGGGTCCCGGGTTCAAGTCCCGGTCTGAGCGTATAATTTTTCTCTTCAAATATGATTTATCCATCATTGAGATGTACGAAATCAATAATAAAAACTTGGAAAAAGCCGTACTGGCTGTAATGTATAATTCCCAAATATGTCTTCTTAATAAAGGAGCCGCCATTTGCAAGATAGAAGCATGGCTTCACAGCATTTGGTGGATGGGAATTACAATGTATATAGAGACAGATTTGCGTTTAGATCGGTACTTGCTCAGGTAGCTCAGTTGGTAGAGCACTTGGTCTAGAGAACCAAGGGTCCCGGGTTCAAGTCCCGGTCTGAGCGTATAATTTTTCTCTTCAAATATGTTATTCTTTTGGTTTGTTTGTGGATGGCCCGCAAATTGTTTTCTTGTTTCATCTTTGGTGTTCCTAAGCTTCATTTTAAAACCAAAATTGCAATCCAAATTTGGATGTCCACTTTTTGCGCTGTACCATTATTATTATTATTATTATTATTATTATTATTATTATTATTATTATTGTTGTTGTTAGTTATTGTTATTGTTATTGTTATTATTATTGTTATTATTATTGTTATTATTATTATTATTAAAATTATTATTATTACTTACTTACTTACTTACTCACTGGCACTATCAAACCCGTAGGTTCATGGCCGCGCGGACATAAGCTCTCCATACATCCCTATCCTGAGCTAATGCTTTCCAATCATTCCCTGTTTATCTACTTCCCTCAAATCATAGGTAATGTTGTTCTCCCATCTCATTCTTGGTCTACCAACTGGGCGTTTTCCTTCTGGCTTTCCTACAAGAAGTTTCCATGCACATCTTTCATTCCCCATACGCGCGACATGTCCCGGCCCATGTTGCGCGTATGGGGAATGAAAGATTATTATTATTATTATTATTATTATTATTATTATTATTATTATTATTATTATTATTATTATTATTATTATTATTATTAGCAGTTTTACAAAATGTTCAATGTAAATAAAATCATTATTTTGAATGTGTATTTTAATGCAATATCTTTGCTCTTGTTGAGTGGAAGAGAGAGCCTACGTGACCCCAATTTGCAAGTTTAACTAAATTAATATTAATGCTAACAATAAATACTTTTTTCTATAGTGTTCTGCCCTAGGGCAGGTCCCTTCACTGCAATCATAGCATTTTGATTCTATGCTTTGCAGCTTTAATAGGAAATTATAGGTGTTATAGCTTCCCGTTGCTCTCCACACCGTGGGATGACAATGATGATGATGACAATGATGGTGATTATGATGATGATGATGACGACCAGATGATGTAAGGGGACCGTTTGGCCCTCAGTTTTCTGACATTTGCAATAAATACTAAACTATTTAAAAAATACAATAAGTCTAAATTATTTCTCTATTTAATATTAATTTGTTACTATAGGTCCCGTTCATTGACCGTTAATGAATTTAGCAACAATATTTATCATTATTTTCATATTTTTATTAAAAAATATATTATTTGTTATATTATCCTCTATATTAGTGTTTCGTGATAGCATCAAAATTAAAAGCATGTCGAGCTATAAGTCATCTACAGTGTCAACAAGAAAAAAACATAGGCCTACCATACAACTTGGATGTGACATGGAAACAGAACACATTCAACCTAGGTAAATTTAATTCATACTCACATGATTCTACATTTTATTCTATATATTAATGACATCATCCAAAATTGGAGAAGTATTGTTAATATAGACATAAGAATGGACCGTTTTAAAATATTGAACATTTTAATGTATGCTGACGATGTGCTTATTATACAAGAAAATGAAAATAGTTTTCAGTACTCTTTACATCAATTAAATCAGTTATGCCAAGAATATAATTTCAAAATATCAAAAGAAAAAACGAAAATAATGGCATTTTGGGGAAACGATCATATAAGATCAAAAATCGTAATAGACAACAAACCTCTGGAACAAGTAACAAATTTTAATTATTTGGGTTGTAATTTTACTATAAATACAAAAACTGAAATAGACATACATATGAAACTGTCGAAATTTCAAATGATATGCGGAACTATACATAAAACATTAAAGAATAAAACAAGAAGAGATACTAGATTGAAGTTTTATAAAACATTGGCAGTTCCTGCATTACTTTATAGGAGTGAAACTTGGGTAATGACCAAAAAATTGCAAAGTAGAATACAAAGCGCAGAAATGAACTTCCTTAGAAGAACAAAAGGCTGCACAAGATTGGATCGGATAAGGAATGAAGGTATAAGAACAGAGTTAAATATATATATCCATTGGATGAGAAAATCAGAGAATATAGAGAAAAGTGGTTTACACATGTGGAAAGAATGAATGTATCAAGATTACCAGGAGCAGCATTAAACTACAAGCCGAGGTTCAAGGAATGTAGGAAGGCCAGTGAAAAGATGGACAGAATAACTGTGAGGCGAACAGGCAATTTGCCTAGCCCGTGAAGTGAAGAAGAAGAAGAAGAATAAGATGATTCTACATGGATTCTCTGTCCCAGAATTCTGTATATATGAGGTTTCACTTCTCCAACACCATAAAATGTCATTGTTACTTTATTGCGTACAGCAGAACATAAGAGGAACATTCAATAAAAAAAAGGAGAGACCGCACTTCATGCCTCACCATGAATGTTTCTAAATCCTGTAAAATCGCAGTGCGCAAGCGCAAAAGATTATGAACTTGTTCCATAGATAGCAGGACTATCTGTGCAGATGATATAACCAACCTTCGCGATAAATTCCCAAACGTGCGTTTATACATGGATGAACAGTAACACATAGTTTGTAACCTAACAAATTATTTCAGTGAACTGTAAACAAATTCGTTCTACACAACCGTACGCCTTCTTAATCTAACAGACTAAAAATATATCAGCAGTGCAATTTCTTATTGTGAATATTGGCGGACTGCCATCTGTTGATGAGGAAGCGCGCTGCGGTTAGGTAGAACTTAGAAGAAATTATTCACAAATTTCGCGCACATAAATAAATACTTAACAATTGTAAAAAAATGTTTTAAGTACCGTTAGAGAATGCTAAAGTAGCAGGAAATGTTAGTAGAGACGGAAAAAAGAGCAACAGTGTCATGGATATTGCATGGTTTCCCATAGTGAGAACTACGGTAATCTATAATAATGAGCAAAAGAAAGTCCAGTGCATCGTGTGAGCCATTAAACGTCAGCTTAAGTATAATGGTATTCCAATTATTCATTTATCAAACAGTGACTTTATTTAGAGATAATTCATAAATAAATATGTAGGGAAAAACTGCACTTAAACTAGGGTGAAAATTAAACGTCAGCTTAAGTATAATGGTGTTCCAATTATTCATTTATCAAACAGTGACTTTATTTAGAGATAATTCATAAATAAATATGTAGGGAAAAACTGCACTTAAACTAGGGTGAAATATTTTCAAAGTCCTATAGATAAACACTGCGCATGCGCCAGAGTTTATAGAGCCAGCGATAATCCACAATCGAACCACATATCGATTATCATCCTCGATTACTATCCGTCGCTATGAAATTTAAATGACCAATATTTGCAATAAATCCCCAAATCTATGTTAAAACAATATATTAATAATATTAAGAATTGCCAAACTTTTATTAAAATTGGGTGTATACTTATTTGTCACTCCTTAACGCTGATCCATCCACCGATAACCCAAAACAGCGATAGAAAAATCATAGACTAAGTAATATACTCTGTGGAGAAAATAGCAATTAGCATCACAATGTATTGTCTAACAGTGTCATAGTATTGTGATTTGCATATTTAAATAAATATTTTAAAATTGTCTAATAATGTTATAAAAATGGTTTGAAAAAGTTTAAAATATTAAATAACGTTAGTAAATACAGAAGAAGAGCTATAGTTTACAACAATATAACTGAAAAATCAAGCGCTAGTAGAAGTGCAGTTGAGCTGCCGCTAGTTCGACTAGTTGCGTTGGGATAGGAACAGGTCGAATTTCCTAAATTTACACAAAAATTCCATATCTTAATTTCTTGCACAGTTATTCACTGTAGGCTATAAACACACATAATTAGTCTACTATGAGTATCTCACGAACATACTTTACCTATAGTTAACATATTCACACACAGAAACTATATATTGAAACATTTTATTCCTTATAGTTCTTCAGAACAATTTCACTGGTTAACTTTCCGACCACAACTGGGTGAATCATTAATGTTGACACAACTGGGTGTCAACCGACTCGCATCCCTTTTATATGCGAGGCTCTTAAACTGTGTGGAAGCTAGTATTATCTTTCTCGAATGGAAACTCGCGAGGCCGATCCTTCTAGAAGTGATGCATAGACGCATCTGAAAAATCTCACGAGTCGCCAACTCACAAATCCCCTTCTACCACATAAGACGATTCCAGCCGCCGTCCGTAAATTTTAAAAGCCGACCAAGCAATGCGACTCTACACTATACATATAGATGTGTGTGTGTCTTATTGAGTCGGTATGCTTACCGCATACCATTTATGACGTATATAGGGAAATAAGAGTAACTAAATTAACTTGGTCAACAACTTCAAACAAAAAATGCTAAGGCCCAACATTGGGCTGATACTTCATTGTGTATGTGTCTAGTGTAGTGTGTGTGTGTATATATATATATATATATATATATATATATATATATATATATATATATTACGCGTATATGGCGACGTTTAAATTACGCGGGTAAGGCGAGAATGATGGTCTCGCATTGGTCAGAATAGATTTGCCAGTCACCAATCGCAAGTCAAAAGGCTCGCGCAAATAGACCGAAGGTCGGGCTGGGGTTCCAGACGTCTCTACCAACATATGTTTCCCGTTCGGGAAAGATCGGTGGCCAGAGGCTTCTACGGTTCAAAGCGTCTCGAACCTAAGTCTATAAAGTTCCTCGCGCCTATATAAATGCGGTGAGGACATAAGTCAGTCGGCGATAGCAGCGTCTTGTGCAGTGTACGAGAAATTCTGGTCAACAGATTTATCAGCGATTGAAAATAATTGTGACTGAGATAAGCATTAATGAAGGTTAATTGTGAGTGAAAATTGTGTTTAAAACTTTACTGATGATTTGTAACTAGATATATGTATGTATACACCTGAGGGTGTATATTAAATAAATCTCCAGTAATATAGGGATTAAAGCACCCATTGCAGTCTAGTGCCGACACCTCTGGCATATCTCACTGATAAATTAATAGATTATTTAGTAACATATTTCAAATCGGAATACATATTTGACTCCGTAAGTTGAAATAACTGTAACTTGGCTATAGTTATCCCATTATAAGGGTTATTTAAGACAGTTTGGTGTGTTGTTACTTTTTATAATACGCATTTATTATTGGAAAATTCACAATAAGAATTTAATAAACTTAGTATTTTTACCAAATTCGTTCACTTCAAACAATTGTTGAAATTTCTTCACTCCTATGCCAAAATAAAATACCATATAGTATACCATATTATGATATACACTTCTGGGAATCTGATATAATGATGATACAAATATTTTAAATTCAGAAACTTTCTATCAGATGTTTTGTTTAAATTGAGTCTTGCATCGAGTATATCCGGACATTGGTTCATCATAAATTTATCTACGTTCTCTCTACACTACACACAAATGTGTAATAAGAATTATCACACACACTGTACGTTACTATGTCGTATATCATAAGATGAGTTACCATTATGATTGAAATTTGCATTATTAAAATTACACGCATAACAAATTTATTCACATTCTCAGTACATTAAGCTGTGGAAGATAAATAAGTAGGCTTCCTCTACAGCCCCTATGAGTGAGAAATATACATTTTGTATAAGTATTTGACTTCATGTAAATAGTGTAAAAACTAATCCGAAAATTAAAAACTAATGAAAATAGAGCAATTGGGTAGTGTTAGACGGGAAACCACCAAGTTACTAAAGAGTAAGAAGAGGGAATATTTGAGAGAGAAGATTAATGATCTTGAAATGAATGCAAAAAATAGGAACATTAGAGAATTATATCAGGGAATTAGTATAGAGAAGAAAGGGTTTCAGGCTAGAACAAACATAATTCGGAATGAAAATGGGGATATGATTGCAGATTCCAAGAGTATATTAAATAGATGGAAAAGTTATTTTAATCAGCTATTAAATGTACATACAGAACAGGACATTGAGGAGGATAAGTTACAGACAGCAGAAATGCTAGTCGCAGAGCCAAGTGCATTAGAGATTGAAATGGCAATTGAAAAATTGAAGATGTATAAAGCATCAGGTTCAGATGAGATCCCAGCAGAACTGATAAAATCAGGGGGAGAAAAATTGATGGACAAGATACGCTGGTTGCTTACTATGATTTGGGAAAAAGAAGCTCTTCCAGATGAATGGAAGGAATCAATTATCGTACCAATTTATAAGAAAGGAGATAAAACTGATTGCAACAACTATAGGGGCATCTCATTACTTTCAACTTCGTACAAAATTCTAACAAATATATTAGTAAGCAGACTTACTCCCTATATTGATGACATTCTAGGAGATCATCAATGTGCATTTAGAAGAAACAGGTCTACAACAGATCAGATTTTTAGTATAAGACAGATTTTAGAAAAGAAATGGGAATATAATGGTACTGTACATCAACTATATGTAGACTTCAAAAAAGCATATGATTCAATTAAGAGGGAGAAGTTATATAGTATCCTGCTGGAGTTCGGAATTCCTAAAAAGTTAGTTAGACTTATACGAATGTGTCTAAATGGCTCAACGAGTAGGGTGCGTGTAGGCAAACAGTTTTCAGACACTTTTGAAATCCAGAATGGGTTGAAGCAAGGAGATGCACTATCTCCTCTACTATTTAATTTTGTACTAGAGCTTGCCATTAAATCTTTAGAGAATGAGGAAGGCTTACAACTGAACGGTATTAATAAGCTGTTAGTTTATGCTGATGATGTAGTACTACTGGCCGATAGCGAGGAGATACTAAAGGCCAACACGCACACACTATTGAGTAACACTAAGAGATTAGGACTGGAAGTAAATATCAGTAAAACTAAATATATGGTCACACGTAGAAATACATTATATAATGGAAATGGACAGCTAATGACAAATGAGGGAAATTTTGAGGAATTGGCTGAATTCAAATACCTAGGAAACAATAATCACAAATAGGAATGAGATACACAAAGAAATTAAACATAGGCTCAATTCTGGAAATGCATGCTATTATGCATTGCAGAGACTTTTGATGTCCCAACTCCTTTCAAAAAACGTTAAGCTGAAAATATATAAAACTATTATTCTACCAGTTATATTATATGGGTGCGAAACATGGACTCTTACTTTAAGGGAGGAAGGGAGGAAAGGAGATTACGAGTATTTGAGAATAAAGTTCTTAGGAAAATTTTTGGACCAAAGAGAGATGAACAGACAGGTGAATGGAGAAGACTACATAACAATGAACTACATGGTCTTTATAGGAAGCCAGATGTAATAAGAACAGTTAAGTCCCGTAGACTGCGATGGGCAGGACATGTTGCGCGTATGGGGAATGAAAGACGTGCATGGAAACTTCTTGTAGGAAAGCCAGAAGGAAAACGCCCAGTTGGTAGACCAAGAATGAGTTGGGAGAACAACATTAACTATGATTTGAGGGAAGTAGATTATACAGGGAATGATTGGAAAGCATTGGCTCAGGATAGGGATGTATGGAGAGCTTATGTCCGTGCGGCCATGAACCTACGGGTTCGATAGTGCCAGTGAGTAAGTAAGTAAGTAAGTAAGTAATGAAAATATCAAATTTGTCTCTATAATATAAAATTTATATTGTTTACCGTTTGGGCGCTCTGTATATTAATTCGTAATTGAGACTTAGACACTTTTTAAAATAGTCTTGATCTTGTTAATGCACATTATAAGTCTCTAATTATATATTTTATGAGCTTTAATAATAATAATAATAATAATAATAATAATAATAATAATAATAATAATAATAATACCTAATACAGGTTTTCCACTTTACAGCAGTTCGCCCTTGATTCCTGCTTTCCAGAGATTCCTATCGTTCCATTGTCCATCTTCCATACTCTTCTTCATCATGGCATCATATATTCCCTCATACCATGTTCTTCTACTTCTCCCCTCTTCCTTCTGCCTGGTACCATCCATTCTAATACCTGTTTAGGCCACTGCTCTCCGACATCCGTTGTACATGTCCATGCCACTGTAAAGCTCTCCTCTTTGTTATCCTTTCGATAACAGTTTCTTGTGTATCCATTTCTTGTCTGATATATGCATTTCGAACATATTGTAGCCTGGATATTCTCATACTTTTCCGTAATCCATCCATTTCTGTCGCCAAGATTCTTTTCTGCATCCTTTCATTTATTGTCCAGATTTCTGATCCATATGTAAGTATAGGCCTACTTTCTATTATTGTCTGTATAATCTCTCTCTTTTTGTCTTTCTGGTCAAATTTCTATTCCATAAAAGACCACTCAGGGATTTAATCACCTTCCTTGCACAATTTGCTCTGTCCCTCAAATAATAATAATAATAATAATAATAATAATAATAATAATAATAATAATAATCGATTAAAATGGACAATCTGTTAGATCATAGTATTGATATAAAGCGTTTCAAGGAATATCATAAAACAAAACATTTAATAAATGTTAAGCATAGTAAGTATAAGAATGTTTACCTTGCAGGTTAGAAGAAAATTAGACAGTGGATTAGTGGACAGTCAACAAGATGGACGATGCGTTTCGGAGAATTTGATAATGAGTTTGAAGCTCGCATGCAACAGAAAACAAAATAATATTAAATTAGGAACTGATGTAACGTTTTAGTGCAGTTTATATTTTTTAAATAGAGACACAATGGCCGATCCATTGATATGGGAAAATCTTGAGCCAGTAACCGTTGACCATACGTCACAATCTAATACAGAAACAGAAAATCGAATACAACTTCCTGAAAGGCAAATGGATCAATTTGTTGAGACTCTAGAACATTTTATTAATATTACAGAACACATACCTGAATATTCAGAATATTTTACTAACGAAAATCAAATAAATGAGTGTCTTCAGAATACAGAACAAGCACTAGAAAACATAGAAGAATGTTGTAAGGTTAAAGAATCTACTCAAAACGAACAACAACCCTATAAGACTGTTGTGGAACTTTCTCAGAATGAAGAATTAGAGATTAGAGTTATAGAACAAACTTCTCAGATTGAAGAATCTGTTCAGACTGAAATTTCTCAAAATTCAGAGCGATTAGAACAATTTATTGATACTCCAGAATATCTATCTCAGCATTCAGAACTTATTCAAAATGCAGAACTACCAGAACAGCCTCTTCAGAATGCAGAACAATCATTTGAAACTGCAGAAGATTCTTCTCAAACTGAAGAATCTAATCAAAATGATAAACAATCTGATAAGACTGTAGTCGAACTTTCCAAGAGTGAAGAACTATCAGTTAGAATTATAGAACATAATTCTCATATTGAGGAATCTATTCAGAGTGAAATTCCTCAAAATTCAGAGCAATTAGAACAACTTACTGATATATTTAGTGATATTCCAGAATATATATCCTTTCATTCGGAACTTGTTCAAAATACAGATCGAGCAAGCCAACCTCTTCAGAATGCAAACCAATCACTTACAAATGCAGAAAATTCTATTCAAAATGAACAATTTTCCGAGAATCGATATACAGAACAGTCTTCTCAGATTGAAGAACTTCCTCAAAGTTCAGAAAGACTAAATCAATTTATCCAGACTACAGAACAATTACTTGATATTCTAAAAGATGTACCTCCTTATTCAGAATATATTCAAAATACAGTACAAGCAACACCGCCCCTTCAAATTGCAGAACAAGAACTTGAGAATGCAGAAGAATCTACATCTTCACAAATTATAATAACTGAAAGTGAAACAACTACAGATAGCATTATTCCTTCGGAAAACAGGATGCCCGTAAGCAGATCACTGACTTCGGAACACCCTACTTCTTCCCAAATTATGATAACTGAAAGTGAAACAACTTCAGATGGCACTATTCCGTCAGAAAGCAAAATTACCAGAAGCAGATCACTGACTTCGGAACACACTATTTCTTCACAACGTACGATAACAAAAAGTGAGGAGGAAACACTTCAGATGGCACTATTCCTATGGAAAAAAGGATGACCAGAAGCAGTTCACTGACATCGGATCACTCTACTTCTTCAAAACATATAATAAACAAAAGTGTAGCAACCACTTCGGATGACACTATTCCTTCGGAACACAGGATAACCAGATTTAGATCACTCACTTCGGAAGACTCTACTTCATCAAAAAATATGAAAATCAAAAGTGGAGCAACCACTTCAGATGGCAATATTCCTTCGGAAAACAGGATGACCAGAAGCAGATCACTCACTTCGGAACACACTACGTCTTCAAGACATATGATAAACAAAAGTGGAGCAATCACTTCGGATGACACTGTTCCTACAGAACACAGGAAAACCAGAAGCAGATTAGCCACTTCTGAACACTCTATTTCTTCAAAAACTATGATAACCAAAAGTAGGGCAACCACTTCATATGGCAATATTCCTTCGAAAAACAGGACGACCAAAAGCAGATCACTGACTTTGGAACACTCTACTTCTTCAAAACACATGATAAACAAAAGTGGAACAACTACTTCAGACGACAATATTCCTTCGGAACACAAGATAACCAAAAGCAAATCAACCACTTCGGAGAACGCTACTTCTTCTAAACATATGACAATCAAAAGTGGAGAAACCTCTACGGATTGCACAATTCCCTCAGAACACAGAATAACCAGAAGCAGATCAACCACTTCGGAATACGTTACTTTTCCAAAGCGTATGATAACCAAAAATAGAAGCAACCATTTCGCATAACACTATTCCTTCGGAACACAGGATAACCAGAGGCAGATCAATCACTTCGGAACACTTTGCTTTTTCAAAACGTATGATAACCAAAAGTGGACCAACCATTTCGGAAA
Organism: Diploptera punctata; assembly: GCA_030220185.1. Lineage (NCBI taxonomy): Eukaryota > Metazoa > Arthropoda > Insecta > Blattodea > Blaberidae > Diploptera > Diploptera punctata. The sequence goes on from JASPKZ010000046.1 coordinate 1,585,213, forward strand.
ACACTGTTCCTACGGAACACAGGAAAACCAGAAGCAGGTCCACCACTTCGAAACACCCTACTTCTTCAAAAAGTATTATAACCAAAAGTGGAGCAACCATTTGTGATGGCACTATTCCTACGGAACACAGGATAATCAGAAGAAGATCAACCACTTCGGAACACCTTACTTTTTCAAAACGTATGATAACCAAAAGTGGAGCAACCACTTCAAATGATACTATTCCTTCGGAAAAGAGGATGACCAGAAGCAGATTACCGACTTCGAAACACTCTACTCCTTCACAATATATGATAACGAAAAGTGGAGCAACCACTTCAGGTGGCACTGTTCCTTCAGAAAGCAGGATGACCAGAAGCACATCACTGACTTCGGAATGCTCTACTCCTTCACAATATGTGATAACCAAAATTGGAGCAACCGCTGCATATGGCACTGTTATTTCGGAAAGCAGGATGACCAGAATCAGATCACTGACTTCGGAACACTCTACTTCTTCAAAACATATGATAAACAAAAGTGCAGGAACCACTTCAGGTGGCACTATTCCTTCGGAAAGCAGGATGACCAGAAGCAGATTATTGACTTCGGAACACACTATTTCTTCAAAACATATGATAAACAAAAGTGGGTCAACTACTTCGGATGACATTATTTCTTCGGAACACAGGAAAACAAGAAGCAGATCACTCACTTCGGAACACTCTTCTTCTTCAAAAAATATTATAACTAAAAGTGGAGCAACCACTTCAGATGCCAATATTCCTTCCGAAAACATGATTACCAGAAGCGCATCACTGACTTCCGTACTCTCTATTTCTTCAAAATATTTGATATACAAAAGTGGAGCAACCGCATCGGATGACACTATTCCTTCAGAACACAGGATAATCAAAAGCAAATCAACCACTTCGGAACACCTTACTTTTTCAAAACTTATGATAACCAAAAGTGGACAAACAACTTCAGATGACACTATTCATTCGGAAAAGAGGATGATCAGAAGCAGATTGCCGACTTCGCAATACTCTACTCCTTCACAATATATGATAACCAAAAGTGGAACAACCACTTCAGATGGCACTATTACTTCGGAAAGCAGGATGACCAGAAGAAGATTATTGACTTCGGAACATCCTTCTTCTTCAAAACATATGATAAACAAAAGTGGAGTAACTACTTCGGATGACACTATTTCTTCGGAACACAGGATAACTAGAAGCACTTCACACACTTCCGAGCACTCTACTTCTTCAAAAAATATGATAACTAAAAGTGGAGCAACCACTTCAAATGTCAATATTCCTTCGGAAAACATGATGACCAGAAGCACATCACTGACTTCCGAACACTCTACTTGTTCAAAACAGTTGATATACAAAAGTGGAGCAACCACTTCGGAAGACACTATTCCTTCAAAACACAGGAAAATCAAAAGCAAATCAATCACTTCGGAACGCGCTTCTTCTTCTTCTTTTTCTAAACATTTGACATCCAAAAGTGGAGCAACCTCTTCGGATTGCTCTATTCCTTCCGAACACAGGATAACGAGAAGCAGATCAACCACTTCGGAACACCTTACGTTTTCAAAACGTATGATAACAAAAAGTGCAGCAACCACTTCAGATGACACTATTCCTTCGGGAAAGAGGATGACCAGAAGCAGATTACCTACTTCGGAACACTCTACTTCTTCACAACATATGATAACCAAAAGTGTAGCAACAACTTCAGATGGCACTATTCCTTCGGAAAGCAGGATGACCAGAAGTAGATCAACCACTTCTGAACACTCTGCTTCTTCAAAACACATGATAACCAGAAGTGGAGCAACTACTTCGGATAGCACTATTACTTCTGAACACAGATTAACGAGAAGCAGAGAAAACACTTCGCATCAATCTATTTCTTCGCAACGTGAGAAAATAAAAACTACTAGAGCAACTACCTCGGTTCACTCTACTACTGCAAAACACAGAAAGATAGCAACTACTTCGGATCCCTGCAGAATGCAGGAAAACCAGAAGTAGAGCAACAACTTCGGATCACACTAATTTTTGGAACATAGAATAGCTAGATTCAGATCAATATTTTCTGAACATACCTCTCCTTCAAAACACATCGTAAATAGAAGAGCATTAACCAATTCGGATCGCACTATTCCTTCTGAAGGCAGGATAACTATAAGTAGGGGGGAACCACTTCGGATCATTCTATTTCTTCGGAACATAGGGAAATCGTAACAACTAGACCAACTACTTCGTATCATAGTGCCCCTTCGAAATTCGGTATAATCGAAGTATAGCAAGAATTTCGGACCACACTACTTTTTCGAAACATGGGGAAATCAAAACAACACATCGAATCACTATATTCTCTCTGGAAATAGGATTACCAGAAGTAAATCAACCACCTATATTTACTCTACTCCTCCTAAACATCAGGTGACCAGAAGTTTAGCAACCACTTCGGATCTTCGACACTTTCCGAACAAATTAATATGAGAACTATAGCAACCCAGGATTACAGGAGCAAATTTCAGGAGCAAATAAGAAAGCGGAATAGATTAACTTCAAATTGACATAATACAACTCAATATTTTGACAAATATCGCTACACTGAAGTTTTTTGGTTATACACTACATCAATTATTACTTGCATGTTTCTATTAATTCGAAAAATCAGAATTATGATATCCTAAGAGTCTCTTTTAATTACGTTTTAGTTTAAATGTATAAAAGTTATAATATTAAGTTATTCCAAGCGGTATATTTCTTCGAGACTTTTCTCTCTCGACTGCAGAGGACATCTTCAGTGGCGAGTATTCTAGGTAATGTTCCCTGGACAGAGAATGATTCCGATCAGGGAACACTACCAAGAAGTACTCTCTAATGAAGATGCCCTCCGCAGTCGAGGGATAAACGTCTCGAAGAAACACCAGTAATGGACTACGGCCACATAGTTCGGAATCTCTTAATATTATGATTACCGGCCGTGAAAGCCTGCATTTAACTGTATAAACAATTGTAATTTTAAATAATTGCATATTGCTTTAAAATTTGTTGAATTAATTAATTAATTAATTTTTCATATTTTCAGTTTTATTAATGTTTTAAATAATTTAAAAAGGCAGTCAATGCAGACATTCGGAAATAAAAATGAAATTTAAATAATTCAAGTGAAGCCAAAATATAAATTCATAAATAATAATTAAATATTCTAAATGCAATAATTATCTTGAAATTCTACATTGCAATGTTTCTTTTTTAGAATTGTATGCATATATAACTTATATAGACAAATATGCTATAATCATTAAATTATTTTTTATGTAATTGATTACAACGTTTTATTTTAATATGAATTCTTAACCCTTCTATTTCATTAAATTATTAATGATCATACGAGATGAAAAATGCTTGTTAATTATTTTTAATATAACCTGTTTGACTGTTCTATTGAGACTTCTGCCCTTCTAATAATTTATATTATCAATTTGGAAGCATATGTATATGGATTTGACCAGAATATATCAATCTGATTTATATAATCTTCTGACCTCTGATTTTGTTGTTAAATTGTTCCGTTATATAGTGAACCGCTCCCTACTTCCACACCATATTTGAATTCAACGCTAAACTGAACCATTATTATAATCAGGGCTGTACTATAGGAACGTTGAAAACGTTGCGTTTACAGCGTTCTTTTACAGGAACTTTGTTTTTGGTAATATGATCGCTTGTATAAATGCATGTTTATACTACCCAAGCGTGTAGTTGCGTTTGGTTGCGTTACTTCGACATGGGAGTCCCAACGTAGGCGTCTGCGTTGACAACGCTATCGTTTGCAAACCTACCCATACTATATGTGCATCACCAACGCTACGTCAACGAGAATGGATATGTTCAAGCAGTTTAGGTTTTATCATATTTACTACAAATAATACTGAAACAGACTTATATACTGAACAAGCAACTTGTACAACATCCATTTTAAAATCAAACACAGCGTCCCTAACGAAACTTGTAGTTTATACATTTTTCATGCGTTACCGACGCCTGTCAACACAACGTTTTCAACGTGTAGTACAGACTTAAATATTTTATTTAATGACGCTATTTGACTGTTCAAGTCATTAACGTGTTAATTCTGAGTCTGAACTGGCCGATAAATTATGCTATGAGGCCACGTAAGTCTTCTGTGTGCAGTAAAACTATGACACAGGACTCCACCTTTATATAAACATTTAATTTTACATTCCGTTTAACTAATATATTGTAATCCATCACCACTTAAACATAAATTGCACCTTGACCTGAAATACTATCTATAAAATTTCTAGATGGCTTCATTCCCCCTTCAAAGAAAACGTCACTCAGGATTTTATGCCCTTAAAATTCGCCGACCTCGGTTAGGTTCAAACCTTGCGGAAACTGCAGCGAGCATGCAAATTACTAAACCACTGGACGTATGCATTCTGTGAAGATAATAAAATAAAACATTTCATAACACTTCGAAGAGCTATATATATATAGGCTATATCATTTTTTTATTCAATGCCTCAGGTTGTCATTTCGACATTTCTAGTGTTCTCTCCTGGAATTGGCGTAATTGTAACCCACTTCTGAGGTTGGGGCACGTAGAAGGCGGGGTTATGGCTGCCACAATGATATGAATGATTAATGATGATGATAGTGGTGCGCCTAATCCTAAACTTAATCTAAGACGATTATGAATGATAATGATTATGATGACCATATGAATGTTCAGGGCCTGTTTGGGCCTTAAAGTCCTGACATTTGTCTTACAATTGAGGAAAAACTATCGAAAAACCTCACCAAGGAAACATTTCCCGCCCGAGGATCGAACTCTGGGTCCGCTGGGTGACAAGGCAGTAAGCTACCTCGAGATCACAGCGGTGTATATGTGTGTGTGTGTGTGTATAATATATATATATATATATATATTATAAGCCCTCATTTCCCTCGACGAGATTTAGGCGCTCTCCCCCTACAGGGAAGGATTGAACCATACTAACTTAGTTATACTTTTCGTATAGGTGTCATTGGAGAGGCACATGGTCAGCGTTCCGCCTCATACTGACATCTAGGAAACCAAGGTAGTACTAGGACGGGAAAATTCGGTAAATTTTGCTTAGAGGCATTTTTATTCAGGCCTAAGGATCTTTTACGAGCCTGAAACTCTTCAGACTCGGGACCCACGGCTTAAAGCCCCTCCCGGAGGACTTGCTACTTGGATTTTTCCATCCTAAAAATCAATCGACCCCGGCCGCGTTTCAACCCGCGACCCTCGGGACCAGAGGCAAGGAACATAACCACTAGTTCACCGCGGCCGATATATATAGGGCCTATACGTATATCAAAATACTAAAATTGCCGATACGTTGGTTTAGAAAAGAAAGAGTTGCCAACCCAATGTGTTGCCATATTCGACCGCAAAAATATAGGAATTAAAATTAAATTAGATGTAATGTTCCGGTTGTTAGACCAAAGTTTTCCACTTAAAAAAATTAATAAAATCAATTTTTGAGATTTTTTTTTGTACGAAGTATATACAAAAATTGTTTATTTTCAAAATTTTATTAAAAAGGTACTATTAATAGTGATAGAGCTATAAAGAGAGTAAACGAAAGCTGCTCAACTTGACTAACCGAGTCAATGCGTAAATAAAACAACAAGCTGTTACTTTTTTTTTTAATGAAAAAGAAGCGCATATTAAAGTCGTGGCGAGTAGTGAATTATAGAAGCAGTATGTGTGTGTGTGTGTGTATGTGTATCAAAATTGTACTAGAGCATGCCATTAAATCTTTAGAGAATGAGGAAGGTTTACAACCCAATGGTATTAATAAGCTGTTAGTTTATGCTGATGATGTAGTACTATTGGCCGATAGCGAAGAAATACTAAAGGACAACACGCACACACTATTGAGTAACACTAAGAAACTAGGACTGGAAGTAAATATCAATAAAACTAAATATATGGTCACACGTAAAAATACATTATATAATGAAAATGGACAGCTAATGACAAATGAGGGAAATTTTGAGGAAGTGGCTGAATTCAAATACCTAGGAACAATAATCACAAATAGGAATGAGATACTTACTTACTCACTGGCACTATCGAACCCGTAGGTTCATGGCCGCGCGGACATAAGCTCTCCATACATCCCTATCCTGAGCTAATGATTTCCAATCATTCCCTGTATAATCCACTTCCCTCAAATCATAGTTAATGTTATTCTCCCACCTCATTCTTGGTCTACCAACTGGGCGTTTTCCCTCTGGATTTCTTACAAGAAGCTTCCATGCAAGTCTTTCGTTCCCCATACGTGCAACATGTCCTGCCCATCGCAGTCTACGAGACTTAACTGTTCTTATTATATCTGTCTTCCTATAAAGACCATGTAATTCATTGTTATGTAAGTCTTCTCCATTCACCTGTCTGTTCATCTCTCTTTGGTCCAAAAATTTTCCTAAGTACTTTATTCTCAAATACTTGTAATCTCCTTTCCTCCCTTAAAGTAAGAGTCCATGTTTCACATAGCAAATAAATATGTGGTTATAGCTTGGCTAAGCCATATTAAAAAAAAAAACAATAATGCGTCATTTGACATTTGTATACTATTTATACTATTTAGATTAGGCTACATTTGCATTTGACCTATTATTATGTGTACGGGAAATATATATGTCCCCTCTCTTTGTCTCTCTCAACCGACCCGTCAATGTTCTATGTCGAGGCATAATAGAAGTAGGTGCGAATATGTAAATATAAAAAAATGTAATTAAATTACTGAAACCATGATTAGAAAGGGTTTAATTTTAAATAATACAATGTACTCACTTTCGACCCATGAAATTTATATCTTCTACTGTCAATAAAATCCTAATGAATGGGAGTCATATTGTAAAATGTTAACAAATTTTAGAAATGTCGCTTACTTTAACTCGCCTACTGCCTGATCAGAAGTCGAATGTTTGAAAATAAACGCGTGAACATTATTTTTTTGCGCGATAGTGCGTTTTGTCGTACTTACCAGCAATGACGACCATTAATGAAAGTTCAAATTCCTACATTTCGGGGTTCCCAACCTAAATAACTATACTGTGATATTGCATTTACACCCACGTGCGCGGGAAGTATACTACGTACAATGTATATACAGAAAATATCGAAAAGGTAGTGTTAATATACATTATACGAAACAAATCACTGCATATTAAATAAACTGAACTTTATTTGAAACAATATAAAACAATGAATACGTACTTGCGGCCATTTTATCAATAATTGTTCTTAAGGCCTCCTGTAGTTTTAAATAATAAACATTGCTCAGCCTGTTAACGTTAGTCAATTGTTTATAATGAACGCAAATATTTCCAACAAAGATGTTATTACTTTACTATTATTTATTATTTTGAAAACACCATCGCGCAAAAAATAATGCACAACGCACGTTTGTGAAGTGTTTTACAGAATCTCGGAAATTAAAAACCTCGCTATCGCTCGGTTTTTAAACATTTTTTCCTCGATTCAGTAAAAAACACTTCCCAACCTCGCGTCGTAATGTACTATTACTCAAAATATAATAAGAATATATCACTAATAATAAATACGCAAGAGTAAGTCAATTCACATTGCTGCTATACGATTTTTTTCTTTACAACAATACATTTTCAGTATGAAGTAAACAAATGAATGAGTACACAAATAAACAAATGAATTTGTAGATAAATGAATAAGTAAATTCCTTAGATAAAATTATTTTATTTTGTGTAATTTAATATATTTGTAACACATATTATACAAAAAATGTATTTTTCTGCACTCCTCTATATGAACTTTAATTATGCGTAATATCACTCTCCTCCGTGTTCGCAATCTACTTAAAAAGGGGTGCAAAGTTTTGCATGTTAATTTCCTTCACGTATTAAGTGTATATATATATATATATATATATATATATATATTTGCAAATGCCCCAGGTTGTCTTTCGACATTCCTGGTGTCTCTCCTGGCATGGCGTACTTGTAACCCACTTCTGAGGTTGGGGCGCCTGGAAGGCGGGATTACGTTGCCCCGATGATATGATGGGTGATGATAATGATAATGGTGCGGCAGGAGAGTCCCTAATCCTAAGCTTATTCTGAGATGAATATGAATGATGATGATTGCGATGGCCATATGATTTCGGGGGGACAGTTTGGGCCTTAAAGTTTTCCTGACATTTGTCTTACAGGTGAGGAAAAACCCCGATAAAAACCTCACCCAGAAAAACTGTCCCGACCGAGGATCGAACCCGGGCCCGCTGCGTGACAAGGCAGCACGCTTCCTCGAGACCATCGCAGTAGAAGATACCAGTTTAAATATTTCAGAATTGCAATGAGTACTTTTATTAGCATTTTTAATACTGTGAGCGAAAACCAGTTGTAGTAAATTCCCAAAATTTGAAAGTATTCTCATTATAATATTACAATATATTGGTATGCATCCTTTTGAGAATACTGTGCCAGCTTAGCCAGCGATTTCGTACCCCATGTTTGACCAGATAAGAAACGAGGATATCTGTGAAGAACTGCAGATCTACTCCATAAAAGAAAAGATATTTAACAACAAGATACAGTGGAAAGAACATGTAGAAAGAATGGAAGAAAGTAGATTACCAAATAAAATCTTTCATTATTTTCCAAGAGGAAGAAGAGACGTCGGACGCCCTCGGAAGAGATGGTCTTAGATCTATTAGTGAAGACGGAACAGGCAACTCTTGCCTAAACCAGGAAGTGAAGAAGAAGAAGACGTTTGAAATCCTGATCTATCGACACATATTTGATGGTACGTTTATTATTGTTAATATTGCGTTTTTCATGTTATTTTTATCTTCAAATCCAACTCAATTTTCGCCATTTTTCATATTTTCTGGGTCAAAAACTATATATTTTTTCCCCTTGGGTCAATGAATACACTCTGCAATAGCAATTCGTCCATTTTTTGTTGTTTTTAATTATAATAATTGGATATATATATGCTATAATCCGGAGATTATGTAATAAAGTCTCAGAGGAAAAGGTAGCCTATAGGCTACAAGCTAGTAAAAATAATTGTCTACTCCTGCTTAATGTAGCCTAGTTTATCTGGTTTTGAATAGGAGAGAATACAGGAATCCAGTCAGTGAGAAATTTCGTTTTAATAGTTTCCATCTTAGGAGAAAGTTATTCAATTTGAAACTTAAATTTTTGTCATGCAAAACAGCAAAAATTAGGGTTATCTCCCTTCCACCCTGTCATTTTAAAATAAAGACTAAAAGTAAGCGTGTGGATTCGGTTATTTAGTACTGCTCGTAGAGTTCCAGCCGCAAATATCTCACTTTGTGTTAATTTACATATTTCTTTATTTTTTCTTTGATATGTTCTTTCGTAATAACCGGAAATGTGGACGATTCACATATATGTAAACCTTATAATCAAGTTTGATATTACGTAAGTTTACATATTTAATTCAATACTCTCATATTTTTTTAATGCTAGCGGACCCGGCAGACGTTGTCTTGCCCGAATGTTCAATTCTGGTGTCGTGGCCGGACGATAAAAATAGTTACTTTTTTTTACGATAGATAGATACATACATAGATAGATGGAAAGCTCTGCGGCTATCACTTAAGTGTTGGCGGAGAGCGAACTGTTTGGGTTCTCCTTTATAGGGTAGAACCCCGGGTTCCTGTAAAATACATTAAAAGTCATTAATTAACTCCTCACTGTCATCTTTTGTCGCTAAAGAAGCGAGCATTATGATGTCACATTGTCGACGCGCGGAATATGTTGGTAATGCAGATGACTACATGCCTGACATAAAAAAATCCTATTACCCGATCGCAGCGCCACCTACCGGGTCCAATTGTGAATCTAAACTATCCAGAGACTCACTCAAACACACACACACACACACACACACACACATACAATTTCATTAAAATCGGTCCAGTCGTTTAGGCAGTTTTAAATTTCGGATTTCAAGTTAACTTCCACTTCTAATTGTCTGATTTCGCTCATTTTTTGATAATACTTACCTCTGTTTAATTTAATAGGATATACTGAGTTTCATTGTGAAGCAACAAAAATTGTGACCGCTAAGGGATTTTTAAATTTTCACTTCAGGTTAAATCCTACACCTAATGGGTTTAGAGGGTCCAATTGTGAATCTAAGCCATTAAGGGACCCACTCAAACACACACAAAAAAATCATCAAAATCGGTCCAATCGTACAGACATTTTTTTTTAAATTTCGGATATCAAGTAGGTCTAAACCCCTACTTCTAACGGTCGGATTTTGCCGATTTTTGGATAATACATATCACGGTTTATTTTAATTGGATAGCACGACTTTTATTATGAAACATGAAAACTGCGATCGCTAAAGCGATTTTTAAATTTTCGATTCAGGTGAACTCCTACACCAAATGATTTTAGAACATGATAGATAAGGACTAAACACTCGCCGCTTCTGAAACCCTGTATGTACAAATTTTCACGAAGTTCGGTTGAACGTTTTAGAAGTCTATAAATGGCAGACATACATACATTTATTTTTATATATAGACCTATAGAAGATTACATTCTTTTTTTTTTACATAAAATAGTCTTAAAATGTAAGTTCACAAGATATTTGTGTACAATGCTAAGAAATTTCTGTATTTTGTTTTCAACTTTGTTTGGAGGCTTAGGCGATTGAAAGATCGTAGTCATATCAGTATCACCATATCATTATCCTTTGTATAGTCAATCTTGCTGATTAACACTTCCTCGCATTGAAACACAATGCAGCCCCTCATAAGGTTTATGGTCTTCTAGGAAAAAAATGACGTGGAATATCCCACAATTAAATACAATGCAGAACTTCATGAAGGTTTAAAATTTCTAGGAAAACTTCAGCCTCGGTTCTTCTTCCTAACTTGTAACGCCTTTAAAATCGAATCGAATATCACAAAGAAGTTTGCCTCCTCCTCTCTCTCCTCCCCCATCACCATGAGGATTTGGTAGTGCTGTGTGTGAGTGAGATCTTCTCTTCTTCTACTTAAACATAATTTGTAGGATTTTCATCCTGTTTATTTCCAAACTCACTCCTCGGAGGAAGACGTATTGGATGTGCCTAGCGTTTGTCGTATTTTGTTTCCGTCTTTGATCCGAGGCTTGATCCTTGGGATTGCGAGCAATGTGTAAGATACACCTTGAAGTGGGATGCTAGCCCGTTTTCATGGCGGGTTTATTATTCGTGGTTTCCTCCCTAGGCCGATTGCCTTCACCCAGCTCCAGAGCTCAACCTGTCCCGTTTTATTTCGGAGTTGTCTCTACTAGATGGGTTGTCTTGCAGGACTAACGAACCCCATCCGCCCGTTTGTCAATCTACAAGGCAGTAGATGTAGAGTTGCCTCTTCCGTCAGGTACACCGTACCGAAGGACTCCTCCACTGTATCTGCCGTTGAGGTCTTCACCGTAACCCTGGCAAGGGGCCCTCACAAGGTACTATCGGCAGGACGAAGTTTTTTTATGAGGTGTTACTCCTCCCCCTCACCCTTTTTCAACCTGGCTTGGGACAGGCTATGGCGGGTAAGTGAGATGTATGACGATAATCCAAACAGGGTGTAAGAGAACAGAATTCTCTGTATCTTCCTCAGTGTTTCATTAAATCCTGGTGTTGTTAAAGGTAAATGTTTTAAAATTTAATACACATTAAGAATTTAAAACAATATTCTCCATTGTTTTGACATTCGGGGGTGAAGTGAGGAATGCCAGGAACAAACTATAGACCCCTATATAGAAAAACATTCACAAAGGACCGTTATTAAACTAATAAATTATTTTTAATTAATGTAAGTTAAAGTAACATAGAAAATGGAGAATGCAATGAAGAGTGGCGAACGAGGGAATTGCATGAGTTGTATAATATGGACCTACTTTATTAATTTTTATCCCAGTATGATCTCCTTGTCGTCCCAACTTCTCTAAAAACATCATCATCATCATCAACAATCACGGATTAAGCCCATGTGGCTTGTTCTGGTCTCATAGATTCTCATTCAAAAAGTTGAATCCATCTCTTTTTCGGTATACCAATATTCCTGTCTCCTTTTGGTTTGTAATTAAGTATAATTTTTGGTATGCATTCATATTTCATTCTTTAAACAAGTTATTTCCAGTTTTTTTCCTAGAGTCTTTTATTTTATCTAAAAGTTTAAAAATATTTAGCTCATTTCTAAAATCTTCATATCTTCTTTTATCTAGACGTTTGCAGCCAGCCACACTTCTCAGAAATCACATTTCAGCTGCTTCTATGATCTTCTCTTCTCTTTTAGTTAAAACCCAAAATTCACTACCATACAATAGTGAGGGGACTGCCACTGCTTTATAAAATTTTAGTTTTGTTTCCATTCTTGTGTTTTTAAATATTCTTCTCATTGTGCCACATATATAATTAAATGTATTAAGTTTGTTAAACAGATCTTCATTTTTAAAATAGGAGATTTCATAACACAGATATTTAAAATGGTTCACTTGTTCAATGGGTTTCCCCTCCAGAATTATTTTAGCTCTCACAGTAAAAACATTAAACTGAAAATATATAAAACTTATTCTCCCAGTTAAGGCCTGTATTACATGGATGCGTAACATGGATTCTTACTTTAAGGGAGGAGTAAAGATTATGAGTATTTGAAAATAAAGTTCTTAGGAAAATTCTTGGATCTAAGATACATGAACAGACATGCTAATGGAGTAGACTACATAACAGTATGCCACGTGATCTTTATAGGAAAGCAGATATAATAAGAACAGTTAAGTTTCGTAGGGGGGGCTCAGGCTAATTGGGATTTCCGGATCTTTGATCTGGTCAAAAACCCTGATAGAACTGATATTTTACCTCTGGGGTGAATTTCGGTGAAGTCCGGAGGGTATAACTTAGCCAAATCCACTCTCCTCACCTCCAAGTTGGGGCCCCTCGGGACCTTCTTAAGATCTTTTAAGATTTTAAGATGCAAAAGAGAGAGTGGGGTGTGGAAAGAAACGGGAAGCTAATACACCTATATATCCCTAGTAAAGCTACAAACATGGCGTGATGAGTCTTTCCATGGTAAAAGACTCCGGACGTAAATTATCCCACCATTCGGATGCCCGGGAGGGGGATACTGAGTTAAGGAAAGAATGGAGAATGCTGAGTTTGCAGTGAAAGACCTGCTCTTGAGCAGAACACTATGAATGAAGTTTCGTAGGCTGCGAGTGGGGAATGGAAACGAGGCTGGAAAGTCCTTATAAGGAAAACCAGAGGGAAAGCGTCCAGTAGGTAGGCCAAGAATGTGTAAAAATGATATTAGCAACAATTATTTGAGAAAAATAGATTATAGGCCGTACAGCGATGATTGGAAAAATATTATCGAAGGATAGGGATATATATGTATATATGGAGAGCTTACGTCTGCACGAACATGGACCTAATGGTTCGATAGTGCCAGTGAGTTAGTTTTGAACCCTTTACTTACTACAATGATTTTAATTTCACACTTAAAAGTTTTAATTTAAAGAATAATTAAATCTCACAAGAATTAACTCGTAATTTATGTTTTTCTTCAAAATGCTTTAAATTGAAAATTTCAAAAGTAAACGCTACAAAATGCTATATGTACAATTGAAAATGCTAAATTTCTGATTTAAAAATACTAAAAATTAGCACTCCCAGTTATGCGAGATAATTATTAATGAAGCACCAATAGAGAGACCTTACACCCAAACTTAATTTAAATCAAGATCTAGGGTAACTACAGGAGTAATTCCCTTTAAGTCAATAAATCCTGTAGACTGAACAGAAATCGAACCCGGCACCTCATGAAGTGCAGTCAGAAACTCTGACCACAAGACCATGTGACTAGTCCCTAGAAATATTTAGTTGTTGCATTTTGGAATTCAGGTAGGGGTGCTTAAAATAGGTTTCTCAGGTCATTTTAAAGTCAATTATGAAGAGTTTGTTGACAAAGAGACACATTCGAGAACAGTAGTTCCCACAATGGATAGAATTTTGACGCCGGACATACTTAAAAACGTAGATAAGAAGCATAAAGGTCCAACTTTTTAACTCTAATACAAATAGAAAAGTTTTGACAGAGAGAGATGTAATCTGGCAGTTACAATAGTTGTGAGGATTGACTAGACACGCGCACGCGCGACAGACCCCATGTAATCTCCACTTTTCAAATGACACAATATTTCACTTACGTACGTATAGAAAAGCCATAGCGTAGTCTAGACATAACAAAAACGGTTTCAAACAAGATGTTTGTTACATGGGCGATTTGCCTGGAACTTCATAACTGTCACCAAGAATTCAAAACGATAAAGTTTAAGATCTTTGTGACAGGACGTTAAAGACTTCGATTTATTTGAGTAAGCATCCACTATTTTTTGCAATATGTAGGAGTCCATATAGCATATATATATATATATATATATATATAATCATCATCATCCTGTATCATGGCAGCTGCCGCCGTCTTCCGGAAACCAAACGCCATTCCTCTCTGTCCATCCATTGATCTTCCTCCAATCCTCTGATATTCATAGCTGCTTGTACCCCTTCTATTCAAGTTTTCTTCGGTCTTCCTCTCTTCCTCCTTTCCATTGGGATCCATTCCATAACAATATTAGGCAATCTTTGCTCTGGCATTTTTTTGACTTGGCCATACCACTGTAATCTTTTCTTTTCTATAATGTCTATGATGTCCGGCTCCTCTTGTACACCCATAATTTCCCTTATTTATTTATTTCGTATTCTATCCATTCTAGATTTTCCAGCTGATCTTCTTAAAACGTCCATTTCTGTACTTAAAATTATTTTCGTTTCCCTGGCAGGAATTTGCCTGACTTCAGCACCATATGTTAAAATGCTCTGAATTATGATTTGATATATTTGTAATTTTCTACTAACAGAGTTTAAAGCATTTATTGCTTGTTTTGTTTGTGCGATTCTATTTTTAATTTCCACTGTGTTATCGCCGGAATGGTCTAATTTTGCTCCTATATATATATACTAGCTAATACCCGGCGTGCGCTGCTACGCCTAAATAAATGAAAATGGATGTGCTTTTATGTTTAGTTGAATAAGTAAAAGGAAAAATAATTATAAATTTATATTTTTTAGATACCCCATGCTATTTACCCGGCGTTGTCCGGGAATCTACTCATCCTGATCTTCTTGGCATAAATGAGCATAAAGACAAAAATTAATGTACTTCTTATGATTAGTTGAATAAGTAAAATTAAAAATAATTATAAATGTAGGCCTATATCGTAACTATTTTTAAGATTCCCCGTGCTGATTACCAGGTGTTGCCCGGAAATCTACTTATGTCGATCTTCTTGGCATAAATGAGCTAAAAGACAAAATTTGTTATTGTGAGTTATCCGTAAGAGAATACCTGCCATGTGCTTGCTATGCTTGCACAGGAATCTACGTACTTGTCTCGATCTTCTTGGCATCAATGAAAGACAAAAATGGTTATTGTGAGTTATCCATAAAAGATAAACATATGCTGTCGCGGAATTTTTCTAGAGCTTTTTGAGATATGCAATTCTGTGTACATTAATTTCGTTTATTGTTATGGTTTAGGCCATTTAAGCGTCCAAAGAGCTACTTTTTTCACGTTGTCCACTACAAAGGGCGATTTTTAAGGGTGTAGGAGTTGAGTATCACAACTCTCTTATAGCCTATGTTCATCCCGGGAATCTCCTGAACATTTTGCAAAAAAACCCATTACAATCGAATCAACGGTATGGCCACGCATAAAGTACGAACAAACATTCATTTTTATATATTAGATTTACTGATTGCTGGATATATTGTTTATCTTGTAGTTTCAGTATTGTGTTCATCAATATTCTGCAATATTACTAATCACTGGCTTAATTTTCACAATGGACTTAAATAATAATATTGGACCTAAATAAGTATAGTACCTTAAGTATTGAGATGCGTGACTTCTGAGTTCAATTAAGATCTTACATTATCTTTTCAAATCAACTGATTTATGGATCAATAGATTTGTAATGTTTTTATTTTAATTTTATGAAGTCCTAATGGAGTAGTAGTGAAGTACCATATTCTATACATAGCCTAAGTGTGTTCATTGTTAGGGACATTAAATTCAAAACAAACTTTCAGTTTTACAACGATTATACCTGAGCAAGTTTCCTAAAAATTCCCTTAGTTTTCAAACCAAGGTCAATTTCCTTGGTACGAAACCAGCATAAGCAAATTTTCGTCATTTATTCCTGAAAAGTCGTCGAACATATAGGCCTATTTGATATTCCTTAGATCTTATATATATAAATGTTTGTTTGTTTCTATGTTTGTTTGTTTATTTGTTTGTTCGTACTTTATGCGCGGCCATACCGTTAATCCGATTGTGATGGGGCTTTTTGCAAAATGTTCAGGAGATTCCCGGGATGAACATAGGCTATAAGAGAGTTGTGATACTCAACTCCTACACCCTTAAAAATCGCCCTTTGTAGTGGAAAACGTGAAAAAAGTAGCTCTTTGGACGCTTAAATGGCCTACGCTGCCTAAACCATAACAAATACTCAAAATTAATGTACACAGAATTGAATATCTAAAACAGCTCTACAAAAAAAGTCCGCTACAGTAGCTATATGTTTATCTCTTACGGATAACTCACAATAACCATTTTTGTGTTTGATTGATGCCAAGAAGATTGAGACAAGTATGTAGATACCTGTGCAAGCATAGCAGCACATGGCGGGTATTATTTTAAGGATAACTCACAATAATGAATTTTGTCTTTTAGCTCATTTATGCCAAGAAGATCGAGATAAGTAGATTCCCGGGAAATACCGGGTAATCAGCACGGGGAATCTTAAAATGATTACGATATACATGTATAATTCTTTTTCATTTTACTTATTCAACTAATCATAAGAAGTAGGCTACATTAATTTTTGTCTTTCAGCTCATTTATGCCAAGAAGATCGGGATGAGTAGATTCACGGACAACGCCGGGTAAACAGCACGGGGCATCTAAAAATAATTACGATAAAAATTTTTCCTTCCACTTATTTAACTAAACATAAAACACATTAATTTTCGTATTTCAGCTCATTTATGTGAAGAAGATCGGAATAAGTAGATTCCCGGGCAACACCGGGTAATCATATGGAGTGTCTAAAAAATATAAATTTATAATTACTTTTCCTTATACTTATTCAACTAAACATAAATGCACATTAATTGTCATTTATTTATTTAGGCGTAGCAGTGCGCGCCGGGTATTAGATAGTATATATATAAATTATCACATTGTACTTAATTTTACAGCGATTGATTGATATATATTACATGAAGGGGTATATGGGACAATGGCGTAAGTCATTTTTCTTCATTTTGAGAAAATCCTGTTTTATTAGTTAATGTACAAAGAATCAATGTAACTTAATACTGATAATCATGGAGACAGTTATTATCCTAAGTAATGGTATTAATTTTTTTTTCCAAATGCCCCAGGTTGTCATTTCGACATTTCTGGTATTCTCTCCTGGCATGGCGTACTTGTAACCCAGTTCTGAGGTTGGGGCGCCTGGAAGGCGGAGTTACGCTGCCCCGATGATATATGAATTAATGATGCGCCAGGAGACGCCTTAAACTAAACTTAAATTAATTAGGCGAATTTGATATTGATGGCCAGATGATGTTCTGGGACCGTTTGGGCTTTAAAGTTTCCTGACATTTATCTTACAGGTGAGGTAAAACCCCGAAAAACCCGTGTACTTTCCTCAATTAAAAAAAACTGACACCACTGCCATGTACCCCTTCATATATATGTATGCGCAAACAAAAAAGAACGTTAGGCGTTGCATTCTAGTTAGTCGATACTACGTGAGGGGGAATAGAAGATAGTTTTTTTATTTTTTTTATTTTTCTGGTTTGTTTCTCCAATATCCCCATTTTTTTCTGTTTTATTGTTGTACATGCTAACTCGGAGTTATTTTGATGCTGGAACTTTGTTTTCTTTATTATATATACTGTACGTAAGAGAAAAGTACTTTTAACGCGTATCATCACGATGAGCCCTGGCTCATTGTGGTATCATATAAGAGAACGCATTACTGGTGTCATGAATTAACCGCTGACCGCAGGAAGTTCTAATGTAAGGTTTTAAACACCACAACCAGGAAGTTGTGAAAGTAACAAATAAAGGAAGAATGAAAAGAAGAAGAAGAGGATGTGCTGGTTTAAATGGATGGATAAGAAAACTGATATACCAGCATAAAAAAACACAATACTGGCAGAACTGGACATATCATATCACTATGGGAACCCTTATGTGCGAGATACCAACCCACATGATGTAACAGTGTTTCCTGCAAGAGTTGCTCAAGTCATGACCTCCTCTGTTTTCGGTTGAAAATCTATATTAGCCTTATGTATGATGTTAGGTAGGATTGTGTTTCAAGAGATTCTTCAACATATTAATTTATTGTCATTCGAAGCTCGGCTTAAAAAAAATACTCAGTATCTTATCTGAGGCTTGAGTTTCTTTCATGCCAGTAAATCTAATGCTTACGAACACTCTATTGAGTAGCACTAAGAAATTGGAATTGGAAGTAAACATCAATAAAACTAAATATATGTTCGTACATAGAAATACATTATATAATGGAAATGGACAGCTAATGATAAATGAGGGAAATTTTGAAGAAATTACTGAATTCAAATATGACCTAGAAACAATAATTTTGAACTGGAATGAGATGCACAAAGAAATCAAATATAGACTCAATTCTGGAAATGCATGGTATCATGCATTACAGGGACTCGTATAGCCGGAACGTCTCTTAAAAAACTTTTGAACTCAAAATATATAAAGCTGCTATCCTCCCAGTTATATGGATGCGAAACATGGACTCATAATTTAAGGGAGGAAAGGAGATTACGGGTATTTGAGAATAAAGTTTTTAGGAAAATGTGTGGACCAAAGAGAGATGAACAGACAGGTGAATGGAGAAAACTACATAACACTGAGCTACAAAGTCTTTATAAGAAGTCAGATATAGGCCTAATAGGAACAATTAAGTTTCGTAGACTGCGATGGGCGGACATGTGGCACGAATGGGGAATTAAAGAAGTGCATGGAAGCATCTTGTAGGAAAAAGAGTGGAAAAACGCCCAGTCGGTAGACTTATAGCGAGGTGTGAGAACAATATTATCCATGATTTGAAGGCATACAGGGGATGATTGAAAAACACTAACTCAGGTAGGGATGTATAGAGAGCTTATGTATATGCGGTCATGAAACTACGGCTTCTACAGTGCCAGTTTGTTAGTTACTTAAATGTAATGCTTACTTCCCTCCCGAAAGAAACCATAACTTATGATTTGTATGTCCAGAAAAATGCAATTGATTTGACAGAGTTTGAAACTCGAGCGCAGAGAAGAGCTCAGTAATACTATAGGTACCAATGGGGGCGAACACTGATATCACTGGTCAACATGATTTTTGTCTCATGAGTACCAATAGTTGTAACTAATGCAGTTTTTTTATCGTGTTTTCAAATATGTATTCGGAATTTCTCCATCACCCACAGTTTTTTTATTTCAATTTCAAATAATGGATTTAAATAATTATTTTTTTAATAAACTTTTTTCGTCCATTTGTCCATTGTAAAATAAAACGGGGAACACTTTCATCAGGAGATTTCATCTATGGAAAAGATATATCAAGGCAAATAGAATCCTAATATGCTGGGCGATTATTGTTGGAACATCAACAGGGATGTTCCACAGGCGAAATATAGCAGAAAATAGTAATTTCTTACTTTATTGGTGAGACGGAATGTTCGAATATTGTGTAGTTACGAATGTAGAAAATATCAAAGTGTTTGAAATTATAAATTCCTGTCTCTCGGAAACCTTGCGTGATAGAGAAAAAAGGATATCATATTTGAATTCAGGAGAAAAATTATCAGAATCACTATTTTTTTTTTTTTGCTCAGTGTAATAGTTGATTAATTATTTTGGATGTCCTGCCCCGGACATGGAGAGCTTTGAACTTGTCATTGACATCAAATTGTGGATTCCTATTCTACTAAAATATTATAGGCATTTTTTTTTTCTAGGGCAAGAAGGCCTCGTTGTCAGAGCTCTGATTGAAGTTTATGAAGCTCAGGATTCAATTCCCGATCAGATCACACGCAGGGAAAAGAAATACCTCTCAAAAGAAATCTAAATTTATATTTGCTTGGCTTGATCGTTACCCAGTGTAATGTACATGATTTAATCGGCGATTATCGTCTATCATATTTTTACTATTACTATTACGTTTATCGTATAAAATGTTGTTTGTACATGAAATTTATACTGCAACTTTTAATATATTTTCAACTCTTTATATTTAGTATAGACCTAATGTATAGACAATCTATACTGTAAACATATATTTGTAATTTGAGCTGGTTGAGCGGAAGAGAAGGCCTTACGCCTTAACTTTTCCAGAATAAATCAGTTATTATTATTATTATTATTATTATTATTATTATTATTATTATTATTATTATTATTATTATTATTATTATTATTAAATAATATTATTTTCAAAGGAATTTTTCTCCAAAGCGAATTATTCCTGTGATCCCCTAGGTCTGGAACTTAGGTTAAATTTAGGTTTAAGAACTCTCCTGGTGCTTCGTTAGCATTTATCATCCATCATATCAGCGGGGTAACAGAACTCCACCTTCCATACGCCCCAGCACAGAAGTGTTTTACTATTCCGCCAATGCCAGAAGATAATGCCATAACATGCTAATACCGTAAGTCAAACTGTCGGCATTGGACAAAAAGATACATATAAGGACAGTTTTATCTAAAAACGCTTCTATTTATCTAATCCAGGTTTAAATCCTGGAATCAACCGATCATGACTAGGATGTATTTTTCTGGCTTTACACATTTGTTAAAGAATATTCTTATTGGAATTATTACAGAACCCACAAAGCAGTAGTAATTTAATGAAAATAATTACAATATTTGTAATTAAATAATTTAACTAAAAATTCTAGAACCCATGTATCTTTAGTTTGACTATTTAACTCATGCCACAAATGCTAGTCAATGACCAATCACGTTTCAATGAATGTTGTTTTACAACCAATGACAGTCGTGTTTCACCTCGCTCTTTATCGATTTCTCTTTATCAGCTCCTGCTTTTGTGATAAAGAAAGCTCCTCCTTTTTAATGTTCTGAACAGGTCAAAGCATTATTTTTCTCCAACAAAAACATTGAATATAGCAAATAATGAAAAGATTCCTTGATTTTACCGAGTTGTTAACTAAAAAAATAAATGAATAACCCGTAATGTTGATTATGATATATAGTTTGATGTGTTTCATTATTTCTCCACTTGGGTGCACTCTTACAATATTGCGATCTTATTTGGCAATAAATAATATGATCAAACAGCAGTGAATGAACATAACCTCACATTTCTGATTTGTTTCCAAATATCGCCGTTTACATTAAATATATAAATATTTTAAAATAACTATAGTTAAACAATGATTTGTAAGTAAACAGCTTAATTTTATTCGTTAAATAGTCCTAACAAATGCCACTCTTGATTTCCAAATCCTCTAGATAAATTCACTCCTCACTTAGTGAGTCGTGAATTTATCGATAATTTGGAAATCTCTCGTGGCATTACTTATGATAAAGCATCTATAAAATAATGAAATAGAAAATGGATATGATTCAGATCTACTCAAATCGACATTAACTTTATGCAAAGGCGGTATAATGTTAAACTGCAATGGTGCAACCACTATGGGAACGGTATAACCCTGGGAAAACTATTCTAGCGTAGCGTAATACACTATCACACTTAACCACAAGAATTCAAGAGTCGAACCAGAACCCTCAAGCTGATATCTATAATATCCATTTAATCTAACATCATTTAGGCATTAACAGTTTTTTTAAGTAAATAATAAGTGCATTGTGGTTATTTTATACAGGTAAAAGTAAATTGATCCCTCTATAGGCCATAGGAGATCCTTGGGGTAGTAGGCCTATTCTTTCTAGACAATCGGCACTTCATGTCAGCCCTGCGTGACAGCCGCCTTTACCCCCAGAAGAAGGGTCTGGTACTCATTTCCGTTAGAAGTTGAGTCGACACCGAGGTCATGGTGCAACCTGAAGGTTGCATACATTACTTTTTAGTTCACCTGTATGGAGAATTAATGTAAAAAATAGATTTTAATACGAAAATATATAGCTAGTAGTTTATCGAGTTTATTTTGTGAGTATTGTTCATGGCCCACTATACTAGAGTAGTTAGTATTACAACCAGGTTGGAAAACCAGAAGGAAAAGTCCAGTTGGTAGACCAAGAATGAGGTGGGAGAATAACATTAACCATGATTTGGATAACATTCGCTCAATATAAGAATGTATGGAGAGCTTATGTCCGCGCGGCCATGAACCTATGGGTTCGATCAAGCCAGCGAGTTAGCCTACATTTTGTGATCTACAATAATACAGCTGATTTTTTTCTCACTAGCACTCTCCATGGGGCTGAAGCCACGAGCAACGGTAGGCTAGTATATTCCCAATTAGACCTATTGATTTTTTTAACTAATTCGAATAGTTTTCTTTTGGCCTATCCTGGGTTCTTTTGCCTGTAGCCTATAGCGATCTCATATGTTGGTTTACTGGGTCGCTCTTCCTTGTTGTCTCGTTTCGTGCCGGCACCACCCATCTCCGTTTTATTATTGCAGCACTTTTCGCGACGTTTTCTAAAGTGATAGGCTATGGTCTTCTAGTCTTCTTGTCACTCAGAGTTACGCCTAGCAAATTCCTCTCCATTTTCCTTTATGAATGTTTCAAGACTCTTCTGTTGCAGTCTTAACTTCCGTTTTAAATATGTATGCACAATTCATCAGTTTGCTGATACCTCGTTGTGGCGTAGTCTGTAGAATTTTTCATCTTATACTGGGGGCCCGGGTTCGACTCCTGACGGAATAGTGGATTTTAATTATCACCTTGGATTTGGGTGTTCAGTTTTCTCAATTTTCTCACGTGTTATTATGTGCTGTCCTCGACTGTGCCCATGACATCCTGTTAATTAAAGATCGTGGGTGGACCGCTACTTCATCATCATCATCATAGTATTTATTATTGATTTCGTACATCTCAATGATCATATTTGAAGAGAAAAATTATACGCTCAGACAGGGACTTGAACCCGGGACCCTTGGTTCTCTAGACCAAGTGCTCTACCAACTGAGCTACCTGAGCAAGTACCGATCTAAACGCAAATCTTTCTCTATATACATTGTAATTCCATTTGTAATTCCAGCATTTGGTGGATGGGAATTACAATGTATATAGAGAAAGATTTGCGTTTAGATCGGTACTTGCTCAGGTAGCTCAGTTGGTAGAGCACTTGGTCTAGAGAACCAAGGGTCCCGGGTTCAAGTCCCGGTCTGAGCGTATAATTTTTCTCTTCAAATATCATCATAGTACATTCACGAATTTAGGCCATTTGTTGACCTGTTTCGGCCTCAAGAGAAACACCATCCAAACGTCTTTTGAGTGGACGTCCCGGTCTTCTTCTTCCTGCAGATTGATATCTTAACACTTGTTAAGGTATTCTGTGATCTTCCATTCGATGAACATGTTGCATCCATCTTGACTTATAATCAGAAATTTTGTTTTCTAAAGGTTCCATGTGTAATTCTTCTAAGATGTCTTCATTTGTTTTGTGATCTAGTAGTGTGTATCCTGCAGTCCTCCGAAGATATCTCATTTCAGCCTAGAGAAACTCAACAAGGAAATTATGATTTACAATTAAGTCCAAGTTCAGCCCGCATCTGCATTGGGGAAGAGGGTGTTGGAGGTAAGAAGGCGTGAAAAATAAGAAGCCTAAAATGAGCGAAAGAATAATCTCACATCTATAGCTTTCGGTCTCACTAAACTGATTGCCTGATTGGTAGTCCACATCAGTGCTCTAATTTATGTTCCTCGCCTCTAGTTCCATGGGTCGCGGGTTCAAACCCGGCCGGCGTCGATGGATTTACAGGATGGAAAAATCGAAGAAATAAGTCCTCCAGAAGGGAATTTAAGCCGTAGGTCCCGAGTCTGAAGATTTTCGGGCTAGTAAAATAATTTCAATACTAAATTGGTGCTTCTGAGCAAAATTTAACCGGTCATCCAAGTTAACGCCTTATACTATAGATGTCTCTTTGAGGCAATGTTCTAACCACATGTTCACTCACTGACGTCTGTAGGGAAATGTCTCATTGGTTACAAGAAGATTGGGATAAATAAATGCACGAATAACCAACGGATAATCAGATTATATATATCCATCCATAGTAATTCTGCTCGAGGGCAGGACTTTCACTGCGATCATAGCATTTTCATGCTATTCTTTGCAGCTTTACTACCGAATTATAGGCGTGGTAGTTTCCCGTTGCTTTCCACACCGATGAAGGATGGTGATGATAATGATAAAGATGATGATGATGGCCGGATGATTTTCGAGGACCGTTGGACCCTAAGCTTCCTGACATTTGTCTTACAGGTGAGGAAAAACCACGAAAAAAACTCACCCAGGAGCGTGTCCCGACCGGGAATCGAACCCGGGCTCGCTAAGTGACAAGGCAGCACAGTATCTCGAGATCACAGCGGTGAACTATATATATGTGTGTGTTTGTGTGTTTGTGTGTGTGTGTGTGTATATATGCGTGTGTGGAAATATTTGGTCTAGTTGAGGATGATGTACAAGATAGAGACAAATGGCGTGACATCCTAAACAGTATAGAGTTCTGAAAAGTAATATCTATTTTTGTGTATTTTAGATGTCACTGTTATGACCTATTTTATATTTTGATAGTGTTCGGCTGGAGATAAATCTCTGCAGTGAGGAGAATTCTCATATATATATATATATATATATATATATATCTTTCTTAATATATAAAAATTACGTGTCACATTGTTTGTCCGCGATGGAATCCTAAACTACTGAACCGATTTTAGTACATTTTTGCACACTGTGTGCAGTTTGATCCAACTTGAGACTTAGGGTAGTTTATAACTAAATTTATAGTCGCATTATTTTTTATTGCAAATTATTTGTTTGTTATTTAACAACGAGTTATAATTATCTGTGAGTTCCATACGATTCTAACAGATGGCGGTGTAATTAACTGTGAGTTCCATACGATTCTAACAGATGGCGGTGTAAGGTAATTTAGTAAGGTAATTGGTTTATTATTTAACAAAGAGAGATACAGATGGCTGTGCTTTTTGTTGCAACCGCGAATTTCAATTGAATTAGAAATATTGATTATTTCATAATTTAAGTGTGTTCAGTGTTTATTTTATTTTCAATATTATTAATTTCGTGTGTAAGTAGGCCTATTAGTTTTAAGTAATCTGGCTGAAAGACAGCAACTTAATTAAAATTTTTAACGTATACCTTAGTCACAGCAACGCGTAATATATATATATATATATATATATATATATATTATAGTTCTTGTCTTGTAAAATGTTATGACCTATTATGAAACTACACCAAATGATAATATAAATCCTTCTCTTAAAAAATTTAAAAGAATTTCAGTTGAGGTAACTATAAATAAGTGAAACCAACTTTTTTAAAATGTCACAGATTTTTTCCAGTGCGTCAGGATATTTTTATACTACAGTTAGATGTGCAAAATGCACCCTCCTGACGTATGTCTGCGTTTTTACTGTCAACATGGTATTTTTTAACAGCTGAGAAAATTTAAAATAAATAGACCCTACATGCAGAAAACACACGTGAGTGTCTGGTGAAGTAGGTTTCTAAAAATAAACCCTCCTATTTGTAAATTATGTTGAAAATAGTTAGAAAGCACGTGTGAGGGTCTGGTAAACTTGAGTTCTAAAAATAGTTACCGTACTGTATAATGTCCTCCAGAGACCTAGGATTCTTTCTGTTAATAAATTTTCATGCATCGTACCTATGTGGCATACAAGTTAATGCTTGTTTGAAAAAAATTGCAGCATTTCCATGTGGCATACATACATACTTACTGTAATAATTGTGGGGGAAAATGAAATAACTCCTATGTGGTATGCATGCTTACTGTAATAATTGTGGGGAAAAATTATATAATTCCTATGTGACACACCTACTTACAATAGTAATTGTGGGTGGGGGAATTTTTGAAATCCTATGTTGTATGCATTAGCATCATCATCATTATCTTCAAGGTATTATGGGCCTATTCGCCAGTTCTGCTCCCCGCTGCACAACATGCTACAGGTCGTCCTTCCAACGTCGTTTCGGTCTTCCTACATTTCTTCGGCCTTCAGATTTATAATAAAGTATATGTTATGATAAACGATTATTTGACATTCGTTATATATGTTCAAACCATTTACATTTATTTCTGTATATTGTCTCGTTTTCATTATATAGGCCTACTTGTAATTAATCTCTGATATCTTGACTTTTCCTATTATCTGTTTAAGATACATCTGCAACATATCTCAAAAACCTCATTTCTATTGTCTCAATTTTATGTTTATCAGAGATCGTTAAAGGCCAAGTTTCAGACCCGTATGTTAGCGTTAGAACGGCTACTGTTTTGTAAAATTTCAATTGATTTCCCTTGTGGTCTTTATGTGGTATACATGCTTACTGTAATAATTGTGGGGGGAAATATACCACTTTTATGTGACATAAGTCGGTCACAGTGGAATAGTGGTTATGCTCCTTGCCTCTGGAACACGGCCGGGGACGATGGATTTTTTTTACGGAAAAATCCAAGAAGCAAGTCCTCCTGGAGGGTACTTTAAGCCGTGTGTCCTTAGTCTGAAGATTTTCAGGCTCGTAAAATATCCTTAAGCCTGAGTAAAAAGATCTCTAAGCAAAATTCACCGACCTCAACTTCCTAGTTGCCTGTTAGATGTCTCATTAAGTCAGTGCATTGACTGCAGGCCATTCGTGACATCTATGGACAAACAAAGTAACTAAATTAACTTGGTCTAGTGGCTCCTGACAAGGAAGAGGTTATCGCTCAATATTGGGCTACGCCATTATAGATTGATATGTGGATTACATGCTTATTGTTAAGGTCCGTATGTTTATGACCTCAAAATGTTTAAAAAAGACCTATAATATTCGGTAAAATTTCTCTTAAAAGACCTAAAACTGTAAAGAAATGACCTAAAAAATATAAATTTCATAGTAGTTAACTAATTAATAATTATTAATTTATTAATTAGAAATGGTCTAAGACAAATAATGATTAGTATAGTGTATATCTATATTTGTCGAATATTTATTTGTATTTGTGCTGGTTGAGTGGAAGAGAGGGCCTTATGGCCTTAACTCTGCCAGAATAAATAAAGTATTATTATTATTATTATTATTATTATTATTATTATTATTATTATTATTATTATTATTATTATTATTATTATTTATTGGGGTAACTGTTCTAAAACAATTCATGTTCTTGGTAGTAACATAAAATAATTAAAAAGTAAATCATTATCACTAGGTCAATCTCATTTCTATTAAACTAATATGAAAAACTATTAACTAAACATACCTAAGTTGGCATTGCAATACACCATCATAATGATCCTTAAGTTATCAAAAGTGAAGGAACGGCGGATGTCAGCTAACTCTGTTTTATACTTACAGCTGCTCTCTACTTCCATTCATGTAATGGGTGCGTATTTAAAAAAAAAACACTGTGTCACTAGCTATTAAATATTCCTCAAAAATATCTATTCTGAATTCTTTATCTGGAAAAATACAGGTTATTTGACGCATTATGTGAAATACTTTATTTTTACCTAACACAAATATCAATTTAACTGCTTCCCCAATCTCTCCATTTACATTGCTTATACAATTTTCAGCACTATTGATTAACTCTATCGACTTTTCCAATGAACATTTAACCATATATTATTTAAAATATGACGTATAAAAAGACGAAAAGTAAATAAAATTAC
Source organism: Diploptera punctata (assembly GCA_030220185.1). Classification (NCBI taxonomy): domain Eukaryota; kingdom Metazoa; phylum Arthropoda; class Insecta; order Blattodea; family Blaberidae; genus Diploptera; species Diploptera punctata. The sequence goes on from JASPKZ010000046.1 coordinate 1,613,301, forward strand.
CTAAAATTACAAATAAAATTTGTAAAATGACTGTCAGAAAAATGTGGGGGAAAAAAATTAATGGCCTATAAAAACCTCATATATCTAAAATATTTATTGCGCAATGCACTTAATTATTAATCTGCATCGTCCCTGACAACTCGTAAAAAATGGCATTTCATAAAAATCCGGACCCTATTTATTGTAATAATTGTGAGGGAATTTTTTTTTCAACAGAGGACGTAAGCCCAGATATATCAACTCGCTTTAACTATAATGCTCCAATCATAACATAAACACTAGATCTCTAAAGTATCATACAACATCTCATTATTCTTCTTCTTTCACTGTCTGGCCTTACTGATATTGAAATTGAGTATCAGTTGAAATCAGGAGCAATCGGTCATTAGCCTCTTACAAGTAAAACGTGACTTTTCCTGGAAACTCTACAGCAGCCATCATTAACTGGCGAGCAATTCGATTCAGAGTATGATTCCACAGCAGGAGCGGGGTAAAACAGCTCTTAGAAGGGGACTTGAGTGGAAGTGTTGACGTCATGTATACTACACAAAATATTGATACAATAATAACAATATGATCATGGTATAATATTACTTTTGCATTCGGTCCGAATAAACTGGCACGAGTAATTGAGTTTCGCCAATTTAAGGAATATCTTTACATATAAAAATTAATGCGAGTCGGTCTGTCTGTCCTTTATGAACTCAAAAACTGCTTGACCGATTTTAATGGGGTTTTACTATTATTTAAAGATTTTACCTGGGACAATCGTACGTACCATATGGCCGGAGCTAAAAATGCATCGGTGCATTAAAAGAGTCGCTTTTTGGACGATTAAATGAGTTATGCTGCTTAAACCATAACAAATAGGCCTACACCAAATTAATGTAGGCTACATATAATTGAATAAAATAAAAAAAATAAATAAAAAACTGTACAAAAAAGTCCGCGACAGCATATGTCAATTTTTTTACGGATAACTCACAATAACCATTTTTGCCTTTCAGCCCAATTATGACAAGAAGATCGGGATAAGTAGATTCCCGGGCAACGCCAGATAATCAGGAAGAGGTAGGCCTATCTAAAAGTAATTACGATATAAATTTGAAATTATTTTATTTTCTACTTATTCATTTCAACTAAACATAAAAACGCACTTAATTTATTTAGGCGTAGCAGTTCACGCCGGGTATTAGCTAGTCTAATATATAAAAATGAATATTTGTTTGTTTGTTCGTATCTATGCGCGGCCATACCGTTGATCCGATTTTGATTTTTCTGCTAAATGTTCAGGAGATTCCCGGGATGAACATAGGCTATAAGGGAGTTGTAATACTCAATCCCATCACCCCTAAAAATCACCCTTTCTAGCGAAAAACATTAAATAAAGTCCCTATGTTGATGCTTAAATGGCTTACGCTGCCTAAACCATAACAAATACAGCAAATTAATGTACACAGAATTGAATATCTCAAAAAACTCTACAAAAAAGTCTGCGAGAGCTTATGTTTATCTTTTACGGATAACTCACAATAACCATTGTTGTCTTTCATTGATGCAAGAAGATCGGGATAAGCTGATTCCCGGGCAAGCATAACAGCTCAAGGCTGGTGGTAAAAACACGTTAACATTTATTGAGGAGTAGCAGCGCATGCCGGGTATTATCTAGTGTTTTATAAAAAAAAACAAAGGTTTTATTAAAAATTTACTCTTCAAGAATACCTACTTTTAAAGAACTGTGGGGTTGTGATCAAAGTTATTTTAACTAAAATGATTTCGAAAGACAACTCTTCAAAAGCCTGAATTGTACCTAACAACAACTATGATTTTTATATGTACAAGTAGAATTCAAAATTAGGCTTAGCGATCTTACTATATCATCATCTCTAGCGATTGAACAATATAATTACAAGTTTTTTCTCAATAAAAGTTATTTCTAAGACACCTCTTGGAACAACCTGTATTTGAATTGAACATTGAACCGTATCGGGGCGAGGTGCTACTTGCAGGAAAAATCACGAGAGGAAGGGCGGAGTACTACGACAAAATGTCGATGACGCCTCTTTGTATCCGGCAGAAGCTTCCGGTACACTTTACAAATCTTCACCGGAAATGTTCCACCTCAAAACATGACTTTTAAATGGCTCAACAAAAGTTACAAAAGTCAACAGTAAGCATCTAAGTAATACAGGTACAATGGAACATACAGTAGGTTATCCGAAAAAAAATTGAAAATAACTTAATTCGGATATTCTTTTGTTTTGATGGTCGACCATGATAGTGAAAGATTGCACAAATATTTAATTATAAAGGCTTATCCAACATTCCAAGACCATTAAAAATAATATAAAATACATAGAATATGTAAAAATAAACGAAGAGCAAATATTTAATCGATGAAAATCCTCTCCAGTTTCTTTTTAGTAGTTGAAATATTCGGAATATTCATAACATTTTCTTCCGAAATTCTTTTAAAAAACATGTTAAAAGGAATTATTTAAAGAGTAGATTATTACATAACATATAAACAGGACTATTGAAGGATCACTTACCAATAGTTTGGCTTCTCCGCCCCATGGAGCTGTCTAGTTAAGACCACACAAAACGTTACTGTACAATTCTTTCCTTATAGGTACCGGTAAACCTATGCAATATTTGTTATCGGGGATTTGTTCTAGAAAAAGTGCTCATTTCTATCGTCTTAACAATGTAACCCCTCGATTTAAAGAGCTAAATTAGCGAGATAGTAGAGCCATATTTTAAAATGAAAAACTGACTTTTATATTAGGCGTATTGCTTGTTAATAGTAATCTATAATGTTCTGTCCTAGGGCATGTCTTTCACTGCAATCACAGGATTTTCATGCTATGCTTAGCAGCTTTAAGAGAGTTTTTTTATTAAGAAACTTTCATATAAATCTGCTATAAAATTAAATTTTATATCAAAGTATATAAGTTTACATGTTAAAATTTAGATATAGGAAGAGGGAGAAGTTTGGTAGTAGTACGATTACCAGTGACGAATCTGCCAAGTAATAATTCACTATAATATACGCCCGCTATTTTTTTCTTTTTTTCCACCAGGACGAGTCTATTGAGTAACTAACCATAAATTAAGTATTCCAAACGCAACTGACAGGTTCTAGTTTACCGTCCGTTCTCGGGAATTGTGACATAACTATTACTCGCTCAAGTTAAATCTAGACGGCTAAAGAGGAAATATATTAGTGCTAGCATCGCCAAACTATTTCTCTATGGAAGGGAGAATCCCTAAACACACGAAAAATCATTATCTGGTAGTCAAATTAGTTATTTCGTCGACAACTGCTGAAGGTTTCGGATCATTATTATGAGTATTACCCGTTCAAGAGTAAGCGCAGTTGTTGACGGAGGGAGCTGCAGTCATGTTTATACAGGAATAGAACACTGCTATCTATGAAGTGCAGAGGGGAATGGGACGCGAGACGCTGACAGTGCAGGTCTAGTAAAAAGTTTGTTAGCGGTGCACATTGTAATAAGTAAATTATATTTTCTCTTGTGAATTAATCACTTTTCTTGGAGACTTTTAGCTGTATCCATACTAATTTACAATACAAACATAAGTCTATAATACAAATTGTTGTATCGACACGAAATCACTGTTGAAGAGCGAACGGTCTTGTTACAAGTGCTATTAAAAGGCAACTGTGACTCTTTTCCCACTGTACACTGCCTTATATTACGTCACGTGTAGCAACAAGCAGAGTTTCGCGATCCGTCCGCCTGCAGAGATATTTTGAATGACTAATAGTAAGACTTGTTTCTTCAATCAATTGAGAATAACTTATTCGGAATTTTATAAATATAATTTTAAAAACTTTAAGAATGTTTTCCATAGAATATATTAATATTACTACGCATCCAAACTATGAGGGAGTGGCGAGTTAATAATCAAAGAGTTCTTACGTCACTATACACAGTAGCCTACGTTATGTGTAATACCAGCATAGAAACCAAACAATAAACACTCTCCTCGCTATCCGTCTCATTGCTTGGCCCACGGTACTGTACATGTTTCCTTTGTATCAAGAAAAAAGGAATGTCCTATTTATATTAACGTTATACTATGTGTTGCATAAAAATCCTTTCTGGAGACATAAGTATTGTGTTTCGTCCATATTGTTAGAAATACGTTTACAATAGTATAAATTAGATACTGATTCAAGAATTTTAATAACATAAATTGTATTTCTCAGACAAATTAATCTCGATTGTGAACCTACGTTTCATCATCTTCTTCTTCTTCTTCTTCTTCTTCTTCTTCACGAATTGAACTGCTAAAAACTGATCTCCCCAGGTGCTCTAGACCGTCCCACACATCTAAGTCCGTTTGGTTTATATGTGAATAACTGTTTTGTTATACGTTCTTGGTCCATTTCTTTGAATGTGGTAGAAATAATTTTGTTCGTATTCTTTGATTCTGTCTGTTAAGTTAAATATATTAAGTTTATTTCTAATATATTTGCTATATTGTTTTTAACTTGTAATATAAATCCAGCTACATGTATCAGGAATTAATTTCTGCAGAGTATTTTTTTTTTTTTCATCATACGATACAATATTAAAATTTGACTTACCAATGGGAGCTTGTTGTAGTCGTATGATGCACGGGACCTGCAAAAATAATTTAAAATGTATAGTTTTTTATTATATATAGGCCTAACTAAAGTACAAATTAATAATAATAACAATAACAACAAACACAAACACTAACATGGGCAGAAACCACCTGCTACAGTGTCAAGCACTTCACTCTGCTACGCTGAAGGATCGATACTGGGAAACAAGAGCCAAATTTTCTGTTTTTCTATGTTTTGTTGTTTTAATTTATTGTTATCAATTATTTGTTTACTCATAATTATGGACAATGACTTTTGTGAAGTCCCCTCCATTTTGTATAAATACATAAATAAAAAAATAACACAATTCTCCCTGTGTCTGAAGAAATTCGCCTATACCAACGGAACATCAAGTGCCAAACTCATTCCAGTACAATAGATTTCAGGGCATTGAAATAAAGGCAGACCATACAGCCAACTTACTGGTATAGGCTATGCAGAGCTGAACAATTAGCTGTACGGATAATGTTGTTGCATTGACGTCAGGAGTCGGATGAAGTGTTCAGACAGAAATCTATAAATTTTAAAAACAAACCGAATACAAATCACAAAAATGGAAGTGGTGGCGAGAAGGTCAACGATATATTCCTGTACTTGTACTAGCTCCCGCACCTTGTTTGTTTTATTTCATTTCCTCCCCTAAAGCTGGGTGCTCAGCTCTGCATATAATTTCCCTCAAATCATAGTTAATGTTATTCTCGCACCTCATTCTTGGTCTACCAACTAGTGTTTTTCTTCTCGTTTCCTTACAAGAAGCTTCATTGGCCCTCCTTCAGTCCCCATTCGTGCCACATGTGCTGCCCATCGCAGTCTACGAGACTTAACTGTTCTTATTATATCTGGCTTCCTCTAAAAACCATGCAGCTCATTGTTATCTAGTCTTCTCCATTCGCCTGTCTGTTCATCTGTGTTTGGGCCAAAAATTTTCCTAAGAACTTTATTCTCAAATACTCGTAATCTGTTTTCCTCCCTTAAAGTAAGAGTCCATGATTCGCATCAATATAATATAAGTGGAAGAATAACAGTTTTATATATTTTCAGTTTAACGTTTCTTGAAAGGAGTTGGGACGACAAGACTTCCTATAATGCATAATATCATGGATTTCCAGAATTGAGTTTATGTATAATTCGTTTATACACCTCATTCCTATGTGTAAGTATTGTTCTTAGTCATTTATTGTTCAGTCATTTTTTTCAAAATTTCCCTGATTTGTGATTAATTGCCCATTTCCATTAGGCCTATATAATGTACTTCTATGTGTGAACATATATTTAGTTTCATTGGTGTTTTCTTCCAGTCCCAATTTCTTAGTGTTACCCAATAGAGTGAGCGTGTTGGTCCTTAGTACATCCTCGGTTTCGACCAATAATGCTACATCATCAGCATAAGCTAACAATTTATTAATTCCATTAGTTGTAGGGCTTCTTCATTCTCTAAAGATTTTGTAGCATGCTTTTGTACAGAATTGAATAATGCAACATTTCAGACAGACCAAGAAAATTAGCATTAGCAGCTTTCAGTCTCAATACTGGGCATGACTGTCTTTGAAAACACCTCCACCATTATGAAGATATGGCATCATAACTATCCAGGGCAGTCTTGCTGATAATAGGCCGACCTTTCTCCACATTGTTCAGAGAGCCAGAGATGTGTGAAATGCTAGGATAAAATGAGTTTTCTGGCAAAATGGTTAAAGGTAAAGTGATCCCACTACAGGCCTCAGGAGGTCCTTGGGGTAGTGGGAGGTTAAGGCTCCCACTTTTTCTAGACAATTGGCACTTGATGTCAGCTAGATTGTCAGGCCTGCGTGACGACCGTCTTTACCTCAGAACAAGCGTCTGGTACTCATTTCCGTTAGAGGCTGAGTCGACCCAAGAGTCATTGTGCCGCTAGAAGGTTTGGGTCAGTTTAAAAATCATTATCCAATTGGGACTCGAACCTCGACCTTCCGGCTTGTAGCGCAGTGCCTTAACCACTACGCTACGGCGTTCGTTATGTTATTAATTGTACCTAACTCCAGTTAAAATAAATGCGCCTAATTATTACTCGTATTAAAAAAGTAAAAAAATTGCATGTGATTCAAACTCATTTATTTTCATTTAATTAAATAAAAATAAAACAAAGTTTTATATGATTTTCATATTTATTTTTATTTAATTAAATAAATGTGAATTTAAATGAAGTAAACGCCAAATCAATTGGTCGTTTATTTTTAGCTTAACAATTTGCAGAATAATACTGGGAAACAAATATTTTATTTAATATTGTTCTATAATAGCTAAGTATTTATCATTATAATTCAAATTTCAGCTTGAAATTACAGATTAATTTTGTGCAGATACTTCTCATTTCAGCTTTTACGTCCTTTTAAGAGCCGTAATTCTACGACACGGGATCCACTGTTTCACTTCCCTTTCCGAAGGAAGCAATATTCACGATTTTGTTGCTCTTAAAATCAACCGGTCGTGGCCGGGTTCAAACAGTACGACCTTCGTAACCAGAGGTTAGCATGGCATCTAGTCCACCGGGATCAACATAATAATACAGTAAAACTTGTACGAAGCGAAATCGCATGGGACCAATTTTTTTTCCACATTAGACAACATTCCGCATTATAAAAAAATATTAAATTATATTAGATTATAGAGCACTGCATATGTATTTTTATGAACCTTAGATTAATATTTTAGTCCCGCTGCCGTTGTAAAGAGAAGTAGAGTATGTACGAGCGACTTGGATGGTAACGCGCGAAAATAATAGTCCCGTTTCATCAGCGTTAAAAAGTTTCTTAGGCGCGTATCCTGAAATTAAAGTGTGCAGTTTCGGTTTCTACTCACAAACTATACTTCCGTCCACATCCTTTGATTCTCCGCAAATTTCATTCCACACTACATCCATTCATTCAATATTTTTTGTGTTTTAAAATCTCACAAACTTGTGGTTTTCCGCATTTAAATTTAGTAATTATTTCCAGTATTGAGAGTTTGTTCTTCTTTATCTTCAATCACTTTCACTTTTTCGTTTAATGACAATGATACATACGATTTAGCCATCTTTATTCGGTAAATTCAGAACGCTACCTGTGAAAGATATGTACACAATCGGTCTCAGATCTTAAACTAATTTAAGATTTTACAGTTCACTGATCATTTGTAAGATAGATGTCACAGTCAGTACCAAATTGAAAGCAGAAGATGAAGCTCAAGTTTTCGAAAGGCCTCCTATAAAACTACACTGCTTATTGTTAAGAACGACTGGGATCTTAGTTACTGTTTTATATTTCTTAAAATTTTAATATAGTTATATCAAAGCAATTACGAAAATATATATATATATATAATAATTAAATTTTTGATATTGAGCAATGCAAACTTAATATGACATGATAAGAAATATAAATGCCTGAACGGGATTTGAATCCGGATCTCTGGGTTGGTACCCCAGCGTGCTATCCATTACACCACCAAATCCAATTTAAACACTTGTCTATATATAATATTCTCCATTATTACTAGATGTCGCCAGAACTCGGGCTTCACTGCCACCTAGTAGCTGACTATAACAAGTAAGCAAATTAAAAGGAATATTTTTACTTTATAACAGTGACGCTTTATTGATGTTATAATTAATTTTTTTGGCATTGAGCAATGCAAGCTTAATATGACATGATAAGAAAAATAAATTCCTGAACGGGATTTGAACCCTGACCTCTGGATTGGTACCCCAGCATGCTATCCATTACACCACCAGGAAAATCCAATTAAAACACTTATCTTTCTTATATATATTCCATTATTTCTAGATGTCGCGAGAACTCGGTCTTCACTGCCACCTAGTAGCTGAAATACTCGTATAAGAAGTAAGCAAATTAAAGAGAATATTTTTACTTCATAGCAGTGGCGCTTTATCGATGTTATAATTATTTTTTTGGCATTGAGCAATGCAAGCTTAATATGGCATGATAAGAAAAATAAATGCCTGAACGGGATTTGAACCATGACCTCTGGGTCGGTATCCCAGCGTGCTATCCATTACACCACCAGGCAAATCCATTTCAAACACTTATCATTCTTATATATATATATATATATATATATATATATATATATATATATATAAATCATATTCTCCATTATTACTAGTTGTCGCGAGAATTTGGTCTTCACTTTATATATATATATATATATATATATATACACTCTCCATTATTACTAGTTGTCGCGAGAACTCGGTCTTCACTGCCACCTAGTAGTATATATATATAAGAAAGACAAGTGTTTGAATTTGATTTGCCTGGTGATATAATGGATAGCGCGCTGGGGTACCAACCCAGAGGTCCGGGTTCAAATCCCGTTCAGGCACTTATTTTTCTTATCATGTCATTATATATATATATATATATATATATATATATATATATATATATATATATATTGTCTGTGTATGTGTGTGTAGTCCAATGATTAGACGTATAAAATTATACCATAATTATAATATGCATAACTAATGCGTATATTATCATAATTATTTTTAGGGTACAAATGAGAGATTAGTAGCCATTCTGAAAAGACTGGACCAAAGAATGGAGAAGAGTTAGATCATCTGTCAAAGTCATTACTTTATAAAATGGCTCCTTTGTTTTCTTTCAAAGCAAACGAGCATCCTCGGGCACGCTTCGTTGAACCATGACAATGTCCTCAAATATCATTCAAAACATTTCAGTATGTCTCCTTTTCGAAATAATGAACTTACAAGATTGGTTGAGTTATGCTAAGTACGTCACACATTTTTAATGTCGATCATTTATCTTCACTTGGTAAAAAGTAAAAAAAAAATGTTTCATATTTTTAACAACTCCCGTCTCTCTGATCTTCCTGTCACGAAGTCTGCTCACAAGTTAACTCAACATAAGCCCTAAGTGACGTCACGTAAGCCTAAATAGAAAACATTTTCTCAACTTGGATCCGCTTCTTATTATAGTTACCCAAGGTGTAGATCCTGTCAGAAGTAAAATTGTACTTGACATACAATTTTGGAGCAGGTGAATAATTTTATATATCTAGGATGCAATATCCCATATGAAGAAGAAAAGGATATAAATGCAAAAATATCTAATTTTTTAAAGAATTTTAGGGTTAATAAATTCTATCTTCAAGTCACAGTCCAAAAAACATTCAAGACTAAAAGTGTATAAAACTCTGGCTTTTCCAACACTTTTGTTTGGTAGCGAAGTATGGACGTTGAAACAGAAGGATATACAGAGACTTACAAGGAAAGTACTTATGTTGGACCAGTTGGATTGTAACAAAAGTTGGAGGATATGTTGAATGAAGGATACTGATCACCGTGATATTAGTAATTTCACTGCAAATTCAATAGTATGCATAATATTTAACACAAAATAAGGAACAAGAAAATAGAAAAAAATGCTTAAAATCGGTACATGACAAAATAAATAAGTAAAACATTTGAAAAAAATAAATAAACAAATAAAAATAGAAAATGATAGTGTGGTGAACGAGGGAAGAATAATAAGGGGCAGGGAGAGATATATAAACTAACGAAATAAATATTGCAACGGAGCGGCACGGTTTCATGAAGAGCAGCGCACCGGAGTGTGAATGTTTTTCCACTCCTGCAGTCGAGTATTCGTACAGTATATAATAATTGTTTCTACTTAAACATAAAAAAAACTCAATACATCGTAAGTACAATTTCAAGTAACAAAAAGTAAGCCCTACACAGTGCTCTGCTATCTGTATAAGGTATTCAAAAATAGTTATTGATGTTAACAGGGTGGAAAACTAATATTTACGTTCTTCGCCCCGCTAGCAGTACTTGTTCTTGAAACCAATTGCAATGAGCAACCGTGCCGTTATGAACCGGTCAATGACGCGATTGATATTTTATGACAAATAACACGAGCTTTAATAATTTTTTAGCAAAACGACTGACGCCATCATATTTAATGTCAATCTATTAACATATCCTCCAATTTTTGTTACAGTCCAACTGATCCAACATAAGTACTTTCCTTGTTAGATCTGCTGAAATGAGATACCTTCGGAGGACTGCAGGATACACACTACTAGATCACAAAAAAAAAAATGAAGACATCTTAGAGGAATTACACATGGAACCTTTAGAAAACAAAATCTCTGATTATAAGTCAAGATGGATGCAACATGTTCATCGAATGGAAGATCTCAGGATACCCAAACAAATGTTACGATATCAACCTGCAGGAAAAAGAAGACCAGGACGTCCACTCAAAATACTTCTGGATGATGTTTCTCTTGAGGCCGAAACAGGTCAACAAATGGCCAAAATTCGTGAATGTACTATGATGATGAAATTCCTCAAGATGCTGGTGAGTACCGGTCCCATATTGCCTCAAATTCCATCATAAAATGTATTTCTCCATGAGGACTCGAAATAGCGCTAGTCCCGTTAATTCTGCACCAAAGCACCATGTCTGAAACCGCTCTGCACGGCGCGGGACGGATACTACAGTGAGTTTCATTTGACTTGTGGCCACTAGCGTGGGGAGCGCGAGTTGAAGACTCTCTGCCCGCGCCACTTTTCCTGCTAGCGGTCACAAGTCGAGAGAGACCCTAAATTCACGTCCACCAGTTTTAGACTAATACCACTTGTGTAGGTCTATGGTCAATCTATAAAAATGATGATTATGTATATTACACTCTATACGGAACAATTTATAATCTTATATTTTATGATGTCCCGCGCCGTAGCCGAGCGGTTAAGGTAGGAAGCCTTGGCGCAGAGCTACGGGACTTGCGCTGGTTCGAGTCTCCATGGGGGAAGAAATTTTCTCATGGTATTTCGGCCAGTATGGACCGGTGCCCACCCAGCATCGTGAGGCAATTGGGTAGCTACAATAAGTAGCGGCTCCAGGTTGAGGAACCAGCGATAACGGCTGGGGGACTCGACATGCTAACCACATGTCACCCCTACACTGGCTGTTGATCATCTACCTCTGTAATTGACACATGTGGATGTGAAGGGCCAGCAGCCGGCTGGTAAAAGGGCAACCGCTGAAAAGTGGAAAAACCCTCAATCGGATATTTCATGATTATTAATTTATATAACTTGATTTACATACTATTATAGGCCTAACACATACTTCATGCACATCACATGCTTCCCCTACACTAGCTTATTTCCTGCTCTGTAATTGGTACATTTGGATGTGAGGCCAGCACACAAAGTGTCTTCAAGGTCTGTCAGTTTTTATATATTTGTACTGTTTGATTGGAAGAGAAGGCCTCACAGTCTTATTTCAGAGAAATAAATTTTATTATTATTATTATTATTATTATTATTATTATTATTATTATTATTATTATTATTATGGGGCACGCCGTATCGTAGTGGTTAAGGCACTGCGCTACAAGCCGGAAGGTCGAAGGTTCGATTCCCAGTGGGGTCAGAATTTTTAAAACTGATCCAAACATTCTGGCGGCACCATGGCCCTGGGGTAGACTCAGCCTCTAACGGAAATGAGTACCAGATGCTTGTTCTGGGGTAAAGGCGGCCGTCACGCAGGGCTGACAACCCGGCTGACAACCCGGCTGACATCAAGTGCCGATTGTCTAGAAAAAGTGGGAGCCTTAACCTCCTACTACCCCAAGGGCCTCCTGAGACCTGTAATGGGATCACTTTTACTATTATTATTATTATTATTATTATTATTATTAGTATTATTATTATTATTAGTATTATTATTATTATTATTATTATAAATTAGTAATTGGAAAATTTGTATTTCCTTGCATTCTTAATAAAGAAAACAACCACGCAGAAAAAGAAGAAAATGTTAGAACAGAAACGGAAAGAAAATATAATGTTGAAAGCCTACAAAACGAAAGTGTAAAGCATTTATATCAACATCTAGGCCCAGCCGTCCACCCCTTGGGATACCTCGGTCTACATGACCATACTCCCAAGTCCTAGTTCTAGTCCTCCCTATCCTATGTTCGCGTCCACGTTCAAGTTCACGGTCTTTAAACCAACACCCCAGGGAGAGAGTGTTGGAGTTTGCAGTTCTGGGAATTGCTGAGCTACATAGTACATCAGGTCGCACAATCCTGACGACCCCACAGTTGGTCCACGGGCTCCATGAGCCTAGCCGGGAGGACTGCTGTCGCAGATCCACCGACCATTCCCCTGTTCTGCCTCCAGGGACGTGTCCTGCAGCCGTTGTGAGACCGGCTAGGGCTACAAGCCCAACAGTGTGAGACTTTTAGTACATCCAGGTGCTCATCTCCTGGCGACCCCACAGTTTGTCGACGGGCCCGTAGGCCGAGCCAGGAACCAGTACAGTAGCTCCCCTCTGGACTGGTCCGAGCCGAGCCTGGTGTGCCCCCAGGGACGCCTTCTGCAGCTGTTGTGGGCCAGCACGGAGCTCGCAAGCTCCAACAGATGAGCAAATAGTTCGACAAGGCGCTCAATTCTTGCCTACCCCACTAATGGTTCACGAGTCCCTTGGACTTGACCGGGAGGACTCTCTACAGATCCACCGACCTTTCCCCCAGTGCACCAGCTGGGGACGTGTTTGGTTGCTGAAGTGGGTCCAGCCTGAGCTATAGTACGTCAGGTCGCTCAACTCCTGACGACCTCACAGATTGTCCTTGGGTCACTCGGTTCCAGAGTCGGCGCTAAATCCCACCAACAAAGACCGCGCTTCCTCCTTTCCAGAGCTTATTGACCTGGTGGTAATTCCCAGCATTACGCCCGGTATTGTCCCAACCAGCCCGTTCGCAAGACTAAGCCTAGTCGTGCCGCTGCTGTGAGTCAGCCCACTGAGCAATGTAGGCATCCAGGGAGCTCATTGCCCATGGTGCCCCCACAAAGGTCCTCGGGATTAACCAAGAGAAGGGAGCTTCTGATCTCCACAATCTCCCACCGCCTCGCCACGACGGCCGCTGCTCCCGTTGTGGGCCGGGACATTTGAGCTTTAGTACAACAGGGCGCTCGTCTCCTGTTGACCCCACTTATGGTCCGCGAGTCCATCGGACTTGGAAGGGAGGACTGACTAGCAGATCCACCGACCTTTTCCCCACTACGCCACCGAGGGAACGCGATTTGCTGCTGAAGTCGGCGCAGCACGAGCTATGTAGTGCATCAGGTCGCTCGAGTCCTGACGACCTCACAAATGGCCCGCGGGTCCGGTCTGGACCTAGCCGGGAGGAGTGCAAGCAAACCACCGACCGTTCCCCTATCCGCCACCCGGGGACGCGCCCTGTTGCTGTTGTGAGCACAGCTGGGGCCCGATAAACGGACCCCCAGGGCATTTATATCAACAGAGATTGAATAAAAAAATTAACACAGAATGAATTCAGAGATACAGAAGAAATGTATCAGTACCTAAAAAAGTGCATCCATGAAGCCGCCTATGAAGCATTGGGTGAGAAAGACGACTATAGAGGAAGGACAGCACTGTTTTGGAACAATGAAACAGAGAAAGAAAGACAGAATAAGAAACAGTTATATTTAAAATGGCTTAGTACAAAGAACCAGAACGACAAAATACAATATCAAAAAGCACAAGCAAAAGTGAGAAGAATGGTTACTAAACACAGAAACGAGATTTGGGATAAGAAATGTACAGAAATACAAACATATTTAGGAAGCAAGAAGAGTTCTGAATCATGGAAATTTATAAAAAAATATACGTTCATCGAATAGAAATAAGAATCTTCTCAACCTAATAGGGATACATGAATGGGAAGAATATTACAAAAAGCTTTTAGTAGAGGACCGAAAAGAATTTTTTGGGAGAAAATGACGATTTGTCAGAGATGGAAACAGGAAACATAATCGAAATTGATATAAATACTGTAAGAAAGGAAATTATGAGAATGAAAAATGGTAGTAATGCCGGCCCAGGAAATATTGCTATAGAATTGATTAAAAATTGCAGTCAGAAGTTATTAGAAATGATCACTGTACTGTTTAATAAAATAATAAATGGCGAAGAAGTGCCAGAAGAGTGGAAAGTCGCTATTATAACATCGATACATAAGAAGGGAGACAAGAGAAAGTGTGAAAATTATAGAGGCATATCAGTAACGAGTACATTAAGTAGAATATATGGACGTATACTAAGTAAAATGGTTGATATAGAATACCAGGATAAAGAAATGGAAGAACAATCTGGTTTTAGAAGTGGTAGGTCATGCACAGATAATATATTTTGCATAACACAAGTGATAGAAAAAAAAAGGAGCAACTAACAGAGATTTATATTTGCTTTGTGTCGATTTAACCAAAGCATATGATAGTATTCCCCAGAAAATGTTATGGGAAACTTTAGACGATTCCAACATTATCAAAAATTAAGTAGAAGCTATAAAAGCATTATACAAAGGATCTATTTCGAAAATAAAAGTTGGAAATCATATAACAAAGGGATTTACTATTACAAAAGGTTTAAGGCAAGGTTGCAGTTTATCTCCAACTCTATTTAAAATTTATCTCGAAAGAGTACTAAGAGACTGGAGGAGAAAATGTCAAAAAATGGGCATACCTATCCAAAATACACATGTATATTCATTAAATTTTGCAGATGACCAGGTATTAATAGCACAGGACCACGATGACATAGAAATATGGCTAAAAAACTAAAAGAAGAATATGAAAATGGGGACTTTATATAAACATTGAGAAAAGTAAATATCTGTGTATAGGAGAAGAAATGGAAAATATAAATTTCAACAATGGAGAAGAACTAAAACCTAGTATTGAATGCACTTATTTAGGAACAAAATTAGACCATTCAGGCGATAACACAATGGAAATTAAAAATAGAATCGCACAAACAAAACAAGCAATAAATGCTTTAAACTCTGTTTGGTGGAGCAAAAATATTACAACAAATAGAAAATTACAAATATATCAAACCCTAATTCAGAGCATTTTAACATATGGTGCTGAAGTCTGGCAAATTCCTACCAGGGAAATGAAAATAATTTTAAGTACAGAAATGGATGTTTTAAGAAGATCAGCTGGAAAATCTAGAATGGATAGAATACGAAATAAATAAATAAGGGAAATTATGTGTGTACAAGAGGAGCCGGACATCATAGACATCATAGAAAAGAAAAGAATGCAGTGGTATGGTCATGTCAAACGAATGCCAGAGCAAAGATTGCCAAAAATTGTCATGGAATGGATCCCAATGGAAAGGAGGAAGAGAGGAAGACCGAAGAAAATTTGGATAGAAGGGGTACAAGCAGCTATGAATATCAGAGGAATGGAGGAAGATCAATGGATGGATAGAGAGGAATGGCATTTGGTTTCCGGAAGACGGCGGCAGCTGCCATGATACCGGATGATGATGATGATGATGATGATGATGATGATGATTATTGCTATTATTATGGGAGGAAAGGAGATTACGAGTATTTGAAAATAAAGTTCTTAGTAAAATTTTTGGACCAAAGAGAGATGAACAGACAGGTGAATGGAGAAGACTTACATAACAATGAACAATTGTACACTGTCTTTATAGGAAGCCAGATATAATAAGAACAGTTAAGTCTCGTAGAATGCGATGTTCAGGACATGTGGCACGAATGGGAATGAAAGACATGCATGGAAGCTTCTTGTAGAAAAACAAGAGCGGAAACGCCTAGTTGATAGACCAAAAATGAGGTGGGAGAATAACATTAATTATGATTTGAGGAAAGTAAATTATACAGGGAATGATTGGAAAACAGTAGCTCAGGATAGGGATGTATGAAGAGCTCATGTCCGCGCGGTTATGAACCTACGGGTCCGATAGTGCCAGAGAGTTTATTATTATTATTATTATTATTATTATTATTATTATTATTATTATTATTTTCCATTGCTGCGCTCTGTTGTCACTTTCGTGATGTCGCTATCTCGTATGTAGCGGAAACTGGTTCGATCCCCGATCGAGACAAGAAGTTTCCTGGAGGTTTTCCTCACTTGTAAGACAAATGTTGTGTCCTCGAACATCATCTGGTCATCATAGTCATCATACAAATCATACTCGCCTTGTTTGGTATAAATGACTGAATGATGCATCTTAAATATTCGTGTTCCCTCGGTGGTGTTCTGGTATTGTGAATTGATCACTCACCCAGAGATACCCTCCATGTCCTTGTATGTAAAAAAAACACGTTTTCCCGAACAACAAATACTCTCCAAAAAGGTCGTGTTCGTGTAAGGCTCGAGTATGTAAAAGTGCATATAAAATAGAGGTTAAACTAAGGTAAAGAAATTATTATTTGTTTATTTACATGTTTCGAAAGTATATGACTAGTTGTTGATGCTGTCTGGCATCGTTCAGGGTGCTGCATTTTGGAAACGTTCTCTCTATTTATTTTGAGGCGGTGTCGTTTTCTAACCGACAAGGTTACTTTACGATGGTAAGTTACATTAAGTGAATAGTGTACTGAGTTAAATGACGATGAGTGGCTGGTTGTTTTTGAATTACACACTTGTTATGTATTATGTATTCTGACAGACGTTAACGTTATTTCATTCCACTTTTTTTTCAGTCTTTTCTTTTCACTTGTGAAATCAGATTTTGTAGTCTTGAAAAATGCATTAGCGTCTATTTCGCGGACTCTCTCGTGACCAGATCCACTCATTTCGAGTAGTTGTAACACCACGTGTTGAGTGCTTCTGCGTGTTCACCGCTAGTAGCTTGTAAATAAACTCGTGTTTTAAAGCGGACGACATCACCACTTGCTGATTTTTCTGTCTTTACGGTGAGAGACAATAATTCAGATCCATTAAAGTTATTCCTGCCAGACAATGTTCATCAAGTGTGAGTCACTTGTGAGGTGTATCTGGGACGCTTAGTTTCTGTCTACATCCAGACATCCCCACGCGGAGCTACGATGCATACTGGAGAGAGCTATTAAACCAAGCTTGTTAAGTTAGTTTACGCATTTCCTGAATGATGGATATTTAAACACATTAATGTAACTCATTACAGATAATAACGACCAACACACTGAAGTACAAAGAAGACTGAAACTGGCCAACAAAGCTTATTACTCACAACATAAAATAATGAAGAGTAATAACATACACTCAGCAACTAACATAAGGCTATATAAAGTTTTAATAAGATCAGTTTTGACCTATGGTAGTGAGACATGCAGCCTCACTGAAAGAACAGAGGTAGCCATAAGTAATTTTGAAAAAAAAGGGTGCTCACGACGATATTTGGACCAATAAATATTGATGGTCAGTGGAGAATACGATACAACAAAGAACTGTATAACAAATACATTGAACCTGACCTTGTCAATTTTATTAAGTTACAGCAAGTTTTATGGGGAATAGACGGGTTGGAAGACCGAAAAAAGAAACGATGGGAGGATGGTATCAAGGAAGATGCTGCAAACCTACTTAAGTGTCGCAACTGGAGACTTGCTGCGCAGAAGAGAAATGATCGGAGGCAGAAGTTAAGGGAGGCCAATGCTCGAATTTGAGCCAATCAGCCATTGGATGGATGGAATGTAACTCATGAAATCATGACTCCCAGTCCTTACAGAATCACAACTTATTGGGAAAGTATTTTTAACACTGGATAACGTATATTATTTTTCACAACACAGGGACATGGAAGAATTACCGGATAAGTGATTAGATCAATGACACAGCTACCTTCGAAACAACATAAACATTTAAGGTAAGACATTCTAATTTGGAAGATGCAATGAATAAAAACAAGACTATGAATGGAAAAGCTACAACGGCCATATCCTGTAGCCTATGTATAGGCCTATATAATCTGTATATACTGAATTCTCCAAGGGTAAAATGGATGTAAGTCCTTACACGGATAAAATTGTTATCAGCGCCTAATTCTGACCATCTCTGCGCTCTAACGGTAATGTCTTTGTCCTGCTTCGATTCCCGGCGGGGAAAAGTTTCCTAGGTGAGGTTTTTGGTTTATGTCTTCACTTGTAATACAACTAAATTAATTGGAAAGTCTGAATAGTCCACCAACACCATCTGACCTTCATTAAAATCCACATCAAATTTTCCTTATTCTTCTTCTTCTTCTTCTTCTTCTTCCTTTCATGTGACAGACCTAGTGGTCTGTTACGGTCTCAATTCAACGTTTGAAGGGTCTGCCCAAAGATCTGTTGCTTGGTGGCTGGTAATTTAAGATTTGACGTGGTATTCTTGTTCTGCTCATTCTTCTTACGTGAGATTTCCAGTTGTTTCTGTATTTTTGTACATATTCCATGACTGATTCTGTTTGTAATGCTTTGAGAATCTCAGAATTCCTTTTATGGTGTTCTTGAGTAACCCGCAGTACGTCTCATAAATTTCATTTCTGCCGCAGTTAGTCTTTGTTCATCTACACTGCGAATTGTCCAGGCCTCACTGCCGTAACATAATATGGGTCTGGCCAGTGTTTTGTAAATTCTAGTTCGTGTGAGTTGCTGGACTGTGTTTGGCTTGAAAATATTATTTATAATTCCTGTTACTCTTATATTTTTTTGACTAAAATATTTTCGTATGTAACTTGGAATCCGAGATAGTTAAATGTGTTAGTTTGTTCTAATATTTTATTATTAATAACAATTTTAGTGCGAACTGGGCCTTTTCATAGGAAAGCCACGGCGTTAGATTTTTCTGTTGAATTTTCCTTATTTTAAGTCACATTGCAAATACACGATAGAAACAAAGATACTAATGGTTAGGCCTATACCTAGAAGTCCTAGGATGCAATAGGCCTTAATGTACATGAGCTGTAAATAATGTTGAACTGAATCCTGAGTGATATGGTTTAAATTGCAGAGAAAACGAGAGACAAATCATAGAGAAATTTCATATTACGTATTTCCCTCTCACTAACTAACTCACTGTCACTATCGAGCCCTTAAGTTCATGGTTGCGCGGACAAGATATCCATACATCCCTATCCTGAGCTAATGTTTTCCAATCATTCCCTGTATAATCTAATTCCTCAAATCATCATTAATGTTATTTTTTCAACACATTCTTAGCCTGCCTACTGGAAGTTTTCCCTCGGGCTTTTCTACACTGAGTATGCATGCCCCTCTTTAATTCCCCATTAATGCCACATGTGTTGACCATTGCAGTCTAAGAGACTTAACCCTTCTTGTTCTATCTGGATTCCTATAAAGATCATGTAGCTCACAGTTCTATGGTCTTCTCCATTCGCCTGTCTGTTCATTTCTCTTAAGTTCAAAACTTTTTATTAAGAACTTTTTCTCAAATACTTGTAATATTTTCTCCCACCTTAAAGTAAGAGACCATGTTTCGCATCCATATAATACAGCCTAACTGGGAGAATAACAGTTTCATTTAAGAGAATTACATTAGTTTGAATTGTGACTTTTTTTACTTGTTATATATTTTAAGTTCAATGTTTTTTCAGATAAGTTGGGACTCAACAAAATGCTATTGGATTTTAAATTTTAAATTGTTATATGTAAAACGACGAAAATATTACTCACCTCCCTTCTCCCGAAATGTCATCATAATACATAATCTTATTGTAATATTAGCACTATAGACGGGATATTTTTATGGCCTGAGTTTAATATATATGATATGAAAAGAAAAACAAATGCTTGAGTCGGGATTTGAACCCGAGTCTCTAAACTCTGTACGTTTAGCGCTCTAACCAGCTGAGCTACCCAAGTATTCCAACACAAACATACATTTTTCTTATATGTGTAGTATTCCCAATTCACACAAGAGGTAGCGGGAAGTCGTTCCCCCAGACATCTAGCGGCCACCATAACAGGTAAGCAAATTTTTAAAGAGAATATTTACTTTATAGCAGTAACGCTTATATATTTAGATAAAAAAAATTGCTTACCTGTTATGGTGGCCACTAAATGTCAGGGGGAACGACTTCCCGCTACCTCTTGTGTGAATTGAGAATACTACATATATAAGAAAATGTATATTTGTGTTGGAATACTTGGGTAGCTCAGTTGGTTAGAGCGCTAAACGTACAGAGTTTAGAGTCTCGGGTTCAAATCCCGACTCAAACATTCATTTTTCTTTTCATATCATATTTGTCTTCATTGCCAAATGTCAAAAAATATAATTATAACATCTAAATATATATATAAGTCAAGATGGATGCAATATGTTCATTGAATGGAAGATCACAGGAAATCCAAACAAATGATAAGATATCAACCTGTAGGAAGAAGAAGAAGAAGACCAGGACGTCCACTCAAAAGACTTTTGGACGGTGTTTCTCTTGAGGCCGAGACAGGTCAACAAATGGCCTAAATTCGTGAATGTACTATGATGATGATGATGATGATGATATATACATATATGAACAGCTAAATTGAATGAATTAACTGGAATGCAAAACCTTATTTATTTTTAACTGCAATAATAAGGTGAAACAAATCTTCAACCGGAACTACATTCCAACAGCAATGGTGTTCACCAAATTACAATAATAATTGTATAAAAGACAAGCATAAAATTGGTATGTTTTAGCAATTTTAAATCTATGGTCTTGTTATGATAAGTAAGTTATTGTTGTAAAAAGTAAAAACGTGAATATAAACACTATTATTTGAGTGATTTATTTAAGTTAAGTTGGTAGTCATGATGTTTAGTTTTAAAAGTGTGGAAATGCACGTGACTAAGCAGATGTGTCGTCATTAAAATAAGAGTGTGTGACCAAATGGAAAAGACAGGTTAATGAATGGAATCTTCACGCCTTGTAAGGGATGTATTTCTTTCCACCCTCAACTTGTGCTAGAGCGTTCTATATTACAAACAGTACATTTACAGCTACGAGCTCAAAAGACTCTAACGAACTGTAAGTGTAAAGGTAAAATGATCCCACTACAGGGCTTAGGAGGTTAAGGTCCCCATCTTTTTAGACAATCGGCACGATATGTCAGTCCTGCTTTACTGCCGCCTTTACCCCCAGAGCATAATAATAATAATAATAATAATAATAATAATAATAATAATAATAATAATAATAATAATACTTGATTTATTCTGGCAGAGTTAAGGCCATAAGGCCCTCTCTTCCACTCAACCAGCACAAATACAAATAAATATTTGACAAATATAGATATACACTATACTAATTATAAACAGTTAAATATACAATAAATGTAGCAATGTAAATTTCATCTACAAACAACATTTTATAGGGTAATAACAATAATGATATGATAATAATAATAATAATAATTATAATTATAATAATAATTATTATTATAATTATAATAATAATATAAATATGATACATTATACGAGAAACACCAATTAATATATATACCTTATACAGGATAATAATGAAGTCGAGTTTAGAGCAAATATAAATTTAGAATTCTTTTAAAAGATGCCAATGTCCGGCAGCCCCTTATTTCTTGTGGTAGGGAATTCCAGTTGCGAGAAGTGGAGATGGTACGTATATGACATGGAGTGATGTGATGTCCTATGTTGCGGTATATTAAGCAAGAGACTAAGTTGTGATCTTGTGTTTAAGTTATGGTTTGAGGATAGATACTGGAAACGGGATGATAAATAATTGGGAATCGAGATATGTAGGATCTTAAATAAGAGAATTAGACAGTGCGATTTTCTTCTCTCTTTTAGATGTAGCCATAACAATTCGTGGAATGATGGAGAAATGTGATCGTATTTTCGAACATTAAATATGAATCCTGAGTGCCACATATGTATGTACACGCTGCAGTTTGTCCGACAATCCGTCACTTATGGTCAGTTCGTAGCACCATCACGGATAAGTCAATATGCGGCATACACTAAAGGGTAACAAGTAGGGGAACTTCGGGTAATTTGGACCCCTGTTTGAATTTGTTGTTTTTCTTCTTTTAATTAAGAGATTTGAATATTCAAGACATAACCAAATTTATTATAGATAGACAAAAATATTGGAAGTGTCATAAGAAAGAATGGAAGAAAACCGGCTTGCAAAAAGAAGACCGTGTCCCTTTACGGCCCGGCTAGCATGGGACACAAAAGTATCTATGAAGGGAGACATTAGACTAGGAAAAAAGATGGAGAGATCATGAAAGGTTTCTTTAAAATGACACATTGGGGCCTGCTATTAATTTTATGATAGAACTAGGGACTTACGAGGTTCTTAGCTTAGTATAAAGTGAGACTTCAACTGCTTACGTCACAGGAAGATCGGGCGGGCGATAATAAATAGCGGTTGCTAATTTTCTGCCAGTTGAATTCTGTTAACTCACTGTAAATTTATCTGATTGAAGTTTAAGACATAGCTTACTATAAAATACACATGAAACCCTTCGTGAACATATATTAAGCAGCAGTTTTAATCCCCAACCTTTAAAATAACTAGAAAATAACATAGGGAGAACATTTCGTGCGTTATCTGGTTTTGAACCAATGATCTCTAGGTTTCCGCACTGATATTCTGCCATTGATCTTCTTCTTATGTACAACTTCGGAACAAAATCATATTCCTTTCCCTTGATCTCCAAATTTTCCACAACTAGTCAATTTGTGTTCACCGTACGCCTAAAATAATAATAATAATAATAATAATAATAATAATAATAATAATAATAATAATAATAATCCGATTCCGATTGAGGGTCTTTCCGCTTTTCAGCGGTTGCCCTTTTACCAGCCGGCTGCTGGCCCTTCACATCCACATGTGTCAATCACAGAGGTAGATGATCAACAGCCAGTGTAGGGGTGACATGTGGTTAGCATGTCGAGTCCCCCAGCCGTTATAGCTGGTTCCTCAACCTGGAGCCGCTACTTATTGTAGCTACCCAATTGCCTCACGATGCTGGGTGGGCACCGGTCCCATACTGGCCGAAATACCATGAGAAAATTTCTTCCCCCATGGAGACTCGAACCAGCGCAAGTCCCGTAGCTCTGCGCCAAGGCTTCCTTCCTACCTTAACCGCTCGGCTACGGCGCGGGACATAATAATAATAATAATAATAATAATAATAATAATAATAATAATAGTAATAACTATTTAATCAATTTGGTGTTTACTTGATGAAAATCCATATTTATTAATTAAATAAAAATAAAACTGGGTTCTATTTGATTTTCATATTTATTAAGATATAATTCAGTGACAGGTTAATAAATATGAAAATCAAATAAAAACAAGTTTAATTTTATTTAATTAATAATAGTAATAATAATAATAATAAGTTATTATTATAAATAATAATTAATGATAACAATGATGATTAATAATGACAATGATGATAGTGATGATAATAATATGGCGCCTCCGTGACGAAAATTTATACTCACTCGCTCTCCACTTCTGAATTCCGAGTTCGCGTTTCGGACACTCCATGTGGGATTTGTGGTGGAAGAAGAGTTTTCTCGACTTTTCTCCCTTCCCCCCCTGTCAGATATTTCATTTGATCACTTCTCCATATTTCATGTCATTCACGTCGTTTATTTTCATTTCATCTGTTCCTGTGATGGTTCGACAGGCCTGTTCAGCCGGCATCCTTGTATATCACTCACCTTTAATAATAGAAGGAGCTCCATCTCGTTTTATCCCTAAATCTGGCATTATGCCTGACATGAGTAAAGGGTTTTCTTTATTAATAACAGATTATTATTATTATTATTATATTATAATTATAATAATAAGAATAATTAAGTATCGTAGACTGCGATGGGCAGGACATGTGGCACGTATGGGGGATGAAAGAGGTGCATGGAAGCTTCTTGTAGGAAAACCAGAGGAAAAACGCCCAGTTGAAAGGCAAGGGATAAGGTGGGATAATAACATTATCCATGATTTTAGGGAAGTAAATTATATAGAGGATGATTGGAAAACATTAGCTGAGGATAGAGATGTATGGAGAGCTTATATCCACGCGGCCATGAACATATGGGTTTGATAGAGCCAGTGAGTTATTATTATTATTATTATGATTATTATTATTATTATTATTATTAAAGTATTAATTGTCTAATTATAATTATTATTATTGTTACTATTATTGTTACAATTATTATTATTATTATTATTATTATTATTATTATTATTATTATTATTATATGCTCAATTTTCATTTTATGTTTTATAAAAATTAAATGTGGTTGTGTGGTCCACAAATCTACAGTAACATTGTTACCTCCAAAGGACCCGGTACCATTACTTTTTCTAGATGAAGTTTTTCGAGATGTTTCTATTGATAAACATTTGTCAGGAATATTTAAGACCCCTAGTAGCCCGCAAACATTATCTGGTTATCATAATCATGATATTAAATTAAGTAATGCCCAAAAAAAAACTGGTGAGGTGTGGGACACATAAAAGTGCGTACAAAGTGCGAAGTTAAAGTTAATCCAGAGAGAGAGAGAGAGAGAGAGAGAGAGAGAGAGAGAGAGATTAAATGTAATAATTTTTATCTGTCTGAATGTAAGGAAAGGCCTCGTGACCTTAAATCCACAGGTTAAATAAATACTTGATAATTACTAATAAACACTAAAGTAGTCTAAATGTCAATTTTTATTTATTTTTAAATATGTATTTGAGAGATGAACAGACAGGTAAATGGAGAAGACTACATAACAATGAACTACATGGTCTTTATAGGAAGCCAGATATAATAAGAACAGTTAAGTCCCGTAGACTGCGATGGGCAGGACATGTTGCGCGTATGGGGAATGAAAGACGTGCATGGAAACTTCTTGTAGGAAAGCCAGAAGGAAAACGCCCAGTTGGTAGACCAAGAATGAGGTGGGAGAACAACATTAACTATGATTTGAGGGAAGTAGATTATACAGGGAATGATTGGAAAGCATTAGCTCAGGATATGGATGTATGGAGAGCTTATGTCCGTGCGACCATGAACCTACGGGTTCGATAGTGCCAGTGAGTAAGTAAGTAAGTATTTCCTTTTGTTGATATCTAGAGTAACAAGATTGATTCAAATGCTGTATAAAATAAAACAATAATAATAATAATAATATTGTGGGAACCGCCATAACATTATACATTTTTATCTTGGTTTCTTTTCTAATTTTATTTTTGAATGTTCTCTGTATTGTTCCACACACCGTCTGAAATTTATTTATTTTGGAGTCAATATCTCTTTCCACATTGTAGCCAACATCACAGCCCAAATATTTGAAACTAGACACCTGTTCTATACTTTGATTTTCTAAAATAATTTTGGTTCTCACTGGATCTCTTCCTCTAAAAGCCATGGTCTTCGTTTTCCTTACAGAAATTTTTAGATCGTATAATTTACATATTTCATTTAATGCATGCATTGATTTCTGTAAGTCGTCTTCATTTTTCTGTATTATGATTACATCGTCAGCAAATAAAAGATTTACAGTACAGCCTTTATTGGATAAAGTCACGAATTACAGACAGAAATGGATTGATCACATGGATGGAATGAACAAGGAGAGATATCCATTGTTAGCCAGAAATTATCAAGCAAGAGGAAGGCGTGATGTTGGAAGACCTAGAAGACGTTGGGCTGATGCAATATGAAGTCGGAACGGGCAATTGCCTAATCCTTGGAGTGATGATGATGATGATGATGATGATGATAATAATAATAATGAGCTATACACTATTTAGATATAGTATTACTATATAGTCAAGTTATAGGGATATTTCCCTTATTATTTTATATTGTGTACTTTCGTTATCAAGTCAATAGCCTAATTCAATGAACTGTTAGGTATATTATTATTATTATTATTATTATTATTATTATTATTATTATTATTATTACTTTTATTATTATTGTTTTATTATTATTTTTATTATTGTTATTTTTATTATCAAATGGTTGGTATTTTACTGCCTCGAGAAGGGTACAGATGCCGACTATGTATACCTTAATAAATCTTGAGAAATGCCACTGCGACTTTTTTAGCAGCTCTGCCAGCAAGTCCTAATCCTACGTTCTCGTCGTGCTCCCTGACTGCAGTCGTAATAGACTGTAGCTAACAGGATGGGACGAAAGGCGAGTTCTCAGCGCCTTAAAACTGAGACCTGTCGGCTAAGGGAGCAAACCCTAAAAAAAAAAAACCGAGGTCCTCCATGTCTGGGGGTTAGGCGTCAGGCTGGCAACCTGGCCCTGGAAAAAAGTATATCGCTACGTACTTCAGTAAAATATGTCAGCCGGATGGATTTAAATATGACAGACTTAAGCTACGAAAACGGACCTTTGCTATTGGCACATGGAATGTTCAAGGCTTGAATACTAAAGAACAAGAAGTAATAGATGAGATTACAGCAATGAATGCAGATATTATTGTGCTCTCAGAAACAAAAAAGAAAGGGAAAGGAAAGGACAGGAAAAATTAGGAAATTATACACATATCTGGAGTGGAGTACCAAAAACTAGTAGAGCAAAAAGAGGTATATCCATTTTGATAAAAAATAAGTTGGTAAAAATATAGTGTCTTGGGAAGAAATTGATGAAAGAATTATTAAATTAAATCTCAAACTTTTTGGGATAGAGCTTATAATAATAGGAGTATATGCCATAAATGAGGATGCAACAACCATAGAGAAAAATGAATTTTTTGACAAACTGTCAGAAATTTTGGACAAAATAAAAAAAAAAACATCAAGAAGTAATAATAACAGGAGATTTTAATAGTCGAGTAGGAAGTAGAATGAAAGATGAAGTGATTGGACCATTTGGGGAAAAGGTGGAAAATGACAATGGAGATAGATTGATAAGTTTATGTAAACAACATGGCTATATGATAATGAATAGTTTCTTCCAACATCGGGAAATACATAAATATACATGGGAACAGCCAACAAAAAGTCTCAAATCAATAATTGATTATATAATTGTGAAACAAAAACGTGATATGATAGTGAAAGATGTTAGAGTGTATAGAAAACCAGATTGCGGAAGTGATCATTATATGCTTTTGGGAAAATTCATATTAACAAGTAGGAAAAAACAAAATATTGAAGTAACGGAAGACAGAACAAATACAACCCCTTTGAATGAACAAAGATATAAAGTAAGTTTACTCTATGATGAGAGTATAAAATATCTTTTTCAATCAAGATTAAAACAAAAACTTAATTTAAATGTAAATAAATCTGCAGTGGAAATGTATGATCAACTAAAGGAAAGTATACATTCAGCAGCTTTAGAAGCACTTGGGACAGAAAATCGAGAACTAAAAAGAAATAATGAATGGTTTAATCACGATATTAAAAAATTAGTAGAAGAAAAAAAGAAAGCACGGATGAAATGGTTATCAGATCACTCAACAACATCTCGAAATGAATATATCACTTTAAAACATAAAACAAAGGTGGAAGTGAGAAGAACAAAAAATGAGTACTGGGATAATATATGCTCGAATATAGATCATTCGATTGGATATGCTAGATCCAAAGAAGCTTGGAAAACATTACAAAATATCAGGAAATCAGAAAGAAAGAAGATAAATATTCAGTTGATAAGACCATCAGAATGGATGCAACATTATAAAGGTTTACTTCAAGAAAATAGAAATGAGTTTCAACTTCAAGATACAGATGTAGAATATAAATTTGACACTCCAGAGATAACAGAAGATGAAGTAAAAAGAGCTTTGAAAGAGGCAAAAAATGGGAGAGCACCAGGACCAGGAAATATTCAGACGGAACTCCTAAAACATGGAGGAGATATTTTAGTAATATTTTTAACAAAACTTTTTAATAAAATTGAAATTGGAGACGATATCCCAGAAGACTGGAATTTATCGTATATTACTCCTATTTTTAAAAAAGGTGATAAAAACTGTGTTCCAATTTTAGAGGTATAAATGTTTTGCCTTCAACTGCTAGGATTTTTAGTAAAATTATAAATTTTAAACTTAAGGAGATAAAAGATAACTTAAGAGAAGAACAATGTGGACTCCGGAGTGGAAGATCATGTATTGACAATATTTTCTGTATTAGACAATTACAAGAGAAAATCCTAGCAAAAAATAAAGCACTACATATTACCTTTATTGATTTAGAGATGGCATATGATAGTGTACCTCGACAATTGTTATTGGACGGCAATGAGAAATCTGAATATTTGTGATAAATGGATTAATATTGTTAGGAGGATCTATAGTAATACAAAAGCTAAAGTAAAAATACAGAATACTTTAACAGAGGAATTCACAGTGAATAAAGGCCTTAAGCAGGGATGCAGTTTATCACCAATTCTTTTTAACATTTATTTAGACCAGGCTCTTAACTTGTGGTATAAAAAATGTTCTGAAATGGGTATTCCTACAGGAGGAAAAGTACTGCATTCATTGTTGTTTGCAGATGATCAAATTATTTTTGCAGGGGATGAAGATGATATGAAATATATGATAAATAAACTAATGGAAGAATATAAAAAATGGGGACTGAATATAAATTTACAGAAAACAGAATATATGTGTTTGGGAAAGGATGTGGATGACCTCATACTTGAAACAGGGAAAATAAAAAAAAGTGTGAATTTTTTAAATATCTTGGGTCAATAATTACAAGTTTAGGTACCTGTGAGAGAGATGTACAGACTAAAATTGCAATGGCAAAAAATGCAACTAAGACATTACATGGAATAATTTGGAATAAAAATATTACAAAGGAAACTAAAATGAAAATTTATAAGAGCATAATACAGAATATTTTGTCATATGGAAGTGAAACTTGGTCTCTGACGGAATTACAAAAGAATAAAATTAGAACAGTTGAATTTGATTATTTTAGAAGAAGCCTCCAAAAAACAAGACAGGATAAAATAAGAAATGAATTCCTTTGGAGAGAAATGAATGTCACCACATCTGTTGTTAAGAGGATTGAAAATCAAACGCTTAAATGGTATGGCCATGTACAAAGAATGGAAAATGAAAGATGGCCAAAAAATATATACCAATGGTCACCCCCCCCTGGAAGAAATAAACGTGGCAGACCAAGATGGAAATGGAAAACCTACGTCAGAACTATAATGGATGATAGGAATTTGGAAGAGGGAGATTGGAATGATAGAGACAAATGGAAACCGAAGACGGCAAACCTATAAGTGGGGGAAAGCCGTAGAAGAAGAAGAAGAATTTTTATTATTGTTATTTTTATTATTGTTATTTTTATTATTTGTATTGTTATTATTATTGTTATTATTATTGTTATTATTATTATTATTATTATTATTATTATTATTATTATTATTATTATTATTATTATTATTATTATTATTATTATAGTCGGCCGCGGTGGACTAGTGGTTATGCTCCTTGTCTCTGGTCCCGAGGGTCGCGGGTTCAAACCCGGCCGGAGTCGATGGATTTTTTAGGATGGAAAAATCCAAAGAGCAAGACCTCCGGGAGGGACTTTAATCCGTGCGTCCCGAGTTTGAAGATTTTCAGGCTCGTAAAAGATCCTTAAGCCTGAATGAAAAGGCCTCTGAGCAATATTTACCGAATTTTCCCGTCCTAGTACTACCTTGGTTTCCTAGATATCAGTATGAAGCGGAACGCTGACCACGGACCACTCAAATGACATCTATACGAAAAAAGTGTAACTAAATTTGTATATTTGAAGAGAAAAAAATTATACGCTCATACCGGGACTTGAACCCGGGACCCGGGTTCAAGTCCCGGTCTGAGCGTATAATTTTTCTCTTCAAATATGATTTATCCATCATTGAGATGTACGAAATCAATAATAATAAATTTGTATAGTTCAAACTCTTACCTATAGGGGGAGAGCGCCTAAATCTCTGTTAAGGGAAACATGGGCTCACAAGAAGAAGATTATTATTATTATTATTATTATTATTATTATTATTATTATTATTATTATTATTATTATTATTATTATTATTATTATTATCATCATCATCATCATCATCATCATCATTTAATATTTTGTGTTCCTTACCAGCTACACATTATGTGTTGTGTATTATTAATTTAGTTATAATAAATTCATAGTTGTGAATAGCTGTACAATTTTACCCTGGTGAAGTGGAAGAGAAAAAATTACGATCGTAAATCCAATACGTAGAATAAATTAATAATAATAATAATAATAATAATAATTATTATTATTATTATTATTACTATTATTATTACTATTATTATTATTACTATTATTATTACTATTATTATTATTATTATTATTACTATTATTATTATTATTACTATTATTATTATTATTATTATTATTATTATTATTATTATTATTATTATTATTATTATTATTATTATTATTATTACTATTATTATTATTACTATTATCATTATTATTATTACTATTATTATTACTATTATTATTATTATTATTATTATTATTATTATTATTATTATTATTATTATTATTATTATTATTATTATTATTATTATTATTATTATTGTTGTTTTTGTTTGTTGTTGTTGTATTATTTTATGTTCATGAAAATAAGAGAAAGTCTTACGTAATAAGGATTTTTATATGGGAACGTGGAGGTTCTTTCTTGAAGCCCTGTATCAAGTTGGCCGATAAAATAGATTATGTTGATGGTTTTGATGACTGGTCCCTTTTCTAACGTTATCATTTGTGTTATAAAATAATGAAGACTCTATCTATTTAAATCTGCAAGGCGTGACGTAACATGGTCTGGCAAACAGTAAGAATGAATTTTTGTTAGGGTTGGTTTCCCTTGGTAGTTGAAGCGTAAATCAGAGTTTCCTAGGACGTACAAGGTGAGAGAATGAGAATAAAAGACTTTTTAATTTAAACAAGCACTTTTCATAAAATGGAAATCACTGACGCCTCCGCGTCCACCCACACATTACAAGCTAAAATAGAGTAGAGACATTCCACGTCAAAACGAAACAAGGAAAATTACCCACTTCCTGCAGCAGTTTGTGTAATTGTGCCCCACCTTTCAATCTCGTAACGTGCACATTAAGATCTCTGATTTGTATCATCAGTGCAAATGAGAAACTTGCTAGTGGGATCATGAGTAAGTACAGTGCTTCAAAGCCAGTAGTCAGCTAAAAAGAATACTTGATCACTAATGTATTTACATAATAAAAAGGGAGAAGAACTGATCTCATTTGCCTCAAGATCATCTCTCAACTAAAATATGAATTCAGTTGCAGAGTTTTGCATATTATCTTCAGGTTATACAATTTAAACTAGGTGTGTCAAACTGGCGATGGCGGCCGCGGGAAGCTATTTGAGCATTATTTTGGCCCGTCCCTGGATCAATGAAAAAATACAGGGTGGGGCATAAATACCTGATGGGTTTTCAAATAAATTTAACACTATTTGCTTGGTCAAAGATATATTTGAGTAATGTTAAAATATGTATATTTTATGCAGTTTTAGATAGCATTGTTCACTGCCGTTTTTACTGTTTTTTTAGATGTAGTCGGTTTCAGATATCTACGGTGCAGATGTAAACAGTGGTGTAACGCCGAAAAACCGCGCTTCACAAGTGGATGAACCTTACGAGTGCATTGACACGCAATTACGGTTACTGAACATATTTGTCTTAACAACAATGAAATGCAATACTGACAATAATAATAATAATAATAATAATAATAATAATAATATTATTATTATTATTATTATTATTATTATTATTATTAAATGCTAATAAACTAAAATTTTATAAAGTAATGGCAGTTCCCTTGTGACATGTGGATCGAAGAATAGGGCTATAAATAGATCAGACAGAAGATTGCTAGAATCATCAGAGATGAAGTTCCTCAGATACGTTGCAGGATAAAACTAAAGTTTTATAAGGTAATGGCAGTTTCCATTATGACATATGAATCAGAGAATTGGGTCATGAATAGATCAGACAGAAGATTACTACAAACATCAAAGATGAAGTTCCTCAGATACGTTGCAGGATATACTCTAAGAGACCACATCCCTAGTGAAACAATTAGGCAAGAACTCAAAATGTTTAATCTCAATGAAAAAATGCAAAACTATAAACAAAATGACATGAACATATTTTAAGAATGGAGTCTTCTAGGCTAACAAAAAACAAGCACTGTTGTACCAACCTCAAGGCTTATAGAGATGTGGGACGTCCTATAAGACGATGGGAAGATGAATTCTGAGAGCGGAACACGCCGATGGCCTACCATGAAGATGATGATGGAATACTAATAATAATAATAATAATAATAATAATAATAATAATAATAATAATAATTGTTTTTATTTATATACAGATTTTCAATGTTTACACATCTTTCTGTGCCTAAAGTTTTTTTAGTAAAATAGTTGACAGTATCAATTGACAATGAAGTGCGATATGGTACTGGCATGTACTGGAACGAATTCAAGCAGTAAGAACAAACATAGTCGTCAGGATTTTCAGAGTCGTAATGCTCCCTCTAGAAACATTGTCGCTGTGGGTTAGAAAATATTGTGATGAAGATTCTGTACAAGATGCAAAACTGCAAGTTTGTGGTACAACTGCAAGTTGTGCCTGCATAGTAATTTCAAAATTCGGTTTGTTCATGAGATAAAGTAGCCAGATTTCATTTCTTCTAATCTTGGTCAGTCAGTATTCTAATATGCTTATTTTTCAAGTCAGGCGAAGGTTATTGACTTAAAGGATATTGTGACGCATTGTAGTAGCGTCGTTTAAACTGCGCGGGCCGGCGAGAGAAATCTCGCATTGGTGGATTGGATTGGTGAATAGCCAATCGCGAGTCGAGATCCACCGATATTTCTAGGCTAATAAGCCAGAGAGTTCTACGAACATTGTTCCCCCATTCGAGAAACATCGGAAGACGAGAGGGTTCCATGTCGAAACATCTCGTTCATGGACCTGGAAATGTCCGTATACTCGCCTACAAATATGTGGTGAGGACGGAAAGTCCCCCAGTCTTGTTTCAGATAGCGAGAGGTTGAATTGTAAGTGGAACTGTGAGGAAGTACTGTGTCTGTAATTGTGTGATAAGTGATTGATAAACTTTAAAAGAAGAATAGTTGTAAAATAAAATTGTGATTGAAGATTTAGTGATAATTGCGAGAAGAAAATAAAGTGAAAAGGAAAATTTTTACATAACATCTGTGTATTTATTTAAATCGAAATAAGTAAAAGGAAAACCCTGTGCCATCGGTGATAATATGTTAACAAGCCGCTACTGAACACTATCATATCAAACTCCATGCAATTTTATATATTTCAACATGACTTAAATAATAACCTCAATGTGTTAACATTTTTAAAATAGTCAGATATTTATGTCCCACTCTGTATAACAACAATCTGAAGTATATAAAAATGATAGTGCAAAATTATAATTATGTAGGCCTACCATAAATGTAGTCACCTCAACTGTTAAAATGATTAAAACAATTATAGGCCTTTTAGGACAAGTCCCATCTTCAGCAGAAAGTTGTATGTTACTCTCTAGCTACTATCCAAATACTCTATAACTCAGTCATTTAAAATCTATGGCTAGGGGTCACGTCGTAGCTCAGTCCGTTAAGGCATTACGCTGTAAGTCGGAAGATCAAGGGTTCGAGTCCCAATGGAGTGAAGATTTTTAAATTGGTCTAACATTTTCTGGCGGCACCATACTCCTGCGATCGACTAAATCTCTAACGGAAATGAGGACCAGTTATATGTTCGGGTGACTGACATCTCGTGCCGACTGTCTATGGTTGAAGACTTACCTAGTTTTTCCCTGTACACTTTAAATTATAGATATATACTTTATCCGCTGTTAGAGTGATCCTAACATAAACAAACGCAATTGTATCCTTCCGCCATTCGCGCCATAATTACTGTCACATTGACAGAGAGCACGTGACGTATATAATACACGTGATCGTTGAATGGAGTAGAGTACAAGAAAGCTGGTGAGATTTCTTACTGAACTTGTGAAATTCATTTAAAATAACAGTTTTTTACCACTAGACAAAGGTTTGCCAGTCTTGGGTTTTAAAAATTTAGATGGCGACACAGCAACAGAAGACTCAACACTTTGTCATTTTGTTGCATCAGAATCGACTGAAACATGACTCAGATGCATCATTAACTAGTTTAAGTTGTAATTATTGTTTTGGTGTATTTTAGAATATTTTATATGTTTTGAATATCATTATTTTTATTCACGAAGAATAACAAGTATATCCTGAGGACACATTTTTAATTTAATAAAGGGAACTACTTTTTCGTGTACTTATTGTTTCTACATCGTACGTCGGTGTCCATAACCAATGAAAAGCGAGCAGGTCACATGGTTTTGTTTTGATGAGGATCACTTTAAGAGCGGATAGCCTATAAGTTGTCTGAGAACCTGGATTGCCCATCTCAAATTGTTTGTCTGCAAACCTTCTGCAGTAAGGTAAATTTATCCGGGTTTATTCATTTGCACTCTGTGTATCCAAAGGTGGAACTCTGCCATAGTATATCCGAGAATGGATTATCGAGCACATTTAGTGCTTCTAATTTATGACCATTAACACGGGTGCGAGCACGTTTGTTCCAAGGTGCATGGGTTACGGTTTTATCACATCTGATGTCTTATCTTCTTCTTATTCTTCCTTCCAAGTATTAGGCCAAGGCCTGTTACGATCCAATAGAAAATTTTCCCTCCGGCGTTTCATAGGACGGCCCAGAGATCTTCGTCTTCATACTTACTTACTTACTTACTTACTTACTTACTTACTTACTCACTGGCACTATCGAACCCGTAGGTTCATGGCCGCACGGACATAAGCTCTCCATACATCCCTATCCTGAGCTAATGCTTTCCAATCATTCCCTGTATAATCTACTTCCCTCAAATCATAGTTAATGTTGTTCTCCCACCTCATTCTTGGTCTACCAACTGGGCGTTTTCCTTCTGGCTTTCCTACAAGAAGTTTCCATGCACGTCTTTCATTCCCCATACGCGCAACATGTCCTGCCCATCGCAGTCTACGGGACTTAACTGTTCTTATTATATCTGGCTTCCTATAAAGACCATGTAGTTTCATTGTTATGTAGTCTTCTCCATTCACCTGTCTGTTCATCTCTCTTTGGTCCAAAAATTTTCCTAAGAACTTTATTCTCAAATACTCGTAATCTCCTTTCCTCCCTTAAAGTAAGAGTCCATGTTTCGCACCCATATAATATAACTGGTAGAATAATAGTTTTATATATTTTCAGCTTAACGTTTTTCGAAAGGAGTTGGGACATCAAAAGTCTCTGCAATGCATAATAGCATGCATTTCCAGAATTGAGCCTATGTTTAATTTCTTTGTGCATCTCATTCCTATTTGTGATTATTGTTCCTAGGTATTTGAATTCAGCCAATTCCTCAAAATTTTCCTCATTTGTCATTAGCTGTCCATTTCCATTATATAATGTATTTCTACGTGTGACCATATATTTAGTTTTACTGATATTTACTTCCAGTCCTAATTTCTTAGTGTTACTCAATAGTGTGTGCGTGTTGGCCTTTAGTATCTCCTCGCTATCGGCCAATAGTACTACATCATCAGCATAAACTAACAGCTTATTAATACCATTCAGTTGTAAGCCTTCCTCATTCTCTAAAGATTTAATGGCATGCTCTAGTACAAAATTAAATAGTAGAGGAGATAGTGCATCTCCTTGCTTCAACCCATTATGGATTTCAAAAGTGTCTGAAAACTGTTTGCCTACACGCACCCTACTCGTTGAGCCATTTAGACACATTCGTATAAGTCTAACTAACTTTTTAGGAATTCCGAACTCCAGCAGGATACTATATAACTTCTCCCTCTTAATTGAACCATATGCTTTTTTGAAGTCTACATATAGTTGATGTACAGTACCATTATATTCCCATTTCTTTTCTAAAATCTGTCTTATTCTAAAAATCTGATCTGTTGTAGACCTGTTTCTTCTAAATGCACATTGATGATCTCCTAGAATGTCATCAATATAGGGAGTAAGTCTGCTTACTAATATATTTGTTAGAATTTTGTACGAAGTTGAAAGTAATGAGATGTCCCTATAGTTGTTGCAATCAGTTTTATCTCCTTTCTTATAAATTGGTACGATAATTGATTCCTTCCATTCATCTGGAAGAGCTTCTTTTTCCCAAATCATACTAAGCAAACAGCGTATCTTGTCCATCAATTTTTCTCCCCCTGATTTTATCAGTTCTGCTGGGATCTCATCTGAACCTGATGCTTTATACATCTTCAATTTTTCAATTGTCATTTCAAACTCTAATGCACTTGGCTCTGCGACTAGCATTTGTGCTGTCTGTAACTTATCCTCCTCAATGTCCTGTTCTGTATGTACATTTAATAGCTGATTAAAATAACTTTTCCATCTATTTAATATACTCTTGGAATCTGCAATCATATCCCCATTTTCATTCCGAATTATGTTTGTTCTAGCCTGAAACCCTTTCTTCTCTATACTAATTCCCTGATATAATTCTCTAATGTTCCTATTTTTTGCATTCATTCCAAGATCATTAATCTTCTCTCTCAAATATCCCCTCTTCTTACTCTTTAGTAACTTGGTGGTTTCCCGTCTAACACTACCCAATTGCTCTAAATTTACCTGATTTGGCTCGTGTAACCATTTCATTTTTGCTAGCTTTCTTTTCTTTACAATGTCGGCACATTCCTCATCAAACCATTTCTTGTTTTGCCTCTTTTTTAAACAACCAATGCTTTCTGATGCTGAAAATTTAATAGTATCTCTCATAGCCTCCCATTCTTTATTTATATCAGTTTCTTCTTCGTTTGCCACATTGCCATCTTTGTCTTCTTGGTATATAATTATAAACAGCTTTGGGGATCCGATTTGAACTCATTCTTTTAAGATGGTGTTTCCAATTTAGTTGGTATTGTTTAATATATTCCAAAATTGGCGTAGTCTTCAATTCTTTTAAGATATCGGTGTTCCTTTCCCGATCCCATCTGGTGTAACCCGCTGTTCGGCGTATGAATCTCATTTCACAGGTCATTATTCTGCTTTCATGTTGTCTTTTTAGTGTCCATGCTTCACTACCATAGGTCAACACTGGTCTAGCCAAAGTGTTATATAAACGTAATCTTGTGTTTTTTTTATACAAGGGATGGTTTCATAACTTGATTAATAATTCCCAAACTTTTAACATAACTAGTAATTTTTTCAGGGATATCCTTTTCATCCCAGATAGAGAGATAATATTCAAGATACTTAAATTGATTAGATCTCTCTAAAATTTTATTCTGGAGACAGATTTTGCTTTGTATGGGGTCCTTCCCACGAAATGCCATAATTTTAGTTTTGTTAACTGATATTTCCATATTAAATTTGGCAGCTATTTTTGTAAATTATAAATTGATCGTTGCAAATCATTTTCGGAAAGTGCAAGAAGAGCTAAATCGTCTGCAAAAGGAATAGCATCGAGTTTGAGGTTCCTATTGTTGGGTATATATCCCCGTTGTGTTTTCCTCCATTCGTTTATTATTCTTTTCATATATATAGATATTCTTATCTCACGTTGCAACCAACTGTTTTAGCAGTGACGTCTTGTCCTTTGGGACTTCCGGTGCTTAACTCATTATCAACATAATTATTATAATCTTTAAGCTCATAGCATTTGTTTATTCCATTAACACAGTTTAACCTCTCGCTTTATAGGTACTTTTACGTGCCACGTGCCACCCGGGCATGTTGTGAGAGGTATTTTAACTATGATTCACATACATACACAAGGCCTCCCCGAATGAGTGATCAAGTCAATGTCGGGGCTTCCTCCAAGACAACATAACATTAAGACGAAACATGTCATTCACACACACATATTCATACTAAACATGACGAATATGATAATGATCATTATGATGGCAAGATGATATTCGGGGAGCATTTGGGCTTTAAAGTCCCGCTCCGTACCCGAGTGGTTAAGGCAAGCTGTCTTGGCACAGAGCTACGGGACTTGCGCTGGTTCGAGTCCACAATAGGGGAAGAAATTTTGTCGTGGAATTTCGGCCAGTATGGGACCGGTGCTCACCCAGCATCGTAAGGCATTTTGGGTAGCTACAATAAGTAGCGACTCCAGGTTGAGAAGACCAGCTATAACGGCTGGGGGACACGACATGCTGACCACATGTTACCTCTACACTGGCTTATGATCGTCCACCTCTGTGATGTGAGGGCAGCAGCCGGCTGGTAGGCCAAGGGCCTTCTAGGCCTGTCGCGCTTGGAGTTTTGGAGTTTGGGCCCTAAAGTTTCCTGACTTTTTCTTACAGGTGAGGAAAAACTCCGAAAAAATCTCACCCAGGAAACTTATTCGGAATGGGGATCGAATCCAGGCTCTATGCGTACGAGGCAGCGACTCTATCCCGAGACCACCAACTTTTTTTATTTGCGGCTTGACCCCTTTAAAAAGACGCCTAGAATAACTATTATGATATTTCTGAACGGGATTAATAGTTTCAATAGGTATGACTTGCCAGAATTGCTATTGTGATTTACTCAGGCGATGGACTCGCAATTTTAACAATAGTCTGGATTTGTCCTGTAGTGTTGCAGGAACGTGTTTCACCGTTTGAATTCTATGTCATCCCCGGTCAAATGTTAGGTCACGAGACACTACTTCAGCTTTAATTCAAGAAAAGAGTGATATTTGATACCAGAGAGAAATACGGACATTGACTAGAGGAGAGAACAAGGTCGTTTTTGTCCCACATGTGAAGGGTGCAGGAAGATGTGCAATTAATATCACCATGGTGATGTTTTAAAGAAAAGAGTGACATTCTGTAGAGAGGAATCAAGCGTTACCACACAAGGTCATGCCCTCTAATTTAACATGCGTGCATTGAATTTCACTACCTACGCTCAATGCAGTTATGCACTCATTGTATCAGTTTCGGAAAGTATAGTAATTTATTCACCAAAACGGCTTAAGAATATCAAATGTAAGAAAGATCTAATCTGTTGTATTGTTTAAATAAACTTACAAAACAATAATTCTCGAAGAATTGCAACTATTGACTTAAAACTAGTAGATTCATGGTTTGAGAGCAGATTATAATAATTAAAAATAATTTAATAATAATTAATTACATTCCACTAACTAGTTTAACCTCTCGCTTTATAGGAACTTACAGTACATGCCACACAACTACTCGAGCTTTACAGTGGCACTACCTGTTGCGAAAAGCAAATTATTAACAATAATAATAATAATAATAATAATAATAATAATAATATATAGTCCCTATATTTTCGGTTTTAACAATGTTGATACATTTTTCCGGCACCAATGATTTCTCTTCAATTTCGCTTTAATATTCTCACAATTACTTTTGCCAAATTTAGTGGTCTAGGAGAACCAGCCAATATATTATTGTGGCATGTGGTCAGCATATCAGGTCCCCCCAATCATAACTAATTTTATCGTCATGATAATAAGATATATTTAATGATAACTATGATCATGAATTATTATTATTATTATTATTATTATTTATTATTATATTGTTATTACTATAACAATCATAGAAATGATGATAATAATGGTAATAATAAATAATATTAATAATAGTGCTGGCAAAAGCAATAACTATGAAAATAATTAATATAACTGGAATTCAATAATAATAATTTAATCTGTTTTTTTTCTGATGACATCTTATATGAAATAAAACTCACAAACATGAAATAATTCCTGAAATAAAAAAAAAACAAAACGTTAACTTCTGAATAAATCTCTAATTTCTCTCTCTCTTTCTCTCTCTCTCTCTCTTCCTCTCTCTCTCTCTCTCTCTTTCGCTCTCTCTCTTTCTC
Organism: Diploptera punctata; assembly: GCA_030220185.1. Classification (NCBI taxonomy): domain Eukaryota; kingdom Metazoa; phylum Arthropoda; class Insecta; order Blattodea; family Blaberidae; genus Diploptera; species Diploptera punctata. The sequence goes on from JASPKZ010000046.1 coordinate 1,653,730, forward strand.
TCTCTCTCTTCCTCTCTCTCTCTTTCTTTCTCTCTCTTTCTCTTTTTCTCTCTTTCTCTCTCTTTCTCCCTCTCTCCCTCTCTTTCTCTCTTTCTCCCTCTCTTTCTCTTTTTCTCTTTCTCTTTCTCTCTCTTTTTCTCTCTCTTTCTCTCTCTCTTTCTCTCTCAAAGCGCAAACTCTTTCTCTGTTCTCCGAAATGCAGTAAGGTCGCAGATCATTAACAGGTTGGATCATAATCTCGACCAGTTATTAACTAATACAATGCCATAGTAACATGTGATTAGCAAATTTAAATTACTTCTTTGAGTTTTGCCGCTGGCAACCTTTTAGCGTCACAAGAAAACATCGATAAACAGTGGTCAACATGATTTTTTCTACAAAAAATCTAAATTCATTATCCTACTATAGTTTGTATGTAGAACACCAATATGTAATCAGAATTTTTCCAACGGGCTTAGTTTTTCCTGTGAAAGTCATATTGCATATAATGTTACTTCATATTAGGTATTTTTAATGTAATTTTTGTAAGTTATCAGAGTTTAAATTCCTTGGATTTCCATCTAGGTTTCTTCCTAGAAAATCTTAGGGCTATCAGCAAAGCATATGTTGAGCATTAGTTTTCTGCGATGGAAAAGAGACATCAATATAGCATGTTGGCCTACTACTGCTGAATGGCGAAGAGATTTGCCAATAGTTTAATTTGGCCAAAAATAATTTAGAAATTTAGAAAAATGCCAAATGACCTTTATGTCACTATATATTGTGTTAATAAATATAAAAACGTTAAATGTTGAGAATGCCATAAAACATTATTTTCACACACTTTTCATGTCCTGTCTAGTGGACATTCTGTATATTTCAGAACTCTGGTATTATGAACGAGAGTTTACGAATATTGTAACACTGCAATTATTATAATTCAAGAAGGATAATATAGCAGGATATGTCTTTTTATCTCTTGCTTACGTCAATGCATCTTCAGCTGTCGTGTGTGGTTTCGGTAAATTAGGGTAAATGACACTGTACGTACGTCACAGGATGGCTCGCTCATTCCTTTACAAATAGTTGCGTCGCGTGCTTTTAAATAAAGAATGTTCCAGCTGGAATTTTTTTCTTACACATCCATCATCACGCCAGTCTCGAGTTGGCGCTACGCTACTCTAACCTTACAATGGTGCGCTTTCCCAATGGTAAGTTATAAATTTCCAGCTGTTTCAGTGATTAGCTCTTAAAACAAGTCCATTCTATAGTCAACAAGAAAATAAAACTATTTAAGAGCCACATGTATCCTTCCGAGTGAAACATATAATATCCATCGAGGAAAAAATTCGAAGTTTATACATCTTGGCGTTTAGAGATTCTTGTCAAAATTTACGCACTGCTTTCTTAAAAGAAACTGGCGAAAATTTACCAATGCATTTTTTAAAAATATTAATTAAAATAGCAAAAGACCCACTGAGTTAAAGACATCCTATCCAGTATAACCGTTAGCATGTCTGGCTTGCGTCCCATATGGCCTGGTACGATACCATGCTGTAAATGAAACACTGACCCTATCGAACACCGAGTTTTATGACCTCAAGGACATAATAAGCCATCCACACAACCCTATCTTGATTTGTTTTAAACTTTCCTTGTACAATTTTATGTATATAGTCCCCATACGTCCCGCATGAGAACATGGGAATTTCTTAACCAGGCTAATTTTGTTATGCTTATTTACCTACAGATGTCAAAGAGTGTAACAGTTCTGTTACAAAGCATTTTATTATATGGGTCCGAAACCTGGACAGTAAGTAGAAAACAAGCCAACAAGCTGTTAGCAGTAGAAATGGATTTTTGGAGGCGATCGACAAGAATTTCAAGAATTTTAATGTAATTTTTGTAAGTTATCAGAGTGGAAATTTAAATTCCTTGGATTTCCATCTAGGTTTCTTCCTAGAAAATCTTAGGGATATCAACAAAGAATATGTTGAGCATTAGGTTCTGCGATGGAAGAGAGACATCAATATAGCATGTTGGCCTACTACTGCTGAATGGCGAAGAGACTTGCCAATAGTTTAATTTGGCGAAAAATAATTTAGAAATTTAGAAAAATGCCAAATGAGCTCTGTCACTATATATATATATCTCAAAATACGTTAAAAATAATAATTTTATTGTATATATAACATGTAATTGTTTATGTTTATTGTAATTTAGATGCAAGACTATGTTTTTGTATTTTTTAAAACCTGGTTGAGTGGCAGACAAGGCCTTAAGGCCTTAACTCTGCCAGGTAAAATAAAGCTATTATTATTATTATTATTATTATTATTATTATTATTATTATTATTATTATTATTATTATTATTATTAAGGGGCAAGTTGAAAGGAATATTAGGAAAAATAGAATGGAGTGAAGAGAAGTATGGAAACTAGAGACTTGAAGGAAGAAGATGCTTTAGGCAGAAACCTCTGGCGACAAATCACTTTGGGTTGAAGGAGAAACACTGTATTGTGGAATATTCCTAAATTTAAAAAATGTCAAAGAGTGAAATGAGGTTAGCACAACGCCTGTAGTAGGCAACTGAGGTATTACTTGGATGGTTGAAGGTCGGTTTAATTTTGTACAGAGGCCTTTTTATTCAGACTTGCGGTTCTTTTACAAACCTGAAAATCTTCAGTCACAGCTTTAAGTTCCTCCCAGAGGTCTTGTCCTTTGAATTTTTTCATCCCAAAAATCCATGGACCCCGGCTAGGTTTCAACCGGCACCCTCGGGACTAAAGGCAAGGAACATAACCACTATACCGCCGCGACCGACCCCTGTATAATTAATCACCCTCAAATCACGGTTAATTTTATTATCCTATCTAATTATACTGGGTTGTTTCCCCCTCTATTTTTGTAAGAGAAGTCCCCATGTCTCACTCGGATTCACTATTCGTGCTATCCCGTCTACCAAACGGTAACTTCTTATCACATCTATGTTCCCATTAAGATTATGTAGCTTGTTATTGTATAGCGCTCTCCATTCATCTGTCTATGCGTCTTTCTTTGGTCCACAATATTTGATGATAATTTTATTCTCAAATACTCGTAATTTTTTATCTTCCCTTAAAATGGGAGACCATGTTTCACTCCCATATAATATAACCGTAAGAATAACAGTTCTATATATTTTCATAAGTAATGCCACGAGTGATTTCCAAATTATCGATAAATTCACGACTCACGAAGTGAGGAGTGAATTTATCTAGAGAATTTGGAAATCAAGAGTGGCATTTGTTAGGACTATTTAACGAATAAAATTAAGCTGTTTACTCACAAATCATTATTTAACTGTAGTTATTTTAAAATATTTATATATCTAATGTAAACGGCGATGTTTGAAAACAAATGAGAAACGATAGGTACGCTTCATCTGCTTCTTTTGTTTATCACTGCAACTAGATCATACTATTTCAGAATATTAAAAAGGAGGAGCTTTCTTTAATATGGTAATTATAACACTGATAAATATTTCGTGAAACACGACTCTGATTGGTTGTAAAACAGAAATCATTGAAACGTGATTGGTCATTGACTCCCATTTGGGGCATGAGTTAAATAGTCAGTTTAACATTTCTGAGAGACGTTGGAAAGACAAGTGTTCCTGTAATGCGTAATAGCATGCTTTTCCGGAATTAAGCCTATGTTTAATTTCTTTGTGCTTCTTGTTTCTCTTTGTTATTATCGTTCCTAGTTATTCGAATTCAATCAATTCTTCAAAATTGCCCTCATTGTTTTAACTGTCAATTTCCATCTTATAATGTATTTGTTATTATTCTACCAGTTATATTATATGGGTGCGAAACATGGACTCTTACTTTAAGGGAGGAAAGGATATTACGAGTATTTGAGAATAAAGTTCTTAGGAAAATTTTTGGACCAAAGAGAGATGAACAGACAGGTGAATGGAGAAGACTACATAACAATGAACTACATGGTCTTTATAGGAAGCCAGATATAATAAGAACAGTTAAGTCTCGTAGACTGCGATGGGCAGGACATGTTGCGCGTATGGGGAATGAAAGACGTGCATGGAAACTTCTTGTAGGAAAGCCAGAAGGAAAACGCCCAGTTGGTAGACCAAGAATGAGGTGGGAGAACAACATTAACTATGATTTGAGGGAAGTAGATTATACAGGGAATGATTGGAAAGCATTAGCTCAGGATAGGGATGTATGGAGAGCTTATGTCCGCTCGGCCATGAACCTACGGGTTCGATAGTGCCAGTGAGTAAGTAAGTAAGTAAGTATGATATATATCTACTTTCATTAATATTTTCTTCCAGCCCTAGTTTCTTATTGTAATTTAATATAATGTGTGTCTTCCCAACTCCTTTCAAAAAACGTTAAACTGAAAATATATAAAACTATTATTCTACCTGTTATATTATATGGATGCAAAACATGGACTCTTACTTTAAGGGAGGAAAGGAGATTACGAGTATTTGAGAATAAAGTTCTTAGGAATTTTTTTGGACCAAAGAGAGATGAACAGACAGGTGAATGAAGAAGACTGCATAACAGTGAATTACATGGTGTTTATAGGAAGTCATATATATAATAAGAACAGTTAAGTCTCGTAGACTGCGATGGGCAGGACATGTGGCACGAATGGGGAATGAAAGACGTGCAAGGAAGCTTCTTGTAGGAAAACCAGAGGGAAAACGCCCAGTTGGTAGACCAAGACTGAGGTGGGAGAATAAAATTAACTACGATTTGAGGGAAGTAGATTATACAGGGGATGATTGGAAAACATTGGCTCAGGATAGGGATGTATGGAGAACTTATGTCCGCGCGACCATGAACCTACAGGTTCGATAGTGCCAGTTAGTTAGTTATTTTATCTTAGTTTTTAGTGTTTCCTTGCTATCGCCTAATAATACATCATCAGCATATGCCTACAGCTTATTAATAATAATTTAGTTATCATCTATATCCTCGAGTAAAAAATTGAATAAAAGAGGATATAGTGCATTTTCTTGTTTTAACCTATTGTACATTTCAAAATAAATGAAAAATGTTTGCTTACTCCTCACCTTACTCTTTGTGTCATTTAGACACATTCGAATATGGCTAACTTCTTATGAATTTCGAAGTCCAGCAGGTACTATAAATATTCTCCCTCTTAATCGAATCGTATGCCTTTTCAAGTCTAGGCCTACATATAGTTGATGTACAGTACCATCATATTCACATTTAAATTCTAGAATCTGTCTTATATTAAAAATCTTTAGAACTATTTTCTCTAAATCCACAATGACGATCACCTACTATATTGTCAATATAGGTAGAAAGTCTGGATAGTAACATATACTGTGTTAGAATTGTATAAAGTTTAAGGTAATGAAAAGTCCCTTTAGTTTTAAAATTAGTTTTATCTACATCTATATACATTCATATGATAATCCATTATTTCTATTAATTTGAAAGATACACTATTTCTCGAATGATACTAAAGAACCGGTGTATATTTTCCATAAAGTTTTTCTCCCTCTGATTTTATCAGGTCTGCTGGGATCTTATTTAATGCTTTAGATGTCTAATCTTTCTATTGTCATTTCTATGATTAGTTTTTCTGCTGTTTATAAATCATTCTCCTTAATATCCCGTTTTGAGGTAGGCTTAAACACCATAGCTGATTAAAGTATTTTTTATCTATTTATTACTTGGAATCTGCAATTAAATCCCTGTTTTCATGTCTAATTTGACTTATATTTTTTCTAGTCCTAATTCTCTCGTATATTCTCAGATGTTCCTATTTGTCCCGTCCATTTCAAGATAATTAATCTTCTCTTTCAAATAGTCCTTTTTTAACCTCTACAAATCTATCGGTTTTCCGCCTGACGTTACCCAAATCTAAGTTACTACTCGTATTAGAAAAGAAATGAATCCACTTTCAGTACAAGGATGAATACTCATATAATTAAAAGGGATTTGTTTCCTTGACATGACTGTACAAGTCTCTTTTCTGTGGGACTCATAAATTGCGAACTATAATGAAATAACTTCTCATTTGCATCTCTCTACATCTATTACTTTTGTTTTTTCACTCCAAATCATATAAAAATGCCAGTCCAGCTGCACAAACCAATGATTTAAATCCCTGATTATTTCAGATAATAAATTACAATGTAACTAGGCCTATATAAACATAACATAATTTTAGTTTAGTAAACGATGTTATATGTTTAGAATATGGGTTTAGCCTTGTAGTTGTAATTAACTGAGTACAATTATATGAAAGTAAGTAATTTTGTAAAAATATAACTTATTTTAGAACAAAGAGTCCACTCCATTAGCAGGTATTTAGTATAAAATAGATTCTAGAAAATAAATGATAATATTATGATGACTGTATGTAGACTTCAAAAAGGCATACGATTCAATTAGGTGGGAGAAGTTGTAGAGTATTCTGCTGGAATTTAGATTTCCTAAAATGTTATATTCGAATGTGTCTAAATAGCACAAAGAACGCGGTAAAGATAAACAAACAATTTTCAGATTCTTTTGAAATTCATAGTGGGTTAAACCAAGGAGTTGTACTATCTTCTCGGCTATTCAATGTTATACTTAATATATGGTCACACGTAAAAATACATTATAAAATGGAAATAGACAATTAATGACAAATGAGAGAATTTTTTTAGAAGTGTCTAAATTCAAATACCTAGGAACAATAATTACAAATAGGATTGAGGTGCATAAAGACATTTAACATAGACTTAACGCCGAAATTCATATTATTATGCATTTCAGGAACTATTGTAATCCCAACATCTCTCAAAAAACGTTAAAATGAAAATATATAAATCGGTATTTCTACCATTTATATGGTGTCAAACATGGACCCTTATTTTAAGGGAGGAGAAAATATTACTAGTATTAGAATAAGAATTTTTGGACCAAAGAATGCCGAATAAACAGGAGAATGTAGAAGATGTTTATCAGTGAGCTACATGGAAACTACATTTATTAATAACAGTTAAAGTTACATAGACAGGAGAATGGAGAAGATGCATAACAGTGAGTTACATGGAGACTAGATTTATTAATAACAGATAATGTTACATAGACTGAGATGGGAAGGACAGTTGACACGAATGGGGAATGAAAGAAGGGTTGAAGAGTTCTTATAGAAAAATCAGAAGTAAAACTGACAGTAACTAGGCCAAGAATCAGGTGGGAAAATAGCATTGACTATGATTTGAGGTAGATGAATTATATGGGGAATTTTAGAAAACATCGGCTGAGAATAGAGATGTATGGAGAGCTTATGTTTACGCATCCATGATCCTTGGTCTCCATAGTACCAGTTAGTTAGTTAGTTAATACCAGTTAAAATGCAGAAGATGAAACATTGTTTTTGAAAGGCCTCCGTATTGGAACTACTTAATGAAGATTAATAATTTAGTTGAGGACAACTGACCTATCAGGTACCAATTGTATATTTAATATCTTATTAGACAAATAGTACATTGGTTAGACGAATGAAACACTGGCCTATGTTTTATGTTAAGTGAAATTCAATGAAGAAGAATATTACGACTAAGGCACTTCAAAGGACGGAAAATTAAAAAAATTAAATTCTATAACCGATGGAACTACTATACATCATATCTAAAAGTAGACCGAAAAAAAATGAAAACTTTAAAAAAATAAATTGTAAAAGAGTAGCACATAAGGGTACTGCCTGGAAAAAAACGTCGTTGTTTTAGGTGGTTACCATACTCGCTTCTGGATTCGTTAGGTCGATGGATTTATTCAGAGAATAAAATTAAATAATAAAAATCGTGTTGCCTATATTGAAGGGAAGTAAACCGTTTGATCCCATGCCGCAGGTTTACGGCTCATAGAAGAATCTCAAGTCTGAAATAAGAGATTTGTGAACAAAATGTATTGACATTTTTTAACGTCCAGATGTGAATTGCAATGCTAATGATCTTATTAAAGTCCTTCATTAAATAAAATAGGGGGCCTACCTATCAGAAGGTTGAACGTTTTAGCTTGTCATATAGGCCTGTTTCTTTAAATCTAAGGCATAACTACACGAATATAAGAATATATTACAATACCAATTAAGTAGTAGACTTTAATTTCAAACTTTGAAATAACTAAAAGTTAAAATACCTTTTTGTGCGATAGTGCGTTTTGTCGTACTTACAGCAATGGCGACCATGATTGAAAGTTCAACTTCCTACATTTCGGGATTGATGTTATATTACATTTAAACCCACGTGCGGGAAGTAAAACCGCTGCTCTCTATGCATTCTACATACAATGTATATATACAAAAAATATCCAAAAGGTAGTGGAGGGAGAGGATGCTATTTTTTGGTAAAGAATGAGCAATTTTTCAAAAGAACATTTTTTGCTCTAAAATACTCTGCGATATGTGTGGAATACATTGCATTAACATTTTATGCATATTTGTACCCTTATCAGACTTCGAGGAGCCATTTTTAAAGTGCCTGCGCTCTGGATTTTAAATCGCACGCCCCCTTTTGATTGTTGTTTCCCGTAACTTCTTTATTTATTTATTTATTTTTTTTTTTTGCTACATTGCTAGACAAAAATTATTATATTCTGAAATATTATAGATACATACATGAAATGTTGAACATACACTCTTGAGACGAGAAAAATTTTCTCTGTAACAGAAATTAGGTATTTGATTTTATTTAAAAAATATGTCTGTTTGTTTAAAAAAATTAAATAAAAACGTGTTGTGAAATTTTAATTGTACATTTTAGAACTTTACGGAAAAATATCAAAATTATGTTACAGAGAGTTTGTAAAGCATTCGTTTACTAGTAAGACGTAACAAATTTTATGAAGTTATCTAAAAGATTGGCTTAGATAGGCCTATATCGGTTTTAGTAAACCCCTGCACTGGGTACATTTTTTTAATTTGGGCCCCCCATTTTTTCAATTTTTTTATTTTTGGTTAAGTTGCTATAGCCATGAGCTCTTAACATACAACAAATAAATAATTTACACCAAATAAGAAAAAAGTTTTAAAAAATACCACTCTCTCTCCTTAATATGCATTTACGAAACAAATCACTGCATTTTAAACGAACTGAACTTTATTTGAAACAATATAAAACAATAAATACGTACTTGCGGCCATTTTATCAATGATAATGGTCTCACGGCCTCCTGTTGTTTCCACTAATAAACATCGCTCACACTGTTAACGTTACTCAATTGTTTATAATGAACACACATATTTCCAACAAAGATATTGTTTTACTACTATTTATTATTTTGAAAACACTATCACGCAAAAAATAATGTACAACGCACGTTTGTTAAGTGTTTTACAGAATCTCGGAAATTAAAAACTCGCTATCGCTCGGTTTTTAAACATTCCCCTCGATTCTGTAAATACCACTTCCCAATCTTGCATCATAATATACTATTTTTTTAAACTATACATCAAAACTAGTCATCGAAATAAAGTAAATTTAGTAGTAAAAAATCTGAAAAGCTATAACCCTTAAATGGGCAAAACACAATTTTCTTCTGTTAGTTATTTGAATGTGGTGGACCGCAGTGAAAACGGAATCTTGTGTAGCTGTTATTATTAGGTACATTGTATAATTAGATACACATTTAAGTGGTTTCTTTTTGTTCGTTATCTTCTGATTTATCTAAAATATCAAATTAATTAAACCAACTGATGTATCCAAAATGATACATTACGAATCTAAGATGAAAAATTCATGCAACATCTCTTGATTGGTTAAGATAGTCTATCCTGAAAATTTATGACATTTCCTTTCTACTGACATGTTGCGAAAACAAAATTAACACTTTATCACATGTCCGGTACTGTTGCGCTTCGATTGAAATATCCCGATGTGAGAGATAGCGATGGAAAAACGATTATGAATTGCCTAACCCTAGAACACAATTCGCAGGTTCAAATATATATGTTTTAATATCATACTCTTTATATTTACGATTTAGGGTTTGTATAAGTGAAAGCAGGTAATTGCGTTAAGTACAATTATTTGAAAGAAATTACTATTATAGAGCAATTCCAAATGTGATTGACTGACATTTGAAATACACCTTTGCAGCAAAATGGTTGCATAAATATTACAATCGATTGAAATTAGGGGTGTTATCTACGTAAAATGATAGAGGAAAAGTGTGTGATTAAGACTGTACATAAACATGCAACTTTTGAATAAAAATATTTATTATCTATCAAAGTATGTGTGACAGACTGACATAAATGTCAACTCATCCTGCAGCTTAAGATGTTCATGTATCATTCTCCGAAGTGTGATTCCTAATTAAATTTTCCAAAATACCGTTTGGAGGACACATTTCAAGTTACATTCTCAATAAATAACGAAACAAAAATCACAATTAAGACCGGAGTTATAACGTAATGTGTGATGTGTGACTGACTGACTTCATTCTGTGACTGACTGGTATATCTGAATTTTATTAAGAATTGAATATTGTGGAACTGCAAATATTATATAAATATTACAAAATAATATAAAATTATTATAGATAAAAAGCGATAATCTCCTTGTCTTGTAAGTCCATGTTTCCCTTAACAGAGATTTAGGCGCTCTCCCCCTACAGGAAAGAATTTGATGCATGCATACTAATTTAGTTACACTTGTTTTCGTATAGATGTCACTTGAGTGGTCCGCGGTCAGCGTTCCGCCTCATACTGACATCTAGGAAACCAAGGTAGTACTAGGACGGGAAAATTCGGTAAATTTTGATTAGAGGCCCATCATTCAGGCTTAAGGATCTTTTTCGAGCCTGAAAATCTTCAGACACGGGACTCACAGCTTAAAGTCCCTCCCGGAGGGCTTGCTCCTTGGATTTTTCCTTCCTAAAAAATCCATGGACCCCGGCCGGATTTGAACCCGCGACCCTCGGGACCAGAGGCAAGGAGCATAACTACTAGTCCACCGCGGAGATAAATAAAAAACTACACATATTTTTATCATGTATAGGAAATGTACAATTTGATATAGGCCCCTACTGTAAAAAGATTAAATAAAGAGTGTAATTTATTTAATTTGGTTACCATGTACCGTTTTAAATTTCACAAAATAAGTAAAATATTAACTTCTTAATAGCAAAGGGCCTTCTCTATAGTTAAATATGCCTAATCTGCATATCATTCTATTACATCCATATTAACTGATTGCAATTTATCTGATGTCATATTTAATATTTTGTATATACAAAATAACATACGCCATTTCGAGAAAGTAGTCGGAACTAACTATAAAGCATGTGAACTCTTATCAATGGGTTTTCTTATTGTATTTGCTTGTATAGGAAACCAATCAGTTTCATGGGATTCCCTGTAGAGGGCACAGTCTGCATCATTTTATACAAAATGTAATCAAGTAGATAAAATGAATGGAAATGGATGAACTACGCTTAATAATTGTCTGCATTCTAATGAATCACTATCAATCTTGCACGGAGTTATTTCCGCTCCATTTCTTGTGATCCATCATCAGACGACACGTGGTTGTCACCATCTGCCATGTGTAGAGGTCACGTGGGTTAATTTAATGATCCGTGAGGCACGCATTAATGTGGCCCGGAATCTCATGAAAGGTCACAGCCCGGCATAATGTGTCCCCACCCAATTTATTCTTCATTTCAGATACGTCATAAGTTTTCAGACTTTACCAAGCAATAATAAAGTGGCAATGTCATGATTTCTATGCTGTGGTGCTGCCTTGTACGTAGAGGGCCCGGGAGAAGTTTTCTGGGTGTATTTTTTCTCTGGGCTTTCCTCACCGCTAATACGAATGTCAGGAAACTTTAAGGAACTAACGGTAACCAAACATCATCTGGGGATCATAATCGACATTATCACATTCGCCGTGTTTAATATGAATGTACGGATGAATGGCGCGCTTTGTCTTAAATTCATAATGTATCTTATAGAATACAACAGTGTTGGTTTAATTAATTTTATATTACAAATAAATCAGAAGAAAACGAACAGAAATAAACCACTTAAATGCGTGTCTAATTACACAACAGGCCTAATAGTAACAGTTATACAAGATTCCGTTTTCACTGCGGTCCGCCACGTTTAAATAACTGACACAAGAAATTTGTGTTTTGCCAATTTAAGGGTTAAATGTTTGTGTTGTCTCGGAGGAGACCCTGGATTGAGCTGATCATTCATTCGGGAAGGCCCTCCATGTACTTGTGTGATCAAAAAGTATGTTTTAAAGTTTAAATCCCACTCCCGAGAGATCGTGTCACTAGGTCTATAAAGCCCGGGAGGAGTGGTTTATGTAGACGTAAAGCCTTTGAAAAAATTGTTGGCGCAACTCTTGATGATGGAAATATATATATAGTTTTGAAGAGCGATTCACACTAGTACGTTGTTACGTGTGGTAACTCGTTTGAGTACAAAGCGGGTTGCGTAAGTCTTTCTTTATACAATATGCAGTGGAGCAGTCGGTAAGATACTGTCTTGTAACGTCGCTGGCCGAAGTTCGATTCTGGGCAGGAAGATTTTTTAAAAACTAATATCGTTAATTTTCATAATGCTTACACGTTACCAGGCTTCGTTAAATAAATAAATTTGTATGTAATTATATAGGGAAATAAATTCATTGAAGGAAACAAGTCATCTATTTAAAAATGAATAACGATTGTAACATCTTATTACTTCGTTTACAAAATACAAGGGCAAGATTATTTATTTCCACAACTAATGTAAAACGCGTCTAATTTAAACTTGGTCAAGTTAATATCTAATTTCAATATACAAGTAAGTCCCGGAGTACTGCATTGCTTCATATAGACTGCTTCTAGCAGGGACGTCTGTGGAGGGAACGTCTGTTTCCCCATGCATGAGGTCGCGTGTTCAATCCCTCTCTCGTGTTTTTCGTCCTTATTTAAATTTGTTTTGTTTGTTTTGTTTTGTTTTGTTACAGCATTTACCGCACTATACATTTAGGCGAAATTATTTTCTCTTGCACGACACACAACGAAATAGAACGGATTTTAGTTTCTCAAATAGTTGTGTTATTATGAACCAAGTAGCTGACCTCTGATCATGCGCAATGGCTTCGTTCTGGGATTGGGAAAACTATCTGTGACCCATCAATTATTTCAACGGCTGTACATATATGGTGAGAGGTTAAACTATAATAAAGAAGAAGAGAAGAAAAAAGACAATCTCATCTCAAATATTAAATAATTTATTATATACTATTGCTTAACTTGTACTTTTGCATTTATTTAGTGAGTGCAATCAATTGGTTACAGCCAACATAACACCAGTCATCAGCTATTACTAATATTTTTAAAACAATAAATTAGTTAATTTAATAGCTCCAAATACCTCGAGACTACTTTTATCATATATATATATATATATATATATAATCAAGCTCTTCAAGGATTATTCCTAACAGTTCACACCCTACAATATACGAGTATATTGATTTAATTTAATTAATATTGTTTTTGAAAGTGCACCGCTGTGGTCTCGAGGTAGTGTGCTGCTTTGTCACACAGCGGGCCCGGGTTCGATCCCCGGTCGGGACAGTTTTTCTGGGTGAGGTTTTTATCGGGGTTCTTCCTCACCTGTAAGACAAATATCAAGAAAACTTTAAGGCCCAAACGGTCCCCGAAATCATATGGCCATCGCAATCATCATCATTCATATTCATCTTAGATTAAGCTTAGGATTCGGGACTCTCCTGGCGCACCACTATCATCATCATCACCCATCATATCATCGGGGCAACGTAATCCGGCCTTCCAGGCGCCACAACCTCAGAAGTGGATTACAAGTACGCCATGCCAGGAGAGAACACCAGGAATGTCGAAAGACAACCTGGGGAATTCGCAAAAAAAATTAATTATATAAATATTGTTTTCAAAACAATAGAAAACAAACGATTAGAAATTACTTAATTTTTTGTCAAATTACATAATAAAGTACAGCAATAACTTAGTTTTACATGATTTTGTTTTCATTGCGGTCCGACACTTTAAATAACTGGCAGTAAGCGCCAATTTAAAGGGTTGACAGGAATAAGATTATGTTGTCAGCAATGAATAAAAAAGAATTGGATAAGTCAACGAACGATGCAAAATTATTCGATATGGAATGTAATTGTATTATTATTATTTTTATTATTATTGTTATTATTGTTGTTGTTATCAATATAAATATCTTCATAACCATCTAGCGTAAGAAACATTTTTTCCCCCTGTTAAGTTAAACCACTAATTATAAGTTGTCAGGAAGAGAGTTTTGTATCATCCTGTAAGAAGACAAGACTGGCTTGCGCATGTGTCGTTGTCTTATTTTAAAAAAGGAAACAAAATAACAGACACGTTTTCTTGGTGCCATCTAGCAACACGTGCTCTCCATGCACTCACTTGGACCCATCAACAATGAAAACAACAAAGTGGTCCCCCTCCATATAAATCTCTCTGCATATGCTACTGATTGTTTTCAAAACAATCCATCCACACATTTCAATTCTTGATGCGCTTGACGTAACAAGAACTCATAAGTAACATTTTTCGTAAAATAATGTCGGTCCCAATTACTTTTTATAAAAATGTTTTATTTGCTATATTTATTTGTAGGGCCCCGGATGTTTATGGCCTTAAAATGTTTAAAAAATGACATAATATTCCCTTAAAGTTCTCTTAAAATGACCTAAAAGTGTAAAAAATTACCTAATTAAAATTATAAATTTCATATTAATTAGGCCTAACTAGTTAATGATTATTAATTTAATAATTAGAAATGGTCTAAGAGGAATAATTATTATTATTGATTCGGGTAGCTATTCTATAGCAATTCCTGTTCTTAGTAGTAATATAAAATAATGTTTTAAAAATTATCACTAGGTCAATCTCATTTCTATTAAACTAATATGAAAAGTTATTAACTAAACACATCTTAACTGGCATTGCAATACACCACCATAGCCATCCTTTAAGTTATCAAAAGTAAACGATCGGCGGTTGTCAGCTAACACGATTTTATATGGTTTAATGTGTCTTCATAACATTTTATTAAATAGTTTTTACACAATGTTGATTCGTCTGTATGGCTTATGGCGTTCAAGGAAATCACGTAGTTTAAAATTGTTTAGTTTTTCTAGTTGAATATTTGCACTGACAAACACTTCATACAATTATTTAAAAAATAGAGGTGACTTGCTATTTGATGTGGAAGCAATTTGATTTAACAGTAATTGAGACACTTTTCTTTTGTTCACATTTTTAAGAGCCCGCAAATGTTTCTCGCGCCCGATTATTGATGTACTGTGAAACGTTTATCTGCAGCGACTTCAATTTCGCACACCTTGCAAAATAATACACCCTTCAGTAGAAAATACTTATTCACCGAATTCTATTACATACTGTCTTAAACGGATAGCACCAGACAATGTTAGTTTTGACATTTTGCACTGCACGAAAATCAACACAACCATCAGAAACGCTACTCTCGTGAGCAAACGGAATTATTACAAATCAAAAGATTCCTGCATTGAAGGGCAAGTCCCGAATCAATGCACGTGGAGGCAGAGTACAGAGTTTTCATTGCCTCAGCAACGCACTATGGTTTCTCACTGACTTGCGTGAGTACAAAAAACAAGATAGCAAAAAAATACATAAAAATTAACATTTAACCATATATTATTAAAAACTGACATATAAAAGTACAAAAAATGAATAAAATGACTTAAAATAACAAATTCAATTTGTAAAATGACTTTATCAGAAAAGTGAAAAAAAAATGCATTTTGATGACCTATAAAAACCTCATATCTAACATATTTATTGCACAATGCACTTAATTATTAATCTGCTACGTCTCTGACATCTCATAAAAATATGACATTTCATCAAAATCCGAGTCCTATTTATTAGTGTTGACTATAAGTAATACGATCTTACTACATTTTTGCACTTGGTTATTTCTTCCTTATATAATATCAGATCACAATCATACAATTATTGAAATTAAAGACTGACCTAAAGCTGGAGACTCATGTTATTATGCAGTTCAATGACTCTTATATTCGCGGATTTGTTCTAACATAAGAATTTGAATATTAGAATTTGTGAAATGTTCAATTCAGACACTTTAACGTAGTTCAAGAACTTTTAAATTGTTCAGAAAGTAGCAAATATTTCCTTTTATTTCGAATTATATTTATTACAGTATTTTGCGCTTGTATTTAGTTTGTAATCACCGCATTCTGTTATTCACAAACTGTTTGTTGACTTCATTCATACAAAACAAACTCCATGGCGCGACAGGACTAGTAGGCCCTTGGCCTACCGGCCGGTTGCTGGACTCACATGTACACATGTTAATCACAGAAGTAGACGATCATCCTTCCAGTGTGGGGGTGACATGTGGTCAGCATGTCTGGTCTTCAGCCGTATAGCTGGTTTTCTCAACCTGGAGCCGCTACTTATTGTAGCTACCTAAATTCCTCACGATGCTGGGTGGGCATCGATCCCATATTGGCCGAAATTCCATGAGAAAGTTTCTTTCTCCATAGAGACTCGAACCAGCGCAAATCCTTTATCTCTGAGCCAAGGCATCTTGCCTTAACCACTCGGCTACGGCACGGGACTTCATTCATACATGTGTTGAATTAAATAACACACAATAGACTAGGTCAGACAAGAGAATGGAGAAAACTTCATAACAGTGAGCTACATGATATTTAGGGAAGCCAGTTGTAAAAAAGAACAATTAAGTCTCGCAATTGCATTGTCCAAGACATATGACAAAAATGGGGAATGAGAAAGTGGAAAAGGAAAGTTCTTATAGGAAACTAGAGGATAAGCAGCGCACAGTAGTAGGCCTAAAATTAGATGAGAAAATAGCAATAACCTTGATTTGAGGAGGTGAATTATAGAAGAAATGATTGGAAAATATTAGGCCAAGATAGAGATGAATGGAGAGCTTATGTACGCGCGGACATGAGTCAGCGAGTTGTTAATTACAGTATATTCCAAGATAAAAGTAGGCACGCAACCATACCTGTACATACGCTCTCTTCTTTTTCTTGGTTTACAAGTCTACACTCAACAATTTCTTTATGTATTTTAGTGTAGGGTAATGTTACCTAATTCCATTATAGTTTTTTTTGTGCAAATGTAATATTATAGATTCATCCATAGTAATTATGCCCGAGGACAGGTCTTTCACTGCAGTCATAGAATTTTCATACTATGCTTTGCAGCTTTACTAGGGAATTATAGGTGTGGTAGTTTCCCATTCCTTACCACATCGTGAAGGGTGATTTTTGGGACATTTGTCTTACAGGTGAGGAAAAACCCAGAAAAAACCTCACCCAGGAACCTGTACCGAACGGGAATCAAACCCGACCTGCTACGTGACAAGGCAGCACGCTACCTCGAGACCACAGCGGAGGACACATTTTAGATAATGGAGACAAAATATGAATCCACGGACATAGTATGTATCTTCCACGAGATTGTTTATCGAATGCACTCCAAACCGATATACAATTATCCCCAATTGCCTCTTTATTTTCTCCAAGATAAGTATTCTTAAATGCGTGATATAACTTCTAAACCCATGATAGTAGTTTCCTAATTCCGTGATATTAAAAAAAAAAGTTTGTAAATTAAAAATAAAACTCAATTCGCCGTTTATTAAAGTTGATAATCAATATTAGAAACTATATGTGGGCAAATACAAAAATTTCATAAATTACATCAAACGACATATAATATTTAGGCCCATTTCCCTCTAAAAATAAAATTAACATTAAATAATAATATTAAGAATATACATGGTGATAAAATGAGAGTGAAAATCTAGGCCTACTTTCAACAACACGATGGCATTTGAGGCTTTGTATCGGTTTTCAAAAGGCGGGCAAAGCAATAAAATGGAAAGAAGATTTTTTTACGCCATGTCTGGAGTAACACAGGAATTACTTTTTAAAACATTTAATTCCATGACAAAGAATTATAATTTATCATGGAATTATGGATATTACGAAAATAGGCATGTTTACTCTATATACTTTCTAGAGAGTGTTCGAAATCCTGGTCAGCAGGTAGCCATAAATCTAACAGGCGCGACCCTCATTACGGGCTTACCTGACACAGAGACAGAAAATAAAAAAAGTAGCCAATTTTCTGCCTATAGAACTTGTATGAAGAATCATTTTATGAAAGACAGCTATGTAGTAAAGGTGGCAAGAGTTGGAGATGCTGTATGTGCCATACAGACTTGATGGTGTGAGGTTATGGTTTTTAAGATTTTGGAAAAAGTAGATAGCCTATATTATTATAATGTAACGTGTAGGAGGTTAATTCTCAATAATGCCGTGTCTACTCCGACATTTCTTTACTAATAGTATGATGGACTTTTTTATTTTTTTATTTAGGAATATTACACAACACAGTGTTTCTCCTTCAACCCAAAGTGATTTGTCGCCAGAGGTTCCTGTCTAAAGCATCCTCTTCGCTCAAATCTAGCTTCCATACTTCTCTTCACTCCATCCATCCATCCATCGTCCTCTAGGCCTGCCTCTTTCACTTCTTCCAAATGTTGAGGAAAAAAGTTAAATTTACTCCTGTAAATATAATTATAAACTGAACTTTTAATCACTTTGGGTTTATTGATAATCCTGTAAATAGGGGATATCATTGAATAAATCCTGCTATAATTGCAAACACCTTTGGCATTCTCTTTTCTTCCATTCTTATGAGGTGCCCATACCATTACAAACGTTTTTCTTCTGTTTTTCCTAATACAGTTTTTTTTTTCAACTTGCATAATCTCCCTTATTATGCTGTTTCTGACCTTATCCCTTCTTGACATTCTTGTCGATCGCCTCCAAAAATCCATTTCTACTGCTAACAACTTGTTGGCTTGTTTTCTACTTACTGTCCAGGTTTCGGACCCATATAATAAAATGCTTTGTAACAGACTTGAAATATAGTTTTCTTAGTTCTGTGTACTATATTTCTATTCCAAAGCACTGAGTTCAACATACCAATGATTCTTCTTCCATCAGTTATTCTTCTTTCAATTTCTGTAGTTGAATTCTCACTTTTATCTAAAATTATATCCTAAACATTTAAAATTTTTAACATTACGCATTCTTCTTGAATTACATTTTAGCTCATCTGTTGCATCCAATGAAAGATATTCTGTTTTATTATAATTTATCTGTAATCCCCATTTTTTTGTATTCTAACTCTAATTTCCTTAACATGAAAGATGCATCATCTGGATCTTGTGCAATCACCAGCTGATCATGTGCGAATAGTAGATGGTGGAGGTAATAATTATCTTCTCTATAATTATCATCTTCCTTGACGGACTATAATTGTTATTTTTATAAGATACTTTCGTGTGAAATCATATCTGTATGCGTGTAAGGAATAACTATTAATTGTAATACCAGTTAAAACATCGGTTCTGGTCCCATTACCGAAGTTAAGCAATTTCAGGAAATCCATCTTTGGTCTGGACCTGTGTTCTGTGATTCTATTTCAATAAAAAAAAAAGTAACTTTGCTTTTATGTGTAATACATACAGTGTGTATAGTGCTTGATTCAGGCTACGCTTTGGTATCGAGGTATCATGATGCTTTGTCAAGCAGCGGGCTCGGGTTCGATCTCCAGTCGGGATAAGTTTCCTGGGTGAGATTTTTGGGTTTTTTTCTTCACTTGTAAAACAAATGTCAGGAAACTTTAACGTCCAAACGGTCCCCGACCAAGATATGGCCATCATAATCATCATCATTCATATTCTCATTAGATTAAGCTTAGAATTAAGGACTCTCCTGGCGCACCACTATCATCATCATCATCACCCATCATATAATCGAGGCAGTCATAACCCCGCCTTCTAGGCACCCAAATCTCAGAAGTGGGTTACAATTACCCAATGTCAGGAGAGAACACTAGAAATGTCGAAGAAATGACAACCTGGGACATTGAATAAAAATAAGTTTTGGATGTTACTCAGGGCTGGCCCTCAAGCCGATTGTTTAGAAAGGTAGGAGACTTAATCTTCTACTACCCCAAGGACTCCTGATTGTTGCCTGTAGTGGGATCCTTTTATTTTTAATAGGCAGATCATGCTCTGCATTGCTAATAAAAGCACCTGTGTCTCGTCTCTGTCTGGTTTAAATATAACTCTCTACAGGGGAGTAGCTTTTATATACAAACCAAACTTCAATATCAAGCAAGCGTTTTAGAAACGAAAAATGCTTCGAGTTACAGCATGGCCAACCTCTCAGAAGAATTTAGTCAAAACCCTAGTGATCCCGCATGTTGGCCCTATGTGACATTCTATTAACCGACCTTAGCCACAGACTGTCAGAAAAAAGTTCATAATACATGTATCAAATTCAAATTTAATGTTCGAAGACATGATGTAGGTCTACATTTGTCCATTTTACCATGCATGTTCACGGCTACATCTTCAACAACGGGGATAATTCACTGTCTACTTCTAGTCTGCAATATCCGACATAATCATCATCATCCAGGGATTAAGCCTGTTGGCTCGTTCCGGTTTCATGAAAGCTAGAATTGTTAAAATTGTTCAGACCATCTTCTGTGTGGGCGTCCAACATTTCTCCTTCCGTGCGGTTTATAATTTAACAATAATTTTGGAAATCTTCCTTCTGGCATTCTATCAATAAGTTATTTCCAGTCGTTCCTATATTTAATTATTCGGTCTGTAAGTTTGAAAATATTTAGTTCCTTTCTTATATCTTCATTCCTTTTCTTATCCAGCAGAGTATATCCTGCTATATTTCTTAAAATTCTCATCTCAGCTGCTTCCAATCTTTATTCTACATAATTCGACTCCAAAGTGACTCGTTTCCAGCATTTATCCTACAACCATAATATTTAAACACACCATCACAAATAACACTTTGCCTAATATACCACAACAGTATATTTACTACTCCATATAATGTATATAAATTCTATCTCTACCTCCTACAATTGGTGCTACAACTGTAAATCAAGGGCTGCCGGACATTTGAATAATTCAAAAATAAGTATCAATAAATACAATGCTAGTGGATCAGGCAGAAGTTGTCCTGCCCGAACGTTCAATTCTCATGTCAAGGCTGAACGATAAAAATATGAGTTACTTTTCTTTTACCATAAAATTCACTAATTAAGACGTATTAAATAGGTTCGCAAGAAAACTCCTCACTACAATCTGTTAAGCGTGCGTGATGACGTCACATTGTTGTCGCGCGGAATATGTCGATAATGCAGATGACTACACATCTGACAATAAAAAATTCTATAACCCGATCGCAGCGCCACCGACCGAGTCAAATTGTGAATCTAAACTATTCAGGGACCCACTCTAACATACACACATACAAAAATTCATCAAAATCGATCCAGTCATTTAGGAGGAATTCAGTGACGAACACACGTATAGAAGAATTATATACCGTATATAAAGACTGCGCTACAAGCCGGAAGGTCGAGGGTTCAAGTCCCGGTGGGATCAGGATTTTTAAACTGACCCAAAACTTCTGGCGGCACTATGGCTCTGGGGTCGACTCAGCATCTAACGGAAATGAGTACCAGATACTTGTTCTAGGGGGAAAGGCGGCCGTCACCTAGGGCTGACAACCCGGCTGACATCAAGTGCCGATTGTCCAGAAAAAGTGGGAGCCCTAACATCCTACTACCCCAAGGGCCTCCTGAGGCCTGTAGAGGGATTATTTTATATAAAGATTTGCTTTAACTTTGATTTAAATATTATATTGACACTTACTTATATGTAGTGGAGGTCTTGTCTAATAAATTATTATTATTATTATTATTATAATCATTATTATTATTAATATTATTATTCAATTAAGAGGGAGAAGTTATATAGTATCCTGCTGGAGTTCGGAATTCCTAAAAAGTTGGTTAGACTCATACGAATATGTCTAAATGGCACAAAGAGTAGGGTGCGTGTAGGCAAACAGTTTTCGGACACTTTTGAAATCCAGATTGGGTTAAAGCAAGGAGATTCACTATCTCCTCTACTATTTAATTTTGTACTAGAGCATGCCATTAAATCTTTAGAGAATGAGGAAGGCTTACAACTCAATGGTATTAATAAGCTATTAGTTTATGCTGATGATGTAGTATTATTGGCCGATAGCGAGGAGATACTAAAGGACAACACGCACACACTATTGAATAACACTAAGAAATTAGGGCTGGAAGTAAATATCAATAAAACTAAATATATGGTCACACGTAGAAATTCATTATATAATGGAAATGGACAGCTAATGACAAATGAGGGAAATTTTGAGGAAGTGGCTGAATTCAAATACCTAGGATCAATAATCACAATTAGGAATGAGGTGCACAAAGAAATTAAACATAGGCTCAATTCTGGAAATGCGTGCTATTATGCATTGCAGAGACTCTTGATGTCCCAACTTCTTTCAAAAAACGTTAAACTGAAAATATATGAAACTATTATTCTACCAGTTATATTATATGGGTGCGAAACATGGACTCTTACTTTAAGGGAGGAAAGGAGATTACGAGTATTTGAGAATAAAGTACTTAGGAAAATTTTTGGACCAAAGAGAGATGAACAGACAGGTGAATGGAGAAGACTAATAACAATGAACTACGTGGTCTTTATAGGAAGCCAGATATAATAAGAACAGCTAAGTCTCGTAGACTGCGATGGGCAGGACATGTTGCACGTATGGGGAATGAAAGACTTGCATGGAAGCTTCTTGTAGGAAAGCCAGAGGGAAAACGCCCAGTTGGTAGACCAAGAATGAGGTGGGAGAATAACATTAATTATGATTTGAGGGAAGTAGATTATACAGGGATTGATTGGAAAACATTAGCTCAGGATAGGGATGTATGGAGAGCTTATGTATGCGCGGCCATAAACCTATGGGTTCGATAGTGCCAGTGAGTAAGTAAGTATTATTATTATTATTATTATTATTATTATTATTATTATTATTATTATTATTATTATTATTAGAGAACAATGGATAGTTGTAGTGAAGGGAAGTATGGAAGCTAGAGATTTGAGGGAATAAGATGCTTTAGACAGGAACCTCTGGCGACAAATCACTTTGGGTTGAAGGAGAAACACTCCATTGTGTAATATCCCTAAATAAAAAAATTATTATTATTGTTATTATTATTATTATTATTATTTAAAAATAATAGCTATAGATTCAATGAGTGGTATTTTGTCGTGTTATAATTTACCACAAGGTAAGAGAATTGGAAAATGTAAAAAAAAAAAAATAAAAAGAACGTTTCCGGGGGAGACGCAATGGATAATATGGTCCAACAACCCATGAAGCCTGTGATGATGATTATTTATTATAACTTATAGGCCTATATTTTATGTAGACTTTAATACTGCAATTTTGCATTTTTGTGCATGTTGAGTGGAGGAGGAGGCCTCCTCCTCCTTGTGATCTTAAATCAGATAAATAAATACATTATTAATTTATATTATTTTATTAACTACTTAACTAACTTACTCTCTGGCACTATCGAACCCGGAGGTTCATGGCCACGCGGACATACGCTCTCCATACATCCCTATCCTGAGCTGTTTAATTCACCTTCCTCAAATCATAGTTATTATTAATCGTCCATCTCATTCTTGGTCAACAAGCTGAGCACTTTCCCTTGGTTTTCCTAAAAGATGTTTCCATGGCCCAATCCCATTCCCCATTCCTACCTCCTATTCATTTCATGCAATCAACGAGACTTAACAGTTTTTATTACATGCATATACGGTTTATTATTGCTACTTGTATTATTATTTTTTTATTTAGAAATATTCCACAATACAGTGTTTCTCCTTCAACCCAAAGTGATTTGTCGCCAGAGGTTCCTGTCTAAAGCATCTTCTTCCCTCAAATCTCTAGCTTCCATACTTCTCTTCACTCCCTCCATCCATCATTATCTGGGCCTGCCTCTTCCACTTCTTCCATTAGCTTTCCAATTAAGGATCTTCTCTGGCATTCTCTCTTCTTCCATTCTTATGAGGTGTCCATATAGCTTCAAACGTTTTTCTTCTATTTTTCCTAATATGTTTTTTCAACTTTTATGATTTCCCTTATTGTGCTGTTTCTGACCTTATTCCTTCTTGAAATTCTTGTCGGTCGTCTCCAAAAATCCATTTCTATTTCTAACAGCTTGTTGACTTTTAATAATTATGATGATACTACTACTACTACTACTACTACTACTACTACTAATAATAATAATAATAATAATAATAATAATAATAATAATAATAATAATAATAACAATAATAATAATAAAGGTTAAAAAACACATATGAATCATGGGGTCTCACAGTAAATTTACAAAAAACAGAATATCTGGCAATAAATAGCAATGAAAGAGAAAATTTAATATTGGAGGAAGGAATCCAAATAAAGCAAGTGAAACAAACTAAATATTTGGGAAAAATTATGGATAACATTGAAGGTATAGGCAAAGAGAATATGAAACATAGAATTGAATTGAGTAGCAAAATAATATCATCGTTAAATTCCATATGGTGGGATAAGCATATTTGGAAAGGCACAAAAAATATATTGGTAAAACATTGGTGGAATCTGTTATAATGTATGGAAGTGAGGTATGGACAATCAATAAGTAGGCCCCTACTAGAAGAATAGACTGATAGCTCTAGAAATGGATTATTTACGCAGAAGTGCCAGAAAGTCAAAAATTAGAACATGTCACAAATAAGGAAATTAGAAACATAATGGAAGCAGAAGAAAGCATATTTGAAAGAATTGAGGAGAAGGAATTAAAGTGGTTAGGACATGTTTTAAGAATGGAAGATGAGCGATGGCCAAAGCAACTATATCAATGCCATCCGACCAGAAAGAAGAAAAGAGGGAGACCAAAGTTAACATGGAAGAAAAACATGAAGGCATTAATGCAAGCAAGAGGGCTAAGCATTGAAGATGCCCAAGATCGTAGGTTTTGAAGGTTTGGCACGGGAAGACGGCAGCAGCTGTAAAAACCTGAAGATAGGTAATAATAACAATAATAATAATAATAATAATAATAATAATAATAATAATAATAATAATAATAATTTATTTAGGAATATTCCACAAAACAAGAAGCTTCCATGAAAGACTTGCATGGAAGCTTCTTGTAGGAACGCCAGAGGGAAAACGCCCAGTTGGTAGACCAAGAATGAGGTGGGAGAATAACATTAACTATGATTTGAGGGAAGTAGATTATACAGGGAATGATTGGAAAGCATTAGCTCAGGATAGGGATGTATGGAGAGCTTATGTCCGTGCGGCCATGAACCTACGGTTTCGATAGTGCCAGTGAGTAAGTAAGTAAGTATATTCCACAAAACAGTGTTTCTCCTTCAACTCAAAATGATTTGTCGCCAGAGGTTCCTGTCAAAATCATCTTCTTCCCTCAAATCTCTAGCTACCCGAGGCGAACCAAAACTAACAGCTACTGCCTTGTAGTTCAGTGTTGATTCACTAAAGGCTAGAGGAAGACAACCTTGATTACAAATTACCTGGTCTTCCAGGTTGGGGGTTTAGCAATGGACCAGCTTCTCTTTCTACTGAAAAAAAAATGTACACAATGCTAAAAAACCTAAAGAGAAGAATGCCGGAGGGAATTACCTACAACGAACTAACGGTAAAAGGTTAATTAATATTGGATATAGGAACGTACAAGAATTGCAAACAAGATAAATTATTATTATTATAATTATTATTATTATTATTATTATTATTATTATTATTATTATTATTATTAGTTGAATGCAGGCTTTCACGGCCGGTAATCATAATGTTGAGTGATTCCGGGTTATGTGGCCGTGGTCCATAGTAGGTGTTGATACCAGACGTTTCGCCCTCAACTGCGGAGGGCATCTTCAGTGGCGAGTGCTTCTAGGCGTGTTTCCTGGTCGGAAGATCTACTCTGCGGAGGGCATCTTCAGTGGCGAGTGCTTCTAGGCGTGTTTCCTGGTCGGAAGATCTACTTAGAGTAGGGCGAAACGTCTGGTATCAACACCTACTATGGACCACGGCCACATAACCCGGAATCACTCAACATTATTATTATTATTATTATTATTATTATTATTATTATTATTATTATTATTATCACCATTATTAAAGCTACAATTTTTTTGACCTAAAAATCAACAAAATATAGAAAGTAGTTGTAACTTAAAACTTACATAATATGCACATAAACACAATAGATATGAGATAATAATATTATAATTAGACAATAATTATATATGTAAAATAAAATAATTTTTCCTTTCTTTGTACACCATGTTTTTGATACTAGTAAAATTCATGGTAATAAGTTTCCGTTGAGGTGTTAATTCACAGTAATGTAATGTATGATTAAAACAATAAAATCGTTACCTTGTATGTCCGTCTCAACTTAAGTATTTTAAAACTCTGTAGGTCTTTCGGGACTACTCCCATCATCAGCAGAATGTATTAGATCCGTACTTGTTGACTCTTGTTGAAGCACTGACTTGGTGGTGAGTATTTTGTGTAGTGGATTGTGTGGACTGGGTGTGTTCTGTCCACACAATCCACTATACACTCACCAACAAGTCAGTGCTTCAACAAGGGTCAACAAGTACGGACCTAATGCATTCTGCTGATGATGGGACTAGTCCCGATAGGCCTACAGAGTTTTAAAATAACTTAAGTTGAGGAGACAGACCAAGAACGTAACTATTTTATAGTTTTAATCTTACATTATATTACCATATTTTTGTTTTTCTATTGTCATGTTGCTAAATGTTAAATGATTTTTCCGCCGCGATTCTTATTTTTTACAGTTTACAGATAAGTATTTTCTCATCAGCCAATAATTTGATCATCACATGAGACTCAAACTGTTTTAATTATTTTACTTCAACATCTTACTTCAATTTAGACATTTTTCCTTACCTACATTCCACACACTTTTGACTTCAACAATATTCATTAACTGATTATTACGTAACAACACACTGGCGAAGTCCATTTTGTGAATTCAAACTAAATAAGGAATGAAGATAGATTTTATAATTTTTCATAAAAAAATATTGTGTATATATCTGAGAAATTTAACAACTTTAATGAACATGGAAGAAATAAATTGTATTATAAAAAGAAATTTACTTTTTCGAAGAGAGTGAAAATATGTTTAGTATATTATTAACGTACTAAAATATAATATATAATAAATGAAAAAATTTGCATAAATATGACTATAATTCAATTCGTTTTTTTTCACAAGCATTTGGGCTACATATTTTAAGAAACGCAGTCTTACAAAAAATATTTGTTACATCATAGAAGTCCTACTCTAATTATTATATTTATTATTATTATTATTATTATTATTATTATTATTATTATTATTATTATTATTATTATTATTATGAAAAAAGAAACTAAATTTAAATTTTTTAAAACAATAGTTAGAAGTATTTTGACTTATGGTTCAGAGGTTTGGACTATAAATTACCAGATGAAAACAAACCTAATGATAGTAGAAATGGACTATTGGAGAAGATCTGCTAGGATATCAAGGAGAGAGAAAATTAGAAATGATGTTATAAAAGAGAACATGAATGTGCAAAACTCGATTTTAGAATTTATCCAAGAAAAGCAACTAAAACGGTACGGGCATATTAAGAAAATGGAGGACGAAAGATTACTAAAAAATAATGGAATGGACATCATCAGGAACGAGAAGGAAAGGACGACCAAATCTCACGTGGATCCAAGGGATTAGAGAAAGTTTGAATGACTGTGAAATAGAGAAAGAAATGTGTTATATAACAATTATATAATAAATAAGAATGGAAGAACATTGTAAAACGAAATTAAAGACAAATGTCTCAACATTGTAAAAAAACCGGAAATGTATGTATATTATTATTATTATTATTATTATTATTATTATTATTATTATTATTATTATTATTATTATTATTATTATTATTATTATTAGTATGCCCTAATAATCATGTTGATTTTTTTGGAGTATAGATAGACATAAGAAAGAGCAATAAATTATATTATCAAGATTAAGCCGAAAATTAACGTGAATAATTTTATGTGATTCTTCTGATTCATTACGTTAAGGGAATGTAGATAATGTTCAAGGTCTTTTCAACGTTGTAACATAATGTTACAAAATTTAGAACAGGTAAAGGGCAACATCCCCTCGCCTCCTTCAATGACCTCTGTGACCTGAAGCTTGCCTTCCAGGTCCAGACCCTCGCAGCCGACCTTATGACCTGTAGCAATAAACTCACGTAAACAACAAACTAAATTATGAAACTCTAGAACTTCAAACAGCAGACGTCTCCACTTAGCATATTGTAAATGCTCTGCTGTCCGTATTTGTCATTTCACGCTGCAATCAAATTATACCATAAACTCAATGAAAATAAGTATATAGACATACTCTACAAAGTGTTTCAAATGTTGATTTACAATAATTCAGTGATGATAAAGGTGGTAAAAACAAATATAGGGCTATTCAGAAAGAAGGAACAGATTTCATACACTTATTTGTGCCGGGTTTGAATTTTAAATCCACGGTCTGCCTACCATTTGCGCAGTTTCTATTAAAAACCACGCTCTGCGCCGCCGTGTATCGTCTTTTGTTTCCGTTGTATATATTAGCGTATAGTTCATAACAATGAAGGTTATTAATCAAAAGCCTTTGCCCGGGCCCATAAGAAGCAAAGATTGATTCATCTTCCTTTTCCAAACACTTAAACATAAATCAACAATAGATCTTAAAACACTGGAGTAATCTATGATTCTTAATTAAACTGGATATATCATCATTATTATTATTAGCCATGAAAGCTAGACGGAAAAAAAGGAAGCTTGTATGATCTCCTAAATCAGTAAGGTTATGTACGGGAATATATCGAACAGCAGCATGCACATAAATAATTTGAACATTAAACAGGATGTATATAAAAATGATGTTTAATATAAACAAGACGTCTGAAGTATATGAAAAATATAACAAATATAAATATTGATCATTCTTGAATTTAAACAAAAAAATAAATCATTAACATCAAAAAAATATAGATCATACCTCACTCAAACAAGTTCATTCATACAAATAGTCCAAGCCAGGGTGGCTTTCCCTGGTCCTCCGGACCAAAACTCAAACCACGCTACTCGCGTGCTCCAGACGACGTAGTCTCAACATAAAGTTCCGATCGAATGATAATGTTCTGAATGTGCGTAGCGTATTTGAGCGTTCCGAGGTAGAAGGGGAGATGCGCAGCACAAACAGCGCAACAGGAGAGGTAAAAAGGAGAGTGGGGGTAGATGCATAGAGAAGGGATATTGGCATAGTTAACGAATCTTTCTGTTCAAGGAGGATAACGGCACTGCAGTTGCGAACCGAAAATCGCACTTTCGGTTCATATTTATTCCAAACAACAAAAAATAAAAACACAATTCCAACGTTCCTGGAAAGAGAGAAGTTCAAATTTCACTATTTTATGCATTTAATATGAGCACCATGTGTTACAAGACAGATATCAAAACGGTGGCTCATTTCGTGACACACGAATCAGCTGGTCTCTAGTTATCGAATTCAGAATTTAAACAATTCCATGTCGCATATTTTTCAAGAGCGTCAGGCATATGGGAGATAAAAACGCGGTATTTTACGTAACCCCACAGATAAAAGTCACACAGGATTAGGTCCGGTGATCTGGGAGGCCACCTGTAATGAAGTTTATCTTCTGCTCCTCCTCTTCCAATCCAACGTCCTGTTGTGTCGCCATTTTAACACATTCAGTACCGTAAACCAGTTAAGGCGTTTAAAGAGACTATCGTGTATGCGGCCGTCGGTCAGTTAATTCGTTTTATATCGTGCGCGAAAAAACCGCGTTTAAATTCGGCGCGTACATATTGTGTTGGCTTAGTATGTCTTGGAGATCATAGATGGCATGTAAATGTACATTTTCTATTCCCGTTTGACACGTTTAACCTTGGTGAATCCCCTTTTATTTTTAAAACAAACAACACATGGAATTCGTTCACCCAAACTTGCCTGCAGGCTCCAATGCAGTCGTATATGTTTCTCGTTATCGCTCTGTTGTTTGTGCGTGAGTGAAACCATGACGAAAGAAAAATATCTCACTGAAGAACAATTAGTGAATATTTTGTATAATAATGATGCAGGTGATGAACTGATTCCTGAATTAGAAGATTCACAAAGTGAAAGTGAAGATGAACTTCCACTTCCTGAAATTGATACGCCGATACCATGTGATGTCAATCGCCCAAGTTATTTCACCATCAAATCCTACTAGGATATCTCCTTTAGGTATGTACAAAATTTGAACTTTCTAGGACAAATAGTTTGTGAATAATGATCAATTTTCTGAAGTGCCGCGAAAAGGGTAGCTGGGGGTATTTAAATGGCTGGCCCGTGGGTTTAAATGCCCTGCTCAGTGCCTGGTACTGAATCAACATGACAAGCAACAGCTCCAATGCGGCCCTGATAGAAACTTCAAACGTTTCACTTTCCAGGAAAGTTGGAATTGTGTTTCTATTTTTTTGTATTGTATTGTAAGCCTATGTTTTCCTTTTACAGAGATTTAGGCGCTCTCCCCCTACAGGGAAGAATTTGAATCATACTAATTTAGTTACACTTGTTTTCGTATAGATGTCATTTTCAGCGTTCCGCCTCATACTGACATCTAGGAAACCAAGGTAGTACTAGGACGGGAAAATTCGGTAAATTTTGCTTAGAGGCCTTTTCATTCAGGCTTTAGGATTTTTTACGAGCCTGAAAATCTTCAGACTCGGGACCCACGGCTTAAAGTCCCTCCCGGAGGACTTGCTCCTTGGATTTTTCCGTCCTAAAAAATCCATGGACCCCGGCCGGGTTTGAACCCGCGACCCTCGGGACCAGAGGCAAGGAGCATAACCACTAGTCCACCGCAGTAGTTTGGAAGAAATAAATGTCTGAAGTTTGTTCCTTCTTTCTGAATAGCCCTGTATATTTTTGTGTGACAAAAACCTTTTTCTACATACACATTTTTTCCCGCAAGTTTAACTTAAATGTAAATATATTCAATAATAAAAAAAATGACCGATTCAATTGAATCAGTCATTTCGAAAAGGATCATCTACAGCTGATTCAACTTGTTCAGGATAAAGCATTGAATCTGAAATTGCTACTGAATAAAGTCAGGAAGTAGTAAAGGAATAGTGTAGTTAATCCGTTCTCATACAGAAACGATGAAAGTAGGAATAATGAAAGAAATGAATTTCAGAAAAATTGGAGATGATCCATTTTCGAAATGACTGATTCAATTATAAACAGAACAAAATCATACAATTGAAGAAACTAAAGCATGAATTTCATGTTACTATTCAATTCAAGGTATCCTGTGTTCTCTGCTTTTGTTTAAGAATCCATCACTTCATCATTTCTCCAACGATTACACAATTGCCCCTTTCCGACTTCATAATGCATCAGCCCAACGTTTCCTAGGTCTTCCGACATCACTTTTTCTCTTGCTTTTAAGAATCCTTCCTCAATTTCAAGGTTAGGCTGTAAGCCTGTGCCGACTCAAAGCATATCCTTCCAACTGGTCATGGGGCGTCCAACGGAACATTTACTTACTTACTCACTGGCACTATCGAACCCGTAGGTTCATGGCACTATCGAACCCGTAGGTTCATGGCTGCGCGGACATAAGCTCTCCATACATCCCTATCCCGAGCTAATGCTTTCCAATCATCCCCTGTATAATATACTTCCCTCAAATCGTAGTTAATGTTATTCTCCCACCTCATTCTTGGTCTACCAACTGGGCGTTTTCCCTCTGGCTTTCCTACAAGAAGTTTCCATGCAAGTCTTTCATTCTCCATACGTGCAACATGACCTGCCCATTGCAGTCTACGAGACTTAACTGTTCTTATTATATCTGGCTTCCTATAAAGACAACGGAACATTTACATATTGGAATATAATGTAAATCCTGTTTTGATGGACGAGATGTCTCCATTCGATTTATACGTTGAAACCATTTTAATTTGTTGTCTGCCAATTTTTTTGCTATTTGTAATTGTTCTCTAATGTCGGTATTGCAGATATTATCTCTTAAAGTGTGTCCTCAAAAATTAAAGTTCATAAAACGATTGTATTGTCTTTGATAATCTATGACTTAATAATGCTTAAGGAGAAATTATAACATTACAGCGGCGTATTATGTATTTTATTTAAAATACTAAGGAAAAAAAGCGTCTTCATTTCACGTTCCATATATATATATATATATATATATATGCCCTGTGTAAAAATCAGGGGTAATTTAATCATTACAAAGTAATCACAATGAAAATTTATAAAAATAAATAAATAAATTTGCGACCCAAAGTCTATAATAAGATGTTTTGAATAAATTTATACCAAGGAATTCGTACTTGAAATCTGTGCATTTATAGGCCTACCATTACTTACACTCTGTACAGTATATTGAAGTTGAAGAAGCCTCAATTCTTTTTTTTTTTTTTTTTTTTTTTTTTCCCCTCTGTGCAACCGTCAAAGAGGAAACTTCCAAAACTTCGAAGTACTGGAGAGCAAGACTCCTAATGACATCAGTGTTAGTTGCAGCACATTAGACACCAACCAACCAACCTTTTTTTTTTCTCTCTCTCCAGTGTCATCAGGTTTTCTTGCGACATTTTGGCATTCTCTCCTAGTAGGCCTATTAGCGAATTTAAACCACTTCTGAGGTTAGGATGCGTGCATGCCGGAAATACTCCGATTACATGATAAACGATAATTAAAGACCAGGATAGTCCTTAAACCTAATATCTATCTATAGTGGCGTAGTCCAGTGTTGAGCCATTGGGTGGATTTCTCAACCGAAGTCTAAACCACGACCGCGTTTTCCGATTTTTTATCATCATCATCATCATCCATGCAAGTATTAGGCCGTGTGACCTGTTACGGTCTCAAAGAGGAATTTTCCATCCAGCGCTTTTTTTTGGACGTCCCAGCGATCTTTTGCCTTGGGGGCAGTAGCGAAGTATGGCTTTTGGAATTCTATGAGATGACATTCGTTGAAGATTTTCCATAAAAACTGAAAATCTACGGTTGTTAGCCTAATTACAGAAAACAAATGTCTGAATCATGTCTATGGTTTCATAACAATTCCTGCGAATTTTCAGTTATTTTTATAGGTGTATGGAAACAATAAAACATTGAAAAACCGGGGTCGTGGTTGAGACTTCGGTTGAGAAATACACCCATAGTCTCTCCTTTGTCAGGAATTAATAGACCAAATTAACTTAGTTACCTTATTTGTCCATAGATGTCATGCTGTCAACACACCAACTCAATGAGACATCTAGCAGGCAACTAAGGTATTGCTAGGATGATTGAAATCGATAAATTTTGCTTAGAGGCTTTTTTATTCAGGCTTAAGTATCTTTTATGAGCCTGAAAATTTTCAGACTCGGGACCCACGGCTTAAAGTCCCTCCCGGAGGACTTGTTCCTTGAATGTTTCCATCCTAAAAAATCCATCAATCGTGGCCAGGTTTGAACCCACGACCCTCGGAACAAGAGGCATAACATAAATTCCAGATCATGGAGTTCCACATAAACAATTCCCTTTAAGGAAAAATACCTTTGGTCTGACGGGCAACCGAACCCGGGACCTCATAAACAGTAGTTATAAGCTGAGACCATAAGCGTATAAAGCTACCATTTAAACATTAAAAATGCAGAGAGAATTGTACCTCTAGTTGTTGTGGAATCTGTTAACTCAATGGGACATGAATTGCCAGTTCTCCTAGAGATCCGCATATTGGTTATTGTGTACCCCTGATATAAGCATTAAATAAAAAAACGGCGGTTCTGCGAGATGCAATAATACTGTCTTAGTATGAACGGGATGCGTCACATATGGGACATGCATTCGGTTACGTTACCAGGATGTGTCCTAGATGGGGCTTCTTCTTCCCGGAAATCGAGTCCGTTCAACCGAACATCCTTCCTCCATCAGGATGACAGGCTGGGGAGGTGCATCTCTCGTTGAAACAGTTTTCACGCTCCACTTAATTACATTAGGTGAGAGAATGACAGCTTCCCTTCTGCTGCTGGTGACTCAATACTTCCTCATCATTCAAATTCATATATTTTAAAGATAATTAATTCACTGGCTGTATCCAATCCGGAGCTCATGACGGCGTGAAGTAAACTGTCCATACATCCCTACCTGAGCTAATATTTTCATATAATTTCCTATATAATTCAAGGTTTATATTATAATTTAAACTTATTCTTGGCCTACCTACTGGGCACTCCTCTGATTTTCCTATGAGAAGAATCCATATCCCTATTCGTTTCCCCGTTCGTACGATATGTCATGTCCATCTCAGTTTACGAGACTTAATTGATTTTAAAGCATAATACTTTCTATACAGTTCATGCAGCTCAACTGTAATGTAGTTTTCTTCGTTCATCGCTCTATTCGTGTCTCTTTGGTCAAAACAGTTCCTAAGCCCTTCATTGTCTAATACTTTTAATCGTGTCTCTTTTTTAAAGTAAAAGAGCGTCTATAGCATCCATATAACTGGAATAATCGCCGTTCTATATATATTTTAAGGGGAGAAGGTGCCTTGTATCTCCACCATGTTAAATGTTCTAATTTTAATGTGCCTTTTCGGAAGAACTGTTAACAGTTAGTAGAATATTCATTTTTTATCACATATACATACACTATTTAGCAACAAAATGACATTTATTCACCAGAACACAGCATTGAAAATTAAATAATAAGAATTTTTTTTAAAAACAATGCTTTTTTTGGTGCATTTTGAAAACTAAAATATTTATTGGTGCCCTTAAAAATAACATTAAAATGTTGAAAAATTGCCAATTTATGCCTAAGTACCAGACAAATAGCTTGTGAAAATTTCATTTCTCTGGGATGAATAGTTTCAAAGAAAAGGAACATAAGGCTCGCAAAAACAAAAATAGTGGGAAATTGAGTTTAAAGTTTTACACTAGGCCTACTCACAGTTCTACTCTGCAGCGCGTCCTTTAAACCCACACTTAGGACCTTTAAATAAGTTTGTGGCGCAAAAAAAAATTATATTCATATACAACACACTTCAAGGTATGCATATGAGCAAAAAAAAATCAAATTTTGCCCATTTCTAAGGTACCTTCTCCCCTTAATCAACAATTCTTTGAGAGAGTTAAGATGACAACATTTCTGCAATGCTTAACATCACGTTTATAGAGGCGATTCTATGTTTAATTTATTTCTGCACCTCATTCCTGCTTTTAATTATTGTTCCTAGTTATTCGAATTCCGCTACTTCTTCAACATTTCCTTCATTTATTTTTATATGTCCATTCCTATCAATCAAGGAAGATAAACATGAGGATTAAAGATGAGGCCATTGATCAAGTGGAGGGCTTCAAATACTTGGGTTGTACTATCAGTAGTAACATGAACTGCGGATAAGAAGTAAAGCAGAGGATAGCAATGGCAAAAGAAGCTTTCAACAAGAAAAGAAGCATTTTCTGCGGACCTTTGGCAAAATAATTAAGGAAGAGGCTAGTGAAATGCTTTGTGTGGAGTGTAGCATTGTATGGTGCAGAGACTTGGACATTACGACGGAATGAGGAAAAGCGACTGGAAGCTTTTGAGATGTGGATATGGAGAAGAATGGAACGTATAAAATGGACAGACAAAGTAAGAAATAAAGATGTGCTAGACTGAGTGGGTGAAAGAAGAACAATGCTGGAACTCATAAAGAAGAGGAAAAGAAATTGGATTGGCCACTGGCTAAGAAGAAACTGCCTGCTGAAGGATGCTCTAGAAGGAATGGTCAACGGAAAGAAAGTTAGAGGCAGAAAAAGACATCAGATGATAGACAGTATTAAAATAAATGGTTTGTATGCGGATACAAAAAAGGAAGGCTGAGTTAAGGAAAGAGTGGAGAATGCTGAGTTTGCAGTGAAAGACCTGCTCTTGAGCAGAACACTATGAATGAATTCCTATTTAAAAATATATTTCTACGTGGGACCATATATTTAGCTATATTGATATTGATTTCCAGCCTCAGTTATTTAATGTTATTTAACAGAATGTGTATATTTGTTATTAGTGTTTCTTTTTATCCCCTTTAATACTAATTCCATTATTTTACACTTGGGAAGTCAGTCATGTGATATTTTTCTTGGTTATTGGGTTTTATTTTGCCTCTTAATCTATATTTTCTTTTCTTTACCTTGCAGTCTTGTTGCTGAAGCACTCTTCTACGCACTGGCTGCGGTCTGGAAGTTCCTGCCCATCCAGCCAGTATAGAGGTGACGTGGTCAGCAGGTTGAGACCCCATTCGTTATAACTGGTTTTCTCAACCTAAAACCGCTACTTATTTTGCTAGTCAAATTCTTCATGATGCTGGGTGGACTCTGGTCTAGATTCTATGAGAAAATTTCTTCCTCGAACCAGCGCAAGTCCCTTAACTCCGCACTAAGGCATTGATGCCATATACTACCCGGATACGGCACGAGACCCATTGTAGTTACAGCTATTATAAATTACAACTAATTAGAAACAAGTTTTACTGTATTTGATTTGAGATAGATGAAAATAATTTGCAGTACTCTTTACATCAATTAAATCAGTTATGCCAAGAATATAATTTCAAAATATCAAAAGAAAAAACAAAAATAATGGCATTTTGGGGAAACGATCATATAAGATCAAAAATCTTAATAGACAACAAACCTCTGGAACAAGTAACAAATTTTAATTATGTGGGTTGTAATTTTATTATAAATATAAAAACTGAAAGAGACACACATATGAAACTGTCGAAATTTCAAATGATATGCGGAACTATACATAAAACATTAAAGAATAAAACAAGAAGAGATACTAGATTGAAGTTTTATAAAACATTGGCAGTTCCTGCATTACTTTATGGGAGCGAAACTTGGGTAATGACCAACAAATTGCAAAGTAGAATACAAAGCGCAGAAATGAACTTCCTTAGAAGAACAAAAGGTTGCACAAGATTGGATCGGATAAGAAATGAAGATATAAGAACAGACTTAAATATATATCCATTGGATGAGAAAATCAGAGAATATAGAGAGAAATGGTTTACACACGTGGAAAGAATGAATGTATCAAGATTACCAAGAGCAGCATTCCACTACAAGCCAAGAGGTTCAAGGAATGTAGGAAGGCCAGTGAAAAGATGGACAGAACAACTGTGAGGCGGAACAGGCAATTTTCCTAGCCCGTGAAGTGAAGAAGAAGAAGAAGATTTGAGATAGCTTTAAAATGGTTTGGTTTTTTGCGCCAAACGTGGATTTACGTGTATCTGAGCAGTGAATGATGAGGTGTCTAAGTAGGACGTGTGGCGTACGTTTCCATATCAACCAACCAAGTTTTATAAATGTATTGACGTCAGATTTCTTGATACTCTGTTTTATTTATTAGTTTCCTGTCCTAGTTGCGTCACAACAGGCGAGACTCACAAATAAGGTGAACAACTTGCATAGTGATTTTGCATTTCATTCTTATTTGTAGAATTCCTAAACAAGATCGATCCAGGCGCCGAGCATCGACCCGAAAGGGTGTCAGAATAATCGAACTGTGTTATTCGTATTCTATTTAATAAACCATTGCTATTTCATAGTAAAAGTTATTTTCAGCGCTTAAAAAGCGTTATTAAATTAATTCACAAAATTAAATGTCATGATTTTTTGTACACTGTAATCAACTTATTTTATTTCATTTCATGTAAATTTTACTGGCGCCTCCATGGCGAAAGCTATTAGACGCTCGCCTCATCTCTCGAGATCGAGCCGGAACTTACGCAGGTTTTTCCTTGCCACAAATTTAATTTCACCATTTCTCCATACTCATCCATTTCGGGTTTCAAATAAACTCCCTTTTCTAATGGTCGGATTCCGTTGATTTTTTAGAATACTTTCCTCGTTTCATTTTAATGGCATATATCGAGTTTTATTGCGAAACATTGAAAATTGCAACTGGTAGAGCCATTATTAAATTTTCGTTTCAGTTGATTTTCTGGTTAACTAACTCAACCGTAAATTACTTTTTTAAGTGATTGCTATAGGCTACCAACATAAACTCAGTAACTTCATTCATTTGCAATTCGTTGAAACATTATTTAGCTATACGAGGGTACGAAAACAGTTCGTCCATTCATCTACAGCGAAATATTATTTCGATCAAAGCGATGATATTTCCAGAATTAAGTGCTCATAATCAATAGGCTATACTCTATCTGATTCAAAGCATGTAATACAAATTGTGAGAAAGGAGGTGCAAGAACGCTTGTGGAAGGCGTGGCATTCAACTGCATTCAGATACGCAGATCCAATAAATGCAACCATATCATAATGATAGCTATATATAATTAAGGCTAGGATTTGTATGTAATAAAAGATAAGATTGCAATGCAGATAGTATATATTATTCAACTGCTTGTGTATAAAACCAAAACAAAAGACAGAAGTCTAACTTCTCATTATATTATTCAATTGTTTGTGTGTGAAACAAAAAACAAAAGATGGTCATAAGTCTAACTTCTCATTATGCTATGTTGCAACCTTACCTTTTAGTACATAAAAATCCTAGCCCTAATTATAATGAATAACTTACCGCGTGTTTAGTATTTTAAAACCGAGCGGTTTGACTCAAGCGGTAGCGTATATGTCCCGTTTTTAAATTCAGGTGCCGACCAACCAACCTTAGATTTTTCCTAGTTTTCCTTGTTCGTCAAAGTAAATTGTGGGATTAAATTGCATTACCAGGTTCCATTTCATACATTAAACATTTCATGTAATAATTTAGAAAAACGAATAAATTTATTTGCTGAATAAAATGACACTATATATATGACCTTGGCAAAATTATTACGGAAGAGGCTAGTGAAGTGCTTTGTGTGGAGTGTAGCATTGTATGGTGCAGAGACTTGGGCATTACGACAGAATGAGGAAAAGCGACTGGAAGCTTTTGAAATGTGGATATGGAGAAGGATGGAGCGTATAAAATGGACAGACAAAATAAAAAATAAAGATGTGCTAGACAGAGTGAGAGAAGGAGCTGGAACTCACGAATAAGAGGAAAAGAAATTGGATTGGCCACTGGCTAAAATAAGAAACTGCCTGCTGACGGATGCCCTAGAGGGAATGTTCAACGGAAAGAAGGTTAGAAGCAGAAAAAGACATCAGATGATAGAACAGTATTAAGATAAATGGTTTGGATGCAGATACAAAAAGGAATGCTGAGTTAAGGAAAGAGTAGAAAATGCTGAGTTTGCAGTGAAAGACCTGCCCTTGGGCAGAACACTATGTATGTATATATGACCTTAAATGTTAAAGGCTCTATAAAAATAAAACATGCAGTGTTCAAGATATTTAAAATATTGAAGACGTGGATGGGAGCAGGACGCGAATATTATAAGTGATCTCGTGTAAAAAATTAATTTGGGCCGGGTATGGCTACAAACATCTAAAATAATATTCTGTCTCGAGTCTTTTTTAACAAAACGATGATTACACTGAGCAACAAAAAATAAACTTTTTTTTATCTAAGAAAGAAAAATATGTGATTCTGATAATATTTTTTCTCCTGAATTCAAATGTGATATCGGTTTTTCTCCATCACGCAAGGTTTTCGAGAGATTCCATCCTTTTAGCCGGGAACCGAGCATTTCAGACTGGTTTTTGGATAACTTTAAATCTCGTATGAGATCGTTAAGATCTTCTTGAGTCAATAAATGAGGCTCAGATAAACAGCTTTGTTCAAAAGTTGTATCGCCAAAATCTGTTTCTTTTTCTTCCTTACTGCCATCAAAATCTGAGCTTTCTTCATCTAATGTCACATGTTCTGGAGGCTTTGGTATGGGCAATTCTTTGCAGTGTGGAACTGGTCTCATTGCAGATTGCAAGTCAGGGTACACCACTGTATGTTTTGATTTTGACGTAATCCCTTTAATGTTTGTTAAGCAGAAAATAATTATTTAAATCCATTAATTGAAATTGAAATAAAAAAACTGTGGGTGACATATTTGAAAACACGATAAAAAAACTGCATTAAGTACAACTATTGGTACTCATGAGACAAAAATCACGTTGACCAGTGTTATTTATATCATTGTGTTTTCCTATGAGAAGTTCTGTAGAACAAATATGATAACTGGACATTCTTAAAGATGTTCACCACTTTATTGACGTACTGTATCTCAAAAACAGATACCTGATATGTAATTCCAATGCGAAGTAATGCCAACAGACAAATACAGCCATGAAATAAATGAACAAAATTCCTTCAAGATTTAAATGTTTAATAAATGACAAATTAATTAACAAATCCATCCATCCATAGTAATTCTGCCCGAGTGCAGGTCTTTCACTGCAATCATAACATTTTCATGCTATGCTTTGCAGCTTTACTAGGGAATTATAGGCTAGTAGCTTCCCGTTGCTTTACACACCGGTGAAGAATGGTGATGATAATGATAAGGATGATGATGGCCGGATGATTTTCGGGGACCGTTGGGACCTAAGCATCCTGACATTTGTCTTACAGGTGAGGAAAACCCCCGAAAAAACCTCACCAAGGAGCCTGTCTCGCCCGGGAATCAAACCCGGATCCGCTGCGTGACAAGCAGCACGCTACCTCGAAAGCATAGCGGTGGACAATTAACATATAATAATTTGAAATTTATTTATAAACGGTGAACAACAGCATATTTTAGGAGTTGGTTCACAAGATACCGGTAGCGTTTGAAATTTGTATTCGGTAAGTGTTCAGTTCAAATTCTAGTGCCGTACAACCCGACTGAGATTTGTTCCTGGTTTTTCTCTCGGTCATCAAGGAAAATGCGTGGTTGGGTTTTATTATCAGGACCCATTTTGTCAAAAACCTAACTTGTTCCCTATCTTCTCTCTTCGTTTATTTTAACGTATTATTTTTTTTTAGGTTCTTTTTACAAAACCCCGCCTACAGATTTCACAAGCACAAACTAACGGAATAACAGGTTTAAATATGGATAACATAATATTAATACTTTTAAAATTAATTTTTAAAGCACCGCACCGTTGAGGTTATGTAATAAGATATTAAAATACAGGTACTAATTTTGTATTTTAATATCTTATAACATAATATTATTTTAATCACGCCTCCTCGGGCCAATGTTCAACTCAATGATGTTCCCACCCACGAGACAGTGTGAGTATTTTAGACAAGACACATTACGTTTACATATATTTATACTTAACATTCATACGTGATATAATTGTTAAATGGTGATCGGGAATTTTCTGCATCTTAAAGTTTTCTAACATTTGTCCTAAAACCTAAAAGCACAATTCTGAAGATTTTTTTCTCGACGGGGATTTAACTTAGACCAGTTGCGTTGGAGACAATAATCATAATTAATTAAAAATACAATATATGTTAGTTGTATTTGCACTTTTTACATGCTTACAGTCAACAATAAGCATACATAGCCAACTGGTATTCTTCCAAAAATTCTAGACACAATCTTCAAGTTTCTCATCTGAGCTAAGTTGCAAATGTAATGAAAACAAAGCAGATGTATGATTGCATTTTCATTGGTTCAATAACGATCTTACATTTAAGGTAGTAATAAAATATAGTTCCCTCTCTAATACTCGAAATAGAGAAGAGAGAGAGAGAGAGAGAGAGAGAGAGAGAGAGAGAGAGAGAGACAGACAGAGAGAGAGAGAGAGAGAGAGAGAGAGACAGAGGCAGAGAGAGAAAGCGAAGAGAAACAAATTATTTTTGAATGTTTTCAAACAGTTTAGTGAAAAAAAAAATCCTACGTGACCCATTGAGGATGTGGTGAAAATAACAGCAGAATGTACAGTGAGTCAGCATGGAGCATATATTCTTCTCATAATAAAATTGTAAATACAGTATATGTATGTATTGTAAATAGAGTACATATATATATATATATATATATATATTATATATATATATATATATTACATCATCATTCCCTGCCAGTTATTAGTACCTAGAAGAACTTTTTCGGCCTGCTGAAATCGGTTTTTCGTGCCATTCTTCTCATAGGTCGACCAAGTGAACCGTTTCATTTTTCCCCCATTTGGACAGTAGTTCATTATTGCCTTGGGGATCCTGGATCTAGCCATTCTTGAGACATGTTCCTTCCAGTTTAGCTGATATCTGGAGATGTAGTCCAGTATTGGTGACACATTAAGTTCTTGAAGGATTTCTACATTTTTCTTTCGATCCCATTTGGTGTAGCCAGCTGTTCGGCGCATAAATTTCATCTCACAAGCTGTTAGTCTTCTTTCATCCATCTCTCGTCCTTTATAGTCCACGCTTCACTCCCATAACATAGGACTGGTCGAGCCATTATTTGATAAAGACGAGTACGAGTTGATTTTTGCACTAATAAAGGTTTTAAAACTCTATTAATGATTTGTTGAATTTCACAATTTTCTCTGGTAAATTATGGAAAAAGCATAAATGTCTTATTAATAATAATAATAATAATAATAATAATAATAATAATAATAATAATAATAATAATAGCTTTATTTTACCTAGCAGAGTTAAGGCCTTAAGGCCTTGTCTACCACTCAATCAGGTTTAAAAAAATACAAACAAAAAATAGTCTTAAATCTAAATTACAATAATATATAAACGATTACAAGTTATGAATACAATACAATTAATATTTATAATGTATTTTGATTTACTCTAAATTTAACGAATTAAATATATAATATGTACAAGATATATAAAAAAACGAGGAAAAGATTAATGACATAGTATAAAATTAAATAAATAGAGAAAAATTAATTATTAGACAACAGGTAACTGTATAAGCGTGACTTAAAGGTACCAAGTGTGCGGCAACCCCTCATTAGGTAGCCCATTTATAATTTTTGTCATTTATAAATAATAAATGAAAGTTCCTAATTATTGTTATCATCTTACCTTGTATTCAATCTTATTTCCAGTAAAGTACGATGTTGCCTAAGAAAAATGTTTCTCTTGACGACAGCACTGTACACAATTCACTCATATGCGGGTAAAATTAGCACTATGTTTCCCTAAATTGACTGTGTCGACGAAGAAATGCCTAATGCAAGTTTGTTTACAGTACAACTGGAACTCAGCTCGGAATTGGTATATATTTATTCATAACTAGGTAATACCCGGCGTACGCCTAAATGAATGAAAATTAATGTGCTTTTATGTTTAGTTGAACAAGTAAAAGTCCCGCGCCGTAGCCGAGAGGTTAAGGCAGGAAGCCTTGGCGCAGAGCTACGGGACTTGCGCTGGTTCGAGTCTCCATGGGGAAGACATTTTCTCGTGGTATTTCGACCAGTATGGGACCGGTGCCCACCCAGCATCGTGATGCATTTGGGTAGCTACAATAAGTAGCGGCTCCAGGTTGAGAAAACCAGCTATAACGGCTGGGGGACTCGACATGTCACCCCTACACTGGCTGATTATCATATATCTCTGTGATTGACACATGTGGATGTGAGGCCAGCAGCCGGCTGGTAGGCTAAGGGCCTTGTAGGCCTGTCGCGCCAGGAGTTTGAATAAGTAAAAGGACAAAAATTATAAATGTACATCGTAATTATTTTAAGATTCCCCGTACTGATTACCCGGTGTTGCCCTGGAATCTACTTATCTCGATCTTCTTGGCATAAATGAGTTGAAAGACAGAATTCGTTTATGTGAGTTATCCGTAAAATAACACCCGCCATGTGCTACTATGCTTGCACAAGAATCTACGTACGTGTCTTGATCTTCTTGGCATCAATGAAAGACAAAAATGGTTATTGTGAGTTATCCGTAAGAGATAAACATATGCTGTCAACGACTTTTTTGTAGAACATTTTGAGATATTCAATTGTGTGTACATTAATTTTGTGCATTTGTTATAGTTTAGGCAGCGTAAGCCACTTAAGCGTCCAAAGAGCTACTTTTTTTCACGTTTTCCATTACAAAGGGCGATTTTTAAGGGTGTAGGAGGTGAGTATCACAACTCTCTTATAACCTATGTTCATCCCGGGAATCTCCTGATCATTTTGCAAAAAAGCCCCGTCACAATCGGATCAACGGTGTGACCGCGCATAAAGTACGAACAAACAAACAAACCAACAAATAAATAAACTTTTTATATATTAGATTCCAAGACAATAATATCGTATTTTTAATTTGAGACTTATTATGGAATAGTGCTTATACATTGGAATTGTTTCCGCATTGAGACATTCTATGGTTCAATGTTTTTAACAGACTACACAATAGACTGCGTACGTTTAACTCTACCTTTTGCAGCACAGCCTGCAAAGACAATAATGGACTATTACATCCTCTATAGAAATGTCTGTAGAAGATAACATTATCCTTTATTTATAAAGAATGCAATGCTGGCTTTTGTAGACTGTCCTGCAAACAGGTAGAGTAGAGTATAATTATGGTCTGATGACTTCTCTGTTATAAACATTGAAGCCTTATGATGTCTCAATACTGGCACATCTGCTCCATTGTATCAGCCCTACTCATAACAAGTTTCAAGTTAAAAATACGATATTATTTAGAGTCTTGGAATTATAATTCAGTAGAAAGAGACGTTTCTTAGAGACAACTTAAACTTTCGAGAGAGAAATGTAGTTGTAAGAGGTATAAGATGCGTAATACAAGAAGGCGATGAAGAAGAAAGAGAAAAATAACTGTTTACATCATTGC
Organism: Diploptera punctata; assembly: GCA_030220185.1. Lineage (NCBI taxonomy): Eukaryota > Metazoa > Arthropoda > Insecta > Blattodea > Blaberidae > Diploptera > Diploptera punctata. Next base: position 1,698,625 of record JASPKZ010000046.1, read on the forward strand.
AAGTGCTATTCACTCACTAACCAACACAATTCTGTTTTTAAGAAATATGTGTAGTAATTCAACGCTGAAGTTATTGTTGTTTATTTTGTAGAATATAGATTTGTTGCTTACAATGCACTAAAAATGAGTAGCTACATAAACATGTCCAAGTTTCTTGATTGATGATGATATTTTTCTTTCCCTGCTATTCACAAAAACTTCCAAAGAAAATTAAGTCATTTAACAAAGACCTGGAAGCAACAAAAGAATTCTTCACCCAACTCCCACAAGTCTCCAGTTTCCCACATTGTACTTTTCACTATTATTTACAAGACGGATTTCCAACATGACGTCTGCATATCATAACCAGTATTAGACTTTAATTTGGATCTTCTCCTGGTTAAGTAGGGACGTTCCAGAATGCAATAAAACGTATGAATAAACCGGTACATTAATAATTAGCAATTAACTAACTAACTGACTCACCAGCACTATCGAACCCGTAGGTTCATGGCCGCACGGACATAAGCTATCCATACATCCCTATCCTGAGATAATGCTTTCCAATCATTCCCTGTATAATCTACTTCCCTCAAATCATAGTTAATGTTATTTTCCCACCTCATTCTTGGTCTACCAACTGGGCGTTTTCCCTCTGGCTTTCCTACAAGAAGCTTCCATGCAAGTCTTTCATTCCCCATACGTGCAACATGTCCTGCCCATCGCAGTCTACGAGACTTAACTGTTCTTATTATATCTGGCTTCCTATAAAGACCATGTAGTTCATTGTTAGTCCATGTTTCGCATCCATATAATATAAGTGGTAGAATAATAATTTTATATATTTTCAGTTTAACGTTTTTTGAAAGGAGTTGGGACCTCAAGAGTCTGTGCAATGCATAATAGCACGCATTTCCAGAATTGAGCCTATGTTTAATTTCTTTGTGCATCTCATTCCTATTTGTGATTATTGTTCCTAGGTATTTGAATTCAGCACATTAATAATTAGCAGTTACAAATACAAAAACCAAAACACAAATGGCAGTAATCGTCATGACCAGAGCTCTGACAGTTTAAAGTAAAGTAAAGTAAAGTATTCCCACTACAGGCCTCAGGAGGCCATTGGGGTAGTGGGAGGTTAAGGCTCCCGCTTTTTCTAGACAAACGACACTTGATATCAGCCGGGTTGTCAGCCCTGCGTGACGGCCGCCTTTACCCCAGAACAAGCGTCTGGTACTCATTTCAATTAGAGGCAGAGTCGACCCCAGGGCCATAGTGCCGCTAGAAGGTTTGGGTCAGTTTAAAAATCCTGACCCCACCGGGACTTGAACCCTCGACCTTCCGGCTTGTAGCGCAGTGCCTTAACCACTACACTACGGCGTGCCCGTGACAGTTTAAAGACCAACAGTAATAAATAATAATAATAATAATAAATAACAATAATTAAAATACGGATTGTATTAGAGAAAAGTAAACCAGAATAACAGTTATAAAATCAATTCGAAATATAAAAATAATTTTACGTAATCTCTAACAAACGGAGTATATTCTTTTAATATTTAGATTTTTTTTTCTCGCAGAACGGAACTCGAATGCTCTGAAATCATAATAATGAACAAGAATGAGATGTTAAAGAAATTAAACATAGACTGAACCCTGTATATGTATTTTATTATTCATTACAGGAACTCTTGTCTCTAGAAAAATATTAAACTAAAAATACATAAAATGACTATTCTTCCAGTTATATTGTATAGGTCTATGGATACTAAAGTTAGTATCCTACTTTAAGAGAGAAGAAAACATTACACATATTTTAGAATAACGTACTTAGGAAAATTTTAAACAAAAGAGAGACGAACAAACAGGTGAATGGAGAAAATTCATTAATGCTGAGCTCCATGATTTTTGCAGACGAACAAACAGGTGAATGGAGAAAATTCATTAATGCTGAGCTCCATGATTTTTGCAGGAATATCAGATCTAATAAGAGCAGTTATGTCTCGTGGACTGGAAAGTATAGACAAAAGTGAAATTACCAGAAGGTTGTAATAATAATAATACACATACTGTAGAGTACAATAGGTTTCGCAAATAAAATGTGTAATTGTGCTGTACAGTACTTATGTACTTAGATAATGATAGTGCAGTGACCACAAGAGTAGTAACATGAATAGATACAGTATATGTACACATAATGTTATTGGGAAATAAAAAGCAATACATTTGATTAAACGAGAAAAAACTAAGGCACCTGCAGACTCATTAGAGGAAATGGTTAAAATTGACCGCCTCCATTCTCAGAACACAGACGACATCGGCGAATAAAGGATTCTCGTAACCCGTTCAAGATACCAGGTGTCTCGCGGATTACATCACATGCTGCGATTATGCGTGCAACTAACAGTTAATCTGTATGAACAGGAGCCGCATATACCAATGTTTTCAGGTTTTCAGGTGTCCCCACATAAATAATCGAGAGCGAGGTGGCCGCACTACATATGAACTATCTGTTCCTAAACCCAACGGCCAGGATACACTTCATCCAAATGATTTCGCATATTCCGGCAGAAATGGGAAGCAGCCTGATTGAAAAGGAACTTTTTCTAGTAATCTAGGTAGGGCGTGTTCTAAAAATGTCTTGTAAATGACACAATTTAACCTCTGGGGAAGAAGGTAGGGGCCAATGATGTGGTCAGAAATTACACCTACCCATACTTTCACCGAAAATCTCTGCTGGTGGCCACTCTCGAAGATGTCATGAGGATTTTCATAATCCCACACATTACTGTTCTTTCAGTTCAGAACCGCCCCATCCGTATTAAATATTGTCTCATCAATGAATAACACCGAGGAATAGAAGTGCGGTGGCTGCAACAAAGCCCAATTACAAAATTGTACCTATTGAGCGAAGTCCACTGGCTTTAAGGCTTATTAATTTTTGCAGATGAAAGGAATAGAGCTGATCTTCGTGCAGGGCTTCCCATAAACTTTGTTGTCATGTCATGTCATGTCATGTCACTTCTAGCAACTGGAATTCCCTACCACAAGAAATAAGGGGCTGCCTGACATAGGCATGTTTTAAAAGAAATCTAAATTTATATTTGCTCTAACCTCGACTTCATCATTACCCAGTGTAAGGTATAACCTATATATCAATTGGTGTTTCTCATATAATTGATCATATTTATACTATTATTATTATTATCATTATTATTATTATATTATTATTATTATTATTATTATTATTATCATAAGTATTATTATTGCTATTATCCTATAAAATGTTGTTTGTACATGAAATTTACATTGCTACATTTAATGTATCTTTAACTGTTTATAATTAGTATAGTGTATATCTATATTTGTCAAATATTTATTTGTATTTGTGCTGGTTGAGTGGAAGAGAAGGCCTTAATTCTGCCAGAATAAATAAAACATTATTATTATTATTATTCTATTATTATTATTATTATTATTATTATTATTATTATTATTATTATTATTATTATTATTATTATTATGGATCGCCATATTAAACTGAGTTCTGGTTTTTCATGACATTTAACAAACAATCAATACTTTTAAAATTAATGGTAAACCACAGTTGAGTTATTGATTAAAATATTTAAATTATAAAATTCGTACCTGTGTATTAGTCGTCCCGTGCTATTGTTCATTGCAGAGACTTTTAATGTCACAATTCATTTCAAAAAACGTTAAACTGAAAATATATAAAACTATTATTTTACCAGTTATATTATATGGATGCGAAACATGGACTCTTACTTTAAGGGAGGAAATGAGATTACGAATATTTGAGAATAATGTACTTAGGAAAATGTTTAGACTAAAGAGAGATGAACAGACAGGTGAATGGAGAAGACTACAGAACAATGAACTACATGGTCTTTATAGGAAGCCAGATATAATAAGCACAGTTAAGTCTCGTAGACTGCGATGGGCAGGACATGTTGCACATATGGGTAATGAAAGACGTGCATGTAAGCTTCTTGTAGGGAAGCCAGAGGGAAAACGCCCAGTTGGTAGACCAAGAATAAGGTGGGTGAATAATATTAACTGTGATTTGAGGGAAGTAGATTATACAAGGAGTGATTGGAAAGCATTAGCTCAGGATAGCGATGTATGGAGAGCTTATGTCCGCGCGGCCATGAACCTACGGGTTCGATAGTGTCAGTGAGTAAGTAAGAGGAAGTAAGTAAGTATTAGTCGTCCTCAACTAAAAACTTATGTTCATCAACAAACATTTCAAATGTAGACGTTTCAGATGACAGTCTTCCACCATCGGCATATACAGTGGCACTTATAAGTACCCATAAGTACACAAATTTCTGTTATGATAACACCATCAAACATTAAAAATGTATCCACCGCTGTGGTCTCGAGGTAGCGTGCTGCTTTGTCACGCAGCGGGCCCGGTTTCGATCTCCGGTAGGGACAAGTTTTCCGCAGTAAGTTTTTTTTCGGGTATTTTCCTCAGCTGTAAGATAAATGTCAGGAAACTTTAAGGCCCAAACGGTCCCCGAACACCATCTGGCCAACAATATCATATTCGCCTAATTAGCTTAAGTTTAGTTTAAGGCCTCTCGGCCCATCATTACCATCATCATCATCGGGGCAGCATAAACCCCGCCTTCCAGGCGCCCAAACCTCAGAAGTGGATTACTAGTACGTCATGCCAGGAGAAAACACCAGCAATTCGAAATGACAATCTGAGACATTTAGAAAAAAAAAATAAAATGTATGCCTTTCAGAAGACATTCTTCCATAACACTGAGCAACGAAAAAAGAAACTTTTTGTTTTGTCTCAGAAAGAAAAATTAGTGATTCTGATATAATTTTTTCTCCTGAATTAAAATATATCGGTTTCTCCATCACGTAAGGTTTCCGAGAGACGCAAACACTTTAATATTTTCTACATTCGTAACTACACAATATTCGAACATTCGGACTCACCTAGAAAGTAAGAAATGACGATTTTCTGCTATATTTCGCCTGTGGAGCATCCCTCTTGATGGTCCAACAATAATCGGCCAGCATATTAGGATTCAATTTGCCTTGATATCTCTTTTTCATAGCTGAAATCTCCTGATGAAAGTGTTCCCCGTGCTCATCGCTCACTACGCAAAGATTTTCCGGGAATAAATCTAGATTTATTAAAACATAATTATTTAAATCCATTAATTGAAATTGAAATAAAAAAACTGTGGGCGATGGAGAAATTCCGAATATATATTTGAAAAGACGATAAAAAAACTGCATTAAGTACAACTATTGGTACTCACGAGACAAAAATCATATTGACCAGTGTAATCAGCATCTACGATGATACTTATCTGTACCACTATAGATGCTGCTGATGATGGAATACTGTCTTCTGAAAGACCTACATTTTTTTAATGTTTTAATGTTTGATGATGTTCTACAAACAGAAGTTTGTTTTAGTTGAGAACGATGTTAGAACAGGTACGAAGTTTATAATTTTAATATTTTAACAAGCAAGTTATAATTTAGGCAGGATACTTAATTTTTGTTTTAGTTCCCTTGTAAATGAAAGACTAAGAAAAAACTTAATTTATCGTACGTATACTGATGTAAGATTTGTAAACGAATGGAGTTGAATGAGTGGAGCTTTGAATGTGCGAGAAGTTGGTTCAATATATAATCTGTCAAATGGTATACAATAGGTAAGCAGAATGGAGGGGAAACGTAGAAATGATGATGAACAGCCAACGATCTGGTTGTCCTTCCAGTTGGCTCTCACGTGCTCACCCCCCTCCTCCCCAATGGCGATTAATCTTTATTAGAAACCCCTCATCCCACCATAGACAAGGCGAGCTCCCGGGTTACGCGCCGCGGTGTATCAACTGTGCTGCCTAATACCTGTCTAACCCTACAAACAGAGTGTAACGAAAATTGTTGCCAAAGCTGCACCAATAATTTTCCCGAACTTATAATTCCATGCCTGTTTTGCAGAAGGGGCAATTTCCTGTACCCATTTCCGCGATTCTACATTCTCAGACCATATTTTAAATAACTCTCCTTCATTATTTTTGCAAAAGTAGTAACCCATATCATAACCAACTAACTAACTAACTAACTCACTGGCACTATCGAACCCATAGGTTCATGGTCGCGCGGTCATAAGCTCTCCATACATCCCTATCCTGAGCTAATGTTTTCCAATCATTCCCTGTATAATCTACTCCCCTCAAATCATAGTTAATATTATTCTGCCACTATATTCTTGGTCTACCAACTGGACGTTTTCCCTCTGGTTTTCCTACAAGAAACTTCCATGCACGTCTTTCATTCCCCATCCGTGCCACATTCCCTGCCCATCGCAGTCTAAGAGACTTAATTGTTCTTATTATATCTGGCTTCCTATAAAGACCATGTAGTTCAGTTATGTAGTTTCCTCCATTCACCTGTCTGTTCATCTCCCTTTGATTAAAAATGTTTCCTACGAACTTTATTCTCAAATAGTTGTAATTTCCTTTCCTCCCTTAAAGTATTTTTTTTTTTTTGTCTAATGCCACCAGATTGTCTCTTAGGCCTATGACATTTCTGGTTTTCTCCCTAGCTTTCGGCACAATTGTAATCCATTTCTTAGGTTGATGCACCTTGAAGGTGGAGTTACGTTACCCCGATGATTTGATGGGTGATAAATGATACTGAAACGCCAGGAGAGTCCTTAACCTACATTCCAGACAATGGACAACTACAGGAATAATTCCCTTTAAGAAAAAACCCCTATGGTTTGACCGGAAATCGAACCCGGGACCTCATGAACTGTAGTCAGAAATGATGACCACCAGTCCATGAGGCTGGTCTTCCTCCCTTAAAGTAAGAGTCCATGTTTCGCATCCATATTATATTACTTCTATATCAAACAGTGACAAATAATCCCCTTGAATTAAAGGTAAATATTGATAAAAGTCTATTCCATCCATCAGGTAACACAAATAAATAAATAATGTTCCTAACATATCCGATTCCGATTGAGGGTCTTTCCACTTTTCAGCAGTTGCCCTTTTACCAGCCGGCTGCTGGCCCTTCACATCCACATGTGTCAATCACAGATGTAGATGATCAACAGCCAGTGTAGGGGTGACATGTGGTTAGCATGTCGAGTCCCCCAGCCGTTATAGCTAGTTCCTCAACCTGGAGCCGCTACTTATTGTAACTAACCAATTGCCTTACGATGCTGGGTGGGCACCGGTCCCATACTGGCCGAAATACCATGAGAAAATGTCTTCCCCCATGGAGACTCGAACCAGCGCAAGTCCCGTAGCTCTGCGCCAAGGCTTCCTACCTTAACCGCTCGGCTACGGCGCGGGACCCTAACATATCAACTTGTGTAAAGTTTCCTCATGGAGGAAGATGTTTTCTTATGGAATTTCGGCCACTATAGGATCGGTGCCCACCATGCATCTTGAGGCATTATGTTACAGTAAGAAGTATTTAACATTTTCCAATACTGTTATTTTAACACAGTCCCAATAATGGATCATATTATAATATTATAATGATATTGTGAAAAGAAAAAAATTATGTCTGAATCAGGAATCTAACCGTAGACCTCTTCTTCTCCGTAGGAGTATGCAGCCCACTACATCATTCTAGACTTGGTACAAACACTAACAACTCTTTTCACATGTACACATCTACAATTCTCGTTTCGTCCGCTGCCAGGTAGGTGTCTCTACAAGAATTATAGGTTTGTATATATGGAAAGAATTGTTAGTGTTTGTACCAAGTCAAGAATGGTTTAGTGGGCTGCACACTCCTACGGAGAAGGAGAGGTCCACGGATCCGTTCCTGGTTCAGACATTAACCTTTCTTTTCACAATATCAATATAATAGTAAGAAGCAGCCGCTTCAGGTTGAGGAAACCTACAACGGCTGGTGGGCCGACATACTGTTCACATGTTACCTCTATACAGGCAATATGATCGTCCACCAATGTGATTAACGCATGTGGATGTGAGGTCAGCAGCCAGAGGTAGTCCAAGGACCTTCTACACCTATCGCAGCATTGAGTTTACTATTGTTTGAATTATCAACTTTGTCGTTTAGAGTTTTCTAATACAAATGTTGTAACAAACAAAGAAGAGAAAAAAAAATACGATTCTGCATTTGCGCAATGCATGTTACAATCTTCAACAGTATACTTATTCTACGCCCTGGATTATCTAATGGTTAGAGGAACTTCGGGTAATGTGGGCCCCTGTTTTGAATTTGTGTATTTCTTCCTTTAATTAAGGTATTTGAATTTTGTTTAATTACAGTGATTATCATTATTGTTATAACTATGAAATAGCATTGTTATTCTATACACACAAGGAAAGATCTGACCATGAACCTCCGGGTTCGATAGTGCCAGTGAGTGAGTTATGGATACATATTCATAATTTATAAACTTTTTTTACAATACAAGAAATATCCACTTTAACCTCCATATTCCGGTAAAGTGGACCACAGAGTTCATCCTAGGTTTTAGACTATTTTTAAGTTTACTTACTCTATTAATTTATACAGATATGCACAAATTAATCTGAAAGTGTTTATGGCTGATCGCAATTAAAAAACATTGATATTTATTTAATGTTTTTGAAAACGTATTGTTGATTATAACATTCACATGCCATTCATCTGCAGACAGTGACGATCTTTGGGTTTAGTAAAATTATAAGGATCCATCCATAGTAATTCTGCCCGAAGGCAGGTCCTTCACTGCAATCATAGCATTTTCATGCTATGCTTGCAGCTTTACTAGGGAATTGTGTAGGTGTGGTAGCTTCCCGTTGCTTTCCACACCGGTGAAGGATAATGATGATAATGATAATGGTAAGGATGATAATGATAAGGATGATGGCCATATGATTTCGGGGACCGTTTGGGCCTTAAAGTTTTCCTGACATTTGTCTTACAGGTGAGGAAAAACCCCGATAAAAACCTCACCCAGAAAAACTGCCCCGACCGGGGATCGAACCCGGGCCCGCTGCGTGACAAGGCAGCACGCTACCTCGAGACCACAGCGGTGGACATTATAACGATATTAAATAAAATTAATTAACTGAGTGCATGGGTTTTAAAGACTATTTAACTCATGCCCCAAATGGGAGTCAATGACCAATCACGTTTCAATGATTTCTGTTTTACAACCAATCAGAGTCGTGTTTCACGAAATATTTATCAGTGTTATATTTACCATATTAAAGAAAGCTCCTCCTTTTTAATATTCTGAACAGGTCTGACCACTATTTTGCAGTGACTGAGCCTATAAGAAATACGGCTACCATATTGTATATATAGTGCATAGATGTCAACACATCAGGAGTTAATATAAAAACATTTGTAGCAATTGATTATACCACCAAAAAAAGAAACCACTGTTTGCACTTTCTTGAATGTATTTTGCCAGGTAACAATCCAGAAAAATATAATTGCCATATTTACATCATACGACATCAGAAATGAATTAATATACAGTTTGATGTGTTTCATTTTTTCTCCACTAGAGAGCATTCTTACAATATTGCGTTCCTTTGGCAGTAAATAGTATGATCTGGTTGCAGTGATAAACAAAAGAAGCAGATGAAGCGTACCTATCGCTTCTCATTTGTTTTCAAACATCGCCGTTTACATTAAATATATAAATATTTTAAAATAACTATAGTTAAATAATTATTTGTGAGTAAACAGCTTCATTTTATTCGTTAAATAGTCCTCACTTCGTGAGTCGTGAATTTATCGATAATTTGGAAATCACTCGTGGCATTACTTATGATAGTATCCTCAGTTATAAAATATACGTATTTGTGTAAAGTTGACCCAGGTCCACTTCAACCGCCTCGTGGAATTATTTTAACTTCTTCCCCTCATCAACTTTGACGTGTTCAAGACCAGTTTCTTTTATTGTTCATGCGAAGAAGAGTTTATTTGTTATATTTATGAAAAAGACCATTTTAAAAGTTTTTCAAGATAAGAATTAATTCTTAATTTCTCCATGGCACGACAGGTCTAGAAAACCCTTAGTCTATCACATCTTCCATCCACACGTGTAAATTATAGAGATGATTAATCATGGCAGTATAGAGGTGACATTTGGTAAGCATTTTGAGTCTCTCGGCCGTTATAGCTAGTTTTCTCAATGTGAAGCCACTATTTATTGTAGTTACTCAAATTCCTCACGATGCTGAGTGGGACTGTTCTACTGGCCGAAATTCCACGAGAACATTTCTTCTTCCACGAGGACACGAGATGAACAGACAGGTGAATGGAAAAGACTACATAGCAGTGAGTTACATGGTCCTTATATGAAGCCACATATAATAAGAATGGTTAAGTCTCGTAGACTGCGATGGGCAGTACATGTGACTCGAATGTGGAATAAAAGAGATGCATGGAAGTTTCTTGTAGGAAAACCAGAGGGAAAACGCCTAGTTGGTAGTCCAAGAATAGATAAGAGAATAACATTAACCATGATTTGAGGAGAGTTAATTATAAAAGGATCCTTTCAGCTATCTGAGATATTAAGTTAGTCAGCGATAGGATATCGTATATAAATCTAGCGTGTAATGCATGTTATTATGCATTATAGGGACTCTTGTCGCCCCAACTTCTTTCAAAAATCTCAAAATATATAAAACAGTTATTCTCCCAGTTATATTATATGGATGTGAAACATAGACTCTTACTTTAAAGGAGGAAAGAAGATTACGAGCATTTGAGAATAAAGTGCTTAGGAAAATTTTAGGCCAAAAAAAAAAGATAAACAGACAGGTGAATGGAGAAAACTATGTAAAAGTGAGCTACGTGATATGTACAGGAAGCCAGATATAATAAGAAAAGTTAGGTCTCGTAAACTGCGATGGGCAGGACATGTGACTCGAATGGGGAATGAAAGAGGTGCATGAAAGTTTCTTATAGGAAAACTAGAGGGAAAACGCCTAGTTGATAGACCAAGAATGAGGTAGAAGAATAACATAACCATGATTTGAGGAAAGTAGATTATACAGTGAATGATTGGAAAACATTAGCTCAGGATAGGGATGTGTTGAGAGCTTATAACCGCGCGGCCATGAACCTACGGTTTGATAGAACTAGCGAGTTAGTTGGTTATGAGGGCACGAATTAGCGTATATCCCATGTTGTGCGCCAAACCTGCCCTAGAACATTTAGTTACGGAGTGGAATTCAAAATGAGTGAGGGTAAAAGAAGTATTCCAAATATTTGAAAGATACCAATTTTCATAAGAATTATTACGTATAATCATGGTGTCATAAGTTAATATATTTCAATCACGGAACGAACAACTTGTTTAACTGAAGTAAAACAAATATCAAGCTGTGTATTTAAACTATGTTGAACATGTGTTACTATTGTTCTAGTTTTTGGTTACTAGAGCTATTGTTCAGCAATTCCTTTGAATTCAGCGACGTCTGTAGATTAACTGAGATACTAATTGTATTATATGTAATTCTCGTTACGTTTACCAATTGTTTTTCAAACATACAATGTGTTTCCTTTCTTTTAAATCAATGTACTAATTTTTTTATTGCCAATTTAACTATAATTTATTTGTATTTGTACTGGTTGAGTGGAAGAGAAAGCCTTATGGCCTTAACTCTGCCAGAATAAATAAAACATTATTATTAACTGTCGGTTCACGTACTTGTGATATTACATAAAACACATAGTAACTCATATAAAGTAAAGTGAAGTGATCCCACTACAGGCCTCGGGAGGCCCTTGGGGTAGTGGGAGGTTAAGGCTCCCGCTTTTTCTAGACAATCGGCACTTGATGTCAGCCGGGTTGTCAGCCCTTCGTGACGGCCGCCTTTACCCCAGTACAAGAGTCTGGTACTCATTTCCGTTAGAAGCTGAGTCGACCCCAGGGCCATAGTGCCGCCAGAAGGTTTGGGATAGTTTAAAATTCCTGACCCCACCGGGGCTCGAACCCTCTACCTTCCGGCTTGTAGTACAGTGCCTTAACCACTACGCTACTGCGTGCAAGAGAGCACAATTTAAATATATCTTATTTTTAATTATTCTGGTTTTGAAGGATCTATAGGCTCCTCCACGTGATTTACAAGCCAAATCTTTTGGCCGGTTGCCTGTAGGCAGGAAGCAAGAACTGATTAGGCCTATATCCTTTTAAGACATGTTGTGACATGGCACCATTGAAGACAACTCAGGGACACACCTAAATCCAAAATAAGATTTAATATCCCCTCAGGGGTCCTCATCTAGGGGATATGTGGATGGCGACCACAAGGTGCCCAAGCCGAGCAAAACTTTTCTTCCGCTTACTTGTGTTTTGCACTCTTTTAACTTTACTATCTAACCTCTCTTGGTTAACTCTTGTTTTTTCGACCCCGTCGCTATTAGGGCATCCGAGGGCTAGGGAGTCTTTCCTTTCTTCCATTTCTTCTTTCCTTTATTTTCTTTTCTTCTCCAGAAAAGCCTAACCAGAGGCTATAAGATGGCAGGCCCATCACTGGTCTTGCCTTCCTTTGGCCAGCAACCAATCGAAGGGACTATTATTATGCTTTCAAGTCTTATACGAGAATTTTCCGGAAGAAGCTGGAGGGAAAATTTTCTATAGGATCGTAACAGGCCTTGGCCTAATACTTGGAAGGAGGAAGAAGATTTAATATCTCTTACTCTGATGGGAATCGAACACTTGCCGTCCATTTGGAGGTTAAGACTCTATCGACAAAACTACAGCGAGGACAAGTATGTATTCTTTCGGATAAATATAGTGATTTTGCCTTAAACATTTGGGGTCACAAATAGATAGTTATCTAGAAAAAATATATATATGCTTATCTGTGCTTTGCTTTATAATTGTGGTAATTAATTATATTAGTCCGATGTTCACTCAGTGTGAAATGAAACTACTTTCCTTTTGGTGTTATTACATCCCAAGGTCGATTTTAACGCTAATTAAATTAAAAGAGGATAAGTCAAATAAATACACTGAGCAACAAAAAAGAAATATGAAAAACAAATAAAACTGTAAGTTTTATTTTTATTTAATTAAAATAAGATTTTTTTTGTCTCAGAAAGAAAAATATGTGATTCTGGTAGTATTTTTTCTCCTGAATTCAAATATGATATCGGTTTTTCTCCATCATGCAAGGTTTCCGAGAGACAGGAATTTATAATTTCAAACACTTTAATATTTTCTACATTCCTAACTACACAATATTCGAACATTCGGACTCACCTAGAAAGTAAGAAATTACTATTTTCTGCTATATTTCGCTTATGGAGCATCCCTCTTGATGGTCCAACAATAATCGGCCAGCATATTAGGATTCCATTTGCCTTGATATCTCTTTTCCATAGCTGAAACCATTTGAGTTAGCTCATTTGGTTTTATTTTACAATGGACAAATGGACGAAAAAAGTTTATTAAAAAATAATTATTTAAGTCCATTAATTAAAATTGAAATAAAAAAAACTGTGAGTTATGGAGAAATTCCGAATACATTTTTGAAAACACGATAAAAAAAACTGCATTAAGTACAACTATTGGTACTCATGAGACAAAAATCATGTTGACCTGTGATATTTATCACGCATTGAATTAGAAATATAGCTGGCGTATATGAAGACTTTTATCAAAAAGTAGCAAAAGGAGAAATTTATCTCACTTTACGTTTATACAGGGTGTAACAGGACCTCGCCGACAAAATGATAGGGATGATAGGCCATGCAGAGGGATCATTTTTTGTGAAGGAATATATAGTCGCAAACACGGCGATTATGAGTTACGCGCAGATAAAGGTGTTCACCCATAAGGGTCAGAATTGAATACAAACAATTGTATACGTACCATTTTATTGTGAAAAGACATGTTTTTACAATAAGTGTTCAAACAGTCGACCCTGTGCCTCATTGCATGTTTGATTTCGTCGCAGCAACGATCGGCCGACACGGCCGATCATGGCATGATTATTTTTGACGTCGTCAAATCACTTATTGTTAGAACACTTATTGTAAAAACATGTATTTTTCAATAAAATGATACGTGTACATTGTTTGTATTCAATTCAGACCCTTATGGGTGAACACTTTCATCTGCGCATAACTCATAAACGACGTGTTTGCGACTATATGTTCCTTCACAAAAAATGATCCTCTCTGCATAGCCTATCATCCCTATCATGGTGAGGTCCTGTTACACCCTGTATATGTAAATTATGCTAACATTCAGAACCATTGTAAGATTCTACATAAACTTTTTTCTAGAAAAATACATTTACGACCTAAACTGTAATAGTATATTACGATGCAAGGTTGGGAAGTGGTATTTATAAAATAGAGGAATCATGTTTCAAATCTGAGCGATAGCCAGGTTTTTAATTTCCGAGATTCTGTAAAACACTTCACAAACGTGCGTTGTACATTATTTTTTGCGCGATGGTGTTTTCAAAATAATAGAGAGCAGTAAAATAATATATTTGGTGGAAATATTTGAGTTCATTATAAACAATTGACTGCCGTTAACAGTTTGGACAATGTTTATTAGTTGAAACAAGAGGAGGCCTTGAGAACAATTATTGATAACATGGCCGCAAGTACGTATTTCTTGTTTTATATTGTTTCAAATAAAGTTCAGTTCATTTAAAATGCAGTGATTTGTTCCGTATAATGTATATTAACACTACCTTTTGGATATTTGTTGTATGTACATTGTACGTAGAGGGCAGTGGTTTTACTTCCCGCATGTGGGTGTAAATGTAATATTACAAAGTAAAGTAAAGTGATCCCACAACAGGCCCGGAAGCCCTTGGGGTAGTAGGAGGTTAAGGCTCCCACTTTTTCTAGACAATCAGCACTTTATGTTAGCCGGGTTGTCAGCCCTGCGTGACGGCCGTCTTTACCCCCAGAACAAGCGTCTGGTACTCATTTTAGTTAGAGGCTGAGTCGACCCCAGGACCATAGTGCCGCCAGAGGGTTTGGGTCAGTTTAAAAATCCTGACCCCAACGGGACTTGAACCCTCGACGCTTGGCTTGTAGCTCAGTGCCTTAACCACTACGCTACGGCGTGCCCCAATGTAATATTACAGTAACTTTTTGCGCGATAGTGCGTTTTGTCGTACTTACAGCAGTGGCAACCATGATTAAAAGTTCAACTTCCTACATTTCGGGGTTGCCAACCTAAATAACTATAATGTAATATTACAGTATAGTTATTTAGATTGGCAACCCCGAAATGTAGGAAGTTGAACTTTTAATCATGGTTGCCACTGCTGTAAGTACGACAAAACGCACTATAACTATAATGTAATATTACAGTATAGTTATTTAGATTGGCAACCCGAAATGTAGGAAGTTGAACTTTAATCATGGTTGCCACTGCTGTAAGTACGACAAAACGCACTATAACTATAATGTAATATTACAGTATAGTTATTTAGATTGGCAACCCCGAAATGTAGGAAGTTGAACTTTTAATCATGGTTGCCACTGCTGTAAGTACGACAAAACGCACTATAACTATAATGTAATATTACAGTATAGTTATTTAGATTGGCACCGAAATGTAGGAAGTTGAACTTTTAATCATGGTTGCCACTGCTGTAAGTACGACAAAACGCACTATAACTATAATGTAATATTACAGTATAGTTAATTTAGATTGGCAACCCCGAAATGTAGGAAGTTGAACTTTTAATCATGGTTGCCACTGCTGTAAGTACGACAAAACGCACTATAACTATAATGTAATATTACAGTATAGTTATTTAGATTGGCAACCCCGAAATGTAGGAAGTTGAACTTTTAATCATGGTTGCCACTGCTGTAAGTACGACAAAACGCACTATAACTATAATGTAATATTACAGTATAGTTATTTAGATTGGCAACCCCGAAATGTAGGAAGTTGAACTTTTAATCATGGTTGCCACTGCTGTAAGTACGACAAAACGCACTATAACTATAATGTAATATTACAGTATAGTTATTTAGATTGGCAACCCCGAAATGTAGGAAGTTGAACTTTTAATCATGGTTGCTACTGCTGTAAGTACGACGCACTATCGCGCAAAAAGTTATTTTACATGAGATTTAATACTTTAAATCTGTGCACGTGTATGTATTTATTTAGTCTAGTGGAGTTAATGCCACGTGGCTTCCCCTTCATCTTCATCTTCATCTTAAACTCAACGGTATAAACACATGTTACATTAAAAGAAAACAATAACAGAGATTATAATATTACAGTAGATAAAAATGTAACTCACTGGCAGTATCAAGCCCATAAGTTCATGGCCGCGCGGACATAAGCTCTTCACACATCTCTATCCTGAGCTAATGTTTTCCAATAATCCTCTACTTAATCTACTTTCATCAAATTATGGTTAATATTATTCTTCCACCTTATTCTTGGTCTACCAACTGGGCATTTCCCCTATTTTTTCTTATAATAAGCTACCATGCTCCTCTTTCATACCCCATTCGTGTCTCATGTCTTGTCCATCGCAGTTTATGCTATCAGATACTAAACGAAAATATGTCCAAAGTAGCATTAATAAAAGTAAGATCTAATAGCACAATAACGTTAATTAAAACGAATAATAAAATATACATAAAGGTAGATAATTGATAGATAGACAGCTCCCATCTAATATACAATGAAAAATACAAGGAACAATACAATATAATGGGCTAGTATTTCGTTTATATCATCAGCTTTAAATATTGATCATCTTAAAACAATTTTTACAAAATAAAATAAAATAAATTAATTGTTAAAATAATACTATTAGTGAGGTGTTTTCGTTAGTTACTCGTATAAAATAATTCTTCATTTTTAGAACGATATTATAGTTTAACAGTCTCTAATACAATTTCATGTTCTAGCTAGTGAAACTAGAATATTGTAATACGCAGTGTGATGAGGAGGGATATAAAGGACAATGTCCTGAAGGAACAGGTTTCTGAATTATATATTACCTAATTCTGAATCATTTTTGTGTCTCTACGAAAAACGATGTTTCGCATTGTCAGTCATTATTGCGTACGTAATTTCATGTTGCGGATTTCGGGAAATAAATAACACTTTTTTACCCTCCCACTAAATAAATGATGTTATTATGACACTGTATTTTAGAAAGTAAGTGCGCTTTATCGTAACTGTCGTTGGTTGCTACAGACAACAGCAGGAAGTAAGTTCACTTACCTCTCTAAAACAAATGTTTTTTATCAGTGCCACCAGGTTGTCTCTATGACATTTCCGGTAATCTCTCCTGGCAAGGCAGAATTGTACCCCACTTCTTTCAGTTCAGGCGCCTGGAAAGTGATCCCATTGACTAGGGGTTACCATGCCGCCTCCGGTTTCGAGATTCGCGGGTTCACACTCGACCGAGGCAATTTTTTTAAGGGAGTAAAAATCCAGAGCATGACTTTTCTTCAGAAGGTAAGTAAGAATTTGGATTCCATGTCATAGATTTACAACATGTAAAATAACCTCAAATCTGAAAAGAGACCTAACAGCAAAATATGAACCTCCCTTTCACGGCGCTATGACCTGAGTTGTTAAGGAGCAGCCGTACGGCAAACTTATTGTAAATGTAAAGTTAAAGTGATCTCACTTCGGGAAGTAGCATAAGGTTAAAGCTCCCATTTTTCTAGATTGGCGGCACCCGATGTCAGTCGGGTTGTCAGACCTGCGTGACGGTAGCCTTTACTCTCAGAACAAACATCTGGAACTTATTTCGGTTAGAGGCTTAGTCGATCCCGGGTCCATGATGCCGCCAGAAGTTATTTTAAAATTCTGACCACAACGGGATTCGAACCCCCAATCTTCTTACAGGACTCGGGAGGTTTAGGTCAGTTTTAATATTCTGACCGCAATGGGATTTGAACATCTGACTTTCCAACCTTTAGCGTATTACCAACTGTGCTACGACATATCCCGCAAAATTGCCTTAAGATAACAAAATTATACAGTATAATCATCATCATCATCATCATCAGGACAACAGCACAAGTTGGCCTCGCTTGCTTGGAGAAAGGATCTCCATCTCTATCATGGGCAACCTCCTACCAGTTACAAATGCCAAGCTTCTTCATATCTTAATTGTACAGTATAGCAAATATATAACAAATTTTACAACTTTATCAACTACACTATAAGAATATTTATAAATGTGCCCCTCCATTTCATCAGCCTTAAATCTACAATTATTCTGTAATTATATATATATATATATATATATATATATATATAGGCTATATGTGTGTGTGTGTGTGTTTATAATGTTCTAAACAAAGAGGTTCCAATATATTTTATAGAGGTAGGTAGTATTCGACAAAACAAGAAAAACGATTTTAATAATCATGACTCATAAACTTGATACTTTCTGGGTACTGCTCTTGTTCTATAAGAGCAGTACTTGTTCTAAGAGCGCTTTGGAAAGAAACATAATGTAGGTATATGTATGTCTGTTATGCACATTTCATCTGCAATCCCAACTGTCTTAAGGTGGAAAGAACAATAATTTTCTTTAAGTAATTTTCAAAATTAGCACCAAGACTAGCTATAAACACTAAAATTAATTTGATATAGTATTAGCTGTAATGAGTTTAATGCAATAATTTTGCATCTCTATCAAACAATAACAAAACACGAAAGTAATCAACTTATTACATTGCGTGTTACAGTATTGTTCTATCAGTAAAATAAATTATTTTCGTATGTCAATGGCCCTCCCCAAACAATCATCACTCATTAAATACTCGTGTTAGGTTAATCAACAATTTACAATATTTCCTCATTTGTTTCTTGCTAAAGTGATCGGAATAGAACATAGCCGTTCTTATAATATAAAACCATAATTAAGAAGAATACTATCCTCTCCATACATTGAATTGTTTAAAAAAAAACCTGTGTAATTTACACACACATACACATAGGCCTATATATATATATATATATATATATATATATATATATATATTGTGCTCTCTCTCTCTCTCATATATATATAGTGCTCTCTCATATATATATGTGTGTGTGTGTTTGTGTGTGTGTAGAGAGAGAGAGAGCACAAGCAAATAAACGAAAATTTAAAAAAAAAAACTTTGTTTCTGTGTAGTTTTTTTTTTCGGAAAGGGGAAATAGATTTTTATGTTATCTTATAACGGTCGACAAAAATACACTTTGAAATTTTTTCCTTCCTCAAAATACCTAAATTGTCCTAATTTTGGACCAAAAAACGAATATGATATTAGATTTTGTTTTTTAGCTCTAGTTTTGAGATATAGGCTCCTAATCTCAAATACAAATACTAAAAATACACTTTATAATTCTTCCCTTTTTCAAATTATTTTCTTTCTACACTTAATTTTATGTCGAGAAAAATTAATGTGACATTTAGGAACGGTTTCACCAACAGAGGTAACTGTATTACGCCAGTTTAAGCTATGCATTATACACAGGGAAAACTGGCGTAAAACAGTTACCTCTATTGGTGAAACCGGCCCTAAATGTTGTTCAATAAGCCAAACTCTAGTTTTAAATATGCTCTAACCTAAAATAAAATAGCTTAAACATGTGTACGTCTTCTCCTTATTAATCGCCTATATTCCTTTTCATGGTCGTCTTTTCTCATTGTCCAACAGTACTCTAGAAGCATAGACGCGTTCCATTTTTTCCCTGATACCTTCATTCCACATTCGAAATGTCTTGATGAAATCATTCCCCACGTTCATCACCTACAGTATCACAGGAACAGGGAAAAAGTTCAGGTAAGAATGTAAGAAATTGGTTTTTAGTGAGATGTTACAACATAATTGATGATACTTTTCTAGAAGATTGTTCACAATCTCAACGTAGTTGTCAAATTTTTCATTTCCCAGGAAGTCATGCACATAGCTTTTAAATGCCTCTTATGCTTCTTTCCCATGGCTTTTGGAGAACTTCCTCAAAGTTCTTATAGGCCTCTGTAAGAAGATCACGAATCTGCGAAACAATTAAGATGCCTTCTTTAACTTTAGCATTACTGAGCAGTGGAAATAGCCATCTGAGGTAGGCCTACTGAAAAGTTTCTCCACTCTGGCTTATCCCCCTTACAAAGTTTTCATGAATCCAACTTTTATGTGTATAAGAATGTTTGCGTCTTTCTAACAGAGGATCATGCCGGATATTTTTCTCTCCGGCGCAGAGATTTTCCCATAGGGGCCGGACCTTTATCTTGTAGTGAGAATACCTAACCCGACTGGCAGTATTTGGTGTATCCCAGCTACATGCTAGTATTATTACAATGACATTTAAAACTCCACAGAACTGGCTCTCATGGCTTATTGTACAAAATATTAACAACTATGTCTCATCTAGCATTATTACAATGACATTTAAGTTCCCACAGATCTGGCTCTCATATGACTAATTGTACAAAACATTAACAACTATGTCTCATTATTCTTGTTTCAGTCGTGCCAACATAATATCTAGACTCGAGATTATCCCAGTAGTCATAAAAATTACCCTTCACTCATCGCTGTTGTACTCAAATTTGATACGTAACTCAATCCCTGGACGTCAAATTTCATAAAAATTGTCTTATAACTAAAATGAGATATACTTTGGAACTAAGAGGTAATTAATTTTTTAATGTCATTTCATGTTTCTATGATGAAATGAATAATAAATAGGCATTTTCATCTCGGAAAGATTTTAAATGTTATTTATGGTAATACATTTGCACTAATTTTGTTTAAAATGTACTTGCGACGCAGCCATATAATCTCCACAGTATTGCTTACTGAAATGAGTTAAGACATAGACCTTCAAATAACAAAATGGTAAGTCATTTCTTCCCTATTTCACTTTTCGTGACAAAACCAATGAATTTAACTTCAAACACAAGTAAGTAGTAGGCAGCGAGGTTGAAATTAAATTGTAAATACAAATTCGATTGCTATCAATCTTAAAAACATTTACCATTTCAAATAATAAAAATAAATTTAAAAACATTTACCATTTCAAATAATAAAAATAAATTTTGAAGCACAAAAAATATTCGACCTTTTTCTGTTATAATTGGTGATATATAAAAACTATGAAAATATGGCAGCTTATATAATTTACTCATGTATATATTTCAAATACCTATACATTTTACATAGAATGGGGAAGGGAGAAACATGTCATACCGGTATACAATTCGTAAATTAAGTAGTGTTGGATATTCCGGAATTACCACCTTCACTAAAGCTCGGACAGGAGCTCATCCCCAACTGGTAATTATTACTTACCCCGCTAGTAGCATAAATAACTAGGCTATTATTTCAAAATGTGAAGTATTTGGTAATATTACTCAGTATTTAATTATTTGTGCTGTAATTATATTTCAAGTTCCTCATTTTCTATGTGATTAGTCAGGCATGTTTTCCACCCCTGAATAAACAAAACACGAAATGCGAGTGAATGTGATGTTTCCTGTTGTAGGAATTAAATCATACAGGAAGCTCCAAGGTTGTCTAATTACAGCATCGTGAGAAAGACATTATATCGCTTATCCTCTACAACAATACAGAGTGTCTCTCAATTATTGGTAAAATGTTACGTTTAATATATGTTATATTTTTACGAGAATTTTACCACTGTCGCACTTTTGAGAGTGATTCAGCATTACTTACTCACTTACTCACTGGCACTATCGAACCCGTAGGTTCATGGCCGCGCGGACATACGTTCTCCATACATCCCTATCCTGAGCTAATACTTTCCAATCATTCCCTGTATAATCTATTTCCCTCAAATCATAGTTAATGCTATTCTCCCAGCTCATTCTTGTTCTACCAACTGGGCGTTTTCCCTCTGGCTTTCCTACAAGAAGCTTCCATGCAAGTCTTTCATTTCCCATACGTGCAACATGTCCTGCCCATCGCAGTCTACGAGACTTAACTGTTCTTATTATATCTGGCTTCCTATAAAGACCAAGTAGTTCATTGTTATGTAGTCTTCTCCATTCACCTGTCTGTTCATCTCTCTTTGGTCCAAAAGTTTTCCTAAGTACTTTATTCTCAAATACTTGTAATCTCCTTTCCTCCCTTAAAGTAAGAGTCCATGTTTCGCACCCATATAATATAACTGGTAGAATAATAGTTTTATATATTTTCAGTTTAACGTTTTTTGAAAGGAGTTGGGATATCAAGAGTCTCTGCAATGCATAATAGCATGCATTTCCAGAATTGAGTCTGTTTAATTTCTTTGTGCATCTCATTCCTATTTGTGATTATTGTTCCTAGGTATTTGAATTCAGCCACTTCCTCAAAATTTCCCTCATTTGTCATTAGCTGTCCATTTCCATTATATAATGAATTCCTACATGTGACCATATATTTAGTTTTGTTGATATTTACTTCCAGTCCTAATTTCTTAGTGTTACTCAATAGTGTGTGCGTGTTGCCCTTTAGTATCTCCTCGCTATCGGCCAATAATAATAATAATACATCATCAGCATAAACTAACAGCTTATTAATACCATTGAGTTGTAAGCCTTCCTCATTCTCTAAAGATTTAATTGCATGCTGTGATTCAGCATTATTATTCTTTTTCGAAAAATTAGCTATTTTCACACTTTTCAAACTATTCACCATAGTTACATATTCGTCAACTATTTCCTACAATTAAACATTGGCAAACTATTAATAAAAGGTAAACGTTTGCGATCTATTCTTCTTCTTCTTCTTGTAAGTCCATATTTCCCTTAACAGAGATTTAGTCACTCTCCCCCTACAGAGAAGAATTTGAACCGTACTAATTTAGTTACACTTGTTTTCGTATAGATCTCATTTGAGTGGTTCGAGATCAGCGGAACGCCTCATACTGACATCTAGGACGGGAAAATTCGGTAAATTTTGCTTAGAGGCCTTTTCATTCAGGCTTAAGGATCTTTTACGAGCCTGAAAATCTTCAGACTCGGGACCCACGGCTTTAAGTTCCTCCCGGAGGACTTGCTCCTCGGATTTTTCCATCCTAAAAAAATCCATCGACCCTAGCGGGGTTTGAACCCACGACCCTCTGGACCAGAGGCAAGGAGCATAACCACTAGTCCACCGCGGCCGATTTGCGATCTATTCACCGTTGTTAAACTTATGCGTTGTTATAGTTTTATGTACTATTAAACAATGCAGTTACATTTAGCTATTATCTATTAATGCTCTTTTGAGAAATATTTATCATTGTACAGTTGTGATAAATGTTCACCATATTTTGCGAACTATTCAACTGTTAATTTTTTAGCCATTTTCCAGTGACTATTTAACTCATGCCCCAAATGGGCGTCAGTGACCAATCACATGCCAATGAATTTTGATTTACAACCAATCACAGTCTTTTTCGCCTCGATATTATCAATTTAATTTTATCATTTTAAAATCAAGCTCCTCCTTATTAACATTCTGAATAGGTCAGACCATTATTTTTCAATGACTGACTCTCTAAGAAATACGCGAATATAACAATTTATAGGCCTATATTAAGATGTAAGACTTCTAGAATGCAAGTGGCTACCAGATTGTATATATAGTGCACGAATGTAACCAGATACTGCTTGCGGGATATAATATAAAACATTTGTAGCAATTGATTATACCAAAAAAAAAAAAAAAAAAAAAAAAAGGAACCATGTTTGCACTTTCTTAAAAGTATTATTTCCCAGGTAATAACGTTCCAGGAAAACATAATTGACATATTTACATCATAGGACATCAGAAATTAAATAATATGTAATTTGATGTGCTTTTTGCACTTACAATATTGCGATCCTTTAGCAATAAATAATATGATCTGGTTGCAGTGATGAACAAGTGAAACATAACAAACCTTTCTCATTTGTTTTCAAACATCGCCGTTTACATTAAATATATCAATATTAAAAAAAAACTATATTTAAATAATGATTTGTGAGTAAACAGCTTAATTTTATTCGTTAAATAGTCCTAACAAATGTCACTCTTGATTTCCAAATTCTCTAGATGAATTGGAAATCACTCGTGGTATTACTTATGATAAACGTCTGCGAAATATTTATTATTATTTAATTATTGCAAAGTGTTCATCATTTTTGCAATTCTGTGAACTGTACTGCCATATTTTTGTGAAATATTCACCAATTTTGAAATGTTGGAATCATTCAATGTAGTTATACTTGACAAACTATCATCATCATCATAGTACATTCACGAATTTAGGCCATTTGTTGACCTGTTTAGGCCTCAAGAGAAACCATCCAGAAGTCTTTTGAGTGGACTTCCTGGTCTTCTTCTTCCTGCAGGTTGATATCTTAACATTTGTATGGGTATCCTGTGATCTTCCATTCGATGAACAAGTTGCATCCATCTTGACTTATAATCAGAAATTTTGTTTCTTAAAGGTTCCATGTGTAATTTTTCTAAGATGTCTTCATTTTTTGTGATCTAGTAGTGTGTATCCTGCAGTCCTCCGAAGGTATCTCATTTCAGCAGATCTAAGTCTCTGTATATCCTTCTGTTTCAACATCCATACTTCACTACCATACAAAAGAGTTGGAAGAGCCAGTTTTTATACACTTTTTGTCTTGAATGTTTTTGGACTAACTGTGGCTTGAAAATAGAAATTATTAGCCCCAAAATTCTTGACAAACTATCGCCATTATGTTTTTTCGAAGAGTTCACTACTGTTACATTTTTAGCAAACTGTTCAATATTGGTACATTGATGTACGTTTACAAAACATTCATCAGTGTTACGTTTATGTAGAATTCAAATTTTGTTACATTCTTGCGAAAATTCACTATTATACCACTTCTGTGAACTATTCTATATTTTATGCCATTTTTATGGTTCATGTTTAACAATATTTGTTAACTGCACTTATGCAAGCCTATATTTTATGTCCAGACAGTATCTATTCCGTTTCTTTAGTAACTTTTTGTTATTAAATCTAAAATGTTAATTGTATTTTCGCGAACGATCCATCATTGTCATTTTCCTCATTTAACAAATCATGTTAACTGAGTTTTTGTTAACCGTTCAGACAGAAGAAAAATAGAAACTGCACAAATGAAGTTCTTACGTTTAGTAGCAGGCGTGACAATTTTGGACAGAAAAAGGAACGAAGATATTAGAAAATACTTAAATATGTTTAATTTAACACGTAGAATTGACAATATGAGAAACAACTAGTATGAACATGTTAAAAGAATGCCTACAGATAGAATTCCCCAGCTGTTGTTAAAGTACAAACCAATAGGACATAGAAGTGTTGGACGCCCATTTACTAGATGAAAAGATTCATTAAATCCCACTTGATGTGAAAACAGGTCAAATGGCCTAATTTCATGAGTAGAAAAAAAGAAGAGTTATGTACAACCATTCACTGAATTAACCATATATGACATGTGCTTCGAGTAGAATTTTATTTTAATTGTCGATGTACTGTAGTTTAAGATTTGAGGTTGTTTAGTCTCTAAACGAATGGTTCACCAAAATTAACTCTTAAAACAGTTCAGCTACAATTTCTTGGAAATAATCAAAATTATATTCTAAACAATCCAATAGTTATTATTTTTTGGGTTAGAGATGGCAGTGGTCGTGACTTTGTGGAACATCTTAAATGTTTTGAATTAAAATAATGGACCCAGAGGGATATAATTCCTGTTTGACTTATTTATGAATAATATCTTGAACATGGAAGGAAGGAGAAGGAGTTTGCAAATGCACAGAGAGGGAGAGAGAGACTCGTGGAGCTGATGCCAGGCCGGCAGCAGGTAAGATATAGGAGGCCTAGACAGCCAAGGTTACCGACAGGTAGGCTAACAACAGCCTCACTCCAAAACATGTCCTCTCCAACTCACCCTAACTGCCTAATCACTAAGACAAAACGTCATCTAGTGGTCAATGATAGTATAATTCGATTAAAATGTGGTAAGTGCACTAAAAGAGTATTCAGGAGAAGATTTTATCTGTTTTTCTCTTTAACTAACTCACTCATGGCACTATAGAACCCGTAGGTTCATGGCCGAGTGCATAATCTCTCCATATATCCCTATCCTGAGCCAACGTTTTCCCAATCATCCCGTGTAAAATCTACTTTCCTCAAATCATAGTTACTGTTATTCTCCCACCTCATTCTTGGTCTACCAACTGGCGTTTTTCCTCTGGTTTTCTACAAGAAGCTTCCATGCACGTCTTTCATTCCCCATTCGTGCCACATGTCCTGCCCATCGCAGTCTATGACTTCTTATTATATCTGGCTTCCTATAAAGACCATGCAATTCACTGTTATTCTGTCTTCTCCATTCACCTGTCTCTTCATCTCTCTTTGGTCCAAAAATGTTTCTAAGAACTTTATTCTCAAATACTCGTAATCTACTTTCCTCCCTTAAAGTAAGAGTCCATTTTCGCACCCATATAATATAACTGGTAGAATAATAGTTTTATATACGTATATACGTATTTTCAGTTTAACGTTTTTTGAAAGGAGTTGGGAAGTCAAGAGTCTCTGTAATGTATAATAGCACGCATTTCCAGAATTGAGCCTATGTTTAATTTCTTTGTGCATCTCATTCCTGTTTGTAATTATTGTTCCTAGGTATTTGAATTCAGCCACTTCCTCAAAATTTCCCTTATTTGTCATTAGCTGCCTATTTCCATTATATAATGTATTTGTATGTGTGACCATATATTAATTTTATTGCTATTTACTTCCAGTCCCAATTTCTTAGTGTTGCTCAGTATTGGTTTTCTCTTTAGTTAACAGAAATTTGTTTTGAGCGTTACACAATTAATTGCATACTGATTTCTTTGGTTTATCATCATTTAAGTAAATATGTTTTTAGTCTTTTGATGGAAGATTTTCACTGTGGTTCATAATATGAGATTCAGATTACTTGGTAATGAACTTCATAGTAGCAATGGGATCTGCCAACGTTTGCGAGCACCTGCTGAGTCCTTCTTCTGGATGCGATTTTTTTTAAATAAAATATTTATAAAATCTTCATGGTGCGTCGTGGTTAGAAGACTCTTGAATGTTGGCTTCACAACTACATGTGTTAATCACAAAGTGGACGATCCGGCCAATATAGAAGTGACATGTGATCAGTATGTCGGGTCCCCCATACGTTATAGCTGGTTTTCTAAACTTGGAGCCAAATTCCTCATTATACTGGGCGAGCACTGGTCCCATAATGACCCGAAATTCCATGAAAAAAATTCTCATCCGTGGGGATTCAAACCAGCCCAAATTCCGTAGCTCTGCACCAAGGCATAGTGTCTTGAATAGCTCTTCTATTGCGCGGGGCCATAACAGAATTATACACACTATTAATGTCATATCATTTCTCATATTTTGAGTTTGCTCACATACATATATAGACACACACACACGCGCGCTCGCGCATTATATACGCCTGGACCGGGATTTGAACCCGAGAACTTTAATTTTTTTTTTTTTTTTACATTAGCGTGATATTAACTTCGCTACTCGGGCTCCAAGCGCAAACATCAGTTTCTCTTTCCTTATATAGGTATACGTCCACCGCTGTGGTCTCGAGATAGTGTGCTGCCTTGTTACGTAGCGGGCCCGGGTTCGATCCCCGGTCGGGGCAGTTTTCTGGGTGAGGTTTTATCGGGGTTTTTGCTCACCTGTAAGACAAATGTCAGGAGAACATTAAGGCCCAAACGGTCCCCGAAATCATATGTCCATCATCATCATCCATGAAAATGCTATGACTGCAGTGAAAGACCTACCCTCGGGCAGAATTACTATGGATGGATATAGGTATACAATTTATCTATCGAAAGAGACAGCGGGACATTCCTCGCAGTGCCATCTGACTGCTTCTATAACAATAAAGCTTTTTTAATGGTAATATTTTACTTTGTAGTAGTAATGCTTTTTTATTTCGATGCTATAAATTTGGCCTTCGGTGCTAAATGCCAACATTTAATTATAACATCGAAATGTATTTAATATCAGGTATTTACTCACAATCATAGTAGACCAAGCCACTACATATATATATATATATATATATATATATATATATATATTAATTGATACTTCATGTAAAAGGTAGAGCTAACTCTGTTCTAATAATTTCCTGAGTGAACCAAGTCAATAGTTCACTTACTTTATCATAAATTCCTTCTGTATCCAGAGCTGGTGAGCAATAGAGGAAATATTCACATCCATACTGAAGAAAGATTATTCTTTTCTAGGATATTGAGTAATTGATATCTACCAAAAGTGAATAACTATTTCGAATCTTCTGGTAAATAACATATTATTATCAACTTGCGTATCCGGCAGACGTTATCCTGCCCGAGCGTTCAATCTCTGTCCTGGCCGGAAGATAAAAATATAAGTTACTTTTTTACCATAAAATTCACTAATTATGACTAATTAGATATTATTAATTAAATTCGCAAGAAAATTCCTCACTGTCATCTGTTGTGGCTCAAGATTCGTCCATTATGACGTCACATTGTTGTCGCGCGGAATATGTCGATAATGCAGATGACTACTCATCTGACATAAAACAATTCCTATAACCCGATCGCAATGCCATCTACCGAGTCCAATTGTGATTCTAAAGAATCCATGGACATACTCAAACACACGCATTTCCATTAACACCTCTTGTTGTATGCGGCTACTCAATTATATTAAGTAATATTCTTAAAAGTTAAGTAAAAGACAATAAAGTCATACACCTATTGTACAGTAGTTTAACACAATATTATTATTCTCCCATACAAACACGGGAAGCGTAACGTCTATTAAGTCATAGTTGAAATGTTAAATCTTGAAAATAATGTGTCTTTCCGTCGAATTTAAGACTTCCAGGTGGCGTGATGTTTTCACGCCGTAGCTGAGCGATGTAAGCGAGCATGCCTTGGCGCAGAGCTATGGGACATGCGCTGCTTCGAGACCCCATGGGTAAAACATTTCTCACGAAATTTCGATCGCTATAGGACCGGCACCCACCCAACTTCGTTAGGAATTTAGGCGGTTACAATAACTAGCGTATCAAGATTTGAGAAACCAGTTAAAACACCTAGAACACATGACATGTTTACCACGTGTCACCCCAATACTGGGCCCACCTTTATATATGGCATAATTGCACATGCGACCAGCAGCCAGCTCATAAGCAAAGGGTCTTTAAGGACTGTCGCTCCATGGAGTTTAGATTTAGGTGACGTGAAGTTTGGTGGGATATGGATAGAAAGCATATCTCACCGAAGCCGAAGTGGTCGTTCTCCATACTATTATCTGTCCAATACAAGAAGCACACTTTGACATGTAACTTCCGAATGTATTACTCCGAGCAGCACGTGTAAGAGTGCAGGCGAACTCTGTCGGCAGTTTATTACAAACCGATAAATTAATGCACTATATCGTTCACTACAGTGCCAGGATTATGCTCCATAAACTTACAAAATACATTTAACATCGTTTTTCACTACTCTTTAACAATTTCCAATTGTGCTTCAAATAATTTTGATCACACATTTTATCACCGAGTTAACATAAACTACCCGAAAGCCGCCATATTTGTTACTGACATTCAACTTCCTCTTAAGAATCGTTCAGTTTCAAACAAATGCGAATTTTTAGTTAGTCTCTGGCCTTCGAAGAAATATGTAGGTATATACTGTATTCTGATCAACTATAGTTAACATAAATAGCTTTAAATACGTAATTATATTAATCTAGTACATAATCTATTTTTTTCGCTTCCGCTGAACTGTGCTTTGGTCACGAACGAATCTCAGTAACTGCAGCAGCCATGTGCTTCGTGGATTACCCGCCCATTTATTTTCCTGAAGTTTATTTCTTAGACTGGATAGAAAATAATATTAACGTGGCATTGAGAGAGCATTCCAATTGGTGCGTCAAAGGGCGAGAGAGATGTCGAACGTAACAGACAATACCAATTAATAGATATAACCGAAAGTAAAGTGGCAATTAAGACAATTTTTTTAAAGAACTGCAAACGGCAGGGCAGTCTCATCTGTGTGTTTAATTGGTTGCCACCACGCTAAATAAGTTACCAGACAACCTGGAAACACAATTCCCGCTGACTGAAGTATTAAAGATCACTGGAGTGTTGTTGAAAATACTAGATGAAAAATTTACGGCTTATATACAGTGAAACCTGTCTTAGCCGGAACCTTTATAAGAAGGAAACCAGTAGAGACGAAAAAAAAATCTCCATGTGTGACAGCGAGGAATCCCTCGCTTTTCCTTGCCTGCTTACGTAACCTGCGAGGGAGTTGGGAAACTCTTCAGTCCTCCTGTAATTGAGTTCCTTCTCGTTTTTGTGTAATAAAGTTGTTTTGTATTGCCGTGTAAACTGTGGTGTGTTGCATACACTATTTTGTCTGTATTTCAGTTCAATACGTTATGTCTTTGAAGCGTGCATGTAAAACCCTTACACTGCGTGAGAATATTCAAGCTTGTAATTTGGGAACCCTTTATAAGAAGGAAAACTGCCAAGACGGAAATAAGGAATCGTCATGTTCCTTCATAGACAGGTTTTACAGTATTAAAGATCACAGGATTGTTGTTGAAAATACTAGATGAAAAATTTACGGCTTATATATTTGTTTTAAATTGTTTGTTTACTATTTAGGTCACGATATAGATGCTACGCATGAGTTAGCGGCAAACTTCAATCCAATGATAAGCGGTATGAACTACAAATACCCCATGGAGAAATATATTAATATCCTGCTCCCTACTGTGTAGTAAGTAATTTTATGACATGCTAAACATTCCTTCATTAATATTATGTAACTTACAATTAATTAATTTAATTAATTTAATTTTTGTTGCACGATTTTAAGAGGCTCTGATGTGCCTTACATGGTAAATGGGTTAATGTTGTAAGTACGCTTATGAATTCCGTTCTTTTTTATTCAGTTCACAGCAGAATCGTTAATTTTTTACATGTAACACTGGTCAACATGATTTTTGTCTCATGAGTACCAATAGTCGTACTTGATGCAGTTTTTTTATCGTGTTTTCAAATATGTATTCGGAATTTCTCCATCACCCACAGTTTTGTTTTATTTCAATTTCAAATAATGGATTTAAATAATTATTTTTTAATAAAAGTTTTTTCGTCCATTTGTCCATTGTAAAATAAAACCAAATGAGCTAACTCGTGAGATTTAAGTTATGGAAAAGAAATATCAAGGCAAATAGAATCCTAATATGCTAGCCGATTATTGTTGGATCATCTAGAGGGATGCTCCACAGGCGAAATATAGCAGAAAATCGTCATTTCTTACATTCTAGGTGAGTCCGAATGTTCGAATATTCTGCAGTTAAGATTGTAGAAAATATTAAAGTGTTTGAAATTATAAATCCTGTCTCTCGGAATCACTCATGGCATTACTTATGTGTGATAAACAGGCGAATAAACTGTCACTGAATTATATAATAAATATGAAAATCAAATAAAACTACGTTTTATTTTTATTTAATTAATGAATAAACGTTTGTCTAATTCCTTAAAATAATTAATTAAATCAAATACAATATCATTATTTTACGTATATTAATTTAATCATTATTATCATTAATACCTTATTAATTAAAACATTATAAGAACATATATGGGTTCCAAATGGGAGAAAAAAGTAGAGAAGGACCTAAGAAGACGTGAATAGAGGGAATTATGAATTTGATGAAGGACAGGGCATGGTGACTCGAAGGATAGAGATGAATGGAGGAAGAGAATAAAAACTTAATATTTGAACACAGGAAGATGTTGTATACATTTGAAACCTACTGTGTAGACATTGTCCTGCCCGAACGATCAATTCTCTGTCATGGCCGGACGATAAAAATGTTATATTTTACCATAGAATTCACTAATTAAGACGTAATTAGATATTATTAAATAACTTCACAAGAAAACTCCTCACTGTCATCTGTTGTGGCTCAAGAGACGTTCATGATGACGTCACATTATTGTAGCGCGGAATATGTCGGTAAAGCAGTTGACTACATATCTGACATACAAGTAAATAAAAATTCCTGTAACCCGATACCAGCGCCACCTATCGATTCCATTTGTGAATGTAAACATCGAGAGACCCAATCACATACACGCACAACATTTTCATCAAAATCGGTCCAGTCGTTTCGGCAATTTTTAAATTCGGGTTTCAAGTAAACCTCCAATTATAATTGTCAGATTTCGCTCATTTTTTGATAATATTAACCTCGGTTTATTGTAATACGATATACTGAGTTTCGTTGTGAAACATCGAAATATGTAACCGCTAGAGCGATTTTTAAATTTTAACTTCAGGTGAACACCTACACGTAACATAACATAACATAATAATATAATATAATATAATATAATATAATATAATATAATATAATATAATATAATATAATATAATATAATATAATATAATATAATATAATATAATATAATATAATATAATATAATATAATATAATATAATATAATATAATATAATATAATATAATATAATATATATCTATAATATAATATATATAATATACTTATAATATAATCAATATACTATAATATAATATAATATAATATAATATAATATAATATAATATAATATAATCTAATAAAATATACTATATATAATATAATATAATATAATATATATAATATATATAATATAATATAATATAATATAATAATAATATAATATAATATAATATAATATATATATAATATATTATTGTTTTAGAGGGTCCAGTTGTGAATCTATACTATCGAGAAACCCAATCAGATACACGCACAAAAATTTCATCAAAATCGGTCCAGTCGTTTAGAAGGAGTTCGTGACAAACACACGTACAGAAGAATTATATATATATATATATATATATATATATATATGGATAAGAAAAGAAATGAAGATATAAGAAAGGAACTAAATATTTTCAAACTTGCAGACCGAATAATTAAATATAGGAACGCCTGGAAAGAACGTATTGATAGAATGCCAGATGAAAGATTTCCAAAACTATTGCTAAATTATAAACCGCCCGGAAGGAGAATGTTGGACGCCCACACAGAAGATGGTTTGAACAATTTTAACAATTCTAGCTTTCATGAAACCTGAACGAGCCAACATGCTTAATCCGTGATGATGATGATGATGATGATATAATTATGTAAAGATATCGGGCCTACATATTTTGCATGTTCATATTACACGAAATACGTAGTCTTATTCATGACGATGTAAGCACTATAAAAAATAAAGAGATAGAGAGGTAAAGAACATTGCACAGAAAGAAAAGAACAGAACTTTTTTTTTTCTCTCCAGAAAATTGATTTGATAAACGAGCTGTTGCAATGTGTGGTTAATGGATCTATTAAAGTTTATTGAACTAAACAATATATATATGGTCAGTATTAAGTTACGGTTTTATAAGTTGGTTATATCTTAAATGCTGATAATGTTAAATGTTATTTAATACAATTCCTGTCAAGGAAACTTGATCGGTTCGTTCACACCGCATTTGGCTTCATTACAATTTCCACTGCTGAATAATAGGTTTCTGTAATTTGTTATCCCACGCTGCAGTTTCTATTCAATGACTCACACCACACACAACAAAGAAATAAACTTGCAACAAGAATTTCTAAGTTCAATTGTCACAGCGCAGCGGTGCCTCATAAGTCATAACGTAAAACATAAGTGACGGAGAAAACAAATATAATACAATCAACGAATGAAGCTATCGGTGATTCTGAATAACATTAGTCATTATTTTAAGGGAAATAGATTTTACATGGGATTATTGGAAAACCTTACTCAGGATAGGGATTTATGGGGAGCTTATGTTTGCGCGGCCATATACCTATGGGTCCGATAGTTAGTTATGCCACGATACCTAATTTCCAATAGAAAACTAAAAATGTACATAGTTTATTGTTGCAGTATATGAATAATTAGCTGAGAGATACCGTGTGGCCCAAAAGTCGGTTGACAAATGGGAAAAATTTGTCTGAAGTTAAAATGTTAAAATTAACCACACTGATTGAATTGTCATGTTCATGGGTTTCATTTCAGAGCTAACGCAGATGTTCAAAGTGACGTCCATCCGCCTGGAGACAATTTCTCACTCGATCACGAAATTCAACACTCACATTTGAAAGTGTATCATTGTTGTAATAATCGTGTCCTTTTTTATTTTATTGTTTCATTGTTGCCATTGTTTCCAGAATAAAAAACACACTTAAAATAGCACATTCTTGTTATAGAGAAAACTTCCATTTGTCAACCGACTTTTGGGCCACACGATATATAAATGTTGATTTTTTCCCGAACAAAGTGTGAGAAATGCCTTAAAATGAAGTCGAGAAGTTGAGTTCAAAATAACCTAAAATCACCATATTTGCAATGTAACATAATATGTATTAGTCATTGCTCGGTCAGTGTAATCACTAATCAACTTATCACAAAACCCTGCTAACCAACAAGTGAATGCTAAACTAATCAGGTGTACACTAACTCGCCCATTTTCTTATCCTAAATTTCCCAAATTAATACTAACTCGCCCATTTTCTTATCCTAAATTGCCCAAATTAATACTAACTCGCCCTTTTCTTATCCTAAATTGCCCAAATTAATACTAACCATCGCCCCATTTTCTTATTCCTAAACTTGCCCAAATGAATACTAACTCGCCCATTTTCTTATCCTAAACCTGCCCAAATGAATTCTAAATCGCCCATTTTCTTACCCAAAATTGCCCAACGTTAATCCTATACGTTCGGACCTTTTTTCTCTTATCCTAAATTGCCCAAAATTTAATACTAACTCGCCCATTTTCTTATCCTAAATTGCCCAAATTAATACTAACTCGCCCATTTTCTTATCCTAAATTGCCCAAATTAATACTAACTCGCCCATTTTCTTATCCTAAATTGCCCAAATTAATACTAACTCGCCCATTTTCTTATCCTAAATTGCCCAAATTAATACTAACTCGCCCATTTTCTTATCCTAAATTGCCCAAATTAATACTACTCGGTCCATTTAATACTAACTTGCCCATTTTCTCACCCTAACTTACCCACTAACGTAGGTGGACTCGCAGGATAGAATCCCCTTATATGTGAGTAAATATGTTGGCAATTGGCTTTAACAAGAACGTGTCTTATCATATTGGACATGATGATAGCAGTAACTTGTTCTCCGATGGAATGTTCAGAGGTGCTACGGTGGCATGGAATAGTCGAAATTATTTTTTATTTAATGACGCCCTTTAACAACTCTGGATATTAGCGTCGCAATTAAAATCCGCGAATAAGGGGTTGGCAAATTTTATCAATTGCTTCTTATTGTTGCTTAAATAGCAGCTTCTTACATTTTCTTTATTTTATTACCAATTATATTGGATATTTTAAAACAATAAATAGAATAATTGTTCTGCGTCCCAAAATGAGACGGATCGTCATTTTTACAAAGGTTTGGAGCAAGTCTTATTACAGTTCTGGATAGAATTATAATAAATAATGCTATCATCGTTATACTATATATATATATATATATATATATATAATTCTTTTGTACGTGTGTATGTCACTGAATTCCTCCTAAACGATTAGACCGATTTTGATGATATTGTTTGTGTGTGTTTTGAGTGGCTCCCTGGATAGCTTAGATTCACAATTGGACCTCTAAAACCATTAGGTGTAGGAGTTCACCTGAAGTGAATATTTAAAAATCGCTCTAGTGGTCACACTTTTCTATGTATCACAACGAAACTCAGCATATCCTATTCAAATAAACCGAGATAAGTATTATCCGAAAATGAGTGAAATCCAACAATAGGAAATGGAAGTTTACCTAAAATTCGAAATTAAAAACTGACAAGCAACCGTCATGTTTTTTTTTTTCGTCTTAGCGTATACCATACAATTTAATTAACCTTTAATATTTCATTTAATTAGGCGTAGCAACGCATGCTGAGTATTAGCTTGTAATTATTATAAAAAATATTTATCTTTTAAGATACAAATTGTTTGATTGGAGGTCAAGTGAGGGGGGATTTGTATGTATTGTTTTCATTCTCGTATTGCACATAATGTACTGTATATCGTTGGTCTGCGATCAAAACCTCATGACTCCATTCAAAAGTAAATTCTGGATTGTTGTATTATTCTTTAAGCAAAGGAATTTTCTGCGTGCATGGAAAAGTCTTATAACTCCAAGATGATTTTGCTGCCATCTATTAAAAATTACTGTTAACCTCAGGTCCAAAAATTTGCATATCCGGCATGGAGGAATAGCGAGGTTTCGTCTGCTTTAATCTCAGACCCAAGAATTCGCATCTTGCAGGCGAAAGATACATTGCCACTGCTTCTTATTCAATACTTTGTCCACCTCATCACCCCTTTATATTTCTACTCGCTTTCATTCGCTATCCTCCCACCATAACTTGAACACACGACCGAGAGAAAATTTAACTCTAACCGTCCCTCTACTTCGAACATCTCACTATTCCTCATCCTTCCTTGTTTCATCCACCCGACTCTGGAATTCCCTCCCCTCGTATATCAAGGACTGCCCGACTCAAAAACAGTTTAAAAAGAAACTTCACACTTCCTTAGATAATATAATATATAACAATATAAAATGTTCCATGTATACTTTTATTATTCCTTCATATTTTAAACTTTACTAAGCCATTTACTTAATCTAACTAAATATTATTATTTTTGTTATAATAATAATAATAATAATAATAATAATAATAATAATAATAATAATAATAATAAAATAATAATAATAACTATTTTTCTTTCTTTTCCTTTTCAACTTTATATTGTGTAGTCTATAATAACTTATTATCTATCATTTATCATAATTCTTATTGTATGTATAATTTAACCCTGGTGAAGTGGAAGAGAAGACCTTACCATCAGGTAAAATAAATAAACAAATAAAATAAATCCATCCATAGTAATTCTGCCCGAGGGCAGGTCCTTCACTGCTATCATAGCATTTTTATGCTATGCTTGCAGCTTTACTAGGGAATTGTAGGTGTGGCAGCTTCCCGTTGTTTTCCACACCGGTGAAAGATGATGATAATGATAAGGATGATGATGATGATGATGGCCATATGATTTCGGGGACCGTTTGGGCCTTAAAGTTTTCCTGACATTTGTCTTACAGGTGAGGAAAACCTCACCCAGAAAAACTGGCCCGACCGGCGATCGAACCCGGGCCCGCTGCGTGACAAGGCAGCACGCTACCTCGAGACCACAGCGGTGGGCAATAAAATAAATAAATAATCAAAACAGTTTTCAGAAACTATTTTAAAAATATAGGCATCCAGTTACAATCAGTTATCAGGTTTATTTTTCACCTGTTTTTTTTTAATTAAGGAGTTACGATGTTTTGATTGCCGGCCGACAATATACTGACATAAGAATTCAAGTTCACTAACTCTCTATTCCATCTCACCACTTGGATGCACAGTACACACGTGTAACATATGTAACTCGTAGAACGACAATTATTAGTATGTCAGTTAAGCAAATGCGTTAAAGTATTGCACAAAACTGTACATTATTAAAGAATAGTCTTGCCTCTAATCTCGAAGGTCGCGGGTTCAAACCCGGCCGGGGTTGATGGATTTTTAAGAAAGAAAAATCCAGTAACAAGACCTCCGGGAGGACTTTAAGCCATGAGCCCCTAGTCTGAAGATTTTCATGCTCCTAAACGAATCAAATGCCTGAATAAAAACGAATCTGTGCAAAATTAAACAGACCTTCATCTCTCCAAGTAATACTTTAGTTGCCTGCTGGATATCTCATTTGAGGTGAAGTGCTGAAACATATATCACTCTTTTACATCTGTAGGTTATAGATTATTATTATTATTAGTAGTAGTAGTAGTAGTAGTAGTAGTAGCAGTAGTAGCAGTAGCAGTAGTAGCAGTAGTAGCAGTAGTAGCAGTAGTAGCAGCAGTAGCAGCAGTAGCAGCAGTAGCAGTAGTAGTAGTAGTAGTAGTAGTAGTAGCAGTAGTAGCAGTAGTAGCAGCAGTAGCAGTAGTAGCAGTAGTAGCAGCAGTAGCAGCAGTAGTAGCAGTAGTAGTAGTAGTAGCAGTAGTAGCAGTAGTAGCAGCAGTAGCAGCAGTAGCAGTAGTAGCAGCAGTAGTAGTAGTAGCAGTAGTAGCAGCAGTAGCAGCAGTAGTAGCAGTAGTAGTAGTAGTAGCAGTAGTAGCAGTAGTAGCAGCAGTAGCAGCAGTAGTAGCAGTAGTAGTAGTAGTAGCAGTAGTAGCAGTAGTAGCAGCAGTAGCAGTAGTAGCAGTAGTAGCAGTAGTAGCAGTAGTAGCAGTAGTAGCAGTAGTAGCAGCAGTAGCAGCAGTAGTAGCAGTAGTAGTAGTAGTAGCAGTAGTAGCAGTAGTAGCAGTAGTAGCAGTAGTAGCAGTAGTAGCAGTAGTAGCAGCAGTAGCAGCAGTAGCAGCAGTAGCAGTAGTAGTAGTAGTAGTAGTAGTAGTAGTAGTAGTAGTAGTAGTAGTAGTAGTAGTAGTAGTAGTAGTAGTAGTAGTAGTAATAGTATTACTAGGCCTAAAATACTAGTAGTAATAATAATAGTATTTTAATATGAATTTGTACTTTCCTTTCTGTACCCTGTATCGTAATATGTAGGGATATTATGTATTATTAATTTACCTACAGATAACTCATAATAATTGTTTATATATGTGTACTTTCTTTTAATTTTCGGAACCAAACTCGACATATAGGAATCAATTAAAAAGAGCAAGGTCGAGTTCATTCCCTCCATAGTATCTTTACCTTGTCGTGGTGGAGTGGTTTGCGTGCTTAAATGATCCTGAGAGCTATGCCGGCGGTAGCATTGCTGCCGATAGGGTTACCCATGCCGGACTGAACGAAGGTGATAAGCCAGACGAAAAAAGTACCTTGGTCGAAAGAGTGACGATCTTTCACCGTAAAAAATAAAACCGTCAACAAATGCGGACATGGGTTCAACTGGAGTAAAATTTTCCGGAGGTCAAATAGTCCCCCATTCGGTTCTCCGGGCGGGGACTACTTCAGGGAACCAATGCCAAAGGCTCAAACACAGGGACATGTTCCTAGGAACATGGAATGTTAGGACTTTATACAATAGCGGGACACTGGATATATTAACGCGGGAATTAGATAAATCGCCCTTGGATATAGTCCCTTTACAGGAAGTTAGGTGGCCAGGAGAAGGTAGTCAGGAATCAGGAAGCTTTACTTTATACTACGGGAGTGCAGAAAGACCTGAATTTGGAACGGGTTTTTTAGTCAGAAGGAGGATCCTATCCGCTATCCCAGATATTAAGTTTGTTAGCGATAGGATATCATACATAAGTCTAAAGGGTAAACGACATGATTTTATAATTGTAAATGTACATGCCCCCACGGAAGATAAAGATGACAAGATCAAGGATAAGTTCTATGAAGAATTAGAATGCTTATTTGATAGCCTTTTCCGATATCTTATGAAAATTGTCTTAGGAGATTTTAATGCAAAAGTGGGGCGGGAAGATATATTCAAACCAACAATAGGCAAACTCAGTCTTCATGAAGATAGTAATGACAACGGGGTTAGATTAGTCACATTTGCCTCATCGAAGAATCTCATTGTTAAGAGCACAACATTTCAGCATAAGGATATTCATAAATACACCTGGACGTCCCCAGATGGAGAAACTCGGAACCAGATAGATCATGTATTAGTGGATAAACGCTGGCACAGTAGCATCATCGATGTTAGATCAGTTAGAGGGACAGACTGTAATTTGGATCATCATCTGGTCAGAATGAAAATCAGACAACGGTTATCGCTTATGAGAGGAACAAACGCTAAAGATGATTCTGTAAAATTTGAATTAAAAAACTTGAAAAATGATGAAATGCGGCAAGAATACCAAATCAAAATTGCTAATAGATTTGAAGTACTAGAATCTTCAGATGACGATGTGGCAAACGAAGAAGAAAGTGGTATAAATAAAGAATGGGAGACTATAAGAGATATTATTAAATTGTCAGCATCAGAAAGCATTGGCTGTTTAAAAGAGATGCAAAACAAGAAATGGTTTGATGAGGAATCTGCCGACATTGTGAAGAAAAGAAAGCTAGCAATAATGAAATGGTTACACGAGCCAAATGAGGTAAATTTAGATCAATTGTGTAGTATTAGACGAGAAACCACCAAGTTACTAAAGAGTAAAAAGAGGGAATATTTGAGAGAGAAGATTAATGATCTTGAAATAAATGCAAAAAATAGGAACATTAGAGGATTATATCAGGGAATTGGTATAGAGAAGAAAGGGTTTCAGGCTAGAACAAACATAATTCGGAATGAAAATTGGGATATGATTGCAGATTCCAGGAGTATATTAAATAGATGGAAAAGTTATTTTAATCAGCTATTAAATGTACATACAGGACAGGACATTGAGGAGGATAAGTTACAGACAGCAGAAATGCTAGTCGCAGAGCCAAGTACATTAGAGGTTGAAATGGCAATTGAAAAATTGAAGATGTATAAAGCATCAGGTTCATATGAGATCCCAGCAGAACTGATAAAATCAGGGGAGAAAAATTGATGGACAAGATACACTGGTTGCTTAGTATGATTTGAGAAAAAGAAGCTCTTCCAGATGAATGGAAAGAATCAATTATCATACCAATTTATAAGAAAGGAGATAAAACTGATTGCAACAACTACAGGGGCATCTCATTACTTTCAACTTCGTACAAAATTCTAACAAATATATTAGTAAGCATAACTACTACTCCCTATATTGATGACATTCTAGGAGATCATCAATGTGCATTTAGAAGAAACAGGTCTACAACAGATCAGATTTTTAGTATAAGACAGATTTTAGAAAAGAAATGGGAATATAATGGTACTGTACATCAACTATATGTAGACTTCAAAAAAGCATATGATTCAATTAAGAGGGAGAAGTTATATAGTATCCTGCTGGAGTTCGGAATTCCTAAAAAGTTAGTTAGACTTATACGAATGTGTCTAAATGGCTCAAATAGTAGGGTGCGTGTAGGCAAACAGTTTTCTGACACTTTTGAAATCCAGAATGGGTTGAAGCAAGGAGATGCACTATCTCCTCTACTATTTAATTTTGTACTAGAGCATGCCATTAAATCTTTAGAGAATGAGGAAGGCTTACAACTCAATGGTATTAATAAGCTGTTAGTTTATGCTGATGATGTAGTACCACTGGCCGATAGCGAGGAGATACTAAAGGACAACACGCACACACTATTGAGTAACACTAAGAAATTAGGACTGGAAGTAAATATCAATAAAACTAAATATATGGTCACACGTAGAAATTCAGTATATAATGGAAATGGACAGCTAATGATAAATGAGGGAAATTTTGAGGAAGTGGCTGAATTCAAATACCTAGGAACAATAATCACAAATAGGAATGAGATGCACAAAGAAATTAAACATAGGCTCAATTCTGGAAATGCGTGCTATTATGCATTGCAGAGACTCTTGATGTCCCAACTCCTTTCAAAAAACGTTAAACTGAAAATATATAACTATTATTCTACCAGTTATATTATATGGGTGCGAAACATGGACTCTTACTTTAAGGGAGGAAAGGAGATTACAATTATTTGAGAATAAAGTACTTAGGAAAATTTTTGGACCAAAGAGAGATGAACAGACAGGTGAATGGAGAAGACTACATAACAATGAACTACATGGTCTTTATAGGAAGCCAGATATAATAAGAACAGTTAAGTCTCGTAGACTGCGATGGGCAGGACATGTTGCACGTATGGGGAATGAAAGACTTGCATGGAAGCTTCTTGTAGGAAAGCCAGAGGGAAAACGTCCAGTTGGTAGACCAAGAATGCGGTGGGAGAATAACATTAACTATGATTTGAGGGAAATAGATTATACAGGGAATGATTGGAAAGCATTAGCTCAGGATATGGATGTATGGAGAGCTTATGTCCGCGCGGCCATGAACCTACGGGTTTGATAGTGCCAGTGAGGAAGTAAGTAAGTAAGGTCGATTTCATTAAAGAGCAAGATCGGACCATTAGAAGTCGGGGTTCACATGAAGCGAAAGTTTAAAATTGTTCTAGCTACCGCAATTTTCGATATTTCACAACGAAATTCGGTATATACTATTTATATAAAGCAGAAAAGTTATTTCCAAAAACAAATAGCTAAATTGTTCTATTAGATCTAAGGATTTACATAAAATCCGAAATTTTAAAATCGACCTAGTGTCCTAAATGTTTATTTTCTTGTAACTAAACTCTACTCACACGTTTTAATTAAGAAAATATATATCTTTTCCGCAAAGGTAAAATCGGACCACAAATCCAAATAGCTAAGGAATTTTCTGTGTAACAAATTTTTAGAAGTTGGGATGACAAGACACCCTGTATTGCAAAATAACATGCGATTCCAGAGTTGACTTTTTTATTCTATTAATGGGTTTATAAATCCACCGCTGCGGTCTCGGAGTAGCATCGCTGTCTCGTATGAAGCGGACCCGGGTTTGATCTCCGATCGGAACAATTTTCCTGGGTAATGTTTCATTTTCGGGATTTTTTCCTGGCCTGTTATGACCAATGTGAGAAAACTTTAAAGTCCAAACGGTCCCTGAACATCATCTGGGCATCATTAATAACGAGGGCCAAATATTACATGAAAAGGAAAATTAACGCCTGAACCGGGATTTGAACCCGAGATCTCAAAACTTTATACGTTAGTGAGATACCGTCTACTCCACTCAGTCTCTCAATGCAAACATTGATTTTTCTTTCCTTGGTAGCGTAGTAGTTAAGGCACTGCGCTACAAGCCGGAGGGTCAAGGGTTCAAGTCCCGTTGGGGTCAGGATTTTTAAACTGACCCAAACCCTCTGGCGGCACTATGGCCCTGGGGTCGACTCAGCCTCTAACGGAAATGAGTACCAGACGTTTGTTCTGGGGGTAAAGGCGGCTGTCACGCAGGGCTGACAACCCGGCTGACGTAAAGTGCCGATTGTCTAGAAAAAGTGGGAGCCTTAACCTCCCACTACCCCAAGGGCCTCCGGGCCTGTTGTGGGATCACTTTACTTTATATACACTAACGTATGAAGTTGGAGGTTTCGGGTTCAAATCCCGTTCAGGCATTAATTTTTATTTTAATGTTTATATATATATATATATATATATATATACACATACACACACACACACAGGGCAAGTCGAAATTCCCTCCGGAGGTTTCGTGGGTCTGTAGAACATTACAGGGAAGTTCGGGTAAAGTGGACTCTTCTGTTTGAGTGGACCCACGACTAGATGACATAAAAATTACATCTTAGAAGAATTACACATGAAACCTTTAGAAAACAAAATTTCTGATTACAAGTCAGGCTGGATGAAACATGTTCATCGAATGGAAGATCACAGGGTACCCAAGCAAATTGTAATCCGCAGGAAGAAGAAGACCAGGATGTCCACTCAAAAGACTTTTGAATGGCGTTTCTCTTGAGGCCGAAACAGGTCAACAAATGGCCTAAATTCGTGAATGTACTATGATGACGATGATGATGAAGAAGGTTATTTTTTAGTCTTATATGTAAGGAAGAGTGTTGACAATATAAGCTACTGTAAGTATTACTGAAGTACCCTGAAACGGTGCCTCTCTCTCTCTCTTCTTACATCAGAGATTTAAAAACTGTATGACATGCAGTACATTGCATCATGGAATTATCGTACATCCGTTTGGACTGGAGAACAAGTCTCAACTTGTTGCTAAGATAACGCCTGCATTAGCAGCAACATCTCTGCCGTTGTTGCGAAGCGGGTTGAATTTATGAACATAAGGCGTTTCTAACCTACGGTTTATACAGTAATACGCTAATATTAAAAGTATATGCTCACTTTTATAAGTGTCATTGCATTGAAACGAACGATGCATTATGATAAATTTATTTTAATTTCTTTTGCTTAATGAATGTAGGATTTGAAATATTTTTTTAGATAAATGAGGTTTACCATTATGGTCTAAGTTGCCTTGTGCGCAGAGGGCCTGGTTCGATCCCCGGTCCGGACAAGTTACGTGGTGAATTTTATAGAATTTTTCCTTAACTATAAGACATACTGTATGTCGGGGAACTTTAAGACTCCCGTAGTCACATTATTTGGTCACAATAGTCATCCTATTATATTCCCCATATTTGGAATGAATGTGTGAGTGAATGATGTACCTTGACTTAAATGTTCATGTTGTTTCGGAGGTGGCTCTGCATTAAGATGATTCCTCATCCGAGCAGGCACTCTGTGTCTTTGTGAGGCCAAAATAGTAAGTATATGATCCAAATATTTAAACATCCTCTCCCAACCGGTCGTGTGACTGTAAGACCAGGTGTTAAGGGGGCACGTAATAATGGCTAAAAGGAAGTTATTAAATTAATAATAAGAAAGGAAAGATAAATGAGCATTACTCTAAATCTAAATTTTATAATTTCTATTGCTTATTACTAATATATATATTAAATAATCGTCAAAATTGTGTTCGTTATGAATTTTCAGAAATTTTAATAATCTAAAGCAAATAAGTTAAGAAAGTGGATTTCAGCATAGATGCTCATCCAGAGGAGAGAAAAAAGGCGATTTTTTTAATTTCAAAATTGTTTCAAACCCCAATTTTATACAGCATATTAGATAAAAAATGTAGGTGAAATATAAGGTTAGTGGGATAGAATTATCGATAATAATTTAAGCGGATGATCGCAGTCATTATTTCTTCATAACAAAACTAAAAATGTGTTACAGGATATTTA
The DNA here is from genome assembly GCA_030220185.1 of Diploptera punctata. Taxonomy (NCBI): domain Eukaryota; kingdom Metazoa; phylum Arthropoda; class Insecta; order Blattodea; family Blaberidae; genus Diploptera; species Diploptera punctata. Next base: position 1,743,487 of record JASPKZ010000046.1, read on the forward strand.
AAAGCCAAATAAAGAAACCAATATACTTAACCTATTTCATTAGCTCTTTATAACTTTTAGACCTCTCTCCAAATAAGCAAAACTAATAAAATTTTAAAATTATATTGAAACTAACTAATCTACAAAGATACGTAAAATCCCCTAAAATATAGGCTAGTACAGTAATTTGAGGTAAGATGTTCCCATTATCACAAAAACTTGATTAAAAATTTCAAAATATTACTTCCTAAAATAAACCATTAGTAATTAAAAAGTTATATATAACATGAAACTTGTATAAATGTAATTTAGTAGCAATGTTAATTAATCACATTACATATGAGGACAATAAAATTAATCTTGGATATACAAAGTTGCCGTACATTGATGTCAGTAATTTGCTGTTTTAATTAAAACGATTGTACAGTGTACCGAAACAGCTGTCACTGAATTATATCCATCCATAGTAATTCTACCCGAAGGCAGGTCCTTCACTGCAATCATAGCATTTTCATGCTATGCTTGCAGCTTTACTAGGGAATTGTGTAGGTGTGGTAGCTTCCCGTTGCTTTCCACACCGGTGAAGGATGATGATGATAATGATAATGGTAAGGATGATAATGATAAGGATGATGGCCATATGATTTCGGGGACCGTTTGGGCCTTAAAGTTTTCCTAACATTTGTCTTACAGGTGAGGAAAAACCCCGATAAAACCTCAACCAGAAAAACTGCCCCGACCGGGGATCGAACCCGGGCCCGCTGCGTGACAAGGCAGCACGCTACCTCGAGACCACAGCGGTGGACACTGAATTATATAATAAATATGAAAATCAAATAAAACTACGTTTTATTTGTATGTAATTAATAAAAAGATTGTGTTGTTTAAATTTAAAAAACTTAATTGTAGAATTAATATATACAATTTTTTAACTTGTATAAAAATAAAAGCCTGTTATGAAGAGAATTGGTTCAGCAAATAACGTTTGACAGTTGTTTACGGGATGTCTCGAGATCAAACCCGACGCCGATCAACCTAAGAAGTTACTCCTTTTTCTAATTTTCCTCAAAATTCAGGACAAATTGTGGACTGGAATTGCATTATAATATTCATCATAATCATCACTTGTTAATACCACTGAAATTAATTCAGCAAGATTATTCAGAAAATACATAGCATAATAATATAAAAAACTATGTCCGTTGGATAAACTGAAGATCATTGACAAGATATGACTGTAGATATTAGGTTGTATCATAAGACATGTAGATTTTTAAATTTGGTGTTTTATAAAGATAGACCATGTCAAAAGAATGCCAGAGCAAATATTGTCTAAAATTGTTATGGAATGGATCCCAATAGACAGGAGGAAGAGAGGAAGACCGAAGAAAACTTGGATAGAAGGGGTACAAGTAGCTATAAATATCAGAGGATTGGAGGAAGATCAATGGATGGACAGAGAGGAATGGCATTTGGTTTCCGGAAGACGGCGGCAGCTGCCATGATACCGCATGATGATGATGATAAAGATAGAATTTGTTTTATTTTGTTCGCCAATGTTATTTACAAGGTGCATTGGCTAGGATTGTATATATTACAAGCACGTGTCAATCGTCAATTGTTAATACAAAATCACATAGTGGAACTTACAGAGTTTGAGATTAGAATTTTTTAAAGCACTACTGAAAAAAAAAATTGAAGCTGCTGCTGCTTCTCGATGAATATGTGAAGTGGAAGGAAAAGGTGGCACAACGATGATTTCAACACTGGAGGAAAAAACAATGATTTATCACGTCCCGGAAGACCTACAGACTTACTAATAAAAATCTCTAATACAGGCTTTTATCGGTTGTTTAGTTATACAATGTATAAGCCTTGTGTAGATCATGTATAATTTCCTTACTAATAAACGTTGTGCCGGAGCTATATAACACTACAACCGTTATACACAATACGTCATCACTATGACGTCAGAACAATATTACGCGCAGTTTGTAACAGAAATAAAACAACATCAACTAGTGATTAATTGTGTAAAAAATGAGTATGGATAAGAATTAATAAAGATTCCCTAATTGGGCAGGTATGGAAAAAATAAATATGTTTTAATTTATCTACATTTTCCTTTACGCAATATCAAATATATCGAAGAATTAGTTTCACAGATAATGTGCTGCCATCTAACGTCAAGAATTTCGAACAATTGTTGGAAACTATACAAGTTTTTCCCATTACTTATGAATTATATGCAGTGTTTTAAGATGCGTTTAGAAAACGTTCAAAATAGTAGAAAATGTTACCGACAACAGAACAATGCTTTAGGCGAAAAAAAAATCATTGCAGTTAGATCGGGAATCGAACCTAGAACCCCACGTACTGCAGTCAGAGGCTCTAACCAGAAGACTTACCAAGTTAACACGTGGTTTGCTGCGATAATAGTACCTCTATAATTAAATGCATTTTTATATCGGCATTTGTATTTTGTTTTAATGATGCAAGAGAGTTTTGATAAAATAATATTATCAAGCATTTAAACTACATTCAAGTTAAATCTTGTCTACATCAATTATTGTGGAACATATGCTTTTGTGAATCAATGTTCAGTTTAAAAATATTATTAGGCCTAATCGAGAATGAGTGTAACAAAAGGCATTTTATGATGTCTTTATTTTCCTACCCCGAGCTTTATTAATATTATTTATATCCTGTGCATCCATCAAACAGTCGTTAAAGTGTTTCATTTTGCGTTAAATTTAAGGAAACTTTCATCAATATCATAAGAAAACAATCAGTTGATCTTGAAGTCCGACATTTTGTCTAGTTATACAATCCTTAAACAAGGCTGGAGGCATGTATAACGATCCCATGTAAAGTTGCACACCTCTTATACACTGAACAGCTAATACAGTGTTTATTAGTAAGAATTTTCAACTGAGATGTGTATAAACCTTGTATAAAAGTTATATATGGATTATTAGTAAGAGGGCTAATGTATGGGGATACTGAGAACGCTCACAGAGTTTGGGAAGAAAATCCGCAAAAGAAAAGTACTCATAAGCTGTCAGAACTTTGTACATTAAAAGATTTCATATGTCGCCTGATTAAGACTCTTGGAAAATCATACAGAAGCTGTAGAACTGTAATTCATGAAGATATACCTCAACAGGGTCAACGTAGACTGGATATCTGTCGTCAGCTTATCGGTAACCACATTGATGAGAGATTTACCAGAAAAGTTGTCACATGTGACGAAAAATGGGTCTGTTACTACAACCCCGACGCATCGAAACAGTGGCTCGATCTGCGTCAACTCACCAAAGTCATCGTTAAAAAGAAATCGGTTCGGCCCTAAAGAAATATTGTGTGTCTGGTGGAATTTGAAAGTGTTATTCAATAAGAGTGTGCATCGATAAAAGTAAAGTAATCCCACTACAAGCCTCGGGAGGCCCTTGGGGTAGTAGGAGGTTAAGGCTCCCACTTTTTCTAGACAATCGGCACTTGATGTCAGCCTGGTTGTCAGCCCTGCGTGACGGCCTCCTTTACCCCCAGAACAAGCGCCTGGTACTAATTTTCGTTAGAGGCTGAGTCGACCCCAGGGCCATAGTGCTGCCAGAAGGTTTTGGGCATCGATACAGATTTATAATTTTATTGTATGAATTATTACATAACAAATATGTGCATATATTTGTGGTAGCTTGCTTTTTAAATAGATAAGCTATATATATAGATCATTCAATTATTTTCTTATTTCCTATCACAGTAAACACGGGCATTTACAATTTAATCCTATTAAATCTCTCGCTTTCGTCTTCTCCCTCATTAGGTACCAGTTATTTATTGCGTTTTTCATTAAGTAAAACAAAAAAATAAACAAAATTTAACTAACTCACTGGCACTATCGAACCCGAAGATTTGACAGCGCGGACATAACCTATTTCATCCTTATCCGGAGCTAATATTGTCCAATCATTCCCTGAGTAATTCGTCTCTCTTAAGTGATGTTTAATATTATTGCCTCATCTCACTTTTGGCATTTTTTTTTACTAGGTACCTTCCTCTGATTTTCCTAATTAAAGTTTCGGTGCCTCTCTTCCTTTTCCACGTGTCCTTCATTGTTTACGAAACTTAGCCTGTCTACTAGTATTATGTTTTGTTTCCCATAAACATTAAGGAGTTCCTTGTAATGTAGTTTTCTCCATTCACCTGTCTGTTGTCAAAAAAATCCTAAGCACTTTAATATCAAATACTCATAATATTTTCTTATCTCTTAAAGTTTAAAAGACAATTTTTCGCTTCCATATAATATAACTGTAAGAATCACAGTTTTAAATATTTTTAGTTCAAGATTATTTGAGAGAATTTGAGGTATCAAATTAAGCACATTACTATTCCATGGCACGACAGACCTAGCTCATATAATAAAATAGATTATTTTAAGTCTGGTATGGAGGATATTTTCATGCACTCGAAAATCCGAAAAAATGCACAAATTTTCCGAAAAATGGCTTAAAAAATCGAAAATTTTGCACAAGTACCATCCGGCTTACCATCCGGCTGCTGGCCTCACATCTATATCTGTTAATCACAGAAGTAGACGATCATCCTGCCAGTTTAGGGGTATCTTGTGATCAGTATGTCGGGACCTAACCGTTACAGCTACTTATTGTAGCTACCCAAATTCCTCACGATGCTGGATGGGCACCGGTCCCATACTGGTCAAAATTGCATGAGAACATTTCTATCCGATGGAGACTCGAACTAGCAGAAGTCCCGTAGCTCTACGCCGAGGCATCTTGCCTTAAGCACTCAGTTACGGCGCGGGACTAGCACATTAATTTTTTATAATTTTTTTTAGGGATCTCAGCATCGGAGAAGCGTCTTAACAGGCCCAACCAGGCTCCTATGAAAATCAGTACAAAGAATCATCCTGCAGTACAAGCGGTCGGAGTGTAGAGTTAGCCACTATTTCTTATTCTGTTGGCAAAAAATCGCGTATCATTGCTGCATGAACCCATGGACCTTAATGATCTGTTAACAGTACAACATTACTGTTATTTACAATATTAAAAACAATGTACCAACAAGTGAAGAAATCTGTGACATGACACCTCTAAGAGCCAATACCGACTTAATTGGTTGATGTCACTGGAAAAAAACAATTGATTCGCGTGATTAGTGTAAAGCTCTGAACTTTAATTTCAATGTTTAAACCGATTTTCACTACTTCTCAAATTATCAATTTACTGTTCAATTCTCCGCTGGACAATAAAATACTATAGTCCTAGCTTCAGAACCTACACGCATAAACAATTTTCTATGGCATAATCGGCTCGATTAGTATCAGTATTTTTTTTAGAGACGCTATTCAACAGGGTTTCAATTCGAATCCATGTGTGAAAAGACAGACAATTTTTGCTCAGAGGCGAGGCATCTTATTTCAAGCTTGATATTCTTATGCGTACCCTAAATCTACAATATGAGACCTATTGCTTTACTTCGCACCCTAAGGAAGTCACGCTCAGGATTTTACCGCTCTTTAAAAAAATAAATTCATCCCTGCCCTGCTCACAACCACAGGTGAGCATAGTGACAACAATTCCATCAGATCCGTCATGTATAGTAGGAAATCGAGTGTGAAATCTAATACTAAATTAGTGAGATTAAAAACAGATATTTTAATTTGTTTTTTTTTTTTGTATTGTAAGCCTATGTTTTCCTTTTACAGAGATTTAGGCGCTCTCCCCCTACAGGGAAGAATTTGAACCATACTAATTTAGTTACACTTGTTTTCGTATAGATGTCATTTTGAGTGGTATGTGGTCAGCGTTCCGCCTCATACTGACATCTAGGAAACTAAGGTAGTACTAGGACGGGAAAATTCGGTAAATTTTGCTTAGAGGCCTTTTCATTCAGGCTTAAGGATTTTTTACGAGCCTGAAAATCTTTAGACTCGGGACCCACGGCTTAAAGTCCCTCCCGGAGGACTTGCTCCTTGGATTTTTCCGTCCTAAAAAATCCATCGACCCCGGCCAGGTTTGAACCCGCGACCCTTGGGACCAGAGGCAAGGAGCATAACCGCTAGTTAAATAATAAAATATTAGAATGCTAATAATGCATAGAATATTAACTAATCAATGTTTTACATTTAATTTAATTATCTTTCGTTTAAAAGTGAAGATAGGAGAAGAAATGTCAGAGGGAAGAGAAATTGGAAGAGGGGTGAGGCAAGGATGTCCTCTAACACCTACCCTTTTCAACATCTACCTGGAAGACCTAATGAAGAACTCCTTCAGTAATACGGGAGGCGTAAACATGGGAGGAAGAAGAATAAAGTGCATAAGATTTGCTGATGATATGGCTTTGCTAGCAGAAGATGCAATGACATTGAGGAACATGCTGATGGAGCTGAATGATAAGTGCGAGGATTATGGGATGAAGATAAATATAAATAAGACAAAGACCATGATTATAGGAAAGAAACAAAGGAAGATAAACATGAAGATTAAAGATGAGGCCATTGAGCAAGTGGAGAGCTTCAAATACTTGGGTTGTACTATCAGTAGTAACATGAACTGCAGTCAAGAAGTAAAGCAGAGGATAGCAATGGCAAAAGAAGCTTTCAACAAGAAGAGAAGCATTTTCTGCGGACCTATGGCAAGAGAAATAAGAAAGAGGCTAGTGAAGTGCTTTGTGTGGAGTGTAGCATTATATGGTGCAGATACGTGGATATTACGACGGAATGAGGAAAAGCGACTGGAAGCTTTTGAGATGTGGATATGGAGAAGAATGGAACGTATAAAATGTACAGACAAAGTAAGAAATGAAGATGTGCTATACAGAGTGGGTGAAAGAAGAACAATGCTGGAACTTATAAAGAAGAGGAAAAGAAATTGGATTGGCCACTGGCCTGCTGAAGGATGCTCTAGAAGGAATGGTCAACGGAAAGAAAGTTAGAGCCAGAAAAAGACATCAGATGATAGACAATATTAAAATAAATGGTGTGTATGCAGATACAAAAAGGAAAGCTGAGTCAAGGAAAGAGTCGAGAATGCTGAGTTTGCAGTGAAAGACCTGCTCTTGAGCAGAACACTATGAATGAAATGAAATGAATCTTTCGTTTTCCGATTAAGGTATTTTCATGTGCTTTTTTCTTCATTTCAATCAGAATTGCTAATCATCATTCCAAATCTTTAGCCTTCTTCACTTGTAATTTTTCTTTTTTGTTCCTGATGCTCCTTGCTGCTCTTATAGGGAAGTTCGGGTAATGTGGATCCTTCTATTTGAGTGGAACCTGTTAATATCTTCTTTAATTGGTGTTGCCCTCGAACAGAAAATATTTTAACTTCTTCCCTCATCAACTTTGACGGGTTCAAGTGCAGTGTATTTCATCCTTTGTCCGAAGAAGGGTTTATTTGTGATATTTATGAAAATGAACACTTTAAAAGTTTTTCAAGCTAAGAATCAATTCTTAATTTCTGCTATTGAATATCAGAAGTGTTGGGAAAACTCCTAAATATATTATATTATATTATGTAGATGCTGTTTTAATACTTGATTTGATATTATGTGGCACGTGGCTTATAAAATAATTAAACACAACAAAGGAATTCGGTTAACTTTACACGAATACGTATATTTTATCAATGAGGATGTAAAAATAATTCACTTAATTAATATTATTTAATATCCTCGTAATTTTACTAAACCCAAAGATCGTCACTTTCTGCAATTAATGCCATGTGAATGTTATAATCAACTTTTTTTTCAAAACATTAAATAAATATCAACGCTTTTTAATTATGATCAGTCATAAATATTTTCAGATTAATATGTAGCTACCTGTCTGTATAAATTAATAGAGTAAATAAACTTAAAAATGGACTAAAAGCTAAGGTGGACTCTGGGGTCCACTTTATCCAAATATGGAGGTTAAAATGGACATTTCTTTTAATGTAAAAAAGTTTATAAATCATGAAAATGTTTCCATATTTGAATAAAATAACAATACTATTTCATAGTTACAACACTAATGATAATCAATGTATTTAAACAAAATTCAAATCCCTTAATTAAAAGAAGAAAAACAACAAATTAAAAACAGGGGTCCAAAATTACCCGAAGTTCCTCTGAATATGTTTACAATAAAATATTCGTCTTCGATCTTGTCCGTCCGCCCTATTCCTATGAAGCTTCTGAGTAGTATAAAATGTCCTCCAGATGCATTATTATTAGAGAAAAGAATTCATCGTTATAGAGATCAATTTACTGAACACCTAGAAAGAATGAGTTACAACCGTATTCCTAGAAGAATTTTTTTATTATAAACCTAAAGGAAGGAGAGATTTAGGAAGACCACGGAAATGTTGGTTGGAGAATATGTGAAGCCGGAAGAGGCTTAAGATCCTAATCCATAATTGAGGAAGAAGAAGAATAAGAACAAAATATTATTAAATAATAATAATAATAATAATAATAATAATAATAATAATAAAAGTATTTTTAGATTCTTGAAATCTTGATATTGTTTCGGAGAATTATTTTATACCGTGTAACATTAATATTAGTGATTTCCGTTTCCGGAAAGGGGTCTATGTGGGAGGTAGTCATCGCAGACGATAAAATCTAGTTAGTTTGCCAGGTGTAGCAGTGATTTGCGGATATTCTTATCACCTGGCCTCTAATGAGCTAAGAAATGCTTGTAGCAATTCCAGGGCAGCTGGTGGAATACATTAAAGAGATTACAACCCATTCCTGCAGCACAACTTTCTCAGACATTCGCGGAATAAACATCGCAGCTGCACCGTACCATTTCTTTCACAGTAATTAATGGTTATTGGCGAGACAAACTGTTCTCACTGGAAGACTTTAACTTCCGGAGGCATCAGATTTATGAGACCTTTCCGTTCTCTCTTATATGGAAGAGAATTAACAATTGAAATTTACTTGCCACTTTTGGAAACTTGGATAGTAGCTTAACACGTAGATATTTTATTCAATATCGGCCGCGGGGGGCAAGTGGTAATGTTCCTTACCTTTAATTCCAAGGGACATGGGTTCAAACCCAGCCGTGGTCGATGGATTTTTTAGGATGGAAAAATCCAAATAACAAGTCATCCGGGAGGGACTTTAAACCATGGGTCCCGAGTCTGAAGAGAACCAAAAGCCTGAATAAAAAAGGACCCTGTGCAAAATTTGCATACCGTTTCTCACCCAGTAATATCTTAGTTACCCACTATATGTCTCACCGAGGCTCTAGGCCAACCCTCTATCACTCGCTGACATCCAGGGGTAAATGAATTAACATGGTTAATAAGTTCCCATTAGCGAGCACCCTAATACCGGCACAGAGAAAGAAAAGGCTTAAGAAGAAGATATTTTATTCGATACTTAATTAAATAAGGTGCTGCCTTATCATGCAGTGGGCTCAGGTTCGATTCCCGGTCATCATCATCATCCTTATCATTATCATCACCATCCTCACCGGTGTGGAAAGCAACGAGAAGCTACCACACCTATAATTCCCTAGTAAAGCTGCAAAGCATAGCATGAAAATGCTATGATTGCAGTGAAAGACCTGCCCTTGCGCAGAATTGCTATGGAATGGAATGGAATGGAATTAAATAAATATGTGCTCTCTCTCTATCTACCTCTCTCTTACTCTATATCTCTGTATCTCTCTATATCATATCTCTACATCTCTCTCTAACTCTATATATATATATATATATATATATCATCTCTCTCTATCTCTACATCTCTCTATATCTCTCACTCTCTCTCTCTCTCTCTCTCTCTCTCTCTCTCTATATATATATATATATATATATATATATATATATATATATCACCTCCCTCCCCCGTCAACATAAAATGTTTAACTCCGGATCACATACAGTATTCTACTTATTTCTACACACAAGGAAATGGGTTGCTTCTCCGGGTGAATGGTCAGTTCAATTCCAGGACCACCCGAGGTAACACGAACTCATTGTACTAATTGTTACTTTTTAAAAATTCAAGATATTAAGAGTTTTGAAAGTGTCATCACGTGTAGAAAATTGTTCTCATTTATGCCGCGGTGGACTAGAGCTTATGCTCCTTCCCTCCGGTCCCGAGGGTCGCGGGTTCAAACCCGGCCGGGGTCGATGGATTTTTTAGGATGGAAAAATCCAAGGAGCAAGTCCTCCGGGAGAGACTTTAAGCCGTGAGTCCCGAGTCTGAAGATTTTCAGGCTCGTAAAAGATCCTTAAACCTGAATAAAAGGCCTCTAAGCAAAATTTACCGAATTTTCCCGTCCTACTACTACCTTCGTTTTCTAGATATCAGTATGAGGCAGAACGCTGACCACGGGCCACTCCAATGATATCTATACGAAAACAAGTGTAACTAAATTGGTATGGTTCAATTTCTTCCCTGTAGGGGGAGTGCGTTAAATCTCGTTGAGGGAAACAAGGGCTTACAAGAAGATAAAAATATTCTGCTACGTAAACTAATAACAAGGAGAATAGTTCTAATTTCAGGTGGCTCCCCTTCAGGCACTTACGTGTCCGTCGCCGTGGCGTAGTCGGTAGAGTCCCTACCTTCCATTTCGGCAACCCGGGTTCGATTCCCGGCGGGGTTGGGGATTTTTAATCTCCACCTTGGGGTCTGGGTGTGTGTCTTGTCCTTGTGTCTATATGTGAGAATTACAGAAAGTTAACAAAAAAGGTAAAACATGAAGGAAAACGAAAAAAAAAATAGAAACATTGTTCTTAGGCAAAATGTCTGTCTCTGTGGCGTAGAAGGTATAGTCCCTACCTTCCACTCCGGCGACACGGGTTCGATTCGCGGCGGGGTAAGGGATTTTTAAAATCTCAACCTTGGGACTGGGTGTGTGTCGTGTCATAGTTGTACCCGTTAGGTTTAATTCTTCTAAAAAATGATTTATAATTTTACCTTTTGTTTATATTGCATTGCTTGGTTACATTATTTACACAGTTGACTATACTCATAAGTAGAAAATGTATTTGTATTTATTACATTCATCTAACGAAGATACAGTGTACTGAAAAATAGTCCGTTGCCGTGGCATAGTCGGCAGAGTCCCTACCTTCCACTCCGGCGACCCGGGTTCGATTCCTGGCGGGGTATGGGACTTTAAATCTCCACCTTGGGTCTGGGTGTATGTGTCTTGTCATTGTGTCTATGTGAGAATTAAAGAAGGTTAACAAACAGGTAAAACAAACAAAGAAAAGCTAAAACAATAAGGAAAACCAATATAAACAAAATAAAGTATTTAAGCAGTCAGATCTTTATTCGGTAGATGGCACCTGGATGATAGTGGTGAATGATTGTGTAAACTAGTGGCACCAAGAAAACCCCAACCTCCTCTTGCTTTATCGTCGGCTATCGCCATAAAGATATGTCGTCAATAAGATACGCCTTTCGTTCAACCATTAATACTGAAGTAGGTGAAAATGATATGAATTACACCCAACTTTGCTTGCACTAATATTAAATTTCGATTTATAAGACCAATGTCAACCTTGGTATCTTTACCTGTTGTGGTGGAGTGGCTTGCATGTTTAAATGACCCCGAAAGCTATGCTTGGCGGTAGCATTGCTGCCGAAAGTGTTACCCATGTCGGATAGGTCGAAGGCGATAAGCCAGACGAAAAAAGTACCTTGGTCGAAAGGGTGACGATTTCACTGTAAAAATACAACTGTCAAGAAACGCGGTCATATGTTCCACTGGGGTATAATTCTCCGGAGGTAAAATAGTCCCCCATTCAGTTCTCCGTGCGGGGACTACTTCAGGGAATCCATGCCAAAGGCTCAAATACAGGGACATGTTCCTAGGAACATGGAATGTTAGGACTTTATACAATAGCGGGGCGCTAGAGATATTAATGCGGGAATTAGATAAATCGCCCTTGGAATAGTAGCTTTACAGGAAGTTAGATGGCCGGGAGAAGGTAATCAGGAATCTGAATGCTTTGCATTATACTACGGGGGTGCAGCAAGACCTGAATTTGGAATTTTAGTCCGAAAAAAGGATCCTCTCAGCTATACGAGGTATTAAGTTTGTCAGCGATAGGATATCGTAGGCCTATATAATTCTAAGGGGTAAACAAACTTTAATGCATGCTATTATGCATTACAAGGACTCTTCGTCCCAATTCCTTTCAAAAAACGCTAAACTGAAAATATATAAGTTAAAACAGTTATTCTCCCAGTTATATTAAGTGGAAGCAAAACATAGACTCTTTCTTTAAGAGAGGAAAGAAGATTGCGAGTGTTTGAGAATAAAGTTCTTAGGAAAAATTTTGGGGGAAAAAAAAAGACATGAACTGACAGATGAATGGAGAAAACTATATAATAGTGAGCTACATGATATGTAGCCAGATATAATAAGAAAAGTTAGGTCTCGTAGACTGCGATGGACAGGACATATGACACATATGGGGGATGAAAGAGATGCATGGAAGCTTCTTGTAGGAAAACCGGAGGGAAAACGCCCAGTTCGTGGACCAAGAATGAGGGAAAATAACATTATCCATGATATGAGGGAAGTTGATTATACAGGGGATGATTGGAAATCATTAGCTCAGGATAGGGATGTCCGCGCGACCATGAACCTACGAGTTCAATAGAGCCAGTGAGTTAGTTTGTTAGTTCGTTAGTTAGTTAAGAGCAATGTCATCTACTTAAGCACCAAGCTTAACGAATTCGACCTTCATTTTCTTATATGCCGAGTTGTTCCGAAAAAAAATTGCTGCCGCTATAGCGTTAACTATATATATATATATATATATATACATACATACATATAGCCTGTATATATTTAAATTATGGTCAGGGTCATTTTCTGTATGTACTAGATAGGGTAGATGAAAAATAATTAAATATTTTCTCAACCTATTTTTTTTTTCACGAGAACTACTCCTTCGGAATTCACTAAAAACACACATTCTCAAATAATATTCTACTATATTAGAAGTAGACTATTTTAATGTCTTTTTATCGGATTTTCTCATGTATTCATATGTAATTTGATATGTCAAATGAAGAGAATTTTAAATTGATCTCTGGGTGCCTCTCCATGAAAGGCATAGATACTTGTTTTAAAAGATGAAAAGCACGATCATACCTCCCATCATGAGCCTTATGAACAAAGTTCACGTCATTAGAACATGTTGAATCCTGCAGTAAATTCTTAACTTGTGATATAATAAAGGTGCGCACATAACGCCTGCCAACAAAGAATATATATCCTATTTCAACATAAAGTTTGCTATAGCATTGTTAACCATATATAGAGGAAATAATACAAATAACCAGATTTTAAGTACCCAGATAAATATAAATATATATATATAGGCCTATAAGGACATAAATATTTTATCTAGACACTTTTTAATTCTGACATATTAAAAATTTTCTCCACTATATATTATAAAAGTCCATAATTTGCATAAGGGATATATATTTGTATATTTGAGATGGCATACATTACGAAAATACAGCTTTTTATACAGCAGAGATGATAATAGACTTGGATTTCAGGGTATGGGTTTTAATTTACTTTAAACAATTGCGATCTTTTAATTCTTTTTTTTCTTGAGTAGCACATTGTTGAACCATAGCCTCTCCTTTGTTTGGAGTTACTAAACCAAGTTAATTTTAATTACCTTATTTGCCCATAGATGTCATGAATGACATTCGGTCAACACACCGACTCAATGAGACATCTAACAGCAACTAAGGTATTACTAGGATGTTGAGGTCGGTAAATTTTGCTTAGAGGCATCTTTATTCAGGCTTCAGGATTTTTTACGAGCCTGAAAATCATCAGACTCGGGATCTACGGCTTAAAGTCCCTCCCAGTGGACTTGCTCCTTGGATTTTCCGTCCTAAAAAAATCCATCGACCTCGGCCGGGTTTGAACCCGCGACCCTGCTAACCAACTAATTCATTGTCCTCGAACCCATAGGTTCATGGACGCGCGGAAATAAGCTCTCCACACATCCCTATCCTGAGCTAATGTTTATCAATCATCCCCTGTATAATCTACGTTTCTCAAATCATAGTTAACATTATTCTCCTACGTCTTACTGCCTATATGACGCTTTCAATCTGGTTTCCCTACAAAGAGTTTCCATTCCTCTCTTTCATTCAACATTCGTGCCACATGTCTTGCCCATCGTAGTCTATGAGACTTAATTGTTCTTATTAACTCAGACCCTGCCAACTTATAACCCAGTCGCCATATCTCCAGCTCTGAAGTTTAAGTTATACGAGCGGTAAAGGGAGGATTCGCCCTCAACTGCCAATAAGGAAATGGCTGTTGTGCGAGTAGATGTCTGCCACAACCAATCACTGCTCTTGACGCAGCTATAGTGCGCTAGTGAGTTTTAAATTGCTGAGTTGTCAGCTGTATGTCTGCTAACCGCATACATGGAGCGGGCACTCCCACTGAATATCCATATCGGCAACACTGTCGTGAAAACGTCAAGGCCGGAGAATCAGTGGCTGCAGTATAGTTAAATCCTTTTGCCTAAGGTCTGATCTATTCGTAACGTTTTGTCGTCAGTCTTGCATGATCAAATAAGACTGACACAAAAATCGTCTGGCTACACTACTCAGACTTGTTCTCAGTCTTTGTGTCAATCCGCCGTCTTGCTTGTACACAAAGCTCTAGCCCATCAGTCTTTTACGAGTTTGTCAAACCTCATTCAGTTCATGCAAAACGTCCAATTTACCGTACACACGCAAAGTTTTGTTTGACAAACTTGGCATGATCGTGCAACACTGACGACAAAACGTTACGTGTAGACCCGGCCTAAAACTGAATATGATAATAAAAGGAAAGAAAGATTTTTGAAGTTGCTTACTACTTATTTCTAAATTAGATATAATTGAAATCTAATAATTTGTTTAGTTAGAGCCGAAAGTAAACAAAATTTAACGAAAACCATTTTTAAGTACATTTTTGGTAAAATAACTTACCCGTTATAAAATACAGCTTCATTTATTTTAACTGGATCGACACTCATTGTACATGTTTAATGTTATTTATTAACTAATATGACAAACTTGTAGCGTAGCTCAATACATTATTACATACGTCATGTGCACTTCTTCACTTCACAGGCCAGGCAAGTTGCCTGTTCCATCTCATATTGTGCTGTCCATCTTTTCACAAGCCTTCCTACATTCCTTGATCATCTTGGCTTATAGTTAGATACTGCTTTTGGTAATCTTGTTACATTCATTCTTTCTACATGTCTAAACAATTTATCTCTATATTCTTTGATGTTTTTATTCAGTGGAGATATATATATATATATATATATATATTATATATATAACTTTTAACTCTATTCTTAAAAATTCATTCTTTATACGATCCAATCTTGTGCAGCCTTTTGTTCTTCTAAGGAAGTTCATTTCTACGCTTTGCATTCTACTTTGTAATTTGTTGGTCATTATCCAAGTTGAGAATTATATCAGGGAATTAGTATAGAGAAGAAAGGGTTTCAGGCTAGAACAAACATAATTCGGAATGAAAATGGGGATATGATTGCAGATTCTAGAATTATATTAAATAGATGGAAAAGTTACTTTAATCAGCTATTAAATGTACATACAGAACAGGACATTGAGGAGGATAATTTACAGACAGCAGAAATGCTAGTCGCAGAGCCAAGTGCATTAGAGGTTGAAATGGCGATTGAAAAATTGAAAATGTATAAAGCATCAGGTTCAGATGAGATCCCAGCAGAACTGATAAAATCACGGGGAGAAAAATTGATGGACAAGATACGCTGGTTGCTTAGTATGATTTGGGTGAAAGAAGCTCTTCCAGATGAATGGAAGGAATCAATTATCGTACCAATTTATAAGAAAGGAGATAAAACTGATTGCAACAACTACAGGGGCATCTCATTACTTTCAACTTCGTACAAAATTCTAACAAATATATTAGTAAGCAGACTTACTCCCTATATTGATGACATTCTAGGAGATCATCAATGTGCATTTAGAAGAAACAGGTCTACAACAGATCAGATTTTTAGTATAAGACAGATTTTAGAAAAGAAATGGGACTGTACATCAACTATATGTAGACTTCAAAAAAGCATATGATTCAATTAAGAGGGAGAAATTATATAGTATCCTGCTGGAGTTCGGAATTCCTAAAAAGTTAGTTAGACTTATACGAATGTGTCTAAATGGCTCAAAGAGTAGGGTGCGTGTAGACAAACAGTTTTCAGACACTTTTGAAATCCAGAATGGGTTGAAGCAAGGAGATGCATTATCTCCTCTACTATTTAATTCTGTACTAGAGCATGCCATTAAATCTTTAGAGAATGAGGAAGGCTTACAACTGAATGATATTAATAAGCTGTTAGTTTATGCTGATGATGTAGTACTACTGGCCGATAGCGAGGAGATACTAAAGGCCAACACGCACACACTATTGAGTAACACTAAGAAATTAGGACTGGAAGTATATATCAGTAAAACTAAATATAATGGTC
Source organism: Diploptera punctata (assembly GCA_030220185.1). Taxonomy (NCBI): domain Eukaryota; kingdom Metazoa; phylum Arthropoda; class Insecta; order Blattodea; family Blaberidae; genus Diploptera; species Diploptera punctata. The sequence continues at coordinate 1,759,989 of JASPKZ010000046.1, forward strand.
ACACGTAGAAATTCAGTATATAATGGAAATGGACAGCTAATGACAAATGAGGGAAATTTTGAGGAAGTGGCTGAATTCAAATACCTAGGAACAATAATCACAAATAGGAATGAGATGCACAAAGAAATTAAACATAGGCTCAATTCTGGAAATGCATGCTATTATGCATTGCAGAGACTCTTGATGTCCCAACTCCTTTCAAAAAATGTTAAACTGAAAATATATAAAACTATTATTCTACCAGTTATATTATATGGATGCGAAACATGGACTCTTACTTTAAGGGAGGAAAGGAGATTATGAGTATTTGAGAATAAAGCTCTTAGGAAAATTTTTGGACCAAAGAGAGATGAGCAGACAGGTGAATGGAGAAGACTACATAACAATGAACTACATGGTCTTTATAGAAAGCCAAATATAATAAGAACAGTTAAGTCTCGTAGACTGCGATGGGCAGGACATGTTGCGCGAATGGGGAATGAAAGATGTGCATGGAAACTTCTTCTAGGAAAGCCAGAAGGAAAACGCCCAGTTGGTAGACCAAGAATGAGGTGGGAGAACAACATTAACTATGATTGAGGGAAGTAGATTATACAGGGAATGATTGGAAAGCATTAGCTCAGGATAGGGATGTATGGAGAGCTTATGTCCGCGCGGCCATGAACCTACGGGTTCGATAGTGCCAGTGAGTAAGTAGGTAAGTTATCCAAGTTTCGCTCAAATAAAGTAATGCAGGAACTGCCAATGTTTTATAAAACTTCAATCTAGTATCTCTTCTTACTTTGATCTTTAATGTTCTATGTATAGTTCCGCATATCATTTGAAATTTCGACAGTTTCATATTTATGTTTCTTTCAGTTTTTGTGTTTATAATAAAATAACCCAAATAATTCGAATGTATTACTTTTCATTATGCTTGTTGTCTGTTATGATTTTTGGTATTATATGTTAATTTCGTCCACCGCTTTGGTCTCGAGGTAGCGTGCTGCCGTGGCACGCAGCGGGCCTGGGTTCGATTCCCGGTAGGAACAGGCACCTGGATGAGGTTTTTATCGGGGTTTTTCCTCACCTGTAAGACAAATGTCAGTAAGCTTAGGGCCCAACGGTCCCCGAAAATCATCCGGCCATCATCATCATCCTAATCATTATCATTATCATCCTTCACCGGTATGGAAAGTGACGGGAAGCTACCATACCTATAATTCCCTAATAAAGCTGCGAAGCATAGCATGAAAATGACATGATTGCAGTGAAAGACCTGCCCTCGGCATTTTGAAGAAATTAACATCCATCCATCCATAGTAATTCTGCCCGAGGGAATTACTATGGATGGATGGATAGATGTTAATTTCCTCAGAATGCCACTTTTTTATGTTATGTGCACTATCATCCCAATTGTTTTAATTTTCTTCCCATTATGTTTACTTCACAAATAGCGGTTTCTAAACATTTGACCGATTGAGCGATTAACAAATTGCCCGTTAAGACCTACTATGTTAACTTCAGTTAATTGAGTACGCCATCCTTGATTGATGATATATCATTCTTCGTCCCGCTGGGGATATGGATGCTCCCATAGTGGAAAGTTTCTTAACCAGACTAATTTAGTTAAGCTTATTTTCCCACAGATGTCAGCGAGTAACATGTGATTAGTACATTGCATCGGGAAGACATCTAGTAAGAAACTAGGGTATAGGATGGAGGAAAATCAGTTAAATTTTGCTCAGAGGCTTTCTTGTTCAGGCTTGAGGTTCTTTCACGAGCCTGAAATCCTACAGACTCGGGACCCACGTCTTAAAGACCCTTTCGGAGGACTTCAATCCTAAAAATCCATCGACTCACGGCCGACATGTCATCCTTACTTTTTTTTTTAGATGTTATCAAATTGTACGCCTCCTGGAATTTTATTTTTATTTGCCATTTTCTATGTTTCTTTACAGACTTTAGTGTAGTTAATTATTTGTATAATTCATATGACAATACTAATAATTGAAATTAAAATTAAATAACTAAACATGCAAAAGCAAAAACTTTTATCCTCCTGTAAATTTCACGTATATTTAATTTATTCTTATTATATATAAAGGGCTTCCAATATAAAACCGGACCGGCCTTACGGAGTTTCACCCGGCACGCAGTGCTGTCTCTTCCTCCCGCAATTCACCCTGCCTGCCACCCGTCCTTGAACTGTTTCTTACCTTATAGAAAATGCTGGGATCACCTTGGTTTAGACAATGAACACGTGTACACTTGTAAGGTTTGAGTTTTAACAATTTTGTTGCTGTATGTGCAGAAGATACTGAAATCCCAACTTGTGCTAAATTCGGTAATGATTTTTGTGGTGAACGTTCCAAAATTTTCGCCAATTTCGTCTAATTTTTCTTCGGTGAGAACCGTACGCCTTCGCGTGTGTTTCTTATTTTTTACTGAACCAGTGGTCTCAAATTTAGTCACAAGATCGTGGATTGTCGATCTGGAAGGAGGTAATTGTCCAGGGAAGTTCCGAATAAATTCCTCGCGAACGCGACGAGCTGATTCGTATTTATAATAACATTTACACACATAAATGCGCTGCTCTAATGTCAGCTGACGTCTCATCTTGTCGAACGATAGTAAACTGACTAATTCAAGGACGAGCGGCTGGCAGAGTGAAATGCGGACGAGGAGAGAGCGCTGCCTGACGGGTGAAACCCCGTGAGGCCGGTACGGGTTTATATTGGAAGCCTTGTATATACCCACACCTCCCCTGATTGAGACATTGGTGCTCCCCTGGCGGAAAGTTTTTAACTAACTAATTTATTTCTCTACAGATGTCAGTGACATCTAATGGACAACTAAGTTATTAGTTGGCTGGGAACGCCGGTTAAATTTTGCAGAGAGACACTAATTTAGGCTTAAAGCTCTTTTACGAGTCCGAAAATCATCATACTCGGGACCATGGCATAAAGTCCATCCCGAAGGACTTGTCCATTTGATTTTTCCATCCTAAAAGCCATCCATCCTGGCCTAGTTTGAACCTACAATCCTTGTGACTAGAGGCAAGGAATATAACCACTAGCTCACCGCTGCCATTTTCATCGTATAGGCCTACATAGATGTTGCAAAATAATTTTTTTTTTCTTCTTTCAGATTATGGGATGAAGATACATATAAATAAGATGAAGGCCATGATTATAGGAAGGAAACTAAGGAACATAAACATGAGGATTAAAGATGAGGTTATTGAGCAAGTGGAGAGTTTTCAAATACTTGGGTTGTACTTCAAGTAGTACATCAACTGCGGTCAAGAAGTAAAGCAGAGGATAACAATGGAAAAAGAAGCTTTTAACAAGAAGAGGAGCATATTATGCGGACCTTTGGCAAAATAATTACGGAAGAGGCTAGTGAAGTGCTTTGTGTAGAGTGTAGCATTGTATGGTGCAGAAACTTGGATATTACGACGGAATGAGGAAAAGCGACTGGAAGCTTTTAAGATGTGGAAATGGAGAAGAATGGAACGTATAAAATGGACAGACGAAGTAAGAAATAAAGATGTGTTAGACAGAGTGGGTGAACGAAGAATAATGCTGGAACTCGAAAAGGAAAAGAAATTGGATTGGCCACTGGCTAAAAACAACTGCCTGCTGAAGGATGCCCTAGAAGGAATGGTCAAGGGAAAGAAAGTTAGAGGCAGAAAAAGACATCAGATGATAGACAATATTAAAATAAATGGTTTGTATGCAGATACAAAAAGGAAAGCTGAGTAAAAGAAAGGAGTGGAGAATGTTTAGCTTGCAGTGAACGACCTGCTCTTGGGCAGAACACTATGAATGAAGATCACATGCGATCGGCTTATTTTTTTACTGTAGGCCTATTAGTGAAATAGTGGGTTCTGAGTTTTCTTTTTTTTGTAGTGGTAGTAGTTGTAGTGACTATTTAACTCATGCCCCAAATGGGAGTCAATGACGAATCACGTTTCAATGATTTCTGTTTTACAACCAATCAGAGTCGTGTTTCACGAAATATTTACCAGTGTTAAATTTACCATATTAAAGAAAGCTCCTCTTTTTTAATATTCTGAACAGTCTGACCATTATTTTGCAGTGACTGAACCTGTGAGAAATACGGCTACCAGATTGATTATATAGTGCATAGATGCCAACATATAGCGCTTGCAGGAGTTAATATAAAAACATTTGTAGCAATTTATTATACCACCAAAAAAAAACAAACCACTGTTTGCACTTTCTTAAATGTATTTTTTCCCAGGTAACAATCCATAAAAATATAATTGTCATATTTACATCATACATCAGAAATGAATTATATACAGTTTGATGTGTTTCATTTTTTCTCCACTAGAGAGCATTCTTACAATATTGCGTTCCTTTGGCAATAAATAGTATGATCTGGTTGCAATGATAAACAAAAGAAGCAGATGAAGCGTACCCTATCATTTCTCATTTGTTTTCAAACATCGTCGTTTACATTAAATATATAAATATTTTAAAATAACTATATTTAAATAATGATTTGTGAGTAAACAGCTTAATTTATTCGTTAAATAGTTCTAACAAATGCCACTCTTGATTTCCAAATTATCGATAAATTGGAAATCACTCGTGGCATTACTTATGATAATTTATTTAATGGCGGAATTTAAAAATATAGGTCATTAGCACCGCAATTCAAAGCTGGATAATAATTTTGTTCAGATACCCCTTATTTCAGACTTAAGGTTATTTTACGTGCTGCAAACATATGACACCGGTTTTGCTTATTTTACGAAGAAAGTCATACTAAGATTTTTTCTGTCTATAATGACATAACAGCCAAATTTAGGCCTTAACCTCCCCTTTGTTAGGAGTTACTAGACCAAGTTAATTTAGTTACGCTTATTTCCCTAGAGATGTAATATGCCGCCAACATACCGACCCAATGAGACATATAGTCAATTAATATATTAGTAGGATGAAGAAGGTCGGCAAATGTTGGAAAGAGGCCATTTTATTCAGGCTTACCGTAAGGTTATTTTTTTTTTACGAGCCTCAAAACCTTCGAACTCGGGACCCATTGGTTAAAATTCCTCCCTGAGGACTTGCTCCTTGGATTTTTCCATCCTATAAAAAATCATCGATCCAGACCGGGTTTCAACCCGCCACTCTTGAGACCAGAGACAAGGAACATAATCACTAGTCAACCGCGGCCGATACAAATGATTTTTCTATCTATATTCGGGTTTTTACAGCTGCTGCCATCTTCCTGGGCCAAACCTCCAAAGCCTATGATCTTGGGCATCTTCAATGCTTAGCCTTCTTGCTTGCATTACTATCATCATGCTTTCTTCCATGTTAACTTTGGTCTCCCTCTTTTCTTCTGTCTGCTCGGTTGCCATTGATACAATAGCTTCGGTCATTGCTCATCTTCTAATCTTAAAATATGTCCTAACTAGCTCACTGGCACTATCAAACCCGTAGGTCTTTTTCAAGTCTATGTATAGTTGATGTACAATGCCATTATGTTCCCATTTATTTTCTAAAATCAGTCTTAAGCTAAAAATCTGATCTGTTGTAGACCTGTTACTTCTAAATCCACATTGATGATCTCCTAGAATCTCATCAATATAAGGAGTAAGTCTGCTTACTAATATATTTGTTAGAATTTTGTACGAAGTTGAAAGTAATGAGATGCCCCTATAGTTGTTGCATTCAGTTTTATCTCCTTTCTTATATGTTGGTAAGAGCTGGAAGAGCTTTTTTTATCCTAAATCATATTAAACAGCTGGCTTATCTTGTCCATCAATATGTCCTAACCATTTTAATTCTTTCTCAATTCTTTCAATTGTGATTTCTTCTGCTTCCAATATGTTTCTAATTTCCTTATTTGTGACATGTTCTAATTTTGACTTTCTAATGATTTTTACTTTCTTAAAAAATCATTGACTCCAGGCTGAGTTTGAATTAGCGAATTTCGGAAACAGAGATGATTGTTGTAACTACTAGTTCACCTGGACCGATTATTTTTCAAATGGAGTTCACGCCTTTTAACACTCAATATTTTTAATAGAGGTATACATGTATCTTCACTAAACCATAATGTGTTAATGTATGGAAACATAATAAAGACATTAGTATAATATTGTTAAAGTACTTTGCATAACACAGCTCGAGACCCTCGCCCCGAGGCACAGTATTCCAAATAAAAATAAGCAATGACTTTTTAAGAATCAGTTAATAGTATTATGAACAATGCAAAGCTGTGCAACTGGTCAGTCGAGTTCCAATAAAAGCTTGTATTACTGTAACATGTGTTTGTAATTAGTGATCATTCAACTGACCATAAAAGATGGAACACAAACACCACAACGGCTGTTTTTTGTGTCTATTAAGGGAGGACTTTAAAAGAACACTCCTTTTCTTCATGAAACAAAACCTGTTTTGCTCATGTTTAAATTATGCTGCACTGATAAAGTGACCACGTGATAGCTAACAACAAAGCTGCATTAAAACGACCCACTTCATTTCCTTTAACATTTTTTTGCTATTTATAGTCACTTTAACAACAATGGTCAGATTGGGATTTTTTTCTGTAGGTTATTTACTTATAGTTGTAAATATGTACATATAACTGTATGAATGGAAGAAAACCGGCTTGCAAAAAGAGCTAAAGAAGTTAGACCAATGGACGGGAGAAGAATAAGAGGAAGACCAACCAAGAGAGGATAGACAGTCAATGCAAATCCAATACGTCTTCATCCGAGGAGTAAGTAAAGTAAAGTAAGTAAAGTAAAGTGATCCCACAACAGACCCGGAGGCCCTTGGGGTAGTAGGAGGTTAAGGCTCCCACTTTTTCTAGACAATCGGCACTTTATGTCAACCGGGTTGTCAGCCCTGCGTGACTGCCGCCTTTACCCCAGAACAAGCGTCTGGTACTCATTTCCGTTAGAGGCTGAGTCGACCCCAGGGCCATAGTGCTGCCAGAGGGTTTGGGTCAGTTTAAAAATCCTGACCCCAATGGGACTTGAACCCTCGACACTCCAGCTTGTAGCTCAGTGCCTTAACCACTACGCTACGGCGTGTCCCCCTTTCATCTGAGAAGTAATTTTAGAAATAAACAGGATGAAAATCCTACAATTTATGAATAAGAAGAGAAGAAGAAGAAGAAGAAGATAACTGTACATGTTATGATGTTAAATAAACATTTTCTGTGTTTAATAACTTATGTTTCACTGGATGAGTGGAAGAAATGGCTTTATGGCCTTAAACTCTTCCAGTTTAAATAAATTATTATTAGTGACTATTATTATTTTTACCTCGAAACTCTTGGATGCAAGAAATAAGAACTGGAATGAGAACAAGAGGACTGGAGAACATAGAGTGGATGGATAGAGACGAGTGGAGAAGAAAAATAAAGCTTCTTCTTCTTCTTCTTCTTCTTCACTTCACGGGCTAGGCAAAAATTGCCTGTTCCGCCTCACAGTTGTTCTGTCCATATTTTCACTGGCCTTCCTACATTCCTTGAACCTCTTGGCTTGTAGTTGAATGCTGCTTTTGGTAATCTTGTTACATTCATTCTTTCCACATGTGTAAACCATTTCTCTCTATATTCTCTGATTTTCTCATTCAATGGATATATAAAGTAATGCAGGAACTGCCAATGTTTTATAAAACTTCAATCTAGTATCTCTTCTTGTTATTCTTGAATGTTTTACGTACAGTTCCCCATATCATTTGAAATTTCTACAGTTTCATATGTATGTCTCTTTCAGATTTTGTGTTTATAGTAAAATTACAACCCAAACAATTAAAATGTGTTACTTGTTCCAGAGATTTGTTGTCTATTACGATTTTTGATCTTATATGAATGTTTCCCCAAAATGCCATTACTTTTGTTTTTTTCTTTTGATATTTTAAAATTATATTCTTGTCATAACTGATTTAATTGATGTAAAGAGTACTGCAAATTATTTTCATTTTCTTGAAATCGTCAGCATACATTAAAACGTTTAATATTTTAAAACGGTTCATTCTTACACCTATATTAACTATATTTCAATTTTGGATGATGTCATTAATATATAGATTAAAATGAGTAGGTGATAAACTACCAGCTATAACGGCTGAGGGACTCGACATGCTAACCACATGTCACCCCTACACTGGCTGTTGATCATCTAACTCTGTGATTGACACATGTGGATGTGAAGGGCCAGCAGCCGGCTGGTAAAAGGGCAACCGCTGAAAAGTGGAAAGACCCTCAATCGGAGGTGATAAACTACACCCTTGTCTTACACTTATATTTATTAAAATAGCTTCGGTCTTTGATGTGCCTATGTTTATTATAATTTGAGACTTTACAAACAAACTTTTTATCACATAAATTAATTTTGCGAGGTAGCCATGTATTTCCATAATTTTCCATAATTTAAAAATAAAACTTTAGGCACAGAAATATGTGTAAACATTAAAAAATCTGTATATAAATAAAATTGTTATTATTGATAACTATTATTGTTATTCTCATAATAATATTAATATATTAATATTATTAGGTCTAATAATCTTAACCTGGTTCTCCAAGTTGGGGGGTTGTAGCGATGGGCTAGCTCCCCTTCTTACATAAAACTCAGGCAATGCTAAAAGGCCTAACGAAACCCAGGGAAGAATGAATGGATGCAGAGGAAAGAAACATGATTAGCAGAGACCTCAAAGAATAAGATGCTGAGGATAGAAATCTGTGGCGGAACAAAATAAATTTGGGCTAAAGGATAACTACTACAATGTAGAGAAAATCCTTATTAAAAATTATTATTATTATTATTATTATTATTATTATTATTATTATTATTATTATTATTATTATTATTATTATTATTATTATCGACAATTTCTTATGAATATGATTGATGATGATTATGAAGTCGTTTGATATTTTCAGGAAATTATGACCCGACTTTCCTGGTATTTGCTCTAAGTTTGAAGAAAATCACGAATAGATCAATACAGAAAATGCACATGGGACTGGCTTTCCAGTCTTGGTTTACTAATTTTTCATTTTCCTTGAATTAAAAAGTTTATTTACGGTAGTCATGTCTCTTATTTTCACTAAACTTTCAGCCAATCCTAGCATTTTATTTGTAAATATAAATTTAACAATTTCTGGTTCAATATGACATTTATAAAATGTACAGTTGTAACTCTTTCCTCATTGTTCAATGACGGAGCTAAAAATATATCTAAACATATTTAGTAAAATGTTAAAATATTAATATAAGAACGTACCTGATATATCAGTCATCCTAAACTAACATGAATTTTTGTTTAAATATTTCAAGTACTTAAAACCATGTAGGCCTTTCGGAAACATGTTTCACCTTCGGAATGTCATTTGATACTAAACTTGGTGTAATGTTGTATAATAGATTCAGATCTTTAGGTGTGTTTTTGTTCACCATGTTTTTGCTTCTTTTAAAATTGCTATTTTCTAGGGTGTTGTTGTTCTCTCTATGTAAGATTTTTGTTGAACTGATGGTCCGTTTCTAGTATATGTTTGGAAAATCTTGATTTTTTCTTCTTGATTGATATATATTCTTTTCATTTTATTAATCACGAAGAAAAATAAATGTTTGCCAAACATATACTGAAAACATGCCATCAGTTCAACAAAATCGATAATATCATGTAAATCTTGCATAGAGAGAACAAAAAATAAAGGATTAGCTTCCTAGAAGTCATAGGATTTTTAAAAGAAGCAAATAACATAGACATACTGAACGAAAACACACTCAGAGATCTGAATCCGTTATACAACTTACACACCACCTCAGTACCAACTTATATGCCGAACATGGAATATGTTTCTGAAAGCCCTACATGGTTTTAATTGCTTCACAAATTTTTTTAAACAGAAATTAATTTTAGTTGAGGACGACAGATATACCCGGTACTTATTTTGATATTTTACAATTTTACCACATAGTCTCAAGGTGATTCACGATTAATTTTAAAAGTATTGATTAAAGATATCTGTTTCAAATTCAGATAATATTCATTCATTCATTTTGAGAATTTTCCTCGTCATTGAGGGTTTCCTTGAACCAATCTTAGTAATTAACATGAATTAAAAACAAATAAATAAATATAAATGACTACGGACTTATAGACTATCAGTTTGCAACAAACATTCACAAATTTCCCTTAATTAAATTTCTCCATCGTTCTCTGTCCTCTTTGTTTTCATCTGTTCACCAAATTTCCTCATTGAATTTTGTTCTTCCAGGTTGTTCTTGGCCTTCCTTTTCTGTTCCTTCTTTCAATTTTCCATGCATAGACGGCCTTTGGTAGTATTCCATCCTGCATTCTTCCTACGTGTCCATACCATTTTAGCCTTCTGTGTTCAATCTCATCCATTATAATTCTTTTTGCATTCATCCATTTTCTAATTTCTGTATTTCTATTTTTTTTTTTTTTCCAGTCGAGATTTTCTGGCAGCTCTTCTCTATAATAAGATTATATTATTAATTTATCGATTAATTAAATAAAAATAAAACTTAGTTTTATTTCATTTTCATCTTTATTAAGATATAATTTAGTGACAGCTGTTTCAGTACACTACCTTCTTCAGACATGTTAAATTATGAATTGTGTTATTATAGTACATATCAACTGACCTAAGCAACAATACAACAATATTTATTTAAATTTTTAAAGGGGATTCATTCAAATCAAGTTTCAATTTATTTATTTCTACAGCTTCCAAAAGGTCCAACTTCTTACCCTTATCACAAACATGTAAAAGTTCAAAATTTTACTTTTCAATTTATTTATTTCTTTAAATTTTGAAATTTTACATGTTTGTGATAAGGGTAAGAAGTTGGGCCTTTTGGAGGCTGTAGAAATAAATAAATTGAAAAGTGGTAATAAGCTGTTAAATTCTCAACTTGATTTGAATTAATCCCCTTTGTTAAATTAAAAAAATTAAATAAATATTGTTGTATTGTTGCTTAGATCAGTTGATATGTACTATAATAACACAATTCATAATTTGTTAACATGTCTGAAGAAGGTACAGTATACCGAAACAGCTGTCACTGAATTATATCTTAATAAATATGAAAATCAAATAAAACTAAGTTTTATTTTTATTAAATTAATAAATATGTATTTTCATCAAGTAAACACCAACTCAATTGATTATTAATTTATTGAACTATGACAACGATTTAGTTTCAGTTGTTCAAGACAAACAGATTTTATAAGAACTTAATAATCGTTAGTTTTGCTTTTAAGATATTATAAAGCGTAGGTATAAGTTTGATACGATGGAATGAACTAAATTAATTTTCCACGAGTATGGAGTTGATCTATTCAAAATGTTGATGATAGAAGCACTTTGTTTGTAAGAGTGACAGTTAAAAATATATATAATAATGCACTTTAGGAGAAGAGATGGCTAAGGCAGGATCTGATAGATGAGTAGACAAGTTTGGTAACACAAAACAAATTGTAGCACGTCAGTCAGTCTGGCTGAGGAGGGTTGAAACATCTGTTTACAAGGATCAGTTTGATAAACATAAGGGATGATATGAATTAAGCTAATTTAGACAGACTGACCTTCCATAACTGTCAGCTGGTCATTACCATCGAAAATCTATGTTCAGCTCAATACATATTTGTTATTCAGAATTTGAAGCTGAGAAAAAATTTAACTGTTAACTATATCATTTTAATAGACGCAATGATTCACATCTCAAACAGCCGATATCTATCATCTGTTGTCCTCAATCATGGATACATAAAATGTTAAGCACACCGCATATCTGAATACCTCCCTGTAAAAGTAGGTTTTGAATGGAATTTTGTTTTCTTTAATAAGTATCTGCGTAAAAAAAAAAAAATATTGACAAGTTAGATTACTAGTATTATGTTTCATTATAATGCTACATATTTTTATTTAAGCCTACATATTTATCATAAGGTATACTGCATCGTTTAAAAATAATTACAGATTTTCACATAAAACCAACATCCTTGCCAAATATTAGCTAATTAAATGTATTATATGAGATTAAAGAAAGATAGTGATCCCACTACAGGCCATAGGAAACCCTTCGAGTAGTAGGAGGTTAAGGCACTTGATGTCAGCCAGGTTATCAGTTCTGCTGACGCCTGCATTTACCTACAGAACAAGCGTTTGGCACTCATTTCTTTTAAAGGCTGAGTCAATTTTTAATTTCTGATTTCAGGTAAACCTCTACTTCTAATGAACGGATTTCGCTGATTTTTTGACAATATCTACCTCGGTTTATTTTAATAGCACAGCCTATACTGAGTTTCGTTGCGAAACGTCAATAATTGTGACCGCTAAAGGAATATTCAAATTTTCGTTTGTGGTGAACTCCTACGCCTTATGGTTTAGAGAATAATAGATAGTTGCTAAATACTCCCCGTACCTGGTAACCTGTAGGTACAAATTTTCATAACTGGACCAACTACTTTGCCAGTTTTGTAAGCACAAATATAAGCAGACTGAAAAAAAAAAAATATATATATATATATATATATATATATATATATATAAGTATGAATATGAAAGTTTTCTTGGGTTTTTCGCGTCTTGGATTCAAGTTCGGCCTCTGGCCACTGATTCCGAAAATCTGAAATATATATATATAAAGATAATTTACATTATACAGAAAATTTTAAAGTGAAATCTGGGTATTTTGTATATCCAACACCAACAAGGATTTGACGATTCTCCTGTGTTCTTAGCAATACAGATTTGCCTTTATTATGAGCAGTGTTTCAATTCTCCCTCTGATGATCAGGACATCTTTATATCATTACATTTTCTTATGTGGTAGCAACTATGTCTGCTTATTCACATAGTGGGCAGATTGAGGTGCTGACAGTGCCTACCTTGTATACTGTATGTGTTCCTACAGGTAGTCGTGTTCTCAAATTGGCAATTAGGACTTTCAGTGGAATAGATGCCTTCAGTGGGTATTGCACTAGTTCAATGTTTTATCAGTAGTTATTATATTTCTGATAGGTTATCGATTAAATGTGATGTAGTAGTCAGAGATAACAGCGGCCTCTTTATCATAAGTAATGCCACGAGTGATTTCCAAGAGTGGCATTTGTTAGGATTATTTAACGAATAAAATTAAGCTGTTTACTCACAAATCATTATTTAATTATAGTTATTTTAAAATATGTATATATATTTTAATGTAAATGGCGATGTTTGAAAACAAATGAGAAACGATTGGTACGCTTCACTTGATTATTTTGTTCATCACTGCAACCAGATCATATTATTTATTGCCAAAGGATCGCAATATTCTAAGAATGCGCCCTAGTGGAGAAATTTATAACCAACATTATAGGTATTAATTAATTTCTGATGTCCTACGATGTAAATATGCCAATTATATTTTTCTGCAACGTCATTTCCTGGGAAATAATTCGCTTAAAAAAGTGCAAACAGTGGTTTCTTTGTTTTAATGGTATAATCAATTGCTACAAATATTTTTATATTATCTCCCGCATGCGCTATCTGCCGACATTCATGCACTGTATATACAATCTGGTAGCCGTACTTATTCAACAGTCAGTCACTGCAAAATAATGTTATGACCTATTCAGAATGTTAAAAAGGAGGTGCTTTCTTTAATATGACAAACTTCCGTTCATAAATCCGAGGCAAAACACGACTGTGATTGGTTGTAAATAAAAAATCATTGAAATGTGATTGGTCATTGACTCCCATTTGGGGCATGAGTTAAATAGTCAGGAATAAATAAATTTGCTTTTCATTTATTTTTTGAGAGGGGTCAAGTTTCATTGCAATCTCATCATTACGATTCATTACCCTAAAAGACTAAATTAATAACCCAGAATCAACACGAATTCAAATAAATAAAAAATAACTCAGCTTAAATATTATTTTCAAATAATACATAATGAATATTTATATCGCTCTCAAAAAAAATAATTTCCGCATTATTGAGTGGAATGCAGAACCGAAGTCTAAACAACGACTCCGGTTTTCCAATTATTATTTTTCCATAAAAAAACTATAAAAAATACTGAAAAATCCACAGGAATTGTTGCGAAACATGGTCATGATTCAAACATTGTTTTAGGAATATTCCACAATACAGCGTTTCTCCTTCAACCCAAAGTGATTTGTCACCAGAGGTTCCTGTCTAAAGCATCTTCTTCCCTCAAATCTCTAGCTTCCATACTTCTCTTTACTCCATGCATTTATTATTTTCTAGGCCTGCCTCTTCCACTTCTTCCATTAGCTTTCCAATTAAGTAATCTTCTTTGATATTCTCTCTTCTTCCATTCTTATGAGGTGTCCATACCATTTCAAACGTTTTTCTTCTATTTTTCTTAATTTTTTTTTAAACTTGCATAATTTTCCTTATTGTGCTGTTTCTGACCTTATTCCTTCTTGAAATTCAAACATTTATTTTTGTAATTAACAGCCGTAGATTTTCAGGTTTTATGGTTGTTGTGTAAACATTAAAAAATTGTAAAACCAAGTCGTGGTTCTGTTGTACAATTCCTCGTTAACTTTTTCCCTATCTACTTAAATATAACCAATAAACTAAAATAGATAGAAACATATTTTTAATCCTTCTTCTTCCTTCCAAGTATTAGGCCAAGGCCTGTTACGATCCTATAGAAAATTTTCCCTCCAGTTGATCCTTCCGAAATTCTCGCATAAGACTTGAAAGCATAATAATAGTCCCTTCGATTGGTTGCTGGCCAAAGGAAGGCAAGACCAGTGATGGGGCTGCCATCTTATAGCCTCTGGTCAGGCTTTTCTGGAGAAGAAAAGAAAATAAAGGAAAGAAGAAATGGAAGAAAGGAAAGACTCCTCGGATGCCCTCATAGCGTCGGGGTCGAAAAAAAACAAGAGTTAACCAAGAGAGGTTAGATAGTAAAGTTAAAAGAGTGCAAAACACAAGTAAGTGGAAGAAATGTTTTTGCTCAGCTTGGGCACCTTGTGGTCGCCATCCACATATCCCCTAGATGAGGACCCCTGAGGGTTATTTTTAATCCTAAAAATAATATAGTTACTTAGACGACTAGTTATTAAAACAGATGTTTAGTAACGAGATGCTCAAGTTAGAACACAACCGTATGGAGTGTTGTAATAGCAGCGATTTACTAAACCTAATTTTGTAACATGTTGTGTACAATATTTTATTTACGTTCAGAATATTTTAGGATATGTTGTATATTTAGCATATTTAATGAAATCTATTTATTGCAGAAAGGGTTGTAAGGGGTAGTGACGTGTGTATAACCTCTCCTACCCAATTCTCATCCTCACCTTCTCGTGGTACAACCCGTTTTCACAAACGAGGCTCTGAGGACCGAGTCATGGCGGTATAACCGTTCCATCGGGTACTGAGTAAATGCGGTATCATAATGTCTGTCCAGAGACTAAAATGTAGTAGCCCTACCACTGGACTACTTAGCGTCGGGCCAGTAATCTGTCCTAAGTAACTTCAAAACTACTTCCAAGTCTCAACATGAAAAAATCCAGAAGAAATTGAAATTTTAAATGCAAAAATATCTAAATTTTTAAGAATTTTAGGGTTAATAAATTCTATCTTCAAGCCACAGTTAGTCCAAAAGCATTCAAGATTAAAAGTGTATAAAACACTGGCTCTTCCAACTCTTTTGTATGGTAGCGAAGTATGGACGTTGAAACAGAAGGATATACAGAGATTTAGATCTGCTGAAATGAGATACCTTCGGAGGACTGCAGGATACACACTACTAGATCACAAAAAAATGAAGACATCTTAGAAGAATTACACATGGAATCTTTAGAAAACAAAATTTCTGATTATAAGTCAAGATGGATGCAACATGTTCATCGAATGGAAGATCACAGAATACCCAAACAAATGTTAAGATATCAACCTGCAGGAAGAAGAAGACCAGGACGTCCACTCAAAAGACTTTTGGATGGTGTTTCTCTTGAGGCCGAAACAGGTCAACAAATGGCCTAAATTCGTGAATGTACTATGATGATGATGAGGATATATTTAGAGAAAGAATAATATGGGCTTTGAAAAAAAAAAAAAAAGAAGATAAACCAACAAACATTGTTGTTATATTCTGCAATTTTGGGTGTTATTATTATTATTATTATTATTATTATTATTATTATTATTATTATTATTATTATTATTATTATTATTATTATTATTATTATTATTATTATTATTATATAAAACTTTCCTCATTAGAGGATTGCCTCAAGGACAAAGTGATACAGACAATTAATTTTTGTAATTGATGAAATACATTTTGTAAATATATTTAAAAAAAATTCAACTTGTAGGCCTAATTGAAGTATACATACTATAAAGTAATTTTGTAAATATGGTTTCTTAAAATTGAAATTGATCCTCTAATGGCAGCGATGTGAATTCAAAGTAAAAATGAGCGGAGAAAGTTCAATTACAAATAAAGTTGTGAAAAACGATACTTCTGTAAAAAGAGAAAATGTTTCCAATAAGTATTGCAAATTTTAATGATTGTAATATTACAATAACTATCACTCATAATTAAAGCGTATTTTACGTTTTGTTATACCTGTATTTTATGTTTTGATAGCGTGTTTTGTTAAAATAGAAAGTATATTTTTTCGCCTAGTAACTACGACCTAAAGCATTACTGGTTGTGCCCGTACCGTTCATTCTATTTTGATGAGCACAGTACACCGCCACCCTTACCACAACAAGCATTATACAATCTACTCATTCAACTAAACATAAAACTCATTAATTTTCGCCTTTCGGGCTCATTTATGCCAAGAAATGGGGAAAAGTAGATTCCCGGGCAACGCCGGATAATCAGCACGGTGTATCTAAAATAATTACGATATATATTTTGTCCCTTTCACTTATTTAACTAAACATAAAAACACATTAATTTTCGTCTTTTAGCTCATCTATGCAAGAAGATCGGAATAAGTAATCTAAAAATAATTACGACATAAATTTAAAATTATTTGTTTCTTTCCCTTATTCAACTAAACATAAAAAAACATTAATTTTCATTTCTTTAGGCGTAGCAGCGCACATCGGGTGTTAGCTGGTGTTGAATAAAAATTAATACTTGAAAGTAAAATATGATAGAATCTGTTTAACGTTTTTCAAAACCTCCGACCGCTGCATGTTGGAAACTTGTGTCAAGGTACCTTTAAGATGGAGGTCAAACTAAGGTTAAATAGAGAGATTTTCTGATAACATCAATTACCAATCGGTTAGCAATAAACTTACAAATATAATAACACTAATCTACGAACCTTGTGCAGAATTCAAGACAATCCCACTTCCTGTGTCCATTTTACACACATCAAAACACGCGTAAAATATTACTAAAACACTGTACACACGCTTAAACAACTATCACAATTATTACAAACTTTGTTTATTAAGTTTTGCACACGGAACACACGGGTTTTATACAACGTACGCCATCTTAATATTCAACTATGTTGCACATCAACAAAACACAAACGCCACGCGGAGAAGCTTGTGTAGCGTTTAGAAATGACAAGCGACCCCTTCATACAGATACGATTGCATTATCTCGCAATATAATTGAATACAAACCTAAATGCATTATAAAATAATTATATAACACTTTTTTTAATCTTATATATATATATATATATATATATATATATATATATATGAGTGTCTGTGAGTATGTCTTTCCTTCATGGACTCAGAAACTATTTCACCGATTTTAATGGAGTTTTACCATCATTTAGAGATTTTTTTTTAATAAGGTACATAACGTATTATTGATCGTACTATGGGGCCGGATCCACCGCTGTGTTCTCGATATAACGTGTTGCCTTGTCTCTCAGCGGGCCCGGGTTCGATCCCCGGTCGGGACAAGATTCCTCGGTGACGTTATTTCGAGGTTTTTCCTCGGCTGTAAAACAAATGTCAGGAAACTTTAAGGTCCAAATGGTCCCCGAAAATAATCTGACCAACACAATCATCACCATTCTTATTCGCATTAGATTAAGTTTAGAATTAATAATAATAATAATAATAATAATAATAATAATAATAATAATAATAATAATAATAATAATAGCTTTATTTTACCTGGCAGAGTTAAGGCCTTAAGGCCTTGTCTACCACTCAACCAGGTTTAAAAAAAATACAAACAAAAAAATAGTCTTAAATCTAAATTACAATATATATATATATAAACGATTACAAGTTATGAATACAATACAATTAATATTTATAATGTATTTTGATTTACTCTAAATTTAACGAATTAAATATATAATATGTACAATATATATAAAAAAACGAGGAAAAGATTAATGACATAGTATAAAATTATATAAATAGAGAAAAATTAATTATTAGACAACAGGTAACTGTATAAGCGTGACTTAAAGGTTCCAAGTGTGCGGCAACCCCTGATATCTTGAGGAAGGAGATTCCAGGAGCGGGCAGAGGCTACTGTGAAGGAAGTAGAATAGGAGGAAGTGCTATGAAGAGGAATTGTTAGCAGACTGCTATCTTGTGATCTAGTGTCAATATAATTACGGACTCTCCTGGCCCACCATTATCATCATCACCCATCATATCATCGGGACACCTTAACCCAGCCTTACAAGCGCCACAGCATCAGAAGTGGCTTACACACTTACGCCAATGCCAGGAGAGAACACCAGAAATGTCAAAAGGACAACATGGGGCATTGAATAAAAAACTGCAGAGCCGGAGCTAAAAGAAAAGTTCATCAAAGCTCTAAAAGATTCGCTTTTGGACGCTTAAATGACTTACGCTGCCTGGAACAATAACAAATACACCAAATTAATGTACCCAGAATTAAATATCTCAAAAAAATCTACAAAAAAGTCTGCAACAGCATATATATCTCTTTTACGGATAACTCATAATAACCATTTTTGTCTTTCAGCTCACTGATGCCAAAAAGATCGGAATAAATAAATTCCCGGGCAACGCCGGGTAACCAGCACAGGATATCTAAAAATAATTACGATATAAATTTGTAATTATTTTTTTATACTTATTCAACTAAACATAAAACACATTTAATTTATTTAGGCGTAGCAGCGCACGCCGGGTATTAGATAGTAGTAGATAAAATAATTTAAAAAACAGTGGTAAAACAAAATAAAACTGACATTAGGCCTATTCTTTTCCGGAATTGAACCTGGAACCCACAAGTGTGTAACCAATAGATTATGACAGAGCCATCTCGTTCAGTGATAATGAATCATTGTTTTGAAGTTTTAATTTAAATTTGATGGAGAATTGATTAACTTTAGATTATACATTAAATGTGGCCACGTGTATTTTTAAAGCAATGATTAGCATCATGTCAAGTGGAGAATGTTAAATAAACTCTGAAAGATTTATTGTTAATTTAATGAAAGTGTATCGGAGTGTAAATTAGAAGAGGGTGACTCAGCTTCTTGAGATAGCCACCTACCGCAGGAACATCCCCCGGGCGTGTCGTGTGTCGTACTGCTCTAGATTCATCCATCAACTTGAACCCTACACTCATCCATTTTAACTTCAATTACACTGGTCAACATGATTTTTGCCTCATGAGTACCAATAGTTATACTTAATGCAGTTTTTTTATCGTATTTTCAAATATATATTCGGAATTTCTTCATCGCCCAAAGTTTTTTTTTATTTCAATTTCAATTAATGGATTTGAATAATTATTTTTTTAATAAACCTAGATTTCTTCCCGGAAAATCTTGGCGCAGTGAGCGATGAGCAGGGGAACACTTTCATCAGGAGATTTCAGCTATGGAATGGAGATATCAAGGCAAATGGAATCCTAATATGCTGGCCGATTATTGTTGGAACATCAAGAGGGATGCTCCACAGGCGAAATATAGCATAAAATCGCCATTTCTTACATTCCAGGCGAGCCCGAATGTTCAAATATTGTGTAGTTACGAATGTAGAAAATATTAAAGTGTTTGAAATTATAGATTCCTGTCTCTCGAAAACCTTGCGTGATGGAGAAAAAACCGATATCATATTTGAATTCAGGAGAAAAAATACTACGTATCAGAATCACATATTTTTCTTTCTGAGACAAAAAAAAGTTTATTTTTGTTGCTCAGTCTTCACCATTGCTGAAATCTAGGGATAAACATCGTTGTCTTCTACGCAGAAGCTTCAAGTTTTATATTCGATCTGGTTTAGTTTTCTTGCTGAGATTTCCCCGAAGCACGGCTTTTGAGCATATCATTTGAGTATAATCGACGTTTTTCAGCCACGAAATTTTCGAGCAAGTGTTTGAAATTTTTTCTCATGATTGTACTCAAGCAATATTTTCCTTTCCATTTTCAGAAATGTAGGACCTCTCCATGATACAAACGTATTATCTTCAGCCTGAAGTGGAATTATGATTGTAAAAATTTTATTTTTTGAGTTTAACGAATTTCTATATGGATACGAAACATGGACTCTTACTTCAAAGGAGGAGAAAGGTTACGAGTAATTGAGAAGTTCTCAGATAAAACTTTTGGACCAAAGAGAGATGAGTAGACAGGAGAATGGAGAAGACTTCATAACAGCGAGCTACACGATCGTTATATGAAACCAGATATAATAAGAACAGTTAAGTCTCGTGGACTGCGATGGACAGGACATATGGCACGAATGGGGAATGAGAGAGAATTCTTGTAGGAAAACCAGAGGGAAATGCCTTGGTATACCAAGAATGAGGTGGGAGAATAACATTAACCATGATTTGAGGGAAGTAGATTATACAGGGGATGATTAGCACAGGATAGGGATGTATGGAGAGTTTATGTCCATGCGGCCATGAACATAAGAGTCCGATAGTGCCAATGAGTTAGTTAGTTAGACATCACTACTACCGTTCAATAACAGTTACAATGATGCAGGCTTGTAAACACAACTTCTTCACGTACTGATATTGGGTAATTAAAGTCTCTTAGGATTGGAATATATAATCAATGATTTTACGTTATTTCTCTCAAGATAGTATACTCTGCTTGATTTTTTTATTGCAGGTATTTTTTAAAATAGGATCTATTAGAGGCAAGTGAGTGATATCTATTTGTTTTTGAGTATTATTTTCAAATAAAGACATTCTGCAGATATCCAATTTCGAAAATTACATACGAAAATGTATTTGTTAATTTCGATAATCGTATGAAATAGTCCAGTTCTGATAACTGTAGCCGTCTTGGTGAATCCTAAGGCATGAGGGAGGAGGGAACATTCAGATTGGGGGAGGGAAGTAGTAGCCATGCAAAGAAACATTTTCTTATCGCACCCAACCACGCTCTGCAAACCATTTTTGCACCCAACCGACTACGCTGCCTACCAACCCAAAATTTAAACCACGCGATCTGCTACCATTTTGCACCGCGGGATATGAACTCTTAACCAAAACCACGCTGGCTGCTACCATATTTGCGCCGCGTAACTACGCTCTAAACTACCAGAAATTGCAGCATGTTGGTGCTGGATCATACTATTGTTGTTGACTATTTAACTCATGCCCCAAATGGGAGTCAATGACGAATCACGTTTCAATGATTTCTGTTTTACAACCAATCAGAGTCGTGTTTCACGACATATTTATCAGTGTTATATTTACCATATTAAAGAAAGCTCCTCCTTTTTAATATTCTGAACAGGTCTGACCATTATTTTGCAGTGACTGAGCCTATAAGAAATACGGCTACCAGATTGTATATAGAGTGCATAGATGTCAACACATAGCGCTTGCAGGAGTTAATATAAAAAACATTTGTAGCAATTTATTATACCACCAAAAAAATAAACCACTGTTTGCACTTTCTTAAATGTATTTTTTCCCAGGTAATAATCCAGAAAAATATAATTGTCATATTTACATCATACGACATCAGAAATGAATTAATATACAGTTTGATGTGTTTCATTTTTTCTCCACTAGAGAGCATTCTTACAATATTGCATTCCTTTGGCAATAAATAGTATGATCTGGTTGCAATGATAAACAAAAGAAGCAGATGAAGCGTACCTATCATTTCTCATTTGTTTTCAAACATCGCCATTTACATTAAATATATAAATATTTTAAAATAACTATAGTTAAATAATGATTTGTGAGTAAACAGCTTAATTTTATTCGTTAAATAGTCCTAACAAATGCCACTCTTGATTTCCAAATTCTCTAGATAAATTCACGATCGATAATTTGGAAATCACTCGTGGCATTACTTATGATAAATATTTGAGTAGAAAACATAGATTGCTCAAATTAACGTATCTTTGCCCGGGCCCATAAAAGACAAAGATTAATTCAACTTCCCTTAATGAATTACTAAACATTTAATATGTTGTAACCTATACAGATAATAATCGTGGAAGTTAGTAGGAAAGAGGAACTCATATACGCTTGAGAAAAGCCTTGGGATTTTATATTCATATCTGATATTGACTAGCTACTAAATCAATAGGCAAAAGTATATAAAATCAGACAACTAAAGTTTAATGCGAGTCAAAAAAAACAGATATAACAATGATATAAATAAAAGATAATTGTTTGACATTGAAAATAAGTTAACAAAAAAATAATACTATCCTCGATCATCAATACAAAAAACAATATTAACAAACCGTACGTACGATATTACATTCACACTAGTCCAGCCTAGGGCTGGGGTACACCGTCCTTGTGGCCCCACCCTGCCTAAAGGACTAAGAAACCAAAGAAGCTCCTCTGAGCTATATCGACCTGACTCCTTCGGTTGATAAACAGATGATGATCTGATGTTAGAAAGCACAGCTCTATATGAGAGTTCACTAGGAGAGGGGAGTATGCGCGATAGCACACGGAGCGTAATAGGAAAGGAGGGGGTAAGTAGGAGAGAATTAGGCACTATTCACTAAGATACAGAAGAAATAGAGACGCGATGATGTATTGGTTGCGCAGTACGACGTAATCCATGTATCGAAATTTGATTTCGGTACATTATTAATGATAATAATAAACATTGTTATAAAAACAACTCTATTCTATAATCAACACTCCAAGCTTATGAGAAAACATACATTTTCACTAACAAAGAACTAGTTTTCAAAACTGAGTGTAGTTGCTGGCACTATCTGCAACTCACCCTCCCCTCTTACCGTATCGTACAACATAGACCCCTCAATGCGGCTAAAGAATCCAGAACTGAACTACACACGGCAAAGCACCCTTTGAACTTAAATGCTCAGATGTACACTCACATTTAAAATCATGGCCACAAATATAAACAACTGGAAATTGGCTCGAAAGAAAACTGCAGATACGTTGGTTCATTTAACACTCTAGGACTGCGCTAGTTTTTCCAGGGTTGTCTTCGATTGTAAGACAAATGGAAGGAAATTTGGACCACGATGTATGTGACGTCAGTCTAAAAGGGTTATGAATCCTTATTATACGTATAACATGACTCCAGTCTGTATCCATAAGAAGTCGCCATAAGAAGTTTCAAAACCATAATGATGAGTGAATTAATGAAAAATATTAGAGATGAGCGAATGTGTATTTAGGCAGTCACACGCAAGCACGGTATGATGAGGCTGGCACACGTTGTACGCAGCTGTTACCTCGATACGTAATGTTATTAATTAAGCAGACGTTTTATCAACAATGAGTGCTATTACAGTATGTGTGAAAACATATTTCCTGCACTAGGAAGAAACTCTATACTTAATTTATCAATTCCTAATCGTTAACCTAGTCATTCACTAAACATCAATAAAACTAAAAAGATAACGTCACACATAGAAATGCATTACATATGGAAATGGACAGCTAATGACAAATGAGGGAAATTTTAAGAAATGAGTGAATTCAAATATCTAGGAACACTAATTACAAATAGAAATGAGATGCATAAAGAAATTAAACATAGGCTCAACTCTAGAAATACATGCTACAGTAGGCCTATAACTTGTTTAATCCGGAACGGCGGAAATCTGTTCAATTTGAACAAATTTATTGGTCCCGGCGAAATAATAGTAATTTTACGTGTATTTATTTTGCATAAAACGAAATACATTTACAACAGGCAATTATAAACATCGTGAATTATCTAGTATAGGTCCTATTAGGAAAGATATTGTATTTAATTTATACATTAGCTGTTTCCGTACTTTTATTTATTTCATTAATAAGTTTCTTGATTTTTTAAGTTATAAATATGTGTTTAATTATTAATATAAAATTATAGAATATTCACCTGAAAGGTCCGTCTCCTCAACTTAATTATCATTTAACTGTAGCGCTTTCGGGACTTGTCCCATCATCGGCAGGATTCAAAACTGGTGTTTCACTGAAGATCTGGTAGAGGGGGTTGCATGTATTTGGTTCGTTTTCGTTTATCAGGCTGTCGTTGTGAGCTGCTTTCATGACAGTAATGCACAGAGAAAATAATCCAGCGAAGATAAACGTACTCGAAGAGATGGAAATCATGAAAGCAGCTCACAACGACAGCCTGATAAACGAAAACGAACCAAATAAATGCAACCCCCTCTACCAGATCTTCAGTGAAACACCAGTTTTGAATCCTGCCGATGATGGGACAAGTCCCGAAAGCGCTACAGTTAAATGATATTTAAGTTGAGGAGACGGACCTTTCAGGTGAATATTCTATAATTTTATATTAATTTTGAATAAACCTCAACGGAACAATCATGAATCTTATAAAAGTTGTTTAATTATAGTAAAAAATGTCATTTTTATAATACTGTGTGTGTTTATGTGTTCATATGGATTTTTGTTATGAAATTAGATTTCAGCATTTGTCTTCACTACTGATGGAAATCACAGATTAATTGGTTCCGAGATCTGGATGATTGAATTCCCAAATACGAATCTCAAATCTTACAGTCTGTGTAAACTCGCTTAACAATTCATATTATTTATTCGAACTAATTAGAAAAGCATAAAGTTTAAATAGGCTATGAGGGAAATAACCTATTTGCCTGAAGAGGTGAAGTACGGTCGGTTTGTTTGCTGATGGGTGAATTACGGTTGGAATATAGTGCCCTAGGGTAGCTAGGGCACCCGTGAAAGCCTTTTGGTCTCTGAAAATGGTTATTTGCGGTGAGTTAGATTCCTGTTTTATTGAGGGAAAAGTATCCCCGCATTCTCATGTTAATAGTGAACAGAAGTCTAGGAGGACACAAAAAATAATGAATGGAAGAAGTTGAAAACAATGGAAATGGATTTCTGGTGACATAGTAGCCGAGTCTCCAGAATCGATAAAAAAAATACGGAATGAAACTAGAAGGGGTCGAATACAAGACAGTAGGCCTAGCAACTGTAAATGTTATAGACACCGATGAAAAAAAAAGTTTAAAATTTCACGGGCATTTAAAAAAAATGGAGACGAAGATAGGTTATGTCCATCAAAGGCATGGGAATGACAGTCATCCGACCGGGGAAAAATAGGGGAAGACCATGACTTTCGTTGGATTATTGTGTACGACAGTCCATGGAAGACAGACAATTGACCGATCATAATAGTACTGATACAAAATGAAGGAAATGAGGATTCGAGAGATGCTTTATAATGTAAAACAACTCGCCTATTTTATTACTAAAACTACTACCGTTACTATAATAGTCCCTCGAGTACAGACTAATAGGACGATCTAAATTTTTTAATGAGGTGAGAGAACAGATCAGAAATGATCTTAAATCCTCATAAAATAAGGACGTGTTTGTTCGTATTCAAATAATTAATTACATCACTAAAATATGGTTAATTATATATATATATATATATATATATATATATATATATATATGTTTAATATAAATAATTTAATTAAATATATTTAAATCTAATATTTATTATATATCCATCCATAGTAATTCTGCCCGAGGGCAGGTCCTTCACTGCAATCATAGCATTTTCATGCTATGTTTGCAGCTTTACTAGGGAATTGTAGGTGTGGTAGCTTCCCGTTGCTTTCCACACCGGTGAAGGATGGTGATGATGATGATGGCCATATGATTTCGGGGACCGTTTGGGCCTTAAAGTTTTCCTGACATTTGTCTTACAGGTGAGGAAAAACCCCGATAAAAACCTCACCCAGAAAAACTGCCCCGACCGGGGATCGAACCCGGGCCCGCTGCGTGACAAGGCAGCACGCTACCTCGAGACCACAGCGGTGGACAATAAGTCATATTATTTCCTAGGCAACAATACTTTCTTAAGAAAGTTTATTTTTATTTTTTCTTATTTTTAGTTTAAAACCTCTCCCTTTTAGGCACTTTACGCTTCATAGTGACACAATATGTTGGGATAGGATGTTAAAACTTCAGATCGCAAACATACTTTTTTGACCACACAAGGACATGGACGGCTTCCCCAAATGAGCTCAATACGAGACCACCTCCGAGACAACATGAACATTTAAGACAAGATACACCAATCGCTAAAAATATGATATGATAGGATACTTATGATGGCCAAATGGTGGTCGAGGGCTTTTTCGGTCTTGAGGTTTTCTGACATTTGTCTTACAGTTACTACTTGGACCTTAAATTTTCCCGACATTTGTCTTAAGATGAGTAAAAAAAAAAAAAAAACCTTACTCCGGAAACTTGTTCCAAGCGGGAATACACGCGGGCCACTAAGAACGAGGCAACGACGTCACCCCGAGGTCAAATATTGAGAAACAAAACTAATATACCTTAAAATAATTATGGAAAAGATTGTAAAAAGGCAACTATGAATAAAAAATAAATTATGAAGGACAGTTTTTGTCTACGTCCCATGCTATAGCCGAGCGGTTTAAGGCATGATGCTTTCGCGCAGAGCTACTGAACTTGTACTGGTTCGAGTCCCTATGGAGGGAAAAAAAATCTCATGGAATTACAGCCAGTATGGGACCTACACAGCATCGTGAGGGATTTGAGAACCTATAGTAATTAGCGGCTCCAGGTTGAGAGAACCAGGTATAACGGCTCGGAGACAAGACATGCTGACCACATGTCACCTCTAAATAATTGGATGATCATCCACATCAGTAATTAATACATATAGATGTGAGGCCACCATCCAGCTGGTAGTCATGAAATAAAATAAGTTAAAATGTACCTTCTTAGGTTAGAGCCGTCGTCCTCAACTTATAAAATATGTATGCTTTTTTTTGTCTGAAAGCCTCTTAGAATCTCCATTCCATCTTCAGCAGGTCTTTCTTCGCTACATTACTAGATTTGGTGGTTGATGGTGCTGGTCACGAAAAGTCACGACAACACTACATTAGGACCAGCACCATCGACCACCACATCAAGTAATGTAGCGAAGAAAGGCCTGCTGAAGATGGAATGGAGATTCTGAAAGGCCTTCAGAGAAAAACATACATATTTTATAAGTTGGGGACGACGGCTCTGACCTAAGAAGGTACATTTTAACTTATTTTATTTAATGACTACTCTTCTCAACGGTTTTAACAATGAATTGTATTAGTATTGATTCAGTTGGTAGGCCTGTCGCGCCATGGAGTTTAGTTTAGGTTTTTTTTGTCGAATATTAAGAAAATTAATAGGAAATATCTTTAATGTGTAGGGTTTCTGGTAGAGCCAGACAGATAATTAGCATGATACTGCACCCCGCATCACGTGCAGGACGCTTCACCTGGCTACTTGATTATTAATTTTCATCAAAGAGACAACAGAGTGAGTGGGCGTGCAAATATCAGCCGTTCTATTCAATTTCTGTGTAATCACCTCTCCCTCTACCTATTTGAATGAGTGCTCCCTGCTATGTACAGTGTGTCCGCGAAGTTCCATTACCAAAACAATGTAACTTAGCTCGTAAACTATTTGAGATAGAGACATGCAATTTTTGCAACATATTCTACATCTCTCAAACTTTTGTTTACATTTATTGCAGATTGTGATTTAAACGACAATTACGGCACCATAGGAAAATATCCAATGTGTATGGTGGTATGCGGAGTCTGATAAATTACCAGTATCCCCATATCCGAATGTCATGGCGATTAACATGTCCAGACACAAAGAAATTCGCTTCATCAGAGAATATCGCCCTCTGCAGGTACTCATTGTCTTCGTCAATTGCGTTCAGCATGGAATCAGCAAATTCCGCATGCCGAGGAAAGTCAGTTGGTAGCGACGCTTGCGTAATTTGCAACCGCTTGTGGAGGACTTTAAGAATGATTTATTTTGGTAAATGCAGTTCCCTGAAGCATGACGAACTATTTTGTAGGTCTGAATTGAAATGCAAGTTGCCCATTGTCGATAGTTTCTTACCTCGCACCTGGTCGTCAACTCCGTGGCAAGTCCATTACACTGCAGTCACTAAAAATTTTCGGCCCATCTAATTATGGATGATTTGGATGGAGGATCTCTTCCATATTGCCGGCGGAATTTCGGTGAAGAGTTACTGGTGATTTACCAGACTCGGCATAGATCATACATATTGGGCCATTTCCTGTGGTGTTGTCATTGTCGTTTAAATCACAATCTACAACAAATGTAAACAAAACGTTGAGAGATGTAGAATACGTTGCAAGAAAACCGCATGTAGCTATCTCAAATAGTTTACGAGCTAAGTTACATTGTTTTGGTAGCAGGACTTTGTGGACACCCTGTACATATATTAAAACCTAACCTACCAGTTCCAATCTATGCAAATTTCATGCAGAAACTTATTTAGTTTCAAAGTATTAGGGAAATCAGTATCAAGCTATTTGTGGTACAATATATAGAACATTGAATAATAAAGCCCATAAACAAACAAAATTAAAATTTTATAAAACAATAGCTGTCCCTGTCCTTTTGTATGGGAGTGAATCTTGGATTACCACTACCAAACAAGAAAGTAAAATCCAAGCAGCCGAGATGAAATTTTTAAGAAGAGTAAGAGGCTCTACTAGAATGGACCAGAATATCCGTGAAGAACTGCAGATCTACTCCGTAAAAGAAAATATATTTAACAACAAGATACAATGGAAAGAACATGTAGAAATAATGGAAGAAAGTAGATTACCAAATAAAATCTTCCATTATTTTCCAAGAGGAAGAAGAGATGTCGGACGTCCTCGGAAGAGATGGTCTTAGATATATTAGTGAAGACGGAACTGGCAACTCTTGCCTAAACCAGGAAGTGAAGAAGAAGTATTTAGGGAAACGTTTAAAAAAATTATATAAAATGTATGAAAAAATGTAGCTACCGTATAATACAATACGCATTTGCGATACTGGGAAGCAAGAGCCAAACTTTCTGTTTTGCTAAGATGTGTAATTGTTTTAATTTATTGTTATCAGTTAGTTGTTTACTCATAATTTATTGGACAATGGCTTCTGTGAAGTCCCCTGTATTTGTATAAATAAAAAAATATTTATAAAAGTAACCTGAAATAATACGTATATTAGTTATTACGGTTTTCCAAACCATAACTGAGAACTTGCTTAACAATTTTATTTTATTTTATTTTATTTTATTTTGCAAAATGAGAGTAAATTAAATACATAATATGCATAAAGGAAAAGAAATAGAATAACAGGCCTATGTACACCCATTAAATGCTCGGCTGTAAATATGAAGCTTCAGCATTTAAAATACAATGGTACCCTAGCTGGGGATCATTCTCAAGTTGTTTCTTCGTAATAAACACGACAAATGTTCATGTAAAATCTCACAATAACTTTATTTGAATCACATAAACTTTTAATGATACGTTATATAAAACTTGCTGCAATAATATTAATATGGTATCACAGTTTATTTGACGCACAATTATTTTCAATCTCTAACGGTTTCCCTCACAACAGTTTCTTCTGAATCACAGTTCACTGTATCGGTGTCGCAACATAACTTACTACTTTTGACCAAGGCAATGGTTATATAGTCGAAGGCAGGAACTTTCTCTGTTTGTCACCGAGATGTTTCTAGTATGGAAGCTTCTGGAATCGAAGCCTCTGAAAAAGAGGAGTAGATGCATACGGACATGGAGGTCTAGATGCATCGATCATTCTGCGCGGATCTTTCAACTCGCGAGTTAACGACTCATGAATCTATTTCCACCAATGCGAGATCACTGCTCTCGCCGTAACTCGCGAAATTCAAACGCCGCTATTACAATCTGTCGCAGCACGATGTGTGATAAATCAAAAGTACTGAAGAAAGATTATTCTGATACACACTAATTGATCCTTCACAATGGAAACAAATGCAATAAAGTGAATAATGAGTGAATAATGTAATCATACCGCAATAATAATAATAATAATAATAATAATAATAATAATAATAATAATAATAATAATAATAATTTATTTACGGGGTGAATCATAAATTAGGCTATACGTTTGATCGCGTTGTGTGATGAAAATATTACCATTACAGGAAATATAAAATTACCGATGGAAAGGCAATTATTCAAATTACAACAATGGAATAAAATAAAACAGTGTAGAACTTACGTCATTGGTCAAAATGCCGTTGAATATGCAACAGCAAATTACAATTTCTGCATGGGCAATAACGTATGTTAATTATCGTGAGGCCGCAAGACAGGCAAGTCGTGAGTTTAACGTAGCATTGCAGCCGTCGACTGTGGGGAAGTGGAGAAAACGACTGCTGGAAACGGGAAGGATGTAGAAAATTAAACCTCCTGGAAGGCCTCGCATTAGCACGGATGCAGAAACAACGAAGAGAATTGTGGAGGCGTTCGACGCTAGCCCACAAAAATCAACCCGCCAAGCTGCACGTGAGCAGTGATTTGTTTTGTTTAGTTCTATTGTTGTAATGTGAAGGATTCCATTTCCAATGATAACTCATATTTCCTTTAATAATAATATTTTCGTTACAAAATGCGATCAAACGTATAGCCATATATCTGAATCACTCTGTATATGCAGATTTTTAATGTTTACGCATCTTTCTGTGCCTAAAGTTTTATTTTTCTTCTCCACTCGTCTCTATCCATCCACTCCATGTCCTCCAGTCCTCTTGTTCTCATTCCAGTTCTTATTTCTTGCATCCACGAGTTTCGGGGTATTCCTTTCATTCTTCTTCCAGGTGGACACCATTCCATTGTTTTCCTGGTTAACCTTTCTTCTTGCAATAATAATAATAAAATGCGACTAAAAGGGGATCTTCAATCATGATTCATGATATCATGATATTTGCGTGGAAAAAATTCCGCTCCCTGAAAGTAGTATGTAGCTACTGCTGGACACGAGAGTGTGTGAGTCGTTAGTGATGAAGATGAAATAGGAGGGCTTTCATCTGGTTACTTCAAAACATTCCTATACTCGATAGACGGAATATGAGACTCTCGTTAGCGCTTCTTCGTCATAACTGGTGGAAGCTGTTAGGAGACTGCTTCGAGAAGACTCCGCAATATATTAACTACTGTCAACAGACGAGAAGAATGAAAGCAAGGAACGGGGAATTGGAAGCTGTACAATGACTTACTACCTGAGAATATAAGAACAGGCCATGATGTTACACACATCTGTAGTTTATTTCAGGCGTTTCCAATTTTATTTTTTTTATTTTTCTGTTTTACGGTATTTAATTACGGATTTAAATTTGCACTTCTTATCCAGTTTAGTTACTTTATATTTTAATGTTTTGTAGTTCACTGTGAGGTAAGGATGATGATTAAAATGTTGAAGTGTGTCTGTCAGACTCGGAACTAACACGCCGGCTCAGCGTCTAAATGAAGATACGTTATAGTACAATCCTTAATGATACAATGTGCTGAGTATGAAATACCTACTGCTTTCATACACTTCGTCTGTGGACAATACTGAGTTAAATGAATTTGAAGGTTATGCTATAGGCCTATGCATTCTTCTGGAAGCGACAAACTGGAAAAAGGTCTGATAGCGTACAAAAAAACGCCAAAAATTATACATACTATATTTATCTAATAAGATGTTAAATATAAAATTGGTACCTGGTAACTCAGTCTTAATTAAGTAATTATTAAATAGTTCCAATATGGAGGCCTTTCAAAATAAATATTTCATCTTCTCCATTTTAACTGATACTGATGTTATTGATGTTGTACAGGTTGTACAACGGGTTATGTCAGCGGGTATGTTTTCATTTAGTAGGTCTGTATTCTTTGATTCTTTTATAATCTCTATATCTTCCAGGATGCTGATTCTGTTGCCTAATAATAATAATAATAATAATAATAATAATAATAATAATAATAATAATAAACAATACTGCTCTATGGTTCAGAAGCCTGGATACATAAAAAAAACAAGATCTAAGTAGGATAACGACGGCAAAAATGAAAATTTTGAGATCTGTTAAAGGGTGCACTAAGGAAGACAGAATCAAGAACACAGAAATAAGACAGGAACTTGAAATATTTGCAATAACTGATAAAATAGATACATAGGCCTATAGACAAAAATGGAAGCAACACATAGACAGAATGAATGAAGGTAGATATCCAAAACAAATAACAAAATACAAACCTAAAGGCACCCGAGATGTGGGCAGACCTAGAAAGAGATGGACTGAAGTCGGAACGGGTCAACAGACCTAATCCATGAATGCAGATGATGATGATAATGATGATGATGATAATAATAATAATAATAATAATAATAATAATAATAATGTTTAATAAATGACTATTTTTTATACATTCAATTGCCGCCAGTTTGTCCTTTCGACATTCTGGTATTTTCTCCTAGCATTAACTTTATTGTAACCAACTTCTTCGGTTGGGACGCCTGGAAGGCGGAGTTACGCTCCCCGATTACATATGATATTGACGGTGATGGTAATGATGCGTCGGGAGAGGCCTTAGTCCTAAACTTAATATAATGAGGCGAAAATTAATATGATGGTCAGATGATGTTAGAGGACCGTTTGGACTTTAAGATTTCTGACATTTGTCGTACATGTGAGGAAAAAATCTCAGCGAGGAAACTTGTCCCGACCGAGGATCGAACTCGGGCCCTCTGCGTGACAAGGCAGCACGCTATCTCGAGACCACAGCGCTGGACTAGAGTAAATTTAATAGCATGGTTTCGTTAGAAAAAAGGGAGACAGAGAGAATGCCAAGTCAGTCATTCGACATGAAAATTGATGGTAATAGAACGGAACCACATATATATATGCCCTATATTCTAATTGTTTCATCATTGTTGCCGATCTCCTACCTATGTGGTTCCGTTCTATTACCATAGAGATTGAGAAAAGGCTACATTCCATGAACACCCGAGATGATACCCAAAGATTACCATCTACATGGAAAACAGCTCTCGCTGCCCACCATGTCATCCCCAGAACAGCGAAGAAGATAAGAAGAAAACCACGGTTGGGCAACATGGAATGTGGTCGACGCCTGGATGGGTGTACGGCTTCCGAAACGGACCACACTGAAAAACTGAAGATGTTTAACTATATAAGAACTAAACCTTGGATGGGTGTACGGCTTCGGAAACGGACCACACTGAAAACTGAAGGTATATAACTACATAAGAACTAAATCTTGGATACGTCTTCGTAATCGGACCACAGCGAAAACTCTATGTATTTTATTATATAAGACCTAAACCTGTGACTCGAACTTATCATTCATGTGGGATCATGCCGAAACGTCGGAATCGGTGGCCAGAGACCGAACTTGAATCCAAGATGCGGAAAACCCAAGAAAACTTTCATATTCATACTTATATCCGCGAAAATCTGCAATATAACGTATATATATATATATATATATATATATATATATATAGATGTTGGTCTACCATCTGGGCCAATTCGTTCGGCAATTAAAGTGTTTTTATTACATATTTATCACATTTGAATGTTCGTGTGCAGAATGTTGAATTAACATGGCGAGTGATCATTCTCCATGAAAACGCACGCATTATGATGACATGTGACAGAACGTGACACATCTGTTGCAGGCACATGTCCCGCATTCCTTCAACCTGTACCATATGGCCTTCACCTAAACGTGTTGAAAGTACAATATTCATATATTTATTTTAAAACCGCCATGCATTGAATCGTTCAAATGTTAATGCATCATCGTAACCCTGAAATAATATAAATATCTAGCGTATCTTGTCCTGTCAATTCTCATGTCGTGGTCGGACAATAAAAAATATGTTACTTTTTTACCATGAAATTCACTAATTAAGACATAATTAGATATTATTAAATAAGTTCGCACGATAACTGCTCACTGGCATCTGTAGTGGCTAAAGAAGCGCGCATGATGACGTCACATTGTTTTCTCACGGAATATGTCGTGATAATGCATATGACTCCGCGTCTGGCACAAAAAATTCCCATAACCCGATCGCAGCGCCACCTACCG
Organism: Diploptera punctata; assembly: GCA_030220185.1. NCBI lineage: Eukaryota > Metazoa > Arthropoda > Insecta > Blattodea > Blaberidae > Diploptera > Diploptera punctata. The sequence goes on from JASPKZ010000046.1 coordinate 1,794,382, forward strand.
AATCCAATTGTAAATCTAAACCATCCAGAGACCCACTTCAACACATACAAAAAATTTCATCAAAATCGGTGAATTCGTTTAGGCAGTTTTTAATTTCGGTTTCAAGTAAACCTCCTCTTCTAATTGTCCGATTTCGTTCATGTTTTATGATGCCTATCTTGGTTTATTTTAATACGATATACTTATTTCGTTGTGAAACATCAAAAAAAATTTACTGCTGGAGCGATTTTTAAATTTTCACTTCAGGTGAACTCCTATGCCTTATGGTTTCATAGAGTCCAATTGTGAATCTAAACCATCGAGAGACCCAATCAGATACACGCACAGAATTTCATCAAAATCGATCTAGTCGTTTAGGAGGAGATCAGTGACAAATACACGTACAGAAGAATTGTATATATAGGCCTATATAAAGATATAAATTTACCTTCACATAAAATACGTAAATAGTCATACAACAACGTTAGACCAAAAAAAAATATTTAATTGAGATGTAAAATACTCCACCACAACTATATTCATTCTTATAAATTATTTATCAACTCACATTCATGGAATAATATGTATATTGCCTTGCTCTCATCACCCATTTCTTCCCAATGCAATGGTATTATTGGTTGGAGAGAATGCGCAAAATTCTACTCAAGCCTTTAATTTTACTTCAAATAAGGATAATATTAATGTATTCTTATTCTTCCTTTCATGGCATGTTTCGGCCTCATTTCTGCCTTGCTTGCCAGGATCTCGTCATCCTCTTGGTTTAAATAGCAGCATTATTTTTGGTATTCTCCTATTGTTTAATCTTCCAAATATTCCATATTGTAAATAGGCTATATTTATTTATAATTTCTCGCTTTTTATTATACTTAATTTTGTATATCCGAATGATCTAACATCTCATTTCTAACGCCTTGGGACGGCTATAATCCTTTTTTTCGTTAATGTCCAGGATTCGCTCTGCCATTACCGTACTTTATATAATTTCATTTTAGTGTATATTCGTGCTGTTTTCAGTGTTATTTTAATTATTTCATACATAATTTCATATCTATTTAATTTATTTATTATATTTAGATCCAAATCATAAGTAACGTCGCAAACCCAAATAATTAAAACGTTGAACTTATTACATAGGCTACATTTGTCAAGTAATATAATTTTTTATCTTGCTGGATATTTATTCTGTAATACCATGATCTTAGCATCAGAAATAGAAATTTTAAAATGATATTCACGTACGGTGGTCTAGTGGATATGTTCCTTGCCTCTATATCCGAAAAACGCGGGTTTAAACACGACCAGAGTTGATGGATTTTTAGGGTGAAAAATGCAAGGGATAAGATCTCTGGGAGGGACTTTAAGCCGTGGGTCCGGAATCTGAAGATTTTCAGGCTCGTAAAAGACCGCAAGCTTAATAAAAAGGCCTCTGTACAAAATGTAATAATAATAATAATAATAATAATAATAATAATAATAATAATAATAATGCTTCATTTAAGCTGACAGAGTTAGGACCATAAGATCCCCCATTCCACTCAACCAGCAAATACAGTAAAACGTGTTTAATCCTGAACGTGAATAATGCGGCAATCTGTCCAATGTGAACAAATTTATTGGTCCCGGCGAAATAATAGTAATATTACGTATATTTGATTTGTATAAAACGGAATCTGTTCAAGGCGGAAACGGAAGGATATTTCTACACAATTTATGGAAAGAAATGTTTATAAGACGGAAAGACTGAGAGGGAAATAAATTAGTTTCCACTTCATTGAATTCCCGTTAGACGAAATAACATTAAGGGATGATTTCTGCCGCCGGGTGAAGTACATTTTCTACTTGTATCTGCACACCCGTTATGCGAAATGCAGTTTCGTTTAACAAATATTTGGCCGTGACATCTGTCTTACAAATAACCAGAGCACTGTAAAATCTTAAATTAGTTTTAAGATCTGAGATTGATTGTGTACGTATCTTTCACAGGTAGCGTTCTGAATTTCCGGAATAAATATGGCTAAATGGTATGTATCATTGTCATTAAACGAAAAAATGAAAATGATTGGATTGGAGATAAAGAAAAGCAAACTCCCAGTGCGCGAAATCATGACTAAATTTTAATGTGAAAAAAAAAATAAGTTTATGAGATTTTAAAACACAAAGAAAAAATAATCAATGGATGGATCCAAGGAAATGATCAAACGAAGAGGGAAGCAAAATAAATAAATAAATAATATAAATGAAGAAATCAAGGAAGTAGTGTGGGAGTGTTTTACAAGTGCACGATCAAAAATATCAAAATTTCGGGACCGATACTCCAAATTCAAGCTCTAACTGTTGCTATATCCCTAGAGAATAACGATTTCAAGGCATCTTCAGGTTGGCTGTACCGTTTTAAAAGACGACACAATGTAATGTGGATTGAAATTTGCAGGAAATCAAAGGATGTGGACGAAAGTATAGTTAGTGAGTGGAACAGACTGTTTTTTTTTTTTTTTTTTTTTTTTGCGCGCGTTACCATCGAAATCGCTCATACATATTATACTTCACTTTTCAACGGCAACAGAACTACAATTAATCAATATGTACGTAAAAATACATATATGGTACTCTATAATCTAAGATTGGTTAATTTTTTATAATGCGGAATTTTGTCTAATGTGGAAAAAAATTGGTCCCGTGCGATTCCGCTTTGAACAAGATTTACTGTAGTAAAATCTCTGAGTGCAGACCAATTAATCAAGGAGTTAGACAAGGATGTGGTCTTTCACCAATGCTCTTCATAATACACATGAACTCAATTATTAAAGAAATTATTTTAATATCTTCCATTTCTCTAATATAATATAATATAATATAATATAATATAATATAATATAATATAATATAATATAATATAATATAATATAATATAATATAATATAATATAATATAATATAATATAATAATATATATAATATAATATAATATAATATAATATAATATAATATAATATAATATAATATAATATAATATAATATAATATAATATAATAAGGGGGCACGCCGTAGCGTAGTGGTTAAGGCACTGAGCTACAAGCCGGAGGGTCGAGGGTTCAAGTCCCGTTGGGGTCAGGATTTTTAAACTGACCAAAACCCTCTGGCGGCACTATGGCCCTGGGGTCGACTCAGCCTCTAACTGAAATGAGTACCAGACGCTTGTTCTGGGGTAAAGGCGGCCGTCACGCAGGGCTGACAACCCGGCTGACATAAAGTGCCGATTGTCTAGAAAAAGTGGGAGCCTTAACCTCCTACTACCCCAAGGGCCTCCTGAGGCCTGTTGTGGGATCACTTTACCTTATAATATAATATAATATAATATAATATAAAGTGAGATAATATGTGCAATGCCGTGTTATTTGTGATCGAATTTCGATCAGTGGGCGACCACAAGTTAATTTTAAATAAACCTAAGAGATGCCTATCAGGGAATTGATATAAAAACGTTGCTTTCGTGAGAAGAAAAAAAAAAGATTTCTACTAAAATTTTCCACATGATCACTCATAGCACAATATATATCCCATTTACAAATAATGCTAATACAAATGTAAACTAACAATTTAGAGGTCACACACACAATATCTGCGGTGACACAATAATGTAATGATGCTCTTTCTTTGAACATGGCTGCCACCCTGGTGATGAAAGGGTTCCCTTTACTGCCATTATACGAATGAATAGCGAAAGAGGATGTAATGAGCCATCTACCCCTCCAGGTGGCCAGGTGAGAGGGGTCCAGGTAATTATAGGGCGGGTTGTATCTCCACACCATCTCAGCTGACCAAGTGACTCATCTCTTGTGCTGCCCAGAATTATGGGAAGCCATTTTATAGCAAGGAATAGAATGAAGCGTTATTTTTCTGTGAAAAAGTCATGTATGTATATATCCCATACGTTCTACGTGAGGACATGGATTTCCTTAGCAGTAGTTTCTTGACAAGCTAATTTGAATTACGCTTATTTACCTATAGATGACAACGAGTGGCATATGGTTAGCATATGGTTAGCATATAGCCTCAATTACACATCTAGTAGACGACTAAGATATTACTTGGATGGTTGAATCACTATCAATATTTAAATCCAAATTAACTGATATCTTAAGTTCCATACAATATAAAAAATGTTAAGTGCATAACAACTGTATTCAGCATTTTGTATATAGGCTACCTATAAACATTCATCTAGCAAGCTTTACTTACTTTATTTTATTTTATATTACTTTATTATATTTTATTTCATGTTTTGTAAGTATTAGCTAATATTAGACCACATCCCCATTGTCTTTTGTTTAGTGTTCCCATAGTGTAGATGGTAAGATTATAAAATTTATTGAAGCTCCAGTTGGTTTTATTTTTCCTTGTAAAGTTTTACTTTTAAGGGGGGTAGAATTTAAGTTGGAATGTATCTAATTTGCAATTATCAATAATTGTAAATTATTAGGCTGAACGGGACGGAGGGAATGCTAAAATGTTCCCATAGTATAGATGATAAGATTATAAAATTTATTAAAGCTCCAGTCTATATTTGAATAATATTTTAAAATTGTAATAAGTATGCAATTGTATTCTCTTCTTCTTCATCATCTTCTTACTCTTCCTTTCATGTGATAGACCTAGCGGTCTGTTACGGTCTCAATCCAACGTTTGAAGGGTCTGCCCAATGATCTGCCTGGTGGCTGGTAATTTAAGATTTGGCCTGGTATTCTTGTTCTGATCATTCTTCTTATGTGATATTTCCAGGTGTTTCTGTATTTTTGCACATATTCGATGATTGATTCTGTTTGTAATTATTTGAGAATCTCAGAATTCCTTTTATGGTCTGTTCTTGAGTAACCTGCAGTACGTCTCATAAATTTCATTTCTGAAACGTATGAGACAATTAATAATTATAATTAATAAGCGGCCATATTAATTATATTTAAATTAATGTTGGGAAGTAAACATTATGAGGTTATATCATAATATTGAGCTGAGAACATATTTTTAATAACTCACCTCATACAATTTCAAATTTCTTTGAGACCATTGGTTTGAAACTAATTTTTCGTTCACTTCAGTCATATGAACCGTTCACTTCAGTCATATGAACGAAAAATTCGTTTGAAACCAATGGCCTCAAAGACATTTGAAATTGTATGAGGTGAGTTATTAAAAATATGTTCTCCACTCATATTAAGACCATATTAATGTCTATATTGAGTATTTTTCACTTGTTTTAAATAACATATACCTCGAAACATAAACTAGCGGAGTGTAGAGCTAAGGGACTTGCGCTAATTCAAGCCCCTATCCATCCATCCATAGTAATTCTGCCCGAAGGCAGGTCTTTCACTGCAATCATAGCATTTTCATGCTATGCTTGTAGCTTTATTAGTGAATTGTAGGTGTGGTAGCTTCCCGTTGTTTTCCACACCGGTGAAGGATGATGATGGTGATGATAATGATGATGGCCATATGATTTCGGGGACCGTTTGGGCCTTAAAGTTTTCCTGACATTTGTCTTATAGGTGAGGAAAACCCCGATAAAAACCTCGCCCAGAAAAACTGCCCCGATCGGGGATCGAACCCGGGCCCGCTGCGTGACAAGGCAGCACGCAACCTCGAGACCACAGCGGTGGAGCAAGTCCCTATGAGGAAATAAATTATCTCATGAAATTTCGGCCGGTATGGGACCTGTGCTCACCCAGTATTGTGAGGAATTTGGGTAGCTGCAATGATTATTATCGGCTCCAGGTTAAGAAAACCAGCTATAACCCGACATGCTGACCAGTCATTCATATATTGGCAATGATCGTCCGCCTCTTTTATTAATACATATTCATATGGATATGGGGCCAGCAGCCGGCTGATAGGCCTTTAAAGTGGTCGTATCATGGAGTTTTTTTTTTTTACTGTAACATAATTTACTTCCAATGAGGAGGATTTTACTGTTTACATTTAAAATTACTACATACGTTTTCGTGTTTTTTTACATATTGCTGACAATGGAATCTGTTTTTTCAGAATATTACAGTATGCTCTACATAATACATATTCCATTTTCCAACCACTTTGCAAAAATCTTGTAATACGAAAATGAGACATAGGCCTACTATTAAATGAAATATTTTTATTTGGTCAATTGCTCCTGACTTAAGTATCCATTATCTGGAGATCTCCTTTTTTTTTTCGTTTCGTTTCCTCCCAGTCTCCAATTCTTACTTGTCTATCAAAGTATTATTTACAAAATTGTATTCCATCTCTAATAAGTTCAATCTTTATCTTGTAAAGTAAAATGCCTTTACACCATTGTATTTATATAAAAAAAGGATTACATATTATCCCTCCCCAACTCTCTCAGTGAGTGATTCCATTTCGTCTCCTCTAAATATATTAGTAGAATATAATATACAGAATAATTAAATTAGTCCACCGCTGTGGTCTGGAGGTAGCGTGCTGCCTTGTCACGCAGCGGGCCCGGGTTCGATCCCCGGTCGGGGCAGTTTTTCTGGGTGAGGTTTTTATCGGGGTTTTTCCTCACCTGTAAGATAAATGTCAGAAAAAAATTTAAGGCCCAAACGGTCCCCAAAATCATACGGCCATCGCAATCATCACATCATTCATATGCAACTTAGATTAAGCTTACGTTAGGATTAGGGACTCTCCTGGCGCACCACTATCATCATCACCATCACCCATCATATCATCGGGGCAACGAAACCCCACCTTCCAGGCGCCCCAACCTCAGACGTGGCTTACAAGTACGCCATGCCAGGAGAGAACACCAGGAATGTCGAAAGGCAACCTAGGGCATTTGCAAATATATATATATATATATATATATAATATATATATATATATTATAAATATATTTTTGACATTTGGCAATGAAGGCAAATATGATATGAAAAGAAAAATGAATGCTTGAGTCGGGATTTGAACTCGAGTCTCTAAAGTCTGTACCTTTAGCGCTCTAATCAACTGAGCTACCCAAGAATTCCAAGACAAACATACAATTTTCTTATACATGTAGTATTCTCAATTCACACAAGAGGTAGCGGAAAGATCTTCCGACTGCCATCTAGCGGCTAACATAACAGTTAAGCAAATTATTAAAGAGAATATTTACTTTATAGCAGTAACGCTTGTATATATTTATAATATCTATATATACAAGCGTTACTGCTATAAAGTAAATATTCTCTTTAATAATTTGCTTAACTGTTATGTTAGCCGCTAGATGGCAGTCGGAAGATCTTTCCGCTACCTCTTGTGTGAATTGAGAATACTATATGTATAAGAAAATTGTATGTTTGTCTTGGAATTCTTGGGTAGCTCAGTTGGTTAGAGCGCTAAAGGTACAGACTTTAGAGACTCGAGTTCAAATCCCGACTCAAGCATTCATTTTTCTTTTCATATCATATATATATATATATATATATATATATATATATATATATATATATATTTGTCTTAAACAAGTAAAACAATAAAACAATAAGAATTAGAATGTACAAAACTGCACTACTTTATAATTGGACGGTATGGGCAAATGTCAAAAAAAGCTGCATTTTAAGAGTAAGTATGGAATTTGAAATAATTGTTTAAAACTTTACTCATACCAAAGCTATTAAAAAACACAAATTATTTTATCGGCAATCACTTCAGTAAGTTTTGAGTTTTTTTTTTTCACTTCCTGTTGAGATAATATCTGGTCATATTGTACCAATCAAAATGGCATATATAGGCTACTAATCAATTAATGCATTTAATTACTGACAGTATGTGTGGCACTATAAGACGGACACTAAAAAATAAAACTTTGAGGAGCACACAACTAAAATTTTACAAAATTATGGCAGTGCCTGTCTTAACATATGCAAGTGAAAATTGGACTCAGAAGGAAAATAGAAACTGCAGAAATGAAGTTCCTACATTCAGTAGCGGGTGTGACAATTTTGGACAAGAAAAGATTTGAGGGTATTAGGAAAGACTTAAATATTTTTAATTTAACAAATAGAATTGACAACATGAGAAACAACTGGTATGAACATGTCAAGAGAATGCCTTACAGATAGAATCCCTCAGCTGTTACTAAAGTACAAACCAATAGGACATTGAAATGTTGGACGCCCATTTACTAGATGGGAGGATTCATTAAATCCCACTTGATGTGAAAACAGGTCAAAAGGCCTAATTTCATGAAGCAGAAGAAGGAGAAGAATTATTGACAGTATGCCTAACTAATTCACTTGCACTATCGAACCCGGTGGTTCATGACCGCATGGACATAAGCTCTCCATCCCTATCCTGAGATAATGTTCTCCAATCATTCCAAGTATAATATTTACCTCCATCAAATCGCAATTATTTTTCTCCCATCTCATTTTCGACTTACCTAATGATCGCTTTCCCTCTAGATTTCCTGCAAGATGTTTTCTATCCCCTCTTTCATTTCCCATTCGTGCAACGTGTCCTACTCATCACAGTCGACGAGACATGCTTCTTCTAATTATCTCTGGTTTCCCACAAAGATTATGTAACTCACTGTTACCTAGTTTCCTCCATTCTCCTGCTTGTTTCTCTTTGTACAAATGTTTCACAGTCATACAATTTTTAATAAACGGAACTTTTTTTTTTGTAATTACCGCATTATGTGATTTCATCATATCTTCGCTACCTCTTACGCAGAAGATACGGAGTCGATCTCCTATGGGATAAGTTTCCTGAGTGATTTTTTGGAGTTTATCCTCACCTGAAGGCTAATACAAATGTCGGGAAACTTTAGGACCCAAACGGTCCCCGAACATCATCTGGCCAATAAAAAATTACAATAAATAAGGTGAGTCTGTTGCATCTTACCTCACAAAAGTTGAGTTATTTTATTGAACTAACTAACTCTAACTCACTGGTCACTATCGAACCCGTAGGTTCGTGCCCGCGCGGACATAAGCTCTTCATACATCCGTATCCTGACCAACTGTTTTCCAATCATTCCCTGTATAATCTACTTCCCTCAAATCATAGTCAATGCTACTCTCCCACCTCATTCTTAGTCTATCAACTGGGTAGACATGTCCTAAAAGAACTTCAGGTTTTATGAGGTAAGATGCAACAGACCTACCTTATATATCATCTGGCCATCATAATCGTCATTATCATATTCGTCATGTTTAGTATTATAGCCTCACTCGGATGGTTAACAGTTTATATAAAAGCGGGTGCCGCGCAGCAATACTTGACATGCGGTGTTGCCACATTTCTCATAGCGCTATGGGCGTTTATTACACAAGGACAGAAGACATTGATTATTTATATTATTTTTTGGTATTGTTTGACTTTTGAAATTAAAATTATACATGTAGCATCAGGTTCAGATGAGATCCCAGCAGAACTGATAAAATCAGGGGGAGAAAAATTGATGGACAAGATACGCTGGTTGCTTAGTATGATTTGGGAAAAAGAAGCTCTTCCAGATGAATGGAAGGAATCAATTATCGTACCAATTTATAAGAAAGGAGATAAAACTTATTGCAACAACTATAGGGGCATCTCATTACTTTCAACTTCGTACAAAATTCTAACAAATATATTAGTAAGCAGACTTACTCCCTATATTGATGACATTCTAGGAGATCATCAATGTGCATTTAGAAGAAACAGGTCTACAACAGATCAGATTTTTAGTATAAAACAGATTTTAGAAAAGAAATGGGAATATAATGGTACTGTACATCAAACTATATGTAGACTTCAAAAAAAGCATATGATTCAATTAAGAGGGGAGAAGTTATATAGTATCCTGCTGGAGTTTGGAATTCCTAAAAAGTTAGTTAGACTTATACGAATGTGTCTAAATGGCTCAACGAGTAGGGTGCGTGTAGGCAAACAGTTTTCAGACACTTTTGAAATCCAGAATGGGTTAAAGCAAGGAGATGCACTATCTCCTCTACTATTTAATTTTGTACTAGAGCATGCCATTAAATCTTTAGAGAATGAGGAAGGCTTACAACTCAATGGTATTAATAAGCTGTTAGTTTATGCTGATGATGTAGTACTACTGGCCGATAGCGAGGAGATACTAAAGGCAAACACGCACACACTACTGAGTAACACTAAGAAATTAGGACTGGAAGTAAATATCAGTAAAACTAAATATATGGTCACACGTAGAAATACATTATGTAATGGAAATGGACAGCTAGTGACAAATGAGGGAAATTTTGAGGAATTGGCTGAATTCAAATACCTAGGAACAATAATCACAAATAGGAATGAGATGCACAAAGAAATTAAACATAGGCTCAATTCTGGAAATGCGTGCTATTATGCATTGCAGAGACTTTTGATGTCCCAACTCCTTTCAAAAAACGTTAAGCTGAAAATATATAAAACTATTGTTCTACCAGTTATATTATATGGGTGCGAAACATGGACTCTTACTTTAAGGGAGGAAAGGAGATTACGAGTATTTGAGAAATAAAGTTCTTAGGAAAATTTTTGGACCAAAGAGAGATGAAACAGACATGTGAATGAGAGAAGACTACATAACAATGAACTACATGGTCTTTATAGGAAGCCAGATATAATAAGAACAGTTAAGTCCCGTAGACTGCGATGGGCAGGACATGTTGCGCATATGGGGAATGAAAGACGTGCATGGAAACTTCTTGTAGGAAAGCCAGAAGGAAAACGCCAGTGTTGGTAGACCAAGAATGAGGTGGGAGAACAACATTAACTATGATTTGAGGGAAGTAGATTATACAGGGAATGATTGGAAAGCATTAGCTCAGGATAGGGATGTATGGAGAGCTTATGTCCGTGCGGCCATGAACCTACGGGTTCGATAGTGCCAGTGAGTAAGTGAGTAAGTACATGTACTTGTTTATTAAATAATTTAATTCCAACATTATATAGCTTGTAGGTCTACATAAATTTAATATTCATACAACATCATGCTGAAAATATTATTATTATTATTACTATTATTATTATTATTATTATTATTATTATTATTATTATTATTATTATTATTATTATTATTATTATTAACTGTTCGGTCTGAGATATTTTCTCATGGCCACCGGATGTAATCACTTGTATATTTAACTAATATAATATGTAGATATTGTATTATTATTCGAGCTACATATCACAATAAATCACTGATAATTATAACAATTAATTACGGTATATAATTTTATAACTGGATCGACTGCTCCACGTTCCGAGTTTTAATTGAAACTGAGGGAAGAAGAGCAATGTGGCAACATCGTGGTAGTCGCGGCAGTCGAGATCTTTGTATTTTAATAACATATAACAGCTGCGGTGAAACAAAGCGAGCCGCTTGTTAAACATCATAGTGAGGCAATAATATGAATGTGTTTGTCTGAAGGTTTTTGTGTTGTTTTAAATGTGTTGTCTCGGAGGAAGCTATGATTTGAGCGGATTTCTCATTCGAGCAGACCCTCCACATCCTTGTGTTGTCAAAATACACCGTGTCCACAAATATAGTTTCATACTTTAAACTACTACTACTTCGCTTTGGATAATCGTATCTAAATGAAATTGGCGACAATCGAAAGAAAAACTCAAAAAAGTTTTTGCTATACCTCATAGATATTGAATGTGGTCCCCATGAGTGACGCTGCAGACATCTAAATATCCAACAATGAACGAACCCACATCGACAACAAAAAACAAGATTAAATTTAGTTTAGTTTCTGTATTGTTGTCCATTATTCTCCATTGTTGACATTGTTAACGTGCACAAAACTTTTTGAGTTTCTCTTTTGATTGTCTCCAATTTCATTTAGATACGATTATCCAAAGCAACGTAGTAGTAGTTTTAAGTATGATACTATATATGTGGACACGTTGTACTATGTGTATGATCCAAAGTTTAAAATCTCTCTCCCGACAGGTCGAGCTAATGTAAGACCTGTGCGACTCCTGGCATGAAAATATGTCTATAAGATGAGAGAAGAGGAAGATGGAGAAGAAGGAGAAGAAAAATAGAAGATATAAAGTTAATAATTTTCTTTCCCAGAACGCTTATGACCTAAATCTTAGGCTTGAAACACAAGGCACTAATAGATTCGAAAACTGATTAAAGATTTAAAACAAATTAAGAAAAGACTGATAAGGAGATATGTTGGATGTAATGTTGTGTATTCTGCGTGGTATTTATGATAGATCAATGCCTTGGATAGAATTTTGCGTGGATAGTAACTGACCTCCTACAGCGCCTGCTTTGTCCTTGATGTGATTTTTTTTCATATTTCTCAAGACAAGATTATGATTTGAGTAATGCATGTATTAAATTTGACCACTTTAGGTCTAGGAGTAACATCGATATATCTCTCACAGCATATTCGAATTCATATCCCGGTTGAATTCGACAGTAAAACCAGCATATTCGGACCACAAGTTCCCAGAAAAATCATTGTATTAATAAAATGGGCCACATGCTTGTGGAATTAAATAAACACAGCAGAGAACAATAAAACCAGATTATAGTATTTCTATCAAAGACCTGAAGTTATCGTTTATTAACAGAAAGTTGAACTGTTTAATGCAATAATGCGTTTATGAGGAAATTAAGAGAGTCCAATTTGCCGTGATAATCCGTGAAGTATGAACCTCTCACTTCGGCACTGGTGGAATAATGGTTACCACCTTGCTTCTGGTTCCGAGGTTCACTCATGGTTTTTAAAGGAGTAAAATATCTGAATATACTTTCTTTTGGAAGGAAATTAAAGCCATGGATCCCGTTTTGTATATTTACGGAACGTAAAAGAAAGTCAGGCTTATTTTACGACCAGATTTGAATTCCGACGCTAATTGTCTGAATTGTTAAAGAACGTCATTAAATAAAATAAGTAGATACTATGCACGACATAGCAGAGTTGGTTAAAGCAGTAGGCTTCTAACCAGAAGTTCTAGGATTCGAATGCTGGTAGGATTAAGATTTTTAAACTGGCTTATAACCTTCTGACGGTACCATGACCCTGGGTCGACTCATCCTCTAATGTAAATGAGTAGGCTAACAGAACGCTTATTTTTTGGGAGGTTAAAGGCGGCTGTTGCACAGGACTGACAATCCGGCTGAAATCTCATACCAATTCTATAGAAAAGTGGGAGACAGCCTCAAGGACCTCCTATGTCCTGCAATTGCGTCACTTTAGTAAATAGTAGGCCTGGCTCATACTAAATTTAAATGTCAGACCATATCGCATATCTTGACACTCCATCGAGACACTCCTGATTACAAACAACGCCTAAGTTAATAATATCAGATAAAATAATATCAATAATACCAGAAAATCCGCAATATGACTATTATAGTTAGACCTATAAAAACAAAAACAAAATTATTTTAAGCCATAGTACATTTGTCATCTTATTTTAGGCGATATTATTAGATCAAACTTAATCAAAGCATATGCCATAAATAGACAGCACATTTTCGTTCTGTACAAGTTATGCAAGTTATCAATCGATTAGTATAGCCTGGAGATTTCAGGGTTCAAACTGTGTCCCTGAATTTTACGTCAAGGCACTACCAAAGTTATAGTTCGATACATAATAATGATATATATATATATATATATATCGTAGTTTTACATAAACAACATTGACATTGGAGCATCTGTATTTACTAAGATTATGGATCGACCGCAAACATCCATTAGCAGGTTTAATCTGCTTATACATTCACGTGACGTAATAAATGTACAAGAAGAAACTACTCGATTCCCTCTACGTTTGTGAACCAAAATGCGCTGTCTGTGATAAAATAGATTGTGAAAGTGTTTCGATGAAAGTCCGTTGTATGCAGTCAAGTATCTACTTTTTATTCCGCGGTCAGAGTTTGATTCCTGACGGGGAAGAGAGTTTTAAACTTCAACCCAATGTCCCTCGTCCTGTGCTGCCCTCTGTTGTCTGTTGCAGTGATCCTGACTTCCGTTAATCAGAGATCCATGGAAGCATGCTACCGTGTATATTTCTATAAAATGAATATCTGGTTCGAATTCCCTGTCTCCTGCCCACTGGCCACCAGACCAGTTTAGTTTACACGTTGAATGAATTAGGACTCTAATATAATCTTACAGATTCAACTTTAAAAACTAAAGTTGTGGCTTTTTAGGGCAAACTGCCAGTCAGAGCAAAAATAATCATTTTTATTTATTTATACACAGAATTTTAATGTTTACACATCTTTCTGTGCCTAAAGTTATATTTTTCTTCTCCACTCGTCTCTCTCCATCCAATCCATGTCCTCCAGTCCTCTTGCTCTCATTCCAGTTCTTATTTCCTGCATCCACGAGTTTCGAGGTCTTCCTCTCCTCCTTCTTCCAGGTGGACACCATTCCAATGTTTTCCTGGACTATTTAACTCATGCCCCAAATGGGAGTCAATGACCAATCACGTTTCAATGATTTCTGTATTACAACCAATCAGAGACGTGTTTCACGAAATAATTATCAACGTTAGGATTATCATATATTAAGCAAAGCTCCTCCTTTTTAATATTCTGAACAGGTCTGACCGTTATTTTGCAGTGACTGACCTATAACAAATACGGCTACCAGATTGTATATAATAGTGCTTACATGTCAACATTTGTAGCAATTGATTATACCACCAAAAAAAGAAACCACTGTTTGCACTTTCTTAAATGTATACGACATCAAAAATGAATTAATATACAGATTGATGTGTTTCATTTTTTCTCCACTAGAGAGCATTCTTACAATATTGCGTTCCTTTGGCAATAAATAGTATGATCTGGTTGCAGTGATAAACAAAAGAAGCAGTAGAAGCGTAGGCTACCTATCGTTTCTCATTAGTTTTCAAACATCACCGTTTACTTTAAATATAAAAATATTTTTAAATAACTGTAGTTAAATAATGATTTGTGAGTAAACAGCTTTATTTTATTCGTTAAATAGTCCTAACAAATGCCACTCTTGATTTCCAAATTCTCTAGATAAATTCACTCCTCACTTCGTGAGTCGTGAATTTATCGATAATTTGGAAATCACTCGTGGCATTACTTATGATAATCTTTCTTCTTGTATTCGTCGTACGTGCCCATACTAATTTAATTGCTTATACCGTATATAATCTACTATTGAATAACCAATAGGCTATTAATTTTTTCTCTTATGACAGTATTTCTTATTTTGTCTTATTTTGAACATCTTGCTGCTCTCCTCAGGAAATCCATTTCCATCGACATAAGTTTTTGTTGTAAGTTTTTGTTGAATTTCCAAACTTCAGCTCCATATGTGACAGTACTTCTCACTATTGAATTACATATTTGTAACTTATTTTTCCTGGTTATACGTCTGTTCCATAAGACTCCATTCATCATTGCTGTTATTGCTCTACCTTTATTTATTCTGTTCTTAATATCACTTTCTTGTTTATTCTCTTTATCTAATTTTACTCCCAGATACTCAAATTTTCACATCCTATAATATACCCCTTTTCATCTTCTAATATAAAATCTTCGATAATGAAATAATAGAACAGATAGCACTCTTTAACTATCTTGGTACAGATGTAACATATAGCCATGATTGGAATATACATAATAGATTAAACCGCTATCAAATGATGTGCGGCACCATAAGAAGAACCCTCCAAAAGACTCGAAGAGAAACTCAGCTCAGGTTTTAGAAAATTATGACTGTTCCTGTTCTTTTATATGGATCTGAATCTTGGGTACTTACAAAAAAAGATATCTCACACATTCAAACCACTGAAATGAAATTTTCAAGATCTGTAAAAGGATGTACACGCATGGATAGATTATGTAATGAGTCAATAAGAAATGAACTAGACATATTTTCAATACTTGATACACTAGAAGAGCGCAAATACCGATGGATAGAACATTTAGATAGAATGGACAATACTAGATTACCCAAAACGACCAACACATGCAAACTGCATAGAAAAAGATCATTGGGACGGCCAAGGAAACGATGGACTTGGGACCGGAACAGGTCGCATTGACCTAACCCTGGAAATGGAAGAAGAAAATAAAGTCACATGGAGGAACAAGTCTTACAAAAGGAGGAAGGATTAAAAAAAACGATGAAATAAAAGTTTGATAAAAACTTGAAATCTTCGAGTGTAAAGGTAGCTATGAGTAGGCCCTACTCTGTTGTTGAAACTGTTAGAGTCTCTCTGGTTTAACTTTACGAGAAATTTGTAGAATGAGACAACTGTACTCACCTCTCTTACTCGCACCAGTGTTACTGGCTTTCTTCACCAGATGTTAATAGGGGAAAGGGGAAAGAGGAAAACTGACAACAGGGTGGGTTCTTTCTTTTGTATGTGGACTAAAGTGGTCAACGATCTATCCTTGTATCTCCAGCTCTCTCTCTATCTCTGCCAAGTTAAGCCAGCTATACAATAGTACATCTGACTCACATCAAACCGGACCTGGGTTCAGATTTCAACGTTACCTTAACTTTTTTTAGAGTTTGGACTCTACTCAGCTTCATAAGAACAACAGTTGAAACGGAATAAGTAAACTTGGTTAATAAATCTGAAAATAAAGTTGGGAGAAATAACGGCGAAAATAACAGTCCCTCCAGAACAATAATCATAATCAGGTTTAGGGAGCTTGTTGCCGTAAGAATACGGCACGGTTTGTCATGATTCTACTATATGTGACGTCAGTGTGTTTAAACCACACTTTCCTGTCGGTACAAACAGATCACAAAAGCAGTAAGAACTGTCCCCTTACAGGTAAAACACAAAGCAGTGAATTACGTACTTGGATAATTTATTCCTTACAAATTGTTTTCTTAGTTACTACACTGTTGTTTCGAAGCTCTGTACTGGTTTATTTAAATTCAAAGTGTGTTATAATAGGGCGCTTCAAAGATGATATTGTGAATGCATAAACAACTTTATAGTTAATTAATTTTCGTCCATATCCTTGTCATAAGCTATAGAATTTTTTTTTTCCATGTGACTATTGAGTAACACTAAGAAATTGGGACTGGAAGTAAATATCAATAAAACAAAATGGATGGTCACACATAGAAATACATTATATAATGGAAATGGACAGCTAATGACAAATGAGGGAAATTTGAGGAGGTGGTAAAATTCAACTACCTAGGAACAATAATCACAAATAAGAATGAGATGCACAAAGAAATTAAACATAGGCTCAATTTTGGAAATGCGTGCAATTATGCATTACAGAGATTCTTGATGTCTCAACTCCTCTCAAATAACTTTCAACTGAAAATATATAAAACCATTATTCTACCAGTTATATTATATGGATGGGAAACATGGACTCTTACTTTAAGGGAGGAAAGGAAATTACGAGTATTTGAGAAAATAAAGTTCTTAGGAAAATTTGTGGACGAAAGAGAGACGAACAGACAGGTGAATGGAGAAAACTACATAACAGTGAGCTGCATGGTCTTTGTGGGGAGCCAGATATAATGAGAACAGTTAAGTCTCGTAGACTGCGATGGAGAGGACATGTGGCACGAATGAGGAATGAAAGACGCGCATAGAGGATTCTTGTAGGAAAACCAGAGGGAAAACGCCCAGTTGGTAGACCAAGAATGAAGTAGGAGAATAACATTAATTCGGATTTGAGGGAAGGAGATTATACAGGAGATGATTGGAAAACATTATCTCAGGATAGGGATATATGGAGAGCTCATGTCCGCGCTGCCGTGAACCTATGGGTTCGATAGTGCCAGTGAGTTAGTTAGAGTTAGTTATAAATAGAAAATGTCGGCCGCGGTGGACTAGTGGTTATGTTCCTTTACTCTGGTCCCGATGGTCAAGGGTTCAAACCCGGTCGGGGTCGATGGATTTTTAAGATGAAAAAATCCAAGGAGCAATTACTCCGAGAGGGACTTTAAATCTAGGGTCCCGATTCTCAAAATTTTCAGACTCGTAAAAGATCCTTAAGCTTGAATAAAGAGGCCTCTAAGCAAAATTTACCGACCTCCTTTATCCTAGTAATACCTTAGTTGCCTACTAGATGTTCTATTGGGTCGGTATGTTGACCGCATACCATTCATGACATATTTAGGGAAACAACAGTAATTAAATTAACTTCGTCCAGTAACTCCTAACAAAGGTGAGGCTGAGGCTCAATTTTGGGCTGTTACGTCATTGTGGATGTGAATAAATAAAAAATAATAAATTGGCAACTGCTCTGACGTAACAGTCACTATACAAAGGAACAAATGATGTGTGAAATCATACAACAAAACAAAAAACTGTAATGTCATGTTATGAATCAGTCTTCGACCTACAGACAGTGATGACACAGTGACTCACTAGGACAGAGAAGAAAGTAAATAAAAATAAGTTATGAGCACACTTTTACAGCCGAATCAAATATCCCAACCAGTAAAGCATTTATTCTATTGTTCTGTTCATAAGTTTTATGCACAAGTTCACTGATATAATTTCATTAGCATATATATGTGTGTATATATATATATTGCGTGTTTACGGTCTTGAAGATGATCGAAAAATATAACATAACAAAACCGTTATCATGCATCGAAATATTTACAAATGTAGACACAAACTTCACCAGCCTATGAATGAACTATGATTCGTAAATTGTAATTTTACAGCAGCAAAGAGTGGACAATATTGATGGAAACCTAATAGAAATTATTAAACAAATCTATAAAGATAACTCCGCTTAAAATTGGAAATATAATGTCTAATCCTATAAAAACCACAAAGGGATTGAAAGAAGGGTGCAGTCTATCACCAATTTTATTTAATATTTATGTAGAATTTATATTAATGAAATTGAACAAAGCTGCAAAGGTATGGGGATCCCAATAGGCAACAGAATTTTGCTGACATTACAATTTGCCGATGATCAACTGGTTTTAGCGCAAGACAAATTTGATATTGAATTCATGATAAAAAGGTTGAAAAATACATATGAATCATGGGGTATCACAGTAAATATACAAAAAGCAGAATATCTGGCAATAAATAGCAATGAAAGAGAAAATTTAATATTGGAAGAAGGAATCCAAATAAAGCAAGCGAAACAAACTAAATATTTGGGAATAATTATGGATAACATTGAAGGTATAGGCAAAGAGAACATAAAACATAGAATTGAATTGAGTAGCAAAATAATATCATCGTTAAATTCCATATGGTGGGATAAGCATATTTGGAAAGACACAAAAAAAATATATATTGGTAAAACATTGGTGGAATCTGTTGCAATGTATGGAAGTGAGGTAAGGACAACCAATAAGTACTACAAGAATAGAATATAGCTCTAGAAATGGATTATTTACGCAGAAGTTCCAAAAAGTCAAAATTAGAACATGTCACAAATAAGGAAATTAGAAACATAATGGAAGCAGAAGAAAGCATAATTGAAAGAATTGAGGAGAAGGAATTAAAGTGGTTAGGACATGTTTTAAGAATGGAAGATGAGCGATGGCCGAAACAACTATATGAATGGCATCCGAACAGAAAGAAGAAAAGAGGGAGACCAAAGTTAACATGGAAGAAAAACATGGAGACAATAATGCAAGCTAGAGGGCTAAACATCGGAGATGCCCAAGACCGTAGGTTTTGGAGGTTTGGCACGGGAAGACGGCAGCAGCTGTAAAAACCCGAAGATAGATAGATAGCTAAGAGTGGCCAATATTAATTAGATTATCTGATAAGTAATGACTGTCTTTAATGTAATGTTGTGTGTCTGATGGAATTTTGAAGGTGTGATTCACTGAGAGTTTGTGCTAAACGGGCGTGCAGTGTATGCGGATCTTTATTTTCAACAACTGGAACGAGATCATGAAATTCTGTAACGGAGATACCCAGCATTAGTTAACTGAAATAGAGATATCTTGTAGTGAAGAATTGATAGAATTGAGGCTAAGCTTATAACAACTGTAGATAAAATAATAATGAATAAGGCCATAATTATTATTATTATAAAGATTATTTATCTTGTAAATACAATGCGAGATCCAATACTGCAAGAACAACCATGATATCTTATATTTTCCCAATCCCTTTACATGAGAACGATATATAATCAACCCAATAAACTGTAAAGGTGACATTCCGTCAGTATGTCGAAGCGCAGCCGTTATAGCTGGTTTTCTAAATCTGGAGCTGTTATTTATCGTAGTTAACCCAAATTCCGGACGATGCTGGGATAATCAGTGGTTCCACATAGTGGTCAAATTTCATAAGAACATTTATTTTTTTCATGGGACTGGTGGATACTGCAAGAATGAATAGCGAAAATGGCACAACTATTATTTGAGGAAAGTGAATTATTCAGGGAAAGATTTGAAAATATTAGCTCAGGATAGGGATGTACGGATAACTTAACTCCGTGCGACCATGAACTTCCGGATCTGTAAATTCAGCGAGTTAGTTAATTAGGCTATAGGGACTGGAACCAGCACCTATCTCTTAGATCTGTGCCAACAGAACACACAAATCCGTGCTTGGTCGAATTTTTTTCACTGTCGTACACGGTTGAAAAACAATGTATAGTAATTAAAATACCACGTGCCATTCTGCTGCATATTTCGTCGATTGATGACCGAACCAACATTTTTTTTTCTACTTCACCTTAGTCGTTGCACAATTTTTTTTTATTTTATTTATTTTAAAATGAAAAAAAATATTCATACCGTAGAGAGGCCTAGTGCTTTTAACTATTATTATCATTATTAACTAACTCACTGCCACTATCAAAACCGTAGGTTCATGGCCGGGCGGACATAAGCTCTCCATATAACCCTATCCTGAGCTAATGTTTTCCAATCATTCCCTGTATAATCTACTGCCCTCAAATCATAGTTAATGCTATTCTCCCACCTAATTCTTTGTTCACCAACTGGGCGTTTTCCCTCTGGCTTTCCTACAAGAAGCTTCCATGCACGTCTTTCATTCCCCATACGTGCAACATGTCCTGTCCATCGCAGTCTACGAGACTTAACTGTTCTTATTATATCTGGCTTCCTATAAAGACCATGTAGTTCATTGTTATGTAGTCTTCTCCATTCACCTGTCTGTTCATCTCTCTTTGGTCCAAACATTTCCCTAAGTATTTTATTCTCAAACACTCGTAATTTCGTTTCCTCCCTTAAAGTAAGAGTCCATGTTTCGCACCCATATAATATAACTGGTAGAATAATAGTTTTATATATTTTCAGTTTAACGTTTTTTGAAAGGAGTTGGGACATCAAGAGTCTCTGTAATGCATTATAGCACGCATTTGCAGACTTGAGCCTATATTTAATTTCTTTGTGCATCTAATTCCTATTTGTGATTGTTGTTTCTAGATATTTGAATTCAGCCATATCCTCAAAATTTCCCTCATTTGTCATTAGCTGTCCATTTCCATTATATACTGAATTTCTACATGTGACCATATATTTAGTTTTATTGATATTTACTTCCAGTCCCAATTTCTTAGTGTTACTCAATAGTGTGTGCATGTTGGCCTTTAGTATCTCCTCGCTATCGCCCAATAGTACTACATCATCAGCATAAACTAACAGCTTATTAATACCATTGATTTGCAGGCCATCCTCATCATCTAGAGATTTGATGGCACGCTCTAGTACAAAATTAAATAGTAGAGGAGATAGTGATATTATTATTATTATTATTATTATTATTATTATTATTATTATTATTATTATTTGGTCCGAAACCTGGAAAGTAAGTAGAAAACAAGCCAACAATATGTTAGCAGTAGAAATGGATTTTTGCAGGCAATCGACAAGAATTTCAAGAAGGGATAAGGTCATAAACAGCACAATAAGGGAAATTATGCAAGTTGAAAAAAAAATATTAGGAAAAATAGAAAAAAAAACGTTTGAGATGGTATGGACACCTCATAAGAATGGAAGAATAGAGAATACCAGATCCTTAATTTGAAAGCAAATGGAAGAAGTGGAAGAGGCAGGCCTAGAGAACGATGGATGGATGGAGTGAAGAGAAGTATGGAAGCTAGAGATTTGAGGGAAGAAGATGTTTCAGACAGGGTTGAAGGAGAAACATTATTGTGGAATATTCCTAAACAAACAAAAAATAGTATTATTATATTTATTATTGTTGTCAGTAGTAGTAGTGGTCGTATTGTTATTATTTACTGCAGCAACGTCAATACCAAGAATTCAAAACAATCTACTAAATAATAATTAGAATATTTTTCTAAATTATAGAGAGGATTGGTCATCAATGTAACTAAAATCCATGGATCGACAGGCCTAGAAGGCCCTTGACCTACACATTCGCATGTGTTAATCATAGAGATAGATAACCATCTAGCCACTGTAGGCGAGACATGTGGTCAGCTTATCAGATCCCCCGCTCATTTTCTCAACTGGAGCCGCTACTTATTGTAGCTACCCAAATGACTCACGATACTAGGTGGGCATCGGTTCCATAATGGCTGAAATTCTATGAGAAAATTTCTTCCCCACGGAGATTCGAACCAGCGCAAGTCTCAAGGCTCTGCACCAAGGAATTTTGCCTTAACCACTCGGCTACTGCGCGGGTCGTCATCGATGTAAACTTGTGCAAATATCAGGAACTTATGTGAAGATCTTTCACGGCCAATTGTAAATAATCATCATGATTATGGTTTTATCTGTATATTGATGTCATCCAAAATTCCACAGTATTTAGATAGGCCCTAATATTTTGGATTATATTCCTATTAACAATACTGTAATCATGATAGTCGCCATTGACAATATACAGTATTTTACAATTTTTTACATAAAGTAACAACTTAATACATAGCTTACACAAAATTGTGAAATTCTCAAAATATACCTAACATGTTTTTTAAAAGTTATCTACAATGGTATATGTCTTAAGGTAAGATGGTAGGCCAAAATTTAAAAAAAAAGGGTTATTCATAATTGAATAGTCTGTTCTTTTCTGAACATTTCTGTACATGATTTTTTGCCGAACGCCAATTATAAGTGCGTTAATTTTTTTTTTTTGGCAGTTGTCAACCTGAAATATCATCATACTTTATACCTTGTTTTCTCGAAAGTGAAAATTTTCAAACATTTGTCTCATTATCTCAGAAACTATTAGAGATATTTATACGATATTTTTACAGGCAGTAAACCTAGTTATACTAAAGCTGTGGAACCACAATCATGACGAAATCTTGTATAGATCCTCACTTATGATTTTTTAAATATTTTTAAATACCGGTAAAAAAATGAGACTAGTGGTAAAAAAAAGTATATAGGACTTCAATATTTAGATACACGTTTGACTAAGTGGTCTTTACAAGTCTCATTTAATATGCTGTAAAAATTTTATTACAATCCATCCAGTAGTTCCTGAGAGGATGGGTCTAAAATTCACATGTTTTAACATTGATGGGATAGGACCTATCGCCTCACCTTAATTAATTCATTATCAAACGGCAATAAAGTTTTAATAAAGACAGAGAACTTGAGAGCTTTCCACAGTGAGTTCGTCTCAGATACTTTTCTTGTTTCTCATCAGTGACAAACGTTAATAAATAATAATATCCTCGACTCGTGTCCAACTCGGGGTCGGGCCCAGAGATTAGATGAAATTATATTTATAGAAGTCTGTGAGCGACAAGGATGTCGGATCGACAAGCCTGACGCACCGTGACAGGAGGGGATGAACGAAATGGACGAGATGAGGATGGATAAATGGTAAAATGAAATTTGCGACAGGGGAAAACGAGAAAAAAACTGCCCAACCTCCGTTTTGTCCACCACGAAACCCATATTGAGTGACCGAGTGATATAGGTAAATGCTGGGGTGGAATTTCATTATTAGTTTTCAACACAGTGCTACAAAATGTATACCTGAGTAAAATTTATTCTTATTTAAACATAACACTGGTCAACATTATTTTTGTCTCATGAGTACCAATAGTTGTACTTAATGCAGTTTTTTATTGTGTTTTCAAATATGTATTCGGAATTTCTCAATCACCCACAGTTTTTTTTACTTCAATTAATGGATTTAAATAATTATTTTTTAATAAACGTTTCTTCGTCCATTTGTCCATTGTAAAATAAAACCAAATGAGCTGACTCAAATGGTTTCAGCTGTGGAAAAGAGATATGAAGGCAAATAGAATCCTAATATGCTGGCCGATTATTGCTGGATCATCAAGAGGGATGCTCCACAGGCGAAATATAGCAGGAAATCGTCATTTCTTACTTTCTAGGTGAGTCCGAATGTTCGAATATTGTATAGTTACGAATGTAGAAAACATTAAAGTTTTTGAAATTATAAATTCTTGTCTCTCGGAAACCTTGCATGATGGAGAAAAACTGATATCAAATATGAATTCAGGAGAAAAAATACTATCAGAATCACATTTTTTTTGTGAGACAAAAAAAAAGTTTCTTTTTTGTTGCTCAGTGTTATCATCACTTCGTAATGCCATGTAAATTAAATTAATGGCCATTTACAGTAAATACACATCATACACAAAATATAAAAAAAAACACATTCTACTGGATACAATATAGATTTAATGATTCGATGTGACTAAAATTAAAGGTGAAATAAAATGTTAAACATTTCCAAACTGATTAATCAATTAATAAAATAAAATAATCAAAGTATGTAGATCGGCGCCCACTAAAGTTAGAACTTATGTTGGTTTGCTTAATTTATCTTGTGTTTGAATTGTGGAATAGATTATGTGCGTGTATTTGATGTGATTTTTTTAAACAAAATATTGTCATCCTTTCCCGACAAGTCGTGCCGCTGTAAGCACCAGGTGGCGGGTGGCATGAAAAATACCTTTAGTGTGAGACGTTAAACTAAGTTAATGGAATCGAATATTTTCTAATTAAGTTACGAGTATGTTAATATTCCAGACAATTTGAATGTACCAAATATGAAGAACATTTTTACAGAAGCAAAGAAATCGCGAGCGTCCAGAACACGGTTGCGCAACTTAGTCGAGAGAGAGGAAAGCGTAAATCCCCCACCTTCCCCTGTGAGGTATGAAACATTTTCTAGGTGGACAAAGTCGAATATTCAGTACTAGGCCGTTCTATATTGTTCTTACTTCAGCTAGGCCTATCCTTCACTGTAAGATATTGCGTCATTTTAATACCATGCTTAAATAATAATTTATGACAGCATTGGTATCGTGGGGATATACATAGGGCCTATATATATAGTCCACCGCTGAAGTCTCGAGGTAGCGTGCTGCCTTGTCATGCAGCGGACCCGGGTTCGATTCCCGGTCGGGACAGGCTACTCGGTGAGGTTTTTTTTGGGGTTTTTCCTCGCCTGTAAGACAAATGTCAGGAAGCTTAGGGCCCTACGGTACCCGAAAATCATCCGGCCATCATCATCATCCTTATCATTGTCATCCTTCACCGGTGTGGAAAGCAACGGGAAGCTACCACACTTATAATTCCCTAGTAAAACTGCAAAGCATATCATGACAATGCTATGATTGCAGTAAAAGACCTGCCCTCGGGCAGAATTGCTATGGATGGATGGATGGATGGACAGATATATATATATATATATATATATATATTTTTGCCAATGCCAACAGGTTGTCTATATGACTTTTAGATATTCTCTCCTGGCATGGCGGAATTGTAACCCACTTCTTATGTTGGGGCACCTGAAAGATAGAGTTACGTTACTCCGATGATATGATAATAATTAATAATTTAGCTTTATTTTACCTGGCAGAGTTAAGGCCTTAAGGCCTTGTCTGCCACTCAACCAGGTTTTTAAAAAAAGTACAAAATACAAAAAAAAATAGTCTTACAACTACATAAACAATTACATATTATAAAAACAATACAATACAATCAATATTTATAATCTATTTTGATTTACTCTAAATTTAACGAATTAAATATATAATATGTACAAGGTATAAAAAACGAGAAAAAAATTATTAATGACATAGTATAAATTTAAATAAATAAAGAGAAATTAATTATTAGACAACAGGTAACTGTATAAGCGTGACTTAAAGGTGCCAAGTGTGCGGCAACCCCTGATATCTTGAGGAAGGAAATTCCAGTAGCGGGCAGAGGCTACTGTGAAGGAAGTAGAATAAGAGGAAGTGCTATGAAGAGGAATTGTTAGCAGACTGTTATCTTGTGACCCATCCAAGTGTTTTGTGCAGGCGGAAAATATGTTAACTAACAAACTGTCTTTCTCTTTCTATTCGTTACTATGTTGCCACTTCCTGTCCTTTGTATAATGTTGTTTGATTGGCAGGTAGAGAGCTGGACAAATACTATGTATTTTAATGATCCACCCTTTTGCGCGGTCAGAGGCAGAATGACCAACTTGACAACCCTGTTACTTTTGGGGTTACGTCTAGGAATGAGCTGTCCCTTCCTTGCCCTTCTCATTACATGTTGCCCACTTGTGATTTATTGCGAGACTGTTAACACAGAGACGACAAATACTGTGATTTTAAATAATCCGACCGCTTGAGCGTTCAGTGCTTAAATGACTAATTTGACAACCATGTTAAGAACTTTCACACGTGTTTAGAGATTCTCCCCCCATATTTGAAGTTGAAAATTTTCAATACGTGATCGGATGTACAGTTTTTCTCCAACATCCCTTCCACAGATCCAGTAGATCGGCGACACTAGCGCTAAAACTCTTCCCCTCCGTCCGTGAACAGTTAACTTGGACGTGTGTCAATATTGTGGTAAGAGGATAACTTCTCAAATCTGGACGCCAGGTAAGTAGGAATGTAGGAATTCAGAAGCTTGAAAAGTAGTGAAAGAGAATGCAATTTACGTCTGTCAGTAAGACGGAGCCACGAGAGGTTATTAAAGTGTTCGGAAATATGGTCATAACGGCGGATATTGAAAATGAATCGAGCGCAAGCATTATGAACACGCTGCAATCTTTGCGACAAGTCATGGTTTAGATCATTATATATAATGTCACAATAATCGAAATGTGGCAACACAAGATTCTGCACAAGGATTTGTTTTAACGAAACTGGGAGAACATTCTTTAAACTTAGATGATGAATGACAATGAAGCACCAAGAGAGTCCTTAAACCTCAACTTAACCTGAATCCAGACCATGGGCGACCACAGGAATAATTCCCTTAAAAAATCCCTATGGTCTGATCGGAATCGAACCCGGGACGCATGGACTGTAGTTAGAAGAAATGATCACTAGCCCATGAAACTAGTCGAGGGTGGGAGATATTTTGTAGCTGTATTGTGTCACAGATACACATCCCTGAATGTAACTATAGAACAGGGAAGTTAATATGTGATGCAATACGTCTCCCTCTATAATGCCGTCACTGTCGCAAATAATTTAATAATGACGTCAAAATGCCGCATTATGCTTCCAATGAAGGAAGATAGAATGAAGGATGAGGAGTTAAATAATTTATATACAATTTTGACTATAATTTTCCATTATGATTGATAACTAAAACTGAGGTACGTTCTCGTTTTTATTTTTATGATAAATTATGTTCATAGTAAACATTTGTATAGTACCTTTCCCAATTCGTTTACATAATTTTTGCAATCTTGAGAATGATCTCAAATAAGGAAATCGACGAATTCCTGAATAAACGCAACTTTGACTGGGATAACTAATTTATTATTATTAATTTAATTTTTGTATATTCTGCAAGAAAGGTCTAATAATGAATGTTTGACACTGACCATATACAAAAGTTCCATTGCTCTATAGCGGCAGATGGGTGGTTTTCGCTTTTCCTCACACTCGGTTGAATTAAGTATCCATGCTCTAGAATGAGACCACACTCCCATCTGATATTTTTCAGCCGATTAAAATGCTAACACACACACTCTATTGAGTAATACTAAGAAACTGGGACTGGAAGTAAACATCAATAAAACTAAATAAATGTTCACACATAGAAATAGATTATATAGCCTAATGGAAATGGACAGCTAATGACAAATGAGGGAAAATTTGAAGAAGTGACTGAGTTTAAATACCTTGGAATAATAATTGCAAATAATAATGAGATTCACAAAGAAATTAAATATAGGTTCGATTTTTGAAATAGATGCTATTATGTATTACGGGTATATTTGTCGTCCCAATTTCTCTCAAAAAACGTTAAACTGAAAATATATAAATCTATTATTCTCCCTGTTATTATTATAGGGATAAGAAACATGGATTCTTACTTTAAGGGAGGAGAAAAGATACGATTACTTGAGAATAAAATTCTTAGGATTTTTGTTGAACCAAGAGAGATGAACAGATAGACGAATGAAGAAGACTATATAACGGTGAGCTACATGATCTTTATAGGAAACCAGATATAATAAAAACAGTTAAGTCTCGTAGAATGCGATGGGGAGGACATGCGGCACGATTGGGGAATGAAAAAGGGGCATGGAGGCTTCTTATAGAAAAACCAGAGGTAAAACGCCAAGTTGATAGACTTAGAATGAGGTGGGAGAAAAACATTAACCATAATTTGAGGGAAGTAGATTATACAGGGAATGATTTGAAACATTAGCTCAGATTAAGGATGCTTGGAGAGCTTATGTCCGCGCAGCCATTAGCCTATGGGTTCGATAGTGCCAGTGAATTAGTTGGTTAGGACTACGTGAGTACAAGGAAATCGGCTGATCCCTGCCTTAAACCGCTCGGCCAGGGTGGAACTGAAAGAGAGAATAATTTGAACTTGGTCTGCAAGGTGTGCCTAAGGACATATAGGTAGTTCAAATTCAAGCTCAGATACAATTTTTTCTAGTTAATGTATAGAATTTTCTGACACCCTGAATATGGAATGACATGATGAGGGTTTAACGTAGGCCGAGTGCTATCATGGTACTAACCTTACACGTCCTTGGCTAAGGTCATTGGATTTGCTGCCTACAACACAACCCACAGTGTTGACCAAATTTGTTCTACAAGAGATCTTCATCGCGTATTTCTAGCCGCAGCCAATCAGCGCCAGTTGTGTACTCATACAGCCTCATAGGAACAAGATTAGCCCCTCAGGATTGCCCTGAATCATACAGTGGTGTCTTTTTCCTTTCCTAGTAAATACTACCACACCCATGGTTATTACGTCTGTTTATAAGTGATTTTTTGGCTAATTACTAATATTAAGTGTTGGTCCTCGTGGTCCTCTACGACTTCGAATAATTCTACCCAATATTTCAAGAACTACCACAGTTAAATGGGGAAAAATTGGCAGGTTTTTAAAACTACTTTAAAAAAATTACTTCTTCTTGTTCTTCTTCTTCGGCTTTCCCCCACTTATAGGTTTGCCGTCTTCAGTTTCCATTTATTTCTATCATTCCAATCTCCCTCTTCCATATTCCTATAATCCATTATAGTTCTGACGTAGATTTTCCATTTCCATCTTGGTCTGCCATGTTTATTTCTTCCAGAGGGTGACCATTGGTATATATTTTTTGGTCATCTTTCATTTTCCAATCTTTGTACATTGCCATACCATTTAAGTGTTTGATTTTAAATCCTCTTAACAACAGATGTGGTGACATTCTCTTCAAAGGAATTCATTTCTTATTTTATCCTGTCATGTTTTTTGGAGGCTTCTTCTAAGATAATCAAATTCAACTGTTCAATTTTACTAAAAATCACTTAATTGCCATAAAAAATACAAAATACGTGTATCATGAAATTATAACCTTCTCCTATGTATCTAAATATTTATTAGCAAATTCCGAAGGAATGGAGCTATTGAGGTTGTTCTATGAAAATACTAAACAAAAAAGAGAGATCTTCACCGTGCGTGTGTGTGTGTGTGTGTGTATTTATTAATTTGTAAACAAATGTTCAATGTTTGCACATTTTTTTTGTGCCTAAAGTTTTATTTTCCTTCTCCACTCGTCCCTACCCATCCACTACATATCCTCCAGTTCTCTTGTTCTCATTCCAGTTCTTATTTCTTGTATCCAGTTTCGAGGTCTTTCTTTCTTTCTTCTTCCAGGTGGATATCATATATCATTCTAATGCTGGTTAATCTTTCTTTTTGTATTCGTCGTACATGCCCAATACAATTTAATTGCTTATACCGTCTACTATTTATTATTGAATATTTAATGTACCCTATTATTTTTTTAGTTATGAACATCTTGCTACTCTCCTCAAGAAACCCATTTCCTTCGACATAATTTTTTGTTAAATTTCCTTGCTTCAGCTCTATATGTATATACTTCTCACTATTGAATTATATATTTGTAACTTATTTTCCCTGATTATATATATATCTTATACATACTGAACCATCTAACAGTGTGTTATAAAAATGAAATCTGGAAGTTAAAAGAAAGTAACATGTTCCTCATTGGGAACGTTAGTGTTTATGAATGTCTTCATTTTGGAATTCGTGTAGTTTCAATTTACTTATTTATTTATTGTATCGGATTTTATTGTAACTACAAAGTAATTTAAAATGTGGATGCTGTATTTTTATACCCAGCCTCTCAGACCTAAATATGTTCTTCAATTTTAACAGAAGGGAAGAGAATGGAAATAAATAAAACATGTTAATTTATTTTCGTTTATTAAAATTAAAAACGTGCATTATGGCTCTTTTAATAAATATGTAGGCCTACAATTGACCTACCCCCTTATTCTCACATACATATTTTATACAATATTTATTAAAGAACCTTAGCGATGTCGTACATCTGAAGTCCATTATAAAGTCACATTTTTAAAATGTTTATTAGAAATGGCTGTACACTAACATCACTCTTCCTAACCTAACAAATCTTAGAATTCTATCACTTCTAGTAGGTTTATCTTTGAAAATATATTCACATTAAAAACGTAAATAAGCTTGAATTTACTTACAAATTAGAGTAAAGTAAAATCTAAGTAATGATTTTAACTTTCGATAATATGTAATTTTTACAGTACCGTCTACATAGAACGAAAGGATAGCAACTAAAATTTTAAATTTACAAAATGGCTAATTTCCCATAATCCCGAGTGAACACTCCGTGCACGACGCCGTGTGCCTTGCATTTGTTTTATTTAGTTACATATTCTGTTACTACGAAACAGCGCTACCATTGTAGTTTGCTCATTGTAGTTCATCGTAAACGACCGAAATTTTTTAAATATCACTGTACTCAGTTTTTCCTCTATTCGAAGTTTCTCTATGGAAGTCACTACGAAGCTAACGAGAATCCGACTAAGAGTAGGTTAGTAGACCAGGACTTAAGGTGGAACTGTCAAATTTAGTTTAAAAAACTGATGGACATTTACATTATCTAACTGAAAGCCTACAAGGTAGATGTAAGGGGCAAAAGAAACGCCTGGCTACAATGTCATGAATGCGTAAGAAATACTGTAAACAACTTCATTGCTTTCCATAATGTCATGGTTTGATCTAATGCTAAGAATGTGTTAAAAATATGTTCGACACTTATTTAAATATCAAGCTAATGCCAAATGAGGGAAATTTTGAGGAAGTGGCTAGGACAATAATCACAAACAGGAATGAGTTGCACAAAGAAATTAAAGATAGGCTCAATTCTGGAAATGCGTGCTATTATGCATTACAGAGACGTTTTATGTCCCAATTCCTTTCAAAAATCGTTAAACTGAAAATATATACAACTATTATTCTACCAGTTATATTATATGGATGCCAAATATGGACTCTTACTTAAGGGAGGAAAGGAGATTACGAGTATTTGAGAATAAAGTACTTAGGAAAAAATTTTGACCAAAGAGAGATGAATAGACAGAGTTGAGTATAGGTTGGCTGAAGACTGAAATAGTTTGGACAAGTAACAAGGGTGTCAGATGACAGGTTATCTAAGATGACATTCAATTTTGAAGGGATGGCAACCGAACAAAGGGGAGACCAAAATAACAGTGTATTCAAGGAGTGCATAGGAGTATGGTATCAAGAGGATTAATAGAAAGTGATGCAGAGAATAGGTATTTGTGGAGGAGTGAAATTTACAAAGGGATATAGGAAAACTACTGTATTGTGGAGAAATTCCTCACAAAAGAAGAAAGATATTACAATTATTAATAATTTATACTATAATCTCAGTCCAACTGCCAATGTTCCCAAATAGGAATAAGAAAAAATTGGTCGTGAAATATTTAAAAAATCAAATTATCACATTATTATTATTATTATTATTATTTATTATTATATTATTATTATTATATATTATTATTATTATTATTATTATTATTATTATTATTATTATTATTTATAAATAGGAACGGGATGCGCAAAGAAATTAAACATAGGCTCAATTCTGGAAATGCATGCTATTATATATTACAGGGGCTCTTGTCTTCCCAACTCTTTTCAAAAAACGTTAACTGAAAATATATAAAACTAGTATTCTACCAGTTATATCATATGGATACAAAACATGGACTCTTACTTTAAGGACGAAAGAAGATTACGAGTATTTGAGAATAAAGTACTTAGGAAAATTTTTGAATAGAAGAGAGATGAATATACAGGTGAATGGAGAAAACTTCATAATGGTGAGCTACATGGTATGTATAGGAAGCCAGATAAGTTATAATAACAACAGTTAAGTCTCGTAGACTGCGATGGGCAGGACATATGGTAAGATTGGGGAATGAAAGAGGTGTATGGAAGCTTCTTGTAGGAAAACCAGAGGGAAAACGCCCAGTTGGTAGACCAAGAATGAGGTGGGAGAATAACATTATCCATGATTTGAGGGAAGTAGATTATACAGGGGATGATTGGAAAACATTAGCTCAGGATAGGGATGTATGGAGAGCTTATATCCGTGTGACCATGGATCTACGGGTTCGATAGAGCCAGTTAATTAGTTGGTAAGTTAGTTAGGTAACAATACGACATGGAGATCAATATAATGTAAAGTAATGTTATCCCACTACAGGCCTCAGGAGACCCTTGGGGTAGTAGGAGGTTAAGGCTCCCACTTTTGTGGACAATGGGCACTTGATGTCAGCCAGGTTGTCAGACCTTCGTGACGGCCGTCTTTACCCCCAGAACAAGCGTCTGGTACTCATTTCCGTTAGAGGCTGAGTCGACCCCAGGGCCATATTGCCTGCAGAAGGTTTGGGTCAGTTTAAAAATCCTGATCCCACTGGGACTCGACCTTCCGGTTTGTAGCTCAGTGCCTTAACCACTACGCTACGGCGTATAAGGGAGATAATGACAATATACGAGAGAAAAGCTATGGTTAAGGTGTGTAGCTAATAGGTGTGGAAAATAATTTTTTGGTCGATGTGACTAATTTCTAATACTTTCCAATATTGTGTTACTGGAAGAGAGTCAACGTTCCCACATCTAACCTGGTTGCTATGCAAACAAAAAAAATCGCAATGCAGATATGGACTCAAAAGCACACGTTCGGTAAGTAAAATAAAACATTTCTTGAATGTTTTGTACACTAACTGTACCTTTCTTTAGACTTTTCCGGAATTAATGCAGAACATCCCACTCTCCAGGCTTCTTCGATTTCTCTATCATCTACCATGACTCCTTCCATAATAAAATTATCAAACAGATTCTAATCACGGTACTACATATAAAAATGTCTCCACAGCCAACAATCCTTGCTTATAATAAAACAAATGAAAAGCTACATAATAACAATCACCAAATGTTTCTTTGTCATAGAAGTAATTTACATCCAACCAATATTTTAATTAATTTATTACTATATTTAATAAAGATTAGTCACATCGACCAAAAAATAGTATGCAATACACATGAGGTAAGCACGTAACAGATCTCGAAAATTGAAAAAACTTTTTCTCGATCAGTAACAAGTGCTTACCTCACTTGTATCGCAATAGGCTATACTAAAAAATCTGGGTATCTATATGGACCAACACCTAGACTGGTGAATAATACCTGCAAGAAAGTGCTCTCAATTCTTCACTCCCTAAATAGTTTTAAGAACTTCCTTCCTACAAAATTAAAACAAATACTTGTACAGACTCTTATAATGCCACACTTCGACTACTGCGACATATTACTGACTAATCTGACAACTGATCTATCTGACAGACTACAGCGTGCTCATAATGCGTACATTCGATTTATATTCAATCTCCGTCGTTATGACCACGTGTCTCCTTCATTTCAGGCCTTATCATGGCTACGCCTAAATGACAGAAGAACTTTACATTCACATACCTTACTATTCCAAATTCTGCACACATATTTACCAAGTTATTTAACAACACGTTTTCAACATTTATCGGCTCATCACAATTTAGGAACAAGATCACAAGACTCTTCTTTACTTTTGATACCAACAACACTGGACCTGTCTGTACTCTGAACCTTACACAATACCTATGGCTAGAGCATGGAACTCACTTCCCAGTCATGTCAGGGACTGTCAATCGCTATTATTATTTAAATCCAAATTAACTGATATCTTAGGTTCGACACAATGAAAACATTAACTGCCTGACAACTTTATAGAGCATTCCATTAATAATCTTGTAGGAAGCTACTTACTTTATTTTATATAATTTTATTATATTCTATGTTTTTGTTAGTATTAGCTAGTATTAGATAACATCATCATTGTATTTTGTTTAGTCTGTATTTTAATATCTTAAAATTGTAATATGTACGTAATTTTTGTATAATTTTTACTATTCGCTGGTTGAGTGGAAGAGAAGGCCTTGTGGTCTTAACTCTGCCAGCTAAAATAAATCATTGTTATTATTATTATTATTATTATTATTATTATTATTATTATTATTATTATTAAAGTCTCAAGTTAAACGAGAAGATGCATAATCTGTAACAATGCTCAACAGTATCCTACGACACAGAATAAAAAAAGAAGGAAATGGAACTTACTATTCGCATTATCTATAGTAGATCGTAAATTTGTGCCCATTCAGATGATTTAGTTATAATAGCACGACATGTAAACGAACTAAAAAAAAGCCTTTTCGAATATTGAAACTAAAATTAAGAAAATTGGCCCTTCTGCCCCCATATATTATAAGTAGCCATCAGCACCGAAGAAAGAAAATAATGTATCGCTTTGGAACAATACAATGTTCAAGGTATTAGTGATGTCACATTGTTTGGAACTAAGGTTAACAATAAAAATGTAATAAAGGGAGAAAGCGATAATAAGATAATGGCAGGCAATAGAGCACATTTTGCCAATATAGATTTTTCCCCCCTTACTGGCAATTATTAAGAACACCGCTGTGGCCTCGATGCTTTGTCAAGCGGACCCGGGTTCGACAAGTTTCCTGGGCGATGATTTACTTTTTCCTCACATGTAAGTCATATGTCAGGAAACTTTAAGGCCCAAACATAATCTGGCCATCATTAACATATTCATTAAGTTTAGGATTAAGCCTCTCCTGGAGCATCTTTACCATAATCAGTTATCATATATCACCAGGGCTGCGTAACTCCGTCTTCCAGGCGCCCCAACCTCAGAAGTGGGTTACAATAACGCCATGCCAGGAATGAATACCAGAATGTTGAAATGACAACGTGGTGGCATTGAATAAAAAATATATTATCTAAAACTCCAGCAAGATACATGGACCATCTCAGCTGCTGAAATAAATAAACTAAAAATATTTGAAAGAAAAGTAGTAAAGGGAATATAAAGAGATATTTATGAAGATGACAATTGTCAGTGCTGAACAGTTTTCCTTGTCAAATTTACCGCGCTGATTACAATCTATGAAATCAGCTTTTCCTTATCATGTTAAAATTTTTCACACATCTCAGTATATTCATTTAATGTACAAAATATGAATAATTTGTGTTTTTAATTTTTTGAATTGTATAACAAAATGTTTTCCTTTAGTCTCTTAAATTCATCACCGGAAGAATAACTCATAGCTCATACCTGGAAGGTGTATATGCGGCCTCTTTTGATCATTTCCGCTTGATTTAACCACTCGGAGACGGAATGTCTGAGCCTCCATTCTCCTTAACATCATGTGTACATATCACAAAACGTGCTAAATTACTCTTTGAGCCGGATTATGTCGAGTTTTTATGTGCATTTATTTATAGATCCATAATATTTGCTAGAAAAATAAACATTTCCCAAGATATTGCGAGAAAAAATGATGAAATTGCAGTTTTTTGGCAAGATTATTGTGTGATCTGTTTTGGTCATCTAATTACAAGAATATTTTGTTTATTTTGTTGACCATAAATAAAAAGATCATGCCTGATGGAAAAGAGTTATATAGGCATATAATATGTGCATGTGTATGCATGCTTGTGTGTCCGGCGGTGGTTAAGGCCTGATGCCTTGGCACATAGCTACGAGTCTTACGCTGTGCTGGTTCGAGTCCACTTGGCGGAAAAAGATATATAATGGAATTTTTGCGAGTTTGGGACCGAATGCTCCTTAGCATCGTGAGGAATTTGAGTAGCGACTACAGAGAGTAACTCCAAGTTGAGAAATCAGGTATAACGGCTGGTAACCCGATATGCTGACCATATTACACCAATATATTAGCTATGGAACAGACAAAAAACATAACACAGAAATAAGACAACTAAAAGTAGAGGAATTAAATACAACAATAGAAAAATACAGAACAAACTGGAAAGAACACTGGGCAAGGATGACTGAGAATAGAATACCAAAAGCAGCATACAGCTATTCACCACGAGGAAGAAGAAGTTTGGGAAGACCAAAAAAAGATGGAAAGAGCAGCAATTTGGAGCCGGAACAGGCTAGTAATAAGCCTAAACCGTGAAGAAGAAGAAGAAAAAGAAGAAGATATTAGCTATGGATTAGAATCCAGGAGCTGGCTGGTAAGTAAGACTAGGATTTTTATGTAATATTAACATGCGAAATATGTACATATTTATGTAATAACATTATGTAAAATATGTAAGATTACATAAAACTGCTTAAAATATGTAATATTAAATAATATAAATTTATATTAAATGTTAATATAGATCAAATTTGAAGGAATGGACAGTTAAATGCTTGACAACATGGTAAGAAGGGTATTGTCATGTTTCTATTATAAAGTGATCCCACGACAGGTCTTACGAATATTGAGAGGTTAAGGCTCCCATCTTTCTTGACAACCGGCAAGAGATTTCAGCCTTGTGTGATAGCCATCTTTACCCCCACAGTACATTACGATATTAATTTTTTATAGGCTGAGTCGACCTCAGGTCATGATCCCGCCAGAAGATTAAGCAGTTTAAAAATCCTGACCTCGGGTCTCGACTCTCGGTTTTCCAGCTTGTAGGATACTGCCGTAACCAACTATACCACGGTGTGCCACGTATATATTTCTACTATTTCATCCATAAGCAGAGTATATCGTTCAGGTTTTAAAAGAGATCTAGCCGCATGGAACCCTATACTCAAGTCTTCAGAGTCTTGCTGCATCTATATTTATCGTGTTTATTAGGCCTAAATGGAATTCTTATTTGACCATTTCTCAGCAGCTTTTGTATAGTATGGATAAAAGAGTCCAGTGTACAATCAGGTATCTGAGTTTATTTTTAATGTAAACAAATATTGTCACATTATATTGTTTTAAATTATTTTCCCTTATGAAAATCATCATCATCATCTTCATTCATGGATTAGGTCTGTTGACCCGTTCCGACTTCAGCCCATCTCTTTCTAGGTCTGCCCACATCTCGGGTGCCTTTAGGTTTGTATTTTGTTATTTGTTTTGGATATCTATCTTCATTCATTCTGTCTATGTGTTGCTTCCATTTTTGTCTATATGTATCCATTTTATCAGTTATTGCAAATATTTCAAGTTCCTGTCTTATTTCTGTGTTCTTGATTCTGTCTTCCTTAGTGCACCCTTTAACAGATCTCAAAAACTTCATTTCTGCCGCCGTTATCCTACTTAGGTCTTGTTTTTTATGTATCCAGGCTTCTGAACCATAGCGCAGTACCGGTACTGCCAACATTTTATAAAATTTCAGTTGGGTCTCTCTTGTTTTATGAAAATACCTTTTTTTAAATTAAGAGGCGTAATACATACATTTTAATAGCAAATCCGGAAGACGAGCTTCAAAGGAATATTTTAAACTACATAATATATGTGAACAATATAATCTCAAAATATCCATAGAAAAAACTAAGGTAATGGCATTCCAAGGGAAAATCAAATCAGATCCAAAATAGTAATAGGAAACAAAATCATATAACAGGTGAACCATCTCAATTATCTAGGATGTGACATTTCATTTAATTATGATAATGATATAACTAATAAACTAGCAAAATTCCAGGGTATATGTGGTACGATAAAACGATCACTAAATAATAAAACAACAAGAGAGACCCAATTGAAATTTTATAAAACATTGGCAGTACCGGTACTGCGCTATGGATCAGAAGCCTGGATATATAAAAAAAACAAGATCTAAGTAGGATAACGGCGGCAGAAATGAAATTTTTGAGATCTGTTAAAGGGTGCACTAAGGAAGGCAGAATCAAGAACACAGAAATAAGACAGGAACTTGAAATATTTGCAATAACTGATAAAATAGATGCATATCGACAAAAATGGAAGCAACACATAGACAGAATGAATGAAGATAGATATCCAAAAAAAAAAAAAAAACAAAACACAAACCTAAAGGCACCCGAGATGTGGGCAGACCTAGAAAGAGATGGGCTGAAGTCGGAAAGGGTCAACAGACCTAATCCATGAATGCAGATGATGATGAATACATAAATTTACATAAAAATCTTTAAAATATGTATAAATATGTAATTTTGGTCAAATAGGCTATGTAAAAATACATACTGATACATTTTCATAAATGATAAGTAAGTTTCTAATTCATGGACATTTATCAATTTTAGGCATGTATAAGCAAAGGGAAAGAATATGTAATTACGTACAAATCCTAGCCTTACGGATAAGCCAAGGGCCTTCTAGACCTCTAGTGCTATGTATTTTATATATACGTGTATGTATGTAGGCTATATGGGTGTATTTTAAATCGGCGTTTCCGAATGAATTTGGCTATATCACCATCCTTTTTAGTTTTTTCATCATCCTTCACACAAAATCATCCCTTTCACTTCTTTTGATAATACAAGATATTTTAGTACAGTAATTAGTAATTATTAATTCCTGGTGGAGTTCTCAAAATTCAATAATCGCCATACAACTCTAGGTAATAATAATAATAATAATAATAATAATAATAATAATAATAACAATTATCATCGTGTCCGTTTCTGCGGCTCCATGCGCGAGCCTTGGCATTTTCTACAATTTCCTCTGTGTCTTTCTTTCAGCGCCTTCCTTCCCCATTCCGAACTCCTATCCTACTAGCTAAGTCATCAGTAGACCTCGGGTTTTTAGTTTATGCCTGTTTCTTCCTGAATGATTAAATACAAACTAATTATATCAAAATAAGTGTCATGAAAATGACACCTAAAACAGTTTGCCTAAAAAACTTCCGATATTACTCATTGGTACCTATTTTGAGATTGGAGCTTAAATATGCTTTCTTTTAATTTCATTTACATCACTTGTCCTAGTTCAGCGTTGTCGGGTCTCCGGAAATGTGCATAAACTTCAGAATTTTATCAGCGCATTGAAATAATATAAAACATCAATTTTACTTTGCTGCCAATAAATATATTTGTTATAAAAACTAACTTATTCATAGCACTATCGAACCCGTAGATTCATGGCCGCGCGAACATAAGGTCTCCATACATCCCTGCCCTGAGCAAGTATTTTTCGATCATTCCCTGTATAATCTTCTTCCCTCAAATCACGATTAATATTATTCTCCCACGTCATTCTTCGTCTACCAACTTGGCATTTTCCCTCTGGTTTTCCTACAAGAACCTTCCATGCATGTCTTTCATTCCCTCATTCGTGCCACATGCCCTGCCCATCGCAGTTTACGAGACTTAACTGTTCTTATTATATCTGGCTTCCTGTAAAGACTACACTATGTAGTACACTGTTATGTAGTCTTGTCCATTCACAACATACTCGTTATAAAAGGTAAAGTGATCCCACTAGATGACTAGAGGCCTCAGGAGGCCCTTGGGGTAGTAGGAAGTTAAGGTTCTCACTTTTTCTGGACAATCGGCACATGATGTCAACCGGGTTGTTAGCCCTGCATGACGGCCGCCTTTACCCCCAGAACAAGCGTCCGATACTCATTTCCGTTAGAGGCTAAGTCGACTCCAGGGCCATAGCGCCGCCAGAAGATTTGGGTCAGTTAAAAAATCCTGACCTCACCGGGACTCGAATTCTCGACCTTCTGGCTTGTAGCATACTGCCTTAACCACTATGCTATGGCGTGCCCCCCCCCATATTCGTAACAGGATCTATCCATCTATCTTCGGGTTTTTACAGCTGCTGCGTCTTCCCGTGCCAAACCTCCAAAGCCTACGGTCTTGGGCATCTTCAATGCTTAGCCCTCTAGCTTGCATTACTGTCTTTATGTTTTTCTTCCATGTTAACTTTGGTCTCCCTCTTTTCTTCTTTCTGGTCGGATGCCATTGATATAGTTGCTTCGGCCATAGCTCATCTTCCATTCTTAAAACATTCCTAACCACTTTAATTCTTTCTCCTCAATTCTTTCAGTTATGCTTTCTTCTGCTTCCATTATGTTTCTAATTTCTTATTTGTGACATGTTCTAATTTTGACTTTCTGGCACTTCTGCGTAAATAATCCATTTATAGAGCTATTAGTCTATTCTCGTAGTACTTATTGATTATCCATACCTCACTTCCTACATTGCAACAGATTCCACCAATGTTTTACCAATATATATATATATATATATATATATATATTGTTGAATCTTTTCAAATATGCTTATCCCACCATATGGAATTTAACGATGATATTATTTTGCTACTCAATTCAGTTCTATGTTTTATTTTCTCTTTGCCTATACCTTCAATGTTATCCATAATTATTCCCAAATATTATTATTATAAAATTAAATTCATTCTTATATTAATTTTATAAGTAGGCCTATTACATCCAATTTGCTTTCAGTTATTATATTGTAATACATATTTCAATTTCACAACTTTTAAATTATTTCAATAACAACTACAAAAACTGAAAATGAACGGGCGATAATTAAAAAACAAATCTCAGCCTTGGTCATGGTTTTGTAACCATTGCCTTATAGTTTGTTATTTTATAGTTTTTAAGGAAACAATAAAAAATGTGAAATCTTGTCCATGGTTCACAGTTATTTTATGCACTCAACTGAATGAATCATAAGTTTTGAGTGATCACGTGACTTGACACTCAAAGTGAAAGTTTTATTAAGAATAACTTTATCTGCCTTTCTGACTCCAAACTACTTCTTTGTTTAAAAGGAAATTGCTGACATAGTTTCCGCATAGCACAGGACGATAAAAAATGAGACCTGAAGTATTTATCATAAGTAATGCCACGAGTGATTTCCAAAT
Source organism: Diploptera punctata (assembly GCA_030220185.1). Lineage (NCBI taxonomy): Eukaryota > Metazoa > Arthropoda > Insecta > Blattodea > Blaberidae > Diploptera > Diploptera punctata. The sequence continues at coordinate 1,835,854 of JASPKZ010000046.1, forward strand.
TATCGATAAATTCACGACTCACGAAGTGAGGAGTGAATTTATCTAGAGAATTTGGAAATCAAGAGTGGCATTTGTTAGGACTATTTAACGAATAAAATAAAGCTGTTTACTCACAAATCATTATTTAACTACAGTTATTTAAAAATATTTTTATATTTAAAGTAAACGGTGATGTTTGAAAACTAATGAGAAACGATAGATAGCCTACGCTTCTACTGCTTCTTTTGTTTATCACTGCAACCAGATCATACTATTTATTGCCAAAGGAACGCAATATTGTAAGAATGCTCTCTAGTGGAGAAAAAATGAAACACATCAATCTGTATATTAATTCATTTTTGATGTCGTATACATTTAAGAAAGTGCAAACAGTGGTTTCTTTTTTTGGTGGTATAATCAATTGCTACAAATGTTGACATGTAAGCACTATTATATACAATCTGGTAGCCGTATTTGTTATAGGCTCAGTCACTGCAAAATAACGGTCAGACCTGTTCAGAATATTAAAAAGGAGGAGCTTTGCTTAATATATGATAATCCTAACGTTGATAATTATTTCGTGAAACACGTCTCTGATTGGTTTGTAATACAGAAATCATTGAAACGTGATTGGTCATTGACTCCCATTTGGGGCATGAGTTAAATAGTCACCGATAGTGCTCTTCAGACAATTCCTGTAAATCACAGCCAGTAAATTAAAGTTAATGCGACTGCATTACTTTCTCCACTCTAACTACAAACAGCGGATCTGAACAAAAATTACATTTCACTAATAGTACATGTTTTTAGAATTATGCAAAGTGCAAATAATACAAATATGATACGTCCATTTACTTTTAGTGATATTTGTAACAATAAATATACTATTAATTTTTCCTATTCGTTAAATACCCGCAAACATTGTTATTTTCTTTCAACACAGGAGTTTAATGTTACTAATTAGAATAGGCCTATATAAAGTTGCGACTTTATAGGTATAGGAGGGAAGAAAAGTAATGTATTTATTTATGTTAAAGCGAAGCATTGCTCTTATAATGGATAAAGTGACCATATTTTGGAATTTACTATGCTCATTCAGTTCTATGCATTTAAGTGTATATATATAATGCAAATGTGGTCATAAATCCGACAATTTTTATATACTTTTTGAGAGAAGTTGGGATGGTAAGAGTCCCTGTAATGCATAGGCCTAATAGTATACGTTTCCAGGGTTGAGCCTATATTTAATTTCTAAGCACTTCATTCCTCTTTGTAATTTAAGTTTTTGGTACTTGCATCCTTCAAACTTTACCTCATGTCTTGTTTATCATTTCCATTATATATTTCTACTTGTAATCATTGGACCTATATTTACTTTTATTGATATTTACTTTCTAACCCCAGTTTCTTAGTGTTATTTAACATAATATATGAGTTCGTTTTAGTACTCCCTCACTAACACCTGTAATATATCATCAGCATGTCGCCCATATTATTATTATTATTATTATTACTTATTTCATTACAGGACCTTAAAATAAATTACTTTACGTTACAAAAAATCATACTTTTAACAGTTATGTTAATTGGCATTTGATTTTCTCATTTGCCTGTTCTGAGTCGGCTTTCGTTTGTTTCATTGTTACAACTAATAATGAAAATGGCTGACTTGCCTACGTGTCCATAAAATAATGTATTTGTGAAATGTTATTTTTATCACTTACTTTGGTTTACATTACTTTATTCCGTATTTAATACAGAAGTGCTCATAATAAATCTAATTTCACCATACGTAATATGCTATTCAGTTCACTGTGAATACATTTTAGGAGTGTCGATTTGTATCAGTTGTTGAATACTTACGTACATGCTAATCATTATTCATTAAACATGTTGGAATTCGATACGTTAATATGAAATATTTTTACAACAACTTTTTAATACAACATTATAGGTGTCTTACGAATTCGTTTCGAAATTCCGACTTTGGCTAGCTTCGGTCGTAAAAATCTTAACTCATCTGTAACACTTCTGTTCAATCCTTTTAACATGAAAATCTATTATTATTAGTAGTAGCAGTATTATCTAAAATAATAATAATAATAATAATAATAATAATAATAATAATAATAATAATAATAATAATAATAATAATAATAATAATAATAATAATATATAATATTATTATTATTATTATTAATTTCATTCATTTTGAGAATTTTCCTCATCATTGAGGGTTTTTGTCCAACCAATAATAGTAATTAACATGAAATTTTTAAAAATATATAAATGACTACGGACTTCTAGACTACTAGTTTGCAACAAACATTCACAAATTTATCTTAATTAAAGTTCTCCATCGTTCTCTGTCCTCTGTGTCCTCATCTGTTACACTAAATAATAATAATAATAATAATTTCCGATTGAGGGTCTTTCCACTTTTCAGCGGTTGCCCTTTTACCAGCCGGCTGCTGGCCCTTCACATCCACATGTGTCAATCACAGAGGTAGATGATCAACAGCCAGTGTAGGGGTGACATGTGCTTAGCATGTCGAGTCCCCCAGCCGTTATAGCTGGTTCCTCAACCTGGAGCCGCTACTTATTGTAGCTACCCAATTGCCTCACGATGCTGGGTGGGCACCGGTCCCATACTGGCCGAAATACCATGAGAAAATTTCTTCCCCCATGGAGACTCGAACCAGCGCAAGTCCCGTAGCTCTGCGCCAAGGCTTCCTACCTTAACCGCTCGGCTACGGCGCGGGACATAATAATAATAATAATAATAATAATAATAATAATAATAATAATAAAATAATAATAATAATAATAATAATAATATAATAATAATAATTCATTCATTTTGAGAATTTTCCTCATCATTGAGGGTTTTTGTCCAACCAATAATAGTAATTAACATGAATTTTTTAAAAATATATAAATGACAACGGACTTCTAGACTACTAGTTTGCAACAAACATTCACAAATTTCTCTTAATTAAAGTTCTCCATCGTTCTCTGTCCTCTGTGTCTTCATCTGTTACACTTAATAATAATAATAATAATAATAATAATAATAATAATAATAATAATAATAATAATAATAATAATAATAATAATAATAATAATAATAATAATAATAATAATAATAATAATGGTCTCCTTTTTTATTATTTTTATTAATATTATTAAAAGTTGTACTGTAGTTCTCGGCTTACATTTTAGCAAAGGACAATGCAAGATTGTGACTATTTTTACCTCTCTAGGGCAACGATTAATCGTCACTCACATGGTAATTGTAAAAGACCTACTAAAACATTTCAAGATGGTAGTTGGAACTTTTAATTAACCAAGTTTTTTTTTAATGGGAGTTTGCTCAGCTTCCAACTGAATGAGTATAGGTATAATAAATTGATATATTAATGTTAAATAAACGGGAAGCAACCACACCTATTAATTCCTTAGTAAAGCTGCAAAGCATGGCATAAAAATGCTATGATTGCAGTGAAAGACCTGCCCTCGGGCAGAATTACTATAGAATAGAATAGAATGTTAAATAAATAAATACATAAAATGTCGAAATAATTTTATAAATTGATATGATTCAATTAAGAGGGAGAAGTTATATAGTATCCTGCTGGAGTTCGGAATTCCTAAAAAGTTAGTTAGACTTATACGAATGTGTCTAAATGGCTCAACGAGTAGGGTGCGTGTAGGCAAACAGTTTTCAGACACTTTTGAAATCCAGAATGGGTTGAAGCAAGGAGATGCACTATCTCCTCTACTATTTAATTGTGTACTAGAGCATGCCATTAAATCTTTAGAGAATGAGGAAGGCTTACAACTGAATGGTATTAATAAGCTGTTAGTTTATGCTGATGATGTAGTACTACTGGCCGATAGCGAGGAGATACTAAAGGCCAACACGCACACACTATTGAGTAACACTAAGAAATTAGGACTGGAAGTAAATATCAGTAAAACTAAATATATGGTCACACGTAGAAATACATTATATAATGGAAATGGACAGCTAATGACAAATGAGGGAAATTTTGAGGAATTGGCTGAATTCAAATACCTAGGAACAATAATCACAAATAGGAATGAGATGCACAAAGAAATTAAACATAGGCTCAATTCTGGAAATGCATGCTATTATGCATTGCAGAGACTTTTGCTGTCCCAACTCCTTTCAAAAAACGTTAAGCTGAAAATATATAAAACTATTATTCTACCAGTTATATTATATGGGTGCGAAACATGGACTCTTACTTTAAGGGAGGAAAGGAGATTACGAGTATTTGAGAATAAAGTTCTTAGGAAAATTTTTGGACCAAAGAGAGATGAACAGACAGGTGAATGGAGAAGACTACATAACAATGAACTACATGGTCTTTATAGGAAGCCAGATATAATAAGAACAGTTAAGTCCCGTAGACTGCGATGGGCAGGACATGTTGCGCGTATGGGGAATGAAAGACGTGCATGGAAACTTCTTGTAGGAAAGCTAGAAGGAAAACGCCCAGTTGGTAGACCAAGAATGAGGTGGGAGAACAACATTAACTATGATTTGAGGGAAGTAGATTATACAGGGAATGATTGGAAAGCATTAGCTCAGGATAGGGATGTATGGAGAGCTTATGTCCGTGCGGCCATGAACCTACGGGTTCGATAGTGCCAGTGAGTAAGTAAGTAAGTAAGTAAGAAGTGAATAAACTAACATAAACACATTTATAAAATTATTAAACTCTAGGCTAGGTAGTCTAGGCCTTGAATAAGATAAAAAAGAGAGGTTGGAGCGGCAACACGTCTGAATTGATTTTCATAAACGATACAAGTTGAAACCTGCAGAAGTTATTTCTGGAAGACGCTACATTCTTTAAACCGCAGAAACAGGATGGTCAAACGTGACGTTAAAAACACAAGAAAGCAGAGAAAGAAAAACAATAAGAATCATAAAATAGTTCTCAAAACCAGGTTGACTTCTTAATCACAGGTTTCGTCGTATAATTTGGTGGCAAGTAGTTTCAAAGATTTCCTTAGCGGATAGGCCTAGAAGATTTTACAAAAAAAAAACATATTTCACCATTCTTTTTGACGGACTATAAAATAGTTTTAAAAAACTCAGTAAGCATTTCCTTTGTGGGTTTTTGTCAAGAATTCATAAAAACTTCGCTACCTGTAGATGGCCTCCCACAGTCTCTCCGTGGAGACACCCTAATCAATAGCACCAGCATTATGACGAAACTACATTAAAAAAAAGTAAGTTACACGCCGAGTAAAATAATGAAAAGTACTGATTTTAAGTATGAGGTAAATATAATCATAATTTCTTAAAGGCTTTGAGATGCATCTGCAAGGTTTTCTCGAGAAAAAAAAAGTTTATATAACAAATTTTAACAAGAAAAATCAACCAACAAGCTTATCACCACGATAATCTTAACAAAAACTTCTGCAATATTTTTTACGATAATATGTTTGAAATGTGAGCATACAGCGTTCTTTTAAATTGTATTCAACTTATAAAATATTACAATTTATAAGTTCAGAAACGTAATCGAAATACTGTAGTAGGCTATGTGGTATAGGCATAATATGCGTATAATTCAACTTTACAGTTTTGCTACATTATATCGATATTTTTATTTATTCATTTTTTATTTGTTTTGTGATAAACGCACCTTTATATCTAAATTAAAAGTAACAAATAGCAAAATATACACATTGGCAAAGAATAAAGATAAAAAGTTGAACTAATTATTTAATAAATTAATAAATATATTTCGTGAATAACATCCCTTAGCTTGGCTGTACATTCGAAACATGTTTATTCAAGCCAGTAACAGCAATACTAATAAAATTCATATCAAATTACGTTGAGGTACATAGTCATGAGATAAAAAACTTAAAATATGTACCTTTTTGGCAGGTGCCGTCGTCCTCAACTGTTAAAAAATATTACATTTAAAATATTATCTGGAGGCCTTTCGGAAGTTAACTTCCATCGTCAGAAGGGTGCATATCTGCTACTAGTTGTTGGTTAAGACGTTGTAGACTCGATGTGTCTTTAGTAGCAACTGACGTATTTTTTATGATAAAAAGGTACATTTTTTAAGTTTTTATCTCAGTAATAGCAAGTGCCAGGAGAAAGTTATTCTATTTTAGATAAAAAGAGATGGACAGGAATCGAAGGTAGTCTTGAAAATCATGGCTGGCAGTTGTGAGGGCGAAGATGAAGATGACGAGAGAGAGAAACGGCCATTGGTAAGCAAAGTTATATTGTAATTAAATAGTTTCAAAAATAGTGTAAAGTATAAAACCGTTATTTAGAAGTGCAAGTACCATCAGTACAGTGTTAAATTATGAAATTAGATTTAATATCATTTAGTTAGAAGGCGCGAAATATAAATATACAATTTCTTATATTTGATTTTATGACTTTCAAAATAGCATTGCATAAAGGTTTCAATTTACAAATGGTTCTTTCTCTCCTTCTTTAAAGGAAACGTATTTCTGAATTATTTTAGGTTGGTAACTTTAATTTGTAATGTTTCACATACAATCAGGTTTATTTACTGATTAATGGTTAAATAAAATATTTAAAATGTGGTGTTCTCAAATTATATCTAAAATATTTACTGATGTATGATTGGACGAATACGATAACTGGGGTTTGAAAATAAATTTAGAAAAAAACATTTTATATGGGACGTGGAGCCGAAACCGAAGATTTGATATTAGAAGATGAAAAGGGGTATATTAGAGGACGTGATGAATTTGAGTATCTGGGAGTAAAATTAGGTAAAGAGGATAAACAAGAAAGTGATATTAAGAACAGAATAAATAAAGGTAGAGCAATAACAGCAATAATGAATGGAGTCTTATGGAACAGACATATAACCAGGAAAAATTTATAATTCAATAGTGAGAAGTACTGTCACATATGGAGCTGAAGTTTGGAAATTCAACAAAAACTTATGTCGATGGAAATGGATTTCCTGAGGAGAGCAGCAAGATGTTCAAAATTAGACAAAGTAAGAAATACTGTCATAAGAGAAAAAATTAATATTGGTTATTCAATAGTAGATTATATACGGTATAAGCAATTAAATTGGTATGGGAATGTACGACGAATGCAAGAAGAAAGATTACCCAGGAAAACATTGGAATGGTGTCCACCTGGAAGAAGGAGGAGAGGAAGACCTCGAAACTCGTGGATGCAGAAAATAAGAACTGGAATGAGAGCAAGAGGACTGGAGGACATGGATTGGATGGAGAGGGACGAGTGGAGAAGAAAAATAAAACTTTTAGGCACAGAAAGATGTGTAAACATTAAATTTCTGTAAATAAATATAAAAATAAATAGTATACAAATGTCAAATGACGCGTTATTTATTTTTTAATACGGCTTAGCGAAGCTATAGGCCTACCACATATTTCCTATCGTTCGTATTTTTAAAATAAATCGAAAATTAATGCATAATGACGTATTTGTGACAAACTTAAAAATATAATGAATTGTGGTCGAATTTCGACCGCTGGGCGACCACTAGTATTTTTAAATCTGTATAAAATAGTACAGCCTGGCTAATCCCAAAATCCGCATAATCATAATTGTAAAATGAAAACTGCTTTAATGTACGAGTAATAAGAAGCACTTTACAGAATGAAGATAGCTGTATCACTGTTATAGACTGCATGCAGTAACTCAACACGAACGATTTCAAACCACAAAAATATCACTTGGATTAGGCCTACATTCTTAATTGTAGTGCGGTCATTTACTCGTTTTACGATTAAGTAAATTACCAATTATTAAAAGTTATTATATGATAGGGTTACCCATGCCGGACTGGTCGAAGGTGATAAGCCAGACGAAAAAGTACCTTGGTCGAAAGAGTGACGATCTTTCACAGTAAAAATACAACCGTCAAGAAATGCGGATATGGGTTCAACTGGGGTAACTCGTAGGAAATCCAGAGGGAAAACGCCCAGTTGGTAGACCAATAATGAGGTGGGAGAATAACATTAACTATGATTTGAGGGAAGTAGATTGTACAGGGAATGATTGGAAAGCATTAGCTCAGGATAGGGATGTATGGAGAGCTTATGTCCGTGCGGCCATGAACCTACGGTTTCGATAGTGCCAGTGAGTAAGTAAGTAAGTAAGTTTTATATCACTGGTAGCCGCGGTGGTCAAGGGGGGAACTTGCTTCTAGTCCCGAGGGTCGTGGGTTCAAACCAGCCGGGGTTGATGGCATTTAGAATGAAAAATCTAAGGGACGTGTTGACAGAGAGAGACTTTAAGCCGTAGGTCCCGAGTCTGAAGACTTTCAGTTCTTAAAGAACCTCAAGTCTGAATAAAATACTTCTGAGCAAAATTTAACCGATCAAAATAATACCTTAGTTTCTTGCTAGAGTCTCCTCGAAGCGAAGTACTAACCACATGTGAATCGCTGATATCTATAGGGAATTAAGCGTAACTAAATTAGTCTGATTAAAAAAAAAACTTCCAATGAAAAGGGAGCAGGTCACATGGTTTTGTTTTGATGAGGATCACTTTAAGAGTGGGTAGCCTTTAATACAGGTGTTGGGGTACTATGGTGTGAGTTTAGTTTAAAGTTAATGGACGAACTACTTTTTTAATGCCCACTCTTCTTACAATATATAGTTTGATAAATACAAAGCAGCATACTGTATAAATTATTCTGCCTGTTACATGCCACTGTACCACCTGTGAATATTCGATCGGAGAACAATGAATGCTAGCGTCCTGTTGGCCAATATGATAATGCACATTCCCGCTATATCCAATTACCAACATGGTTACTCACATATAAGAGATTCCTATCATAGAAGCCCACCAACATTAGTGACAAATTAGAGTGATAAAATGACCAAGTTAGCGTTAAACGAAAAAGTTAGTGTTAGTTTGGGCAAGTTAGGGTGAGAAGATGGCCAAGTTAGTGTAAGATGGACAAGTTTGTGTTAGTTTGGGCAACTTAGGGTGAGAAAATGGCCAAGTTAGTGTAAGATGGACAAATTAGTGTTAGTTTGGGTAGGTTAGGTTGAGAAAATGGCCAAGTTAGTGTCAGATGGACAAGTTAGTGTTAGTTTGGGCAAGTTATGGTGAGAAAATGGCCAAGTTAGTGTTACATGGACAAGTTAATGTTGGTTTGGGCAGGTTAGGGTGAGAAAATGGCCAAGTTAGTGTTAGATGGACAAGTTAATGTTGGTTTGGGCAGGTTAGGGTGTGAAAATGGCCAAGTTAGTATTAAATGGACAAGTTAGTGTTAGTTTGGGCAGGTTAGGGTGAGAAAATGGCCAAGTTAGTGTTAGTTTGGGCAGGTTAGGGCGAGAAAATGGCCATGTTAGTGTTAGATGGACAAGTTAGTGTTAGTGTGGACAGGTAAGGGTGAGAAAATGGCCAAGTTAGTATAGATGGACAAGTTAGTGTTAGTTTGGGCAGGTTAGGGTGAGAAAATTACCAAGTTGGTATTAGATGGACAAGTTAGTGTTAGTTTGGGCAGGTTAGTGTGAAAAATGGCCATGTTAGTGTTAGATGGACAAGTTAGTGTTAGTTTGTGCAAGTTAGGGTGAGAAAATAGCCACCAAGTTAGTGTTAGATGGAGAAGTTAGTGTTAGTTTAGGCAAGTTAGGGTGAAAAAATTCGCGAGTTAGTACACCAGATTACTTTAGAGTTCACTTTTTTGTTAGAGTATTTTTGTGATAAGTGTACACTGAACAATGATTAATACATATTTTGCATTGCAAATATGGTAATTTTAGGTTAGTTTGAGCTCAACTTCACACTTCATTTTTTGGTGAGCACACTTAATTTTAAGGCATTTCTCAGATTTTTTTTTTGAAAATCAACATATATATTTCTCTCAGGTCATTATCCACATACTACAACAATAAAGTGTGTTTTTTTTAAATTGAGTTTATGTAGGTGGCATGGAATTCCAGTTATTTTTACATTAGTTTTATTGTTCATTTTTTGTCAGCGGTTTTTTGTGATAAGTTGGGTGCACTGTCTGAAAAATGACAAATACACATTTAACATTGCAAATATGGTGAATTTAGTTAGTTTGAGCTCAACTTTTTACTTCATTTTTGGTGAGCACAACTTCTGACATTTTAAGACATTTATCATATATTTTTTTAAATTTTAACATAAGAATTTCTCTGAGGTAATTATCTACATACTGCAACAATAAATTGTGCTTTTTTTCGTTTTTTTTTGTATTGGAATTTTTTGTGGCATAGAATTCCAATTATTTTTACATTAGTTTAGTATTCATTTTTTGTCAGGGTTTATTTTGTGATAAGTTGGGTACACTGTTTCAAAAATGACAGAAATATATTTAACATTGCAAATATGGTGAATTTAGTTCACAACTTCTCACTTCATTTTAAGGCATTTATCACATTTTTTTTTAAATTAACATATGTATTTCTCTGAGGTAATTATCTACATACTGAAACAATAAATTGTGCTTTTTTTCGTTTTTTTTTGTATTGGAATTTATGTAGGTTGGATTGTGGTATAGAATTCCAATTATTTTTACATTAGTTTAGTATTCATTTTTTGTCAGGGTTTATTTTGTGATAAGTTGGGTACACTGTTTCAAAAATGACAGAAATATATTTAACATTGCAAATATGGTGAATTTAGTTCACAACTTCTCACTTCATTTCAAGGCATTTATGACATTTTTTTAAAAATTAACATATGTATTTCTCTGAGGTAATTATCTGAAACAATAAATTGTGCTTTTTTTTCGTTTTTTTTGTATTGGAATTTATGTAGGTTGGATTGTGGTATAGAATTCCAATTATTTTTACATTAGTTTAGTATTCATTTTTTGTCAGGGTTTATTTTGTGATAAGTTGGGTACACTGTTTCAAAAATGACAGAAATATATTTAACATTGCAAATATGGTGAATTTAGTTCACAACTTCTCACTTCATTTCAAGGCATTTATGACATTTTTTTTAAAATTAACATATGTATTTCTCTGAGGTAATTATCTACATACTGAAACAATAAATTGTGTTTTTTTCGTTTTTTTTTTGTATTGGAATTTATGTAGGTTGGATTGTGGCATAGAATTCCAATTATTTTTACATTAGTTTAGTATTCATTTTTTGTCAGGGTTTATTTTGTGATAAGTTGGGTACACTGTTTCAAAAATGACAGAAATATATTTAACATTGCAAATATGGTGAATTTAGTTCACAACTTCTCACTTCATTTCAAGGCATTTATGACATTTTTTTTAAAATTAACATATGTATTTCTCTGAGGTAATTATCTACATACTGAAACAATAAATTGTGCTTTTTTTCGTTTTTTTTTTTGTATTGGAATTTATGTAGGTTGGATTGTGGTATAGAATTCCAATTATTTTTACATTAGTTTAGTATTCATTTTTTGTCAGGGTTTTTTTTTGTGATAAGTTGGGTACACTGTTTCAAAGATGACAAATACTTACTTAACATTGCAAATATGGTGATTTTAGGTCCGTTTGAGCTCAACTTCTCACTTCATTTTCGGTGACCTCGACTTCTCACTTCATTTTAAAGCATTTCTCACTTTTTTTTTTGGGAAAAAATCAACACATGTATTTTTTTTTAGAATTTTCCTCACCATTGAGGGTTTTCTCCAACCAATCCTAGTAATTAACATGAATTAAAAAAATAATAAATACATATAAATAACTAGACTTATAGACTATCAGTTTGCTACAAACATTTACTAATTTCCCTTAATTAAAGTTCTCCATCGTTCTCTGTCCTCTATGTCTTCATCTGTTACACCAAATTTCCTCATTGAATTTTGAATGTTGTTCTTCCAGGTTGTTCTTGGTCTTCATTTTCTGTTCCTTCTTTCAATTTTCCATGCATAGACGACCTTTGGTAGTCTAGTCTTCCATCCTGCATTCTTCTTACGTGTCTATACCATTTTAGCCTTCTGTGTTGAATTACATCCATTATATTTCTTTCTGCATTCATCCATTTTCTAATTTCTGCATTTATAATTTTTTCTAGTCGAGATTTTCTGGTAGCTCTGTATTTCTCTCAAATAATAATTCATACGCTGTAACATTTTTTTTTGTATTTACCTAGGTAGCACAGAATCCCCATTATATTTATATCAATTTATTTGGATAATGTCCGTTTACACATTGTGTTTACAATACATTGTGTATACAAATAAATAAATACAGACAAATACTCTGAAACTATGAGTCACGTTTAAGTTGTCACGTATTCATATGGATGACCACGCCTCAAAATGTAGGTTAGTAACACCAGTAAAAAAAATTGCTCTGATGTCATCTCGCATGACTGGCAATATTTCAATGCATACACAGTAGCTAAATGTGGGCGGCTTCACTTACCTGCGCAACATGATTCCATACAGTCAGAATACAACTCCTCTGTATATTTGATTATTTATCCTTCATCTATAAAGAACAGCCATGAAAATTTTCCTTATAAATTCCCATTACCAATGAAAATTTAAGACATAAAACATTTATTTTGGGGATTCTATGCTACCAAGTCACCAACATAAATCCAAATAAAAAAATTGAAAAAACACAATTTTTTGTTGCAGAATATAAATGATTACCTGAGAGAAATATATATGTTGATTCTCCTTCTCCCAAAATATTTATACAGTAAAACTTGTTCAAAGCGGAATCGCATGGGACCAATTTTTGTTTCCACATTAGACAAAATTTCGCATTATAAAAAAACAAAAAAATTATTAACCAATCTTAGATTATAGAGTAACCTATATGTCTTTTTACGTACCTTGGATTAATTGTAGTTCCGCTGCCGTTGAAAAGAAAGTATAGTATGTACGAGCAATTCCGACGGTAACGCACCAAAAAAACCGATGGGAATACCACTAGATGATAATTCAACAATATATACACTCCAGTTTGCAGATGACCAATTGATATTGGCTCAAGAATTTGAAGATATAGAATACCTCACTAAAAAATTAATACAAGAATATAGTTTATGGGGTTTAAAGATCAATATGGATAAATCTAGATATATGACAATAGGGGATCTTCCTCAAGATTAAATACTAGAAGAAGATTTAGGGACAATTAAACACATTGAAGAATATAAGTATTTGGGAATTAAAATCACTAAAGATGGAAAACAATAAACAGAGATAAGAAACAGGATCAATATAGGAAAGTATGCTATATCTGCCCTAAATGGAATAGTATGGGACAAACATATCTTCAAAGAAACAAATAAAAACTATTTTTAATACAATAATCAGAAGCATTATTACCTATGGAGCTGATGTGTGGGCTTTAAATGCACAAATGAAAAAAAAAAAAAAAGAAAATTGCTCGCCACTGAAATGGACTACTGGAGACGTGCTGCAAGAATATCCAGGAAGGATAAAATCAGAAATTCATATATAAAAGAAAAAATGCAGGTACAATATTCAATATTAGATTTTATAAAGAAGAAACAATTAAATTGGTACGGACACATTAGAAGAATGGAAGAAGGAAGACTACCTAAGATAATCATGGATTGGGAACCACAGGGAAGGAAAAATAAGGGTAGACCAACTATTACGTGGATTTAGGAAATCAATGAAGCTAAGAGGGAACGGGAAATAGAAGAAGATATATGGATGAACAGACAGGAATGGAAAAATGTGTTGAAACAAATGTGTAGTTAACTGTGAACATGGGTACCGGAAAAATGTATATTCATTGTAAAAGCCGGAATAATAAAAATTATTACGGTATTATTATTATTATTATTATTATTATTATTATTATTATTATTATTATTAAAAGGGCTTGAATTTGACGCGTCACATGTTTTATTGATACTCGTATCATTAGTTTTGTTCCTATGTTACAGTATTACAAACCACACGACAATAAATTGTATTCTGATCCCTATAGGAATTGTTAGTTTTATGCGAATCGTATTGTAACATAGTTGCTATGAAACTGCACACTTAAATTTATTGAAAATAAATCACATCACTCTCTCAATTCAAAACTCTCTTAATTCTGTGTAAGTAAATGAAATCAGAAGGAATAAATTGACAAATTCTACTGCATTACATTAAAAATAATATATTACAATAATTGAGAAAAAGTAACGAGGCCTAACATATATATCAGTTTATATTTACTCTATGAACTGAGAGTGTAAATTGCTACAATAATCAAATACAATTCAAAATAATTTATTACAATAAGTGAGCACAGAAAGTAGGCCAAATATATATTTACTTCAAGAACCGAGAGAATAAATTATATTATCACAATGAACAACAAACAGTGGACAACGAAATGAAGTAAAAACCAAATTCCAGTAAGTTACGTAAAATGTTAACAATATCACCAAGGAAAAAATGTGTTATCGAAAGCAAGAAACTACAAAAATAAGATAAAACACAAAAGCAATTAAATGGACAAAATCTACTACATTACGCTAAAATAATTAATAACAATAAGTGAGTATAGAGAAAGTAGGCCTAATATATATTCACTCCATGAACTGAGAGTAAAAATAATACAATAAACAAATGCTGTATAAACTATCGACAATTAAATAAAGTAAAACAAAATATCAGAAATGGATGTAAAAAGTTAACAATATCACCGAGGGAAAATAATATAGAAAACAAGAAACTACTAAAAAAGATAAAACACCAAAAGCAATTAAGTGGAAAAAATATACTGCAATACATTAAAAATAATGTATTATAATAAATGGGCGTACAGAAAGTTGGCCAAATATTTACTCACTCCATGAACTCAGAGTGTAAATTACTTCAATAAACAAATGCTGTACAAACTGTGGACAATTAAATAAAGTAAAAAATAGTAAACTACGTAAAAAGTTAACATTATTACTTTGTTTATAAAAAATACATTACTTATGAGACGTATCTACATAAATTAAAAATGTTCATCAAAGTTTTTTTATATAGCAATAAAATTATATCTTTGCATAGGCCCTATACATGTTATTTTTATATTAGGAAGTAAAACGTAATTTCTACTTGATCATTATAGAATGTTGCAATCTAAACATTCATCGTAAGTAATGCCACGAGTGATTTCCAAATTATCGATAAATTCACGACTCATGAAGTGAGGAGTGAATTTATCTAGAGAATTTGGAAATCGAGAGTGGCATTTGTTAGGACTATTTAACGAATAAAATTAAGCTGTTTACTCACAAATCACTATTTAAATATAGTTATTTTAAAAATGTATATATCTAATATAAATAGAGATGTTTAAAAACAAATAAGAAACATTTGTTATGTTTCATTTCTTCATCACTGCAACCAGATCACATTATTTATTGCCGTGTAGGATCGCAATATTGTAAGAATGCACCCTAGTTGAGAAAAAATTAAACACATCAAACTGTTTATAACCAACATTATAAGTTATTAATTAATTTCTGATGTCCTATGATGTAAATTATATTTTTCTGGAACGTAAATGCCTGACAAATAATACGTTTAAAAAAGTGCAAAAGTAGTTTCGTTTTATTGTAGTATAATTAATTGCAAACATTTTTTTCTATTATATCCCGCAAGCAGTATATGTTTACATTCGTGCGCTAGGCCTATATATATATATATATATATATATATATATACGATCTGGTAGCCACATGCATTCTAGGATTCTTACACCTTAATATATAACTTTCTATAGGCAACGATTGCAACATTTAATATATTTTTAACTCTTTATAATTAATATAATATATATCTATATTTGTCAAATATTTATTTGTATTTGTGCTGGTTGAGTGGAAGAGAAGGCCTTATGGCCTTAACTCTTACTTACTTACTTACTTACTTACTCACTGGCACTATCGAACCCGTAGGTTCATGGCCGCGCGGACATAAGCTCTCCATACATCCCTATCCTGAGCTAATCCTTTCCAATCATTCCCTGTATAATCTACTTCCCTCAAATCATAGATGGCCTTAACTCTGCCAGAATAAATAAAACATCATCATTATTATTATTATCATTATTATTATTATCATTATTATTATTATTATTATTATTTCATATTACTATCATTTATTATTATTATTATTATTTCTGTTCAGAATATTAAAAAGGAAGAGCTTTCTTTAATATGATAAACTTATGTGATAAATATCGGGGTGAAACACCACTGTGAATAGTGTAAAACAAAATTCATTAAAACGTGATTGCTCATTGACTCCCATTTGGGGCATGAGTTAAATTGTCACATAAAACTATTTTCCATACCATCGATTTTTAAAATAATCTAATCAATATGCAACTCGGATACAGATTGTATGAAATTAGTCTTTTATCGGATTTTTTTTATTTTCTATGTTGAATATAACATTATTGTAGGCCTATTGCTAACCTCCAATGCATATTTTTGTCAATTTCAGATTCAAGCATAAATGCAGTTTATTAAATGTTTACTACTTTAATAAATGATTTATTATCATTAGATTATTATTTATTACAATACATCTCACAAATTTATAACATTCATTATTACTTAGGAATTAAAGTAGGCCTAAAATGTAAAAGGACTCACTGACACCCTTAAAAACCTATGGGCACAAGAATCCATAATACTTAACCAACGGCAATAGACGTAGTGTAGCTCCAATCGATTTTACCTTGAAATATAAAGGTATTATTTTCATTTTAAATTGAGTCTCATATGAAGAAGAAAAGGGTGTAAATGCAAAAATATTAAATTTTAAAAATATTTTGGGTTAATAATAAATTATATCTTCAAGCCACAGTTAGTCCAAAATCATTCAAGACTAAAAATGTATAAAACACTTTTGTATGATAGCAAAGTACGGACATTAAAAACAGAAAGATATAGGCCTACAGAAATGAGATATATTCGAAGGACTGCAGGATACACACTACTAGATCATAAAAAAAATTAAGACTTCTTACAAGAATTACACATGGAATCTTTACAAAACAAAATTTATGATTATAAGTCAAGATGGATGTTATATTTTCATCTAATGGAGAATCACAGGATACCCAAGCAATTGTTAAGCTATCAACCTGCAGGAAGAAGAAAACCAGGACGCCCGACCACTCAAAAGATTTTTGGATGGTGTTTCGATTGAGGCCGAAATATATCAACAAATTGCCTAAATTCGTAAATGGGCTATGATTATGATGATGATGATGATGATGATGATGGTTATAAGCTGAGAGGATCTCGGTCTGAAGACGAAAGTGTTGAACCTCGATCGTCCAGCCCAAAGTCCCGCCTGATTTACCTGACTCACAAAAAAATTAAAAAAGGAGAGTGAATATTGCATCTCTGTATATATCAGGTATCTCCTTCCTGGCTTATGAACACTCTTTAAAATCTTTTACTAAAGTGTTTTTTTTATCTCACGAGTCGACGTGGGTGGCCTCGACTCTAGTAAACTGAACTAGGTAAGAGGGTGGAAACCAAACTATTCATCCTTTTTTTATTACGGACTCAACCACGAAAACTGAAATCTACCAGAAGTCGTTATACCACAAAGAAACATAAGTTGTAATAAATAAGAAAAATAATACATGTACCCCTCAAGCTTCCTACCGCCAATTTCTGAGCCTTTTTAAATCTGTAAACGTTGTAGAGCAAAAGACCCACGTGAATTTCGTTTAAAATATATTCACTTTATGTTCATGCAATTTTTAAATATAAATTAAGAACGTGATCCATGTTAAAAAACAAAAACTGTAGCACTTTCTTTATTTGAACTTGCTCAATGACAACTTTAATTGTATAACAAAGTACGTGTGTGTATTTTTTTTTGTGAGTTGAGTTCTGAAGTTAGTCATTTATCATAAATTCATTCATTTATTAATTTGTCATAATTATTTGTCAATCAATTAACTTGGTTTAACTTCTCACCTTGGATAATGAAATCAAGGGATAAAAGCAGGATACAGACTGCGGAAATGCTGTTTTTACGTAATGTGAAAGGATGCACAAGAGCGGATAGAATAAGGAATGAAACTATACGAGAAGAATTAAATATATATAAAATTTAAGATAAAATCAGCTAAAATAATAAGAAATGGACAGAACACTTAATGAGAATGAACAACGAAAGAATACCAAAAAGAACCTTCCTGTATAATCCCAGAGAAAGAAGAGATGTTGGCCGACCACGTAGAAGATGGACTCCACTTTTAACTTCACCGGAGCAGGCTGAATAGCCTAAACCATGTAGTAGAAGAAGAGAAGAAGAAGAATAACTTCTCACCTTATAGGTTTTTTTACATACCACACGCCACTCTGGCCTTTCAGTGGCACGACCTGTCGAGAGAGGGATTTTAAACTATGGATCATACACGTATTTGACCACACAAGGATATTGGAGGACCTCCCAGAATGAGTGATCTGTTTGTTCAATGTTGAAGCTTCCTCCGAGACAACACAACAATGAGACGAATCACGCCATTCACATACTCGTTCATATTAAATATGGCAAATATATGATAACGATGATGGCCAGGTGATGTTCGGGGACCGTTTGGCCCTTAAAGTTTCCTGACATTTGCCTTATAGGTGAGGAAAAACCCCGAAAATAAACCATCACCGGAAACTTGTCCCGACCAGGTTCGAACCCGGACCTGCTGCATATGAGACAGCAAACTCCGAAGCCACACCGGCCTACAGTCAACCAACACAAAATACAAAATAGTCATCATAATGATGCATAAGTACAAGTTGTATTAATAAATTATAAAACATGAAAAATTAAGATGTACGCCCCTTAAGAACAGTTAAGTCACTTAGGCTGTGAAGTGCAGGATATGCGGCACGAATGCGGATTGAAAGAGGGGTCGAGGAAATTTATTGTAGTAAAACTCGGGAGAAACCGATCAGTGAGCAGGCCAAGAATGACGTGGGAGAATAATATTAACCAAATTATGCAGAGAATGATTGAAAAAAGAATGAGATCAGAATAGGGATGTAGGCCTATGTAGAGCTTATATTCATGGGCAATACACTGGGCATGGTACGTTTAATAAATATGATTAACGTTAATGAATTCACCCAATGATAACAATAAGCAACAATGTTGGTAATAATGATAATACAGTATAATTTAATTAGAGCCTATACAGATAATTGGTTTCGTTAAAAGGAAAATGAACGTAATGAAATACAGTATTACAATTTGATAGCCTAATTACTAACTAACTAACTCACTGGCACCATCGAACCCGTAGGTTCATGGCCCTATCCTGAGCTAACGTTTTCCAATCATTCCCTGTATAATGTACTTCCCTCAAATCATAGTTAATGTTATTCTCCCATCTCATTCTTGGTCTACCGACTGGATGTTTTCCCTCTGGTTTTCCTACAAGAATCTTCCATGCACGTCTTTCATTCCCCACTCGTGCTACATGTCCTGTCCATCGCAGACTACAAGACTTAACTGTTCTTATTATATATTTGATAATTACTTCACAGTCAAAATATGTGTTTTGTATGAAATGGGGGGTTTCTCCATTTCTTTCACTCCCTTAGCCACTCCCACTCGAAGGCTGAACAGTATGGAATGAGATGTAATAATGCTCTATTTTTATTTTCCAACTACTCTATCGAAAGAAATATTCTAAATTTTCTCAGTACTTCACCGAAATAACATAGCTTTTTCATTGTTTAAATATTGCATAAAATTATTAGTTCTTTTTTAAATTTACAATATAAAAATGGAATACGTGAGATCTCAGTCTTCCTCAACTTTGGATTTAGGATGTGGAGTACTTTCGGAGCACGAGCTCCATCTTCAGCTATTAAACGAGTACCAATTTACATCTGAGAACATGCTACATCCAAAGTTGAGGAAGTCTGATATCTCAGGTATTCTATTTTTATATTGTAAATTTTACATAGTAACCTCAACGGTGTTTCGTCATGAAATTTAAAAGTATCGATAGTTTTTTTACTCACAATGTTTTTAATGTTTTATAATTATGTACTACATACTATGTAGTTATTAAAATGACTGCTTAATTCATGTTGATAAAGAAATGCATGCGGTTTATAATATAGTAGGCCTAATCTCTTAGGCTTCAATTATATAAACGTATGGTAAGCTAATAGGCCTACTAATCCTTTAGAATATCACTGTTAAAAATGTCCTTCGCCGTAGCCAAGCGGTTAAGGTAAGATGCCTTGGTGCAGAGCTACGGGACTTGCGCTGGTTCGAGTATCCATGGGGGAAGAAATTTTCTCACGGAATTTCACCCAGTATAGGACAGGTGCCACACAGCATCGTGAGGAATTTGGGTAGTGACTCCAGGTTGAGAAAACCAACTATAACAACTGGAGGAATCGACATTCTGACTACATGTCATCCCTGCACGGGCTGGATGATCGTCTACCTCTGTGATTAACACATATGGATGTGAAGTCAGCAGCCGGCTGGTAGGTCTGTCGCGCCGGTGAGTTTAGTTTTTTAATCATCATCATCTACCGTCATGGTTTAGACCATTTCTGATCTGTTCCGGCTCCATATTATAGTTGCTCGCTCCATCTTTTAAATGGTCGTCCACGACTTCTGTGTGCTTGTGGATTGTAATTTAACATCCTATAAGGTACCCTCTCTTCTTTCATTCTATTAACATGTTCAAACCATTTATTTCTATATCCTTCTATTTTTATCACACTATTTATTTGTAATTCCTCACGAATATCTTTTCGCTCCTCCGTTTGTCTAAAAAAGTACATCCTGTCACATATCGTAAGAATTTCATCTCGGCTGCTTCCAGTCTTTTTATTAAACTTTTGGTGAGAGTCCAACATTCCGGGCCATACAACAGAACAGGAATATCTAAAACTTTGTAAATTATAGTAAATGCTGCGTAGTATTTCCCAGTGAAAGAATGTACCTGTAAAAGGAGAGTTTGACGTCACAATTATTACTCAACTCTTAAATCTGATGTTCCAAGTCCTAACTTATAATATTTAGGGCCTAAGGTCGAGCGTAGGGATGAGAAGGTATTTGATATACTTGGATCTGGCTAATCAGGTCTGTCGAACTATCACAGGAGCAAATGAAGTGAAATAAAACGAAATGAATATGGAGAAATGGTTTAACGATGTTTTTGACAGAAAAAAAACGGGAGAAACCCCGAGAAAAACATGACATGACTCAGATTCCTTCATCACGAATCCCACATGGAGTGGCAGAGATGCGAACGAGGATCCCAGAAATGGAGGGCGAATATTTAAACACTTCCGGCACGGAACCGTTAACTCAGTTTTTAATACTAAATAAAATATATGTATCTTCTTCTCGGTTCTAGTTTAACTTCTCATTTTATAGGCACTTTTACATGTCATACGTCAACTACATGTGTTAAAAATTACTATAGTAGGCCTACTTGAAAGTGCAATATTAATAAAGAAAAACTTCCTTAAAGGACGTCTATCAATAACGGACATTTAAAAAAAAGGCTTTTATGTGCAAATCTCTTCCCAGACATTCTTAATAACGGACGGGGATACTAAAACGTATCCCCGAACGACAATTAAAACTTCCGAATAACGGAGAGCATACCAAGTGAAACGATTGTACTGTATTATCGTCTTACTATGATGGTTGTCCGTTTATATAAAAGCGGGTGCCGCGCGACAATGCTTGACAGTGATTAAATATGCGGAATTATTATAGCGGCATCTTTGCATTTAATTACACTGAGCAACAAAAATAAACTTTTTTTTTTCTCAGAAAGAAAAATATGCGATTCTGATAGTATTTTTTCTCCTGAATTCAAATATATCGGTTTTTTCTCCATCACACAAGATTTCCGAGTGACAGGCATTTATTATAATTTCAAACACTTTAATATTTTCTACATTCGTAACTACATAATATTCGAACATTCGGACTCACCTAGAAAGTAATAAATTACGATTTACTGCTATATTTCGCCTGTGGAGCATCCCTCTTGATGGTGCAACAATAATCAGCAGCATATTAGGATTCAATTTGCCTTGATATCTTTTCCATAGCCGAAACCATTTGAGCTAGCTCATTTGGTTTTATTTTACAATGAACAAATGGACGAAAAAACGTTTATTAAAAAATAATGATTAAATCCATTAATTGAAATTGAAATAAAAAAAAATGTGGGTGATGGAGAAATTCCGAATACATATTTGGAAACACAATAAAAAACTGCATTAAGTACAACTATTGGTACTCATGAGACAAAAATCATGTTGACCAGTGTTATAGGCCTATACTGTATAACAGCTGCGGGGAAAACAAAGCGAGCCGCTGGACAACTATCATAGTGAGGCGATAATGCATGTAATTCTTTGCAACAATGAACATTATCGCGCATATTGATCGTTATTATAGATTGTGAATATTGTTATAGCATATTTTTTAACTTGAGTCTCGGGAGCAGTACATTAATCTGAATACAGTTTCTGTCTTCAAAAGATAAAGCTACGTCTTGCTGAAATGTCACAAAAAGGCAAATCCTGAATGAGAAGGTAGAGATCACCAATGTCTACGAAAAGGTAAGGAAAGTGAAACTACTATTTACTGAAAAATTATGAAGATGGGCTCTGTTTAACGTATGTGGTCGAAACATATATTGAGAAGACGATCCTAAATTAATCTCTTGTTTAGAAAAAATACAGGATTATTTAAAGCTACCCTTCCAGAATTGAGACGTTTAGCCTAAATTTGTAAAATACAGTAGTGTAAATTCCTGTAGGCCTACACAGTTATACTGTACCATTTAAATTTTATAGCACTACGGTACTCAAAAAAAAGTGTTCAAGTGTTCGCTAATTTACACATAGGCCTATACTGTAATTTTCTTTCTACCATACTACTGCTTATTGTACTGTACTGTATTTTTATTTATTTTTCTGTATAGCTGATATTTTTATTTTCCCCATAAGTATCCAATATTCAGAAGTTTGTATTTAAATGTGTTTCTGTGTTTTTATAACATTTAGTATTAGTTTAAAAGATAAACAGTTTATTACACACTTGTTTGGATACATCTTACCACTTTACATGCAAGGTAAGGCCTTAAGTCCTTAACTTTGACCGTTTAGATAAAACTTTATTCTTATTATAATTATTACTATTATTATGTAATCATATTTCTGTACAAACTTAATCTATAATTAATTTTATTGATTAAGAAGTATAATAATAATAATAATAATAATAATAATAATAATAATAATAATAATAATAATAATAATAATAATAATAATAATAATAGAAATCAGGAACATAATTTTAACCATTAAGGATTAGACCTTAAGTTCTGTTCAGATCTCATGTTAGAATTGATTTGTCCCTATTTTATTGGGGCTTCCTACATTTCTTCGTCCTAGTGGTTTGTAATGAAGAATCTGTTTCGAAATTCTGTATTTATCCTTTCTATTGATGTGATCCATGCATTCATCTCTGTATTATGTAATTCTATCTAAAAGTTTAAATATATTTAGTTCTCTTCGTATATTTTCATTTCGTTTTCGATCTGTTATTCTACAGCCAGCCACACTCCACAAAAGCCTCATTTATGAAGTTTCCACTCTTCTTTAATAATAATAATAATAATAATAATAATAATAATAATAATAATAATAATAATAATAATAATAATAATAAGAAGAAGAAGAAGAAGAAGAAGAAAAGAAGAAAAATAGACCAAGAATGAGGTGGGAGAATAACATTAACCATGATTTGAGGGAAGTAGATTATACAGGGGATGACTGGAAAACATTGGCTCAGGATAGGGATGTATGGACAGTGTATGTCCGCGCGGCCATGAACCTACGGGTTCGATAGTGCCAGTGAGTTAGAAGAAGAAGAAAAAGAAAAAGATATTTCGTGATAATGGAATGTCAACCCAATTTTTTTACGAATAATAATAAGATTTAGCAGGAGAATAAAACGGGCATGTTACTTGGTATCAACATTTGAAATCAGAACCCTACAAATGAGTCTCGAATGCAACAGCTAACTCATTCGGTATGCTAGATTTATTTTATGGCATCTGAGAATTTATTTTGTCATGGCAGTACTGGACATTTTTTGCTGTAAGGCTTTAATCATCCCTCAACCCTACCATGAAAATTGAAAAGTGATGTCGGACAAACTAGATGGTCCAGGGATTAAAGTTCACGTTAGAAAACTTGACAGGGATGGGACGAGGAGAGAGAATTTAAATCGTCTCTAATATGAATCGAACACGCTCTACTACAATACCTTTTCTTTATGGTCCACATGAAGAAGAAAATAAAAATAAAACTTCCATGTTATTTTAAATCCCAGTGCTATAGACAGACGAAAAATAAGAAATAGATGGCATGTCATGTTTTGTAAAGAGTAATTCCTACTTTGAATATCTTCTAGCCGTTGAGTTTAGGGTTCTTGGATCTTCGTGGAGTAAAAGATTTATGTTCCAGAGGTCACTGCGCGAGTAATATAATCTAATCCTTTTTATAACAGAATGGGGATGCACATGTAAAAAAAGTTCCGTGATGTATATTCCACATTCAATTAACTCAAAAAGACGTCTCTACGAACAAAAGAATCTCTACGCCGTAATTATTTTCTGAAATCATTGTATTATAATTCACCAAATGACATCACGATATTGACTCATGCAACACAATGCAATTATACAAAGGGAAAATTGATGCTAATAATTTAAAAATTATATATGGTTTCATGGGTTTAAAATCTTTCTATATACAGAGTGTCTTAAAATTCCCAGACACTGATAGAAGTTAAAAAATATGTAGGTCAATATTAGTCCCGAAATAATGTTTGGTGGATTTTAATTCTACATTTGCTAATACTCCGTATCGATACTAGTAAATTCATGGTAAGTTTTCGCCGAGGTATTAATTCGCACTAATATAATATATGAATAAAAACTATAAAATAGTCACCTTGTAGGTCCGTCTCCTCAACTTGTTATTTTAAAACTCTGCAGGCCTTTCGGGACTAGTCCCATCATCAGCAGAATAAATTAGATCCGTACTTGTTTACCCTTGTTGAAGCACTGGCTTGGTTGTGAATATTTTGTGTAAAGGATTGTGTGGACCGGGTATGTTCTCATTAAGAATCAGGTTGTTGTCGATTTCTCTTAGGATTGCGATTTCTTCCAATGTGTTTATCCTCGTTGGAAAAACTTACATAAACTTTAACATTAGATTTAAATAGCATTTTAGAGATTTTGTTTATAATGGAGGAAAATCAAGTTAAGCAAAACATATAATTCAAGCTGGACACCATATGTATAACATCGATAACACCCTTGCAATGTTACATAGAGGAAACATTCCAATGAGGATAAATATACTGGAAGAAATCGCAATCCTAAGAGAAATCGACAACAACCTGATTCTTAATGAGAATATACCCAGTTCACACAACCCTCTATACAAAATATTCACAACTAAGTCAGTGCTTCAACAAGGGTCAACAAGTACGGACCTAATTCATTCTGCTGATGATGGGACTACTCCCGAAAGGCCTACAGAGTTTTAAAACAACTTAAGTTGAGGAAACAGACCTACAAGGTGACTATTTTATAGCTTTTATTCACATATTATATTACTGTAATACTCCGTATCTCAGAATATTTAGTAATTCGAGATACGAGGGACATAAAGAGAGATTAGGACTAATTTTTTTAATCCGCAAATTTTGCCATAATTTGATGACATTCGGATACACTAATTGTAAGAAGCATGACAAAAATTGGATGTAATTGGTCTGTTAGTTCAAGAGATAAATGATAATTATGTAATGTTTATTATTAAATAACAATGTTCCAATAACAGATGTTTCACATTACAAGACTGTAATTTCATTTTACTCTTTCTGAATTATTTACACATTTTAAGTTCATCTAATAAAATCAGTCCAAGGCTTATATGAAGAAACTAAAGTAGTGATAAAAACTGATGGAAAATGATCAGAAGAAATTTTAATAAATCAAGGAGTTAGACAAGGGTGTAGTCTATCGCCCACTCTTTTTAATATATATATCGACGACATTATGAAACAATGGAAAATTATAATGGACAAAGGCCTTAGATTGAATAATAACTTAAGTATTAATAACTTAATTTTCGCCGATGATTTAGTCTTACTACACCATGATGAAGATCTGTTACAATTGGCTGCTTACAAACTAAATGCAATATGTAGCGATTATAATTTTAAAATTTCAATAAGTAAAACAAAAGTAATGGCATTTTGCGGAAGAAATACTCTGCGTGCAAAAATAGTAATTAGAGACGAAATTATTGAACAAGTATCCCACTTTAAATATTTAGGATGTGACATTAGCTATGGGTATGATAAAGATATTGAACACAAAACACATCAGTTTCAAGCTATTTGTGGCACAATAAATAGAACATTGAATAATAAAGCCCATAAACAAACAAAATTAAAATTTTATAAAACAATGGCTGTCCCTGTCCTTTTGTATGGGAGTGAATCTTGGATTACCACTACCAAACAAGAAAGTAAAATCCAAGCAGCCGAGATGAAATTTTTAAGAAGAGTAAAAGGCTGCACTAGAATGGACCAGATAAGAAACGAGGATATCCGTGAAGAACTGCAGATCTACTCCATAAAAGAAAATATATTTAACAACAAGATACAGTGGAAAGGACATGTAGAAATAATGGAAGAAAGTAGATTACCAAATAAAATCTTCCATTATTTTCCAAGAGGAAGAAGAGATGTCGGACGTCCTCGGAAGAGATGGTCTTAGATATATTAGTGAAGACGGAACAGGCAACTCTTGCCTAAACCAGGAAGTGAAGATGAAGAAGAAGAAGAAGTTCAGAAATCTACATGGAGTCCCGAATACGAGTCTGAAATACTACCGCTTGAGACAAATCGCTGTGTCTTAATTTTATTGTACGTTTATTTTTTGTTTCATTTTTTAATAAAATTCTAATATTAATAGCTTGTTAAAAATGACTTCGATTTTGACAGCCGGTGTCAATAAGATAATAATTTTGAGGGCTAAGGCCGTGTTCAAATTTTTCCTTGTGCTCACCTATCGCCGCCGTGGGGTCTGCAACCTGAAAATACCTGTAAATTCCCACACCTGTTCACAGCTGTCAATCAGGTAAAAGAAGTAATTAATATAAAATTATAGAATATTCACCTGAAAGGTCCGTCTCCTCAACTTAATTATCATTTAACTGAAGCGCTTTCGGGACTTGTCCCATCATCGGCAGTTTTGAATCCTGCCGATGATGGGACAAGTCCCGGAAGCGCTACAGTTAAATGATAATTAAGTTGAGGAGACGGACCTTTCAGGTGAATATTCTATAATTTTATATTAATTTTGAATAAACCTCAACGGAACACATCATGAATCTTATAAAAATTAAAAGAAGTAAGTTACAAAGCCCACTCCTCTGAGGTTGCCGATCCAGCTGCAGGAGAAACGTCTGCAGACAAAAAATTGGAATACGGACGCTCATTTTTATTTTAATATGCATAACAATGGTTTTTGAAAAAGCCATGAATCACTCATTCCATTTATTCAAATTTTAAATAAAGAACATTACTTCGAATTCCTTGTGTCGCAACAGAGATATAAACTATAAATTATAAAAAAAAACAATATTTTCGATTTAATTTAAAAAAAAAATTGGATTTGAACCTTTAAGTTTCAAACAAAGCACAGAACACATTAATCACTTGGCCATTGGAACCTCATTCAAATCTGGGCATGAAAGGATGACAAATTTTGCAGAGGCCTCTTTTTCCACACTCAAGGCTCATTTACGTGCTGCAAATTAAGACAATATTTCCCTCCGAAAGGAAGACATACTCATAATTTTACGTCCTAAAAAAGTATCAATTCATGCCGGTTTTGAAGGCGTGAAGCTCGGAGCTCTTGCTACATATATTCACAATTATTTTCAAACTACTTTTTACTTAGTTTGCGTGAATTTAGCGACTCACTGTAAACTCGAATCTGCCTAGCCTCGGTCCCGAACTTCGTAACTAACTCAGTGGCACTATCGAACTCTAGATTCATATCCGCGCGGACATAAGCTCTCCAAACACCCCTATCCTGAGCTAAAATTTTCCAATCTTCCCCTATATAATAAACTTTCCTCAAATCAGGGTTAATGTTATTCCCCCACCTCATTCTTGGCCTACCTACTGGGCGTTTTCCTGTTGCTATTCCTACAAAGAGTTTCCATGCTCCTCTTTCACTCCCCATTCGTGCCATACGACCTGCCAATCGTAGTCTACGAGACTTAACTATTCTTATTATATCTGGTTTTCTATAAAGATGATGTAGCTCACTGTTACGAAGTCTTCTCCATTCCCCTGGCTGTTAATCTCCCTTTCGTCCAAAACTTTTCCTATGAACATTATTCTCAAAAAATCGTAATTTGTTCTCTTCCCTTAAAGTAAGAGTCGAATGTTCCTCATCCATATAATATAAGTGTGAGAATAACAGTTTTATATATTTTCAGTTTAACGCATTTTTATGAGAAGTTGAAACAAGAGCCCTGTAATGCATAATAGCATGCATTTCTAGATTTGAGCCTATGTTTAATTTCGGGCACTTCATTCTTGTTTCCAATTATCGTTCCTGGTATTTGAATTTAGCCACTTCTTCAAAAAATTTCCTCATTTGTCATTAACTGTCCATTTCCATTAGGTTCATTAATGTATTCCTATGTGTGGCCATATATGTTTACTTCCAGCACCAATTTCTAAGTGTTACTGAATAGAGTTTGTGTGTTGGCCCTTAGCATCTTCTCGCTACCGCCTAAAAATACTATATCATTAGCATAAACTAACAGTTTATTAATGCCATTGGGTTGTATACTTTCTTCATTCTCTAAAGATGTGATGGCATGCTCTAGTACAAAATCGAATAGTAGAGGAAATAGTGCATCTCCTTGCTTTACCCTATTGTGAATTCCAGAAGTATCTGAAAAATGTTTGCCTACACGCATCCTACTCCTTGTGCCATTTAGACAATTCGAATTTTAGGAATTCCGAACTCCAGCAGGATACTATGTAACTTCTCACCTTTAATTGAATCGTATGCCTTTTTTAAATCTGTATATAAGTTGATGCACATTTCACTATATTCTCTGAAGTTGATATTATTTTCACTATTAGTTGATTTCTGGTTCTTCTATTTATTTTTTTCTGATCAGTCCTGAGACAAAAAAAAAGACATAGCACCCAAAATAGCTACGTACTAATCTATGCTCACTATTTGAGGTTTATTGTATTCAGACAATTTTTTTTGCGCGATAGTGCGTTTTGTCGTACTTACAGCAATGGCGACGATGATTGAAATTTCAACTTTCTACATTTCGGGGTTGCCAACCTAAATAAATATACTGTAATAAAAATAACTATGCTGTAATATTACATATTACAAACCACTTGTGGAAGTAAAACTACTAACCTTTATGTATACGGCCTACTACGGTGCATACAATGTAGAACGTATACAAAAAATATCCAAAAGGTAGTGTTAATAGACATTATACGAAACAAATCATTGCATTTTAAATGAACTGAACTTTATTTGAAACAATATAAAACAATAAATACGTACTTGCCGCCATATTATAACGGATTGGAATCACGGCTTCCTGTAATTTCAACTAATAAACATTGCCCACACTGTTAACATTAGTTGTTTGTTTATAATGAACGCAAATATTTTCAACAAAGATATTATTTTACTATTATTTATTATTATGAAAACAGCATCGCGCAAAAAATAATGTGCAACGCACGTTTGAGAAGTGTTTTACAGATTCTCGGAAATTAAAACCTGGCTATCGCTCAGTTTTTAAACATTTTCCTCGATTCTGTAAAAATCACTCCCAACCTCGCATCGTAATATACTACGGAAACTCTTATTTTTTTTTTTTTTGCAACATAAATAACTGTTCTATTAGAAACACTATGAAACATGTATTGACAGTTTAAGGAAACTGTCAAGTAACATTTACTTGAATATCTCCTGCAGTATTTAGAGAACGAGAAATGTGACGTAAATTCCTGAAAAATCGTCACGGCTTTCTTCAGAAACGTGATTGGTTATGGGTAGCCGTTATATTAAATGTGTTTAAAGAATGCTAGAGAAGTAACGAACTAATGATTCTTACGGTTACGCTTTTCTCTTCTCTAAATGTAGTCCACAATAGAATTCTAACATTATCTTCTTTTTACTTCGATTTTATTACAATACGCAGATAAGCATAAAACGTGGCAGAAATCCTAAAAATGAAAATGTACTGGGATTAACATCCCGGGTCTAAACATGGAAGGACCTGTAGATACATGTTCTAACATGTCGACGTCGGGTCGTTAGACTCCACTTCTCCGTTCCAGTTGTCTTCAATTCACGTAACATTCCAGTAGCGACTATTTACGATTATTACTAATGGCATTTCTTTCTTAAGTTTATGGCTTTTCGGCATAAGTACTTGAATAGAACAAACGTGTTAGCGATGGAACTTACAACTTCAGACAAGAAACTTACTGGTATTTTAGCAGTGATAAAGATATATTTAATCTAATGAGAACAAAACAGGCTACAAAAAAAATCGAAATTAAAATGTTACATTTATGTGTTTTTTTTTCAAATTTGAGTACTTTTAATTACGTTCCTAGGATCGTTCTTGTTTTTTTTTTTCCTAATCAGTAGTGATTCAAAATTATAAGGCATATGGTGATCTTGAAGAAGAATTCCGGGCTGTAGGCCGTGGTCTCGAGTCTTGAGGCATATAAGGCATATGTTTTTTTTTGTGCTACTCTTCGCTACTTCCTTCACCAAAACGAAGTGTTATAAATAAAATATAATGTAGTTTTAAAAATAAAATTAAACGAAGTTTTGTAAATAAAATAAAATAAAGTTTTAAAAATAAAATAAAACAAAGTTTTATAAATAGAATAAAACAAAGTTTTAAAAATAAAATAAAACAAAGTTTTAAAAATAAAAAAACAAAGTTTTTTTATAAGTGAAATAAAACCAGGTTTCATAAATAAAATAAAACAAAGTTTCATAAATAAAATAAAATGAAGTTTTACTAATAAAATAAAAATCAAATCAGGTTATACGCCTTCAATATTTTAATTTATTGCAGGTACGAGTTCAAACTTGATTTTTATCAAGAGGAGAGAACTTGTTGATATTAGAAGATCTGAAAGCTAAGATACTGACGAAAAAATTCATATCTTAACCGAAGAACTCAAGAAACGAACCAAATGCAGTAAAGAAAAATTGAATGACTTGAAAAAACATGATTTCATTTTAAAACACAACATAAGCCTTGATGTTCAAATGAATGAAAAATAAGTGAAAATTTTGAAATATTAAATATGATATATATTGGCTAGATACTTCAATTAAATTCGTGGAATTTACAAGAGAAAAGTATGGTCGTCCAAGATTTTAATTTGAATGTACTTCTGTCGTAACAAAATGTCAGAAAACAAAAGATTTGAGAGTCATATTAATTTCCAATTCAACTTCTTATTATTAGTATATACAGCTTCATTTGTTTGAACACTGTGACCTTCTCAAAGATTTATTTCCAATAATTCCATATACGAACACAGTTAATCGAATTTCTTATCTTCGTTTTTTTCAGATCTTGCAACACACTATACTCCCGTCAAAATCGAGGTCTCCCTTGGATTCTAGTTGTTAAAAGTTTCCATTGGAAAATACTTTTTTTAATAATTGTGTCATCACACATTCTATATACATGACGAAATCAACTTTATCTTTATTCTCTCTTGAAATTAACTATATTCTTATTTTTAACTATTTTATTCAATTTATCATTTGTTCCAATATCCCCAATTCTATCCACATTTTTGTTGGCCTGAAAATTGTTCTTAGTCCGTTTTAACTTACGCCTTACAAAGTACCTTAAGAGCCAAAAGACAGTTAGAGACTTCCAATGTCCTGAAAGAAATGATACTGAACCCGAAATGTGATAAAAATGTAGGAGTGCTAACAATAAATAATTGAAATCAACACAGATTATATTTGCCAAAGATGCTCTGCCTGTTACAGTAAAAGCTAAATTATCTAAACAGTAATATGAAGTTATAAGGGAAGGTGTCCCTTACAAATTTCTCTCGTACAAAACTGTTCAAACTTCAATTTTTTTCTCCCAAAGATATACAAGTAACCGAAATCTATGATCTTGTTCCTTTGCAATTAAATATATATAATCGGTACCTGAGATCTCAGCCGTCCTCAGTAAATAAAATGCTGTAAAATATTTTGGAAGCCTTTTGGAAACATATGTTCATCTACTGCTTAAGAAACGGTACTGTTACTGTTCATATTTTTGTAGAGAGGGTTCAAGTAACTGTGTTTGTTCTCATTAATTAAGTTTTTGTTCTTGGTTTCATTTCTCTCACTTCGAATTGTTATTCTCTTTGTTTATTATCGATAATATGTTGCTGATTGTGTAGTGTTGGTGGTTTGTTTCTATTACATGTTTGGCAAATCTTAATTTACCCTCATTATATTTAAAGTTTAAAATGTTTGTTATATCTCGTAATGTAATTTCTTCTTGATCTGCTAATACAAAATTTTTCATAGCTATTACATTTTAGTTTGTAAACACCTTTGTTTTTTTTTTTTATATAGATGCCTGCTTCTTCTGTTTTATTCGAAATTATGGCATTAAATTTATTGCCTGTTCTTGTATGTAATCCTTATGTTTTTATCATTTTTTAAAAGATTTTTTGCTACATTTTGCATTTTAATACCTGCATATGTAAAAGTTAACCACTTAATACTAATTTCATCAATTTTACTATTTGGTTTTATTTGTTTATTTTTATCAATATATATTTTTTAGTTGTATCCGTTTTTAGAAGCTAAAGATTCTCTGCATTTTAGTTTCTTATTATAGTTTTCTTGGTTTAGTGGTAGTTTAATCATCCTATTTATGAGGCTGATAAATGTACTGATTCTTTTGTTGTGGGAATTGTCTGAATTTTTTGTGGATGACAATATTGCATTTTTTCTACATATGCCGATTTCTAAACTATTGCTATTTGGAATTGTCTTGTTGTTAGATCTAGATAATTTATTGAATTATTATTTTCAAGTTCTTCTGTGAATTCTATTTTTACATGCATTTTGTACAGTTCTAGTAAGATGTATTTCTCTATTGAGTCTCGATATCATGAATTATTAGGAGGTCATCGACTTAAATTGCTAATGTTTTTATGTTGAACTGTTCTTTTAATTGTTCAAAGTGTTTCTCTTCCAATTTTGTTGGAACATTTCGGATATGATGCCATAATTTGAGCTACCCATTGGTATACTGTCTTATTGAGTGAAAAACTCGTTATTGAATTTGAAATAATACTGTATTGACCATTCTACTTAGTTTTACACCCATTCAAATATTACTTACATGGTCCATTGTTGAGCCATAGCCACTCCTTTGTAAGGAGTTACTAGACCAAGTTAATTTTTAGTTAGGTGCCTTATTTGCATGTTGAGATAGGTATATTTTGCTAAGAAACCTTTTTATTCAGGCTTAAGGAAATTGTATGAGCCTAAAAATCTTCAGACTCGGGACCCATGGCTTAAAGTCCCTCCCAGAGGACTTACTCCTCGGATTTTTCCGTCCTAAAAAATCCATCGACCACGGCCGGGTTTGAACCCGCGACCCTGGAGACCAGAGGTAAGGAACATAACCACTAGTCCACCGGCCGACCATTAAAATATAAATTTCGTAGACTATTCTTCACAACATGTGAAACTACTTTTTTAAGTCCTTCATAAAATCCTGTCAAATTTTATTCTTAGGATTCCATTTTTTAAATTATTTGCAACCATTCACAATGATTTTTACACTTTTTCTAACTTACCTTTTTGTATTTAGTAAAAATGTAATAAATATCATTATAGTTGATTGTACTGTGAAGGACGAAATCTTGTTATTTTAAAAGTTTATCTTATTTTTGTACCTTGAATATCAGGGTTAATATTAATATATACTTTTGATAAGGGCAATCTCGAAGTACTGGAGCTATTAAATTAATTAATTGTTTTAAAAACATTTAATAATAGCTTACTATTATTTCAACATGTTTTTCCATTATATTTAACTACATACATGTCATGAGGACGTGGCAGCCATATTGATTTTAACGAATATTCTAAGAAAAATCAAATTCGTGTTCCAGTGCAGCCAACATACAGTACACACTAATTAACTGTACATAGGCTATATACTTCAGAATTTCAGAACTTACTATTTATTTTTGGGCGTTGTAATCTTCCACAGGTTAGACTTCTTAAATTGCGTTAGGTTAGCTTTTAGGTTCGTTAAATATCGTGCATATGTTGGCTGCATCCCGCTTTGCGTTTATTGCCGCATGCGCATGGTGTAAAATTGGAACTTGAAAAAATTTCGCGTCACACGTTGTAAAGAATCTCCATTTCATAAATAATGTGCCATGGTATTACAGTCCTTGATTTGGTCAGCCCTGAGTGTAAAAACGTTTTTATCTTGAGCAAAAGAATATGCAAAGGGAATAATTACACGCTATTCCAGTTAGTTTGTACTACAATACATTACTTTATAATTCAGAACAAGCTGCGGTTGTTGTGTAAATTCAATATGGGCAATTGTTTATGCATATTTCTTATCTGTTACCCTTTCAAATATGTTATTTTCACACACAATTACTTCAACATTTCCTAGAAAAACAGCTGCAGAAACTAACATTCCAGCCGGGGAGATGCATTCTCCTAGTTTCATAAGGAAGTTTTAATTAGACATACTTCTGGAAAATAACTATTAGTCGTGTTGACAAAACAAATGATGTAACTAAGCGCTTAGAAATCATTAGAATTCTACGTGACGTGTCTGCATTATCTTTCCAATTAAAATTTTATATTACAAAATGTAAAGTGTTGCATATCACGTATCAACAATTTTATGCTGTCACCAGGAAATTAAATGCTTCTCTTCTAGGAAATAGTATCATGAATTTTACACAAAGTTAAGTCAGACAAGTAACTTGTTTCAATTATCTGGGATGCATGATATCGTACCAGCAAAATTTGGACATGGAGAAGAAATTAGGGAGATTTCAACAGATATGTGGTTCAATAAGAAGATATTTGAGAAATAAGACCACAAGGGAAACTCAATTAAAATTTTACAAAACAGTAGCCGTTTCAACGTTAAGATACGGGTCTGAGACTTGGCCTTTAACGATCTCTGATAAAAATAAAATTGAGACATTAGAAATGAGATTTCTCAGATCGGTTGCAGGAGTATCTTTAAGAGATCAAAAGAGAAGTCAATATATCAGAGATGAATTACAAATATAATATAAACGAGAGAATACACAGAAATAAACGTAATTGGTTTGAACATATACAAAGAATGCCAAATAATCGTTTATCAAAACAGCTGCTTCATTATAGGCCTCTAGGCCGAAGAAATGTAGGAAGACCAAAACGTCGTTGGAAAGACGACCTGCACCTGCAGCATATAGTGCACCGGGGAGCGGAACGGGCCAACAGGCCCATACCTTGAAGATGATGATGATGATGTTAAATCAAACAGAGCTTTTCAAGATGATATCGAGACGCATCTCAGAAAGAACTGATGAAGACTCAGTGTCCTACATCAACGTTGGGTAGTTTGATTGAAATATGCCTTTCATCATCTTACACCATTCATAAATATAGGCCAACTGTTGACTTGTTTCAGTCTCAACTAGACAGGGACTAAAAGTCGTTTTTGTGGATGTCCAGTTCGTCCTGGTGGGCGATGACTTTATTTCCCGAATTTCATCCCACAGCACTCTCCATTCTTCTTCTTCCATCCCCATTCTGTAATTTCATCTCCATTTATTAATTTCTGTAGAAAATAAAATAACAATAGAAACTGGAGGCAAAAATAAAAACAATATAACAGCAACAATAAATAGAGGTGTAAGACAGGGATGTCCACTTTCATCCTCCCTTTTTAATATTTATATTGACGATATCATATATAATTGGCAAATAAATTTGGTCTCACATTTCAAAATAAGAAATAAGATGTTAGATACCTTACTTTTTGCAGACGACCAAATTCTAATATCTAGTTCAGAAGATGGTCTACAGAAATCGCTCTTTCAGTTAAATAACATTATACAGAAATATAATTTCAAAATATCAATAAGTAAAACGAAAATCCTAGCTTTTAAGGGATCAGATACCGTAAGAGCTAAAATAATTCTGGAGGGGAAACCCATTGAACAAGTGAACCATTTTAAATACCTGGGTTATGAAATCTCCTATTTTAAAAATGAAGATCTATTTAACAAACTTAATAAATTTAATTATATATGTGGAACAATCAAAAGGATATTTAAAAGCACAAGAAAAGAAACAAAACTAAAATTTTATAAAGTTGTGGCAGTCCCCTCACTATTGTATGGTAGTGAATTTTGGGTTTTAACTAAAATACAAGAGAAGATCATAGAAGCAGCTGAAATGAGATTTCTGAGAAGTGTGGCTGGTTGCAAACTTCTAGATAAGAGAAGAAGTGAAGATATTAGAAATTAGCTAAATATCTTTAAACTCTTAGATATAATAAAAGAATCTAGAAAAAAATGGAAAGAACATGGTCAAAGAATGGAATATGATCGCATTCCCAAAATTATACTTAAATACAAACCAAAAGGACGCAGGAATCTTGGTAGACCGAAGAAGAGATGGATCCAACTTTTGAATGAGAATCTATGAGACCGCAACAAGCCACATGGGCTTAATCCGTGATTGTTGTTGTTGATGATGATGATGATGATGATTTATTTTTCATATCACTTCATGTCATGTTAAATAAAAAAATAGTCTGATTTAGCAAATTACAAGTGTTTAAAATGTGTAGTGGTGATCTAATGGGGTACCTCATTTACTTTGTAATCATGTGTTAAACAAGATAATTTACTAATTTTAAACTCTAAGAAATTATGTGACAGGTTTACGCCTACTATTGGGGGTAGGTCAAGTTAACAGGGCAGAACTGGTCACCAGCACATGTCGTGGAAAGGAAACAAAAAGAGGGTGACTTATACAAATTCTGTTAATTCTCAAAGTCTAAAGAAAATGTCCTTTTACTCAAATCTGGCCGGAAATAATTAGATCCCCGCCTAAGCTTTGTGAAGAGGCGGTGACTCGAATAGGCTAAGATATATATATATATATATATATATATATATAGATCATCGGTTGATTAATGTCTTTGACATCGTCCGATTCCTATAATAAATGGTTGTAGATGTTTCTCCTTCATGTATAAACATATTCCCTGACTCCAGGAGATTTTAGGTCTTCCTCTGCCTCGTCTTCCCTCAGGTTTCCATTCCAAAACAGATTTTGGTAGTCGATCCTCTTCCATTCGTTGGACATGTCCGTACCATTTTAATTGCTGAGTTTTAATATAATCTAAAATAGTGTCTTTAATCTTCATTTTCTCCCTTATAACTGAGTTCCTAATTTTTTTTTCTCTTCTTGAAATTCTTGCTGCCCTTCGTATAAAATCCATTTCCGTTGCCAAAAGATACTTATTCGTTTTTTTTTTGTTAATGGCCAAAGTTCTGCTAAATAAGTAATGATGTTTTTAACAATTATATAACATATATTCATTTTATTTTTATTACTTATATTTTTATCCCACAATATTCCATTGAGGCAAGCAATTACAAATCTTCATTATTTATATTTCTTATTTCCTCTTCATAACTCCCATTTTTATTTATTTTAATTCCTAAATATGTGATCTCACTACAAGATTTTATTGTTTCTCCAGTCTCCAAAATTAAATTTTGTTCTGGTTCACCAATTGATAAATATTTTGCTTTTTTCATGTTCGAAATTAATCCCCATTTATCATATTCTTCTATTAATTTTCTAGTCATATATTCTAAATCTTCATAATCTTGTGCAATTAACACACACACACACATATATATATATATATATATATTATAAATATATTTTTGACATTTGGCAATGAAGGCAAACATGATATGAAAAGAAAAATGAATGCTTGAGTCGGGATTTGAACTCGAGTCTCTAAAGTCTGTACCTTTAGCGCTCTAACCAACTGAGCTACCCAAGAATTCCAAGACAAACATACAATTTTCTTATACATGTAGTATTCTCAATTCACACAAGAGGTAGCGGAAAGATCTTCCGACTGCCATCTAGCGGCTAACATAACAGTTAAGCAAATTATTAAAGAGAATATTTACTTTAATAATTTGCTTAACTGTTATGTTAGCCGCTAGATGGCAGTCGGAAGATCTTTCCGCTACCTCTTGTGTGAATTGAGAATACTACATGTATAAGAAAATTGTATGTTTGTCTTGGAATTCTTGGGTAGCTCAGTTGGTTAGAGCGCTAAAGGTACAGACTTTAGAGACTCGAGTTCAAATCCCGAATCAAGCATTCATTTTTTCTTTTCATATCATATATATATATATGTGTGTGTGTGTGTGTGTGTGTGTGTGAAGACCTGGAGAAGAACCTTTGCTTTTATATTTTATGTAGGGTCCGGGATGGACGGACATGTAGTTGAATAAAACTACATATTGTTTTTGTTACAACTTAATATTTTAATTCTTCAAGTCTTCGAGATTTCAACGTTACTTGAATCGCCATATTTACCTATCAGACCATATTTAACTTCCAATCTACAGAATTAACCCATACATATTTATTCTTCCAACCATCCAAACGCTACCGTACCCACATTACACAACTTCTTCATGGCTCCGAGCCTGTGTGTTAACGTAGGGCAGAATACGGCCAAAGGGAGGGTTGTAGCTTCTCCTCGAGTTCTTAGTCCCACCCAAATAAATGGTGGTATGAGTCATGCGTGTCGAACCAGGGATATCAGAACATAATACATTTCACCACAGAGTAAATTTAATCTCATTCATTTCATAAAGTAAAAATGATCAATGCTTTAAAAAGTCATGGTAATGTTATTGATTAAAATATAAAAATTCGTACCAATTGTATCAGTCGTCCTCAACTAAAACAAACTTCTGTTTATAAAACATCGTCAAACATTGAACATGTAGGCCTTTCAGAAGACAGTCTTCCATCATCAGCATCTACAATGGCACAATGTCTTCTGAGATGCCTACATTTTTAAAGTTTTGTTTTAGTCGAGAACAACTGATATAACATGTACGAATATAATAATTTTTAATATTTTAAGTAATTCCGACGCTATTGACCTGGGTTGTTAAAGACAATTATTTAAAAATTTCTAAGTTACTAATAATATAACCAACTAAGTCAATAGGCACTATCCTATCTGGAAGATCGTTGCCGCGTGCATATAAGCTCTCCATACATCCCTATCCTGAGCTAACGTTTTCCAGTCATTCCCTATATAATTCACCGCTCTCAAATCGTGGTTAATATTACTGTATTCTCTAATCTCATTCTTGGCGTACCTATTGGGCACTTCCTCTCTGTTTTTCTAACAACGTTTCCATGCCCCTCTTTCCTTCCCCATTGATGACATATGTCCTGCCTTCGCATCTATGAGACTTGTCTGTTCTTATTATATCTGGTTTCCCATAAAGGTAAAATAAATCATTGTTTCAATCGGTCTCCTATAAAGGGGTAGCGTGGCCTAAATGAGACAGGCTTAACATTAAATAAGGTTCAGGATTTAGATAAATCTACAAAGGATAGCAAAATCTGGGTTATTAAAGCAAACACATACGTAAATAAAATAAATATGAAAACGAAGATATATATATTTCATCATCATCATCCGGTATCAGGGCAGCTGCCGCCGTCTTTCAGAAAGCAAACGCCATTCCTCTCTGTCCATCCACTGATCTTCCTCCAATCCTCTGATATTCATAGCTGCTTGTACCCCTTCTATCCAAGTTCTCTTCGGTCTTCCTCTCTTCCTCCTTTCCATAACAATTTTAGGCAATTTTAAGAAATTAAAATAAGTGGAAAGTGAAACATAATAAAAATAGAAGTAATTAATTGCAATACTTATAAAGTGAGCATATATATGAAAGATTTAATTTGGCGCAACAAACATGTGTCAAAAGCAAAACCCACATATACAAAACGATAGTTCGACCAGTTATCGTATATGCAGCAGAAACTAGGGCTGATACAACAAAAACTAAACATATAATAAGCACATTCGAAGTGAAAATCTTAAAGTAAGAATTCAGGAGAAAACATTATTTGATAAAATACACAACACAGAAAGTAGGGACAAATGTCATATTCAAGACATAACCAAATTTATTATAGATAGACGAAAATATTGGAAGGGTCATATAGAAAGAATGGAAGAAAACCGACTTGAAAAAAGAGCTAAAGAAGATAGACCAATGGACGGGAGAAGAACAAGAGGAAGACCAGCCAAGAGATGGATAGATAGTCAATGCACATCCAATACATCTTCCTCCGAGGAGTGATTTTGGAAATAAAACAGGATGGAAATCCTACAAATTATGTTTAAGCAGCGATATTTGAACCAAGTCCGTTCCTTTTCTATTTTCTTTATTTTGATGTCCTAGTCTGAGTTTATTAATTGGGCTTATCTAAATATAAGAAAAATACTATTCTGTGATTAAGCATAAACAAATACGCCGACTTATATTCGTCCATTATAGGTGACTTCGGCGTGGAAGTTGTGTTTTCGTGATGGGTGTAGAGCCATCTCTGCAACCCCCGACGAAATCTGCCATCGGGGAGGAAACCCCGAATATATATACTTGTAAGTGTACGCTCTCACCTCACGGGAAAGAGTCTGCCAAAAATAAGTTTTCGTAACGCTACGTCCAGGTCCGAGGCAACCGGATATGCATTTATATTAAATAAACTGCCTAAAAAGCTATATTAATTATATCAATCAAATATTTATAATGAAATAATTATTATACCAATGTCCTTCTTATTACTGTAATCATTCTATCAATTACGGGCCCAATAAACAATGTCTTTATGAAGCCTATGAATTTTGGGGCATAAAATTCTACGCTATTGTGCATTACAGAGACTTTTGATCTCCCAGCTACTTTCAAAAAACGTTAAACTGAAAATATATAAAACTACTATTCTTCCAGTTATATTATATGGTTGCGAAACATGGACTCTTACTTTAAGGGAGGAAAAGAAAATTACGAGTATTTGAGAATAAAGTACTTAGGAGAATTTTTGGACCATTAGAGAGATGAACAGACTGGTGAATGGAGAAGACTACATAACAATGAACTACATGGTCTTTATAGGAAGTCAGATATAATAACAACAGTTAAGTCTCGTAGTCTGCGATGGGTAGGACATGTGGCACGTATGGGGAATGAAAGACGTGCATGGAACCTTCTTTTAGGAAAACTAGAGGGAAAACGCCCAGTTGGTAGACCAAAAATGAGTTGGGAGAATAACATTAACTATGATTTGAGAGAAGTAGATTATACAGGGAATGATTGGAAAGCATTATCTCAGGATAGGGATGTGTGGAGAGCTTATGTCCGCGCGGCCATGAACCTACGGGTTCGATAGTCCCAGTGAGCAAGTAAGTAACAATCATTCTTTTCTATACACCTGTCTGTTCATCTCTTTTTGATCCAAAATAATTTCTAAGAACTTCATTCTCAAATAATCGTAATACTTTCTCCTCCCTTAAAGTAAGAATCCAGATTACGTTTCATGATATAAGTTTCGTCAAATGTCTTGAAAATTTCGTTTCATCATGATATAAGCATTCTTACGAGTTACTCCATATGGAGTATGAGTTAAGAAGGGTTTGAAAATGATAAAGTATCGTTTAACTTACGGATTGCAGCCAATGTCTGCTTGAGACGTCCTTCCCATTGTTAATGGTACAATAGCCGTTAAGTGGTTCACAAACATTCAGTCATCTCAGTCCGAATCATGACGATTTTACGTTTGTCCTTCGTTGTTATGCCCCGTGCATGTTACATTAATCACACCATCTGTCATTTCACTATGGAAAAACTACACACAGGGTGTTCGGGTGAGTTTTTATATCAAAATGGAACAGCTTCATCTTAAAAACACATTTAAGTAGTCTTACTTGAATAACCTTGTAAAGGCTTTTCATTGGTTATGAACACCGACGTATGATGTAGAAGCAATAAGTTCGCGAAAAAGTAGTTCCTTCATTAAATTATAAATATGTCATCTAAATGTACTTGTTATTCTTCGAGAATAAAAATAAAGATATTCAAAACATAAAAAATATTCTAAAATACACCTAATCAATAATTACAACTTAAAATAGTTTAATACATATGGATGATGCATTTGAGTCATGCTTCAGTCGATTATGATGTAACAAAATGGCTGAAAGTGTCGAGTCTTCTGTTGTGTCGCCAACTAATTTTCTAAAATACAAGTCTGGAAAACTTTTGACTAATGGTCATAAAACAATTATTTTAAATGTATTTCACAAGTTCAGTGAAATATATCACCGGCTTTCTCGTAATCTACCCCATTCAATTATCACATGTCTTATATACTTCACACGTGCTTCCTGTCAATGTGACAGCAATTTGGCGCGAATGGCGGAAGGATACAATTGGCGTTTGTTTATGTTAGGATTACTCTAACAGCGGATAAGATATAGGCCTAGTGCATTTGCTGTCTGCGGGAGTGGGGTCAGTATGCGCGTGCGTGTGTTTGGGTGTGTGTGTGTATGTGGTACTTTTTTATCTGTTTTGTAGCTACTTTTTATTATTGTACAAAATGAGAGATTAGCCTATTTTATATTTTTATAGCTATACACATGGTCTTTTTAGGTATGAGTGCAGATGTGTATTATTGCGCATGTACTGTAGATGTAAACTTACATATATTCATTGTATTTATGCCTTTTTTATGCATGAGTAAAGGTGTGTAGCCATGTATGTATTTGTTTATATATTCGTAAGTTTTCTTTTATATTCATGGAACAGAATACGGCCAAACAGGCCCGTCTAACAATGTAAATGAAAATGTGTTTAGCTTCTTTCGAAATCTCAATAAATCCCATTATCACAACAAACCCATATCTGGCGACAGTCAATTGAAAACATCTTTACCACTACAATTACGCAATTAGTTTTTTTTTAACGTTTCCAGGATTGGATGATAGGGATGATAAATCTCATAATTATTGTTTTAAGTGACACATTACAAGTTAAAAATTTTATAAGGTTATGGCAGTTCGAGCACTGTTATATGGGAGTGAAACTTGGACACTGCGAAAGGGAGATTTTAATAAAATACTGTCAGCAGAAATTGTATTTTTAAAATCCATTAAGGGATGTTCTAAATCAGATAAAATAAGAAATGAATACATTCGCAACGACCTCAACTTCTTTCCGCTAAATGAGAGAAATTTGGTTATA
The DNA here is from genome assembly GCA_030220185.1 of Diploptera punctata. Lineage (NCBI taxonomy): Eukaryota > Metazoa > Arthropoda > Insecta > Blattodea > Blaberidae > Diploptera > Diploptera punctata. Next base: position 1,879,362 of record JASPKZ010000046.1, read on the forward strand.
GAAATAGATGGATTCCTCAATACGTTCCGCATTCCAAGACATGTCTATGACTGCAAAGCATCAGAAAGACGGAATCTGGGAAGACCAAGGAAGCTATGGAAAGAGTCAATTTAACTGTAATATAAACAGGAACAGGAATTTTTCTTAATCCTTGAAGTGATTATGATGATGTTGAAGTTACTCGTTTAAACTCTCCTTCACACCCAGATCAAGCGTCTAGTGCTAATTTTCGTTAGAGGCTGAATCTACTCTAGGACCATGGTGTCACCAGAAAATTTGGGCCAGTTTAGAAATCCTCGACCTTCCGGTTTGAAGCGTATTGCCTTAACCAACCACGGTACGTGTCCCGACTAGATAGAGGAATAGATAGACACACACACACACACACACACACTATATATACATATATATATATATATATATATATATATATAGTACACACTTTCCGTGTTAGAGGGATAGAATTTTATTTAGCAATGCTTATAACAGTACAAGTGATTGATGTCGCAGTACAAAGCTGGATGTAAAAGATAACACAAATTGTGCCTAGAGAAAGCTTGTGCGACTTAAATCTACAAAACTGGATCCTAGGCTTTACTTCCCTTTCGAAGGAAGCCGTAATCAATAATTTTACTTCTTTAGAAAAAACCATTCAATTCGCGCACTTCATTTTACAAGAGAGAAAACAGAACCTACTTTAAGTAGTTTTTTTATATGTAAAATATTCCAAGCTTATTGCATGTTAGGAAATGTAATTATGTGTTATTATAAACCTTGTATAACAATGTACACAGTAATATTTTTTTTTACTTCTCTGGCCATGAAACCAGACAGTATTTTTTTTTTCGGCTGGAGACAAAATGACATCTTTGTTTGTGCGCTGAAGCACAAATTATGTATCATTCTCAACTAACTTAATTATGTAAATTATGTCAGCTGTACTAAACAATAACTGCGTTTCATTTTGAACCATAACTAACCAACTAGTTAGTTCAGTTGTAATAATCATTTTAATCGTATTAAGAAGCATTTGTTTAAAACCAAATAAACAATATTTTTCTTCTTATTTCTTATACTTTTCTTCTTACGTTTCAGTGCAATTTATTAGTGTTCTTTTCCAAATATTTATTTTTATTCCTTTATTATTAACTAAATAACTAACTACCTCACTGGCACTATCGAAACCGTAGGTTCATGGCCGCGCGGACATAAGCTCTCCATACATTCCTATCCTGAGCTAATGTTTTTCAATCATCCCCTGTACAATCTACTTCCCTCAAATCATAGTTAATGTTATTCTCCCACCTCATTCTTGGTCCATCAACTGAGCGTTTTCCCTCTGGTTTTCCTACAAGAAGCTTATAATAATAATAATAATAAATTATTATTATTATTATCATTGCCACACACGAAATATATTATACAGTGCGATTAGTATAGCATTGGACAGCAGACGCGCCCGCATGTGTAAGCCTTCGTCATCGCACAGCACAAACCCCGCGTCTGCTGACCTGCTGTCCAATGCTAAACTGATCGCATTGTATATCGGAAATGAGAGGTATGGTAAATTTTAAAGAAATACCTACCTACCTAACTAACTAACTCACTGGCACTATCGAATCCGTAGGTTCATGGCTGCGCGGACATAAGCTTTCCATACATTCCTATCCTGAGCTAATGTTTTTTCAATCATCCTCCGTATATTCTACTACCCTCATATCATGGATAATGTTATTCTCCCACCTCATACTTGGTCCATCAACTGAGCGTTTTCCCTCTGGTTTTCCTACAAGAAGTTTCCGTGCACCTCTTTCATCCCCATACGTGCCACATGCCCTGCCTATCGCAGTCTACGAGACTTAATTGTTCTTATTTAGGCCTATATCTGGCTTCCTATACATAGGCCTCTCATGCAACTCACTATTATACAGTTTTCTCCATTCACCTGTCTCTTCATCATACCTAGGAATAATAATTACAAATATGAGTGAGGTGCATAAAGAAATATTAAACATAGACTCAATTCTGGAAAAGCATTTTATTATGCATTACAGGGACTCTTGTTCAAAATTCTCTATAAAAAACATTAAACTGAAAATACATAAAGCTGTTATTCTCCCATTTATATTATGTGAATGCGAAATATGTACTCTTACTTTAATGGAGGAGAAAATATTATGTATTTAAAAATAAAGTTCTTAGGAAAACTTTTGGACAAAGGGGAGATGAGTAGACAGTCGAATGAAGAAGACTACAGAACAGTAAGCTTCATGATCTTTATGGGAAATCGGATGTAACAAGAACAGTTAAGTCTCATAAACTGCTATGGGCAGGACATGTGGCATGAATGGGGGTATGAAAAAGGGTATGGAAATTCCTTGCAGGAAAACCGGAGGGAAAGCGTCCAGTAGGTAGGCCAAGAATGAGGTGGAAGAATAAGATTAACCATAATTTGAGGAAGTAGATTATACAGGAGATATCGGAAAACATTAGGTCAGGATAGGGATATATGGAGTGCTTATGCCTGCACGGTCATGATCCAACGGGTTCGATAGCGTTACTGAGTTAGTTTATTATCATTATTATTATTATTATTATTATTATTATTATTATTATTATTATTATTATTCATACTTTCTATGATATTTTTCTTTTCATATATTTATTTATTTTTTTTACTTTTTCATTTTGGTTATAATTTCTAATTTTTTTCTTTTTTTATTTGTTATTTTATTTTTTCTCATTCTTTATTTTCATATTTTTTTTACACCGGTTTGTTTTTTCCGCCAGGCTTGGATATATTTATATATATATTTATTTATTTATTTATTTATATTTATGTAGCCTATATGTGATAAAGCGTCACTGCTATAAAGTAAAAATATTATTTTTAATTTGCTTACTTGCTATAGTTAGCTACCAGATGGCAGTGAAGACCGAGTTCTCTTTACATCTAGTAATAATGGAGAATATAATATAATATTATATATATATCCATCCATAGTAATTCTGCCCGAAGGCAGGTCTTTCACTGCAATCATAGCATTTTCATGCTAAGCTTTACTAGGGAATTATAGGTGTGGTAGCTTCTCGTTGTTTTCCACACCGATGAAGGATGATGATGATTGCGACGGCCATATGATTTTGGGGACCGTTTAGGCCTTAGAGTTTTCCTGACATTTGTCTTACAGGTGAGGAAAAACCCCGATAAAAACCTCACCCAGAAAAACTCTCCCGAGCGGGGATCGAACCCGGGCCCGGTGCGTGACAAGGCAGCACGCTACCTCGAGACCACAGCGGTGGACACACACACACACACACACACACACACACACACACACACACATATATATATATATATATATATATATATATATATATATATATAAAGAAAGATAAATGTTTGTTTTGGATTTGACCGATGGTGTAATGGATAGCACGCTGGGGTACCAACCCAGAGGTCCGGGTTCAAATCCCGTCAAGGCATATATTTTTCTTATCATATCATATATATAGTCATATGCAGTATATTTCAATGCATTTATGATAAACGTAGAGATGTGGTAGTTGGTGTCAAATGGAGCAACGTTTGGTTTGGCCTACAGTATAAATCCATAACCGGTAATTCTCAGTATACAACTACTTACCGTTGAAAGCATAATTTATCCATTAAGTTCTGATGGACCCCGATATTTAAATGGTTCCAAAGAACGTTTTTCACCAGTATAATGTCTAGAGAAAGGGGTGGCCAAATAGCATTAGTTCCTCTTTACTAATCCACCATACAATAATAAATGACAATCCAGATAACTACACACTGAGCAACTGAATGCGAACATTTGAACTCACAAGCGATAAAACGATTTATCTCAACCGAACAAAAGCCTAGCTAATACCTCATGCCATGAATCTTACTTTAAGGGAGGAAAGGAGATTACAAGTATTTGAGAATAAACTACTTAGGAAAATTTTTGGACCAAAGAGAGATGAACAGACAGGTGAATGGAGAAGGCTACATAACAATGAACTACATGGTCTCTATAGGAAGCCAGATATAATAAGAACAGTTAAGTCTCGTAGACTGCGATGGGCAGGACATGTTGCACGTATGGGGAATGAAAGACTTGCATGGAAGCTTCTTGTAGGAAAGCCAGAGGGAAAACGACCAGTTGGTAGACCAAGAATGAGGTGGGAGAATAACATTAACTATGATTTGAGGGAAGTAGATTATACAGGAAATGATTGGAAATCATTAGCTCAGGATAGGGATGTATGGAGAGCTTATGTCCGCGCGGCCATGAATCTACGGGTTCGATAGTGCCAGTGAGTAAGTAAGAGTAAGTATGAATCCCAATCTGGAAACGAAAAAAAAAATAATGAGTACAATTATTTTTTAAGCACAGGCCTATGTAGCGTTGAACTGAAGCTCATAGGAAATAGGTTTAGAACCGATAGTTGCCCCATATGCCATCTATGAGTTTGTTATCAAACTCGTAGAGGAGAAGATCTTACGGCCTTAACTCCATCAGGTAAAATAAATAAACCAATAACCGTAAAGTAGGCCTATGTGGATCCCGCCGATTCAAGCCTCTTTCATTAAGACCTATACTAAACTGTAGCTGGCTTAACTTGGCAGAGAGAGAGAGAGAGAGAGAGAGAGAGAGAGAGAGAGAGAGAGAGAGAGAGAGAGAGAGAGAGAGAGAGAGAGAGATGGATATACAAGGGTAGATCGTTGACCACTTTAGTCCATATACAAAAGAAAGAACCAATCCTGTTGTCAGTTTTTCTTCCCCCTTTCCCTATTAACATCTGGTGAAGAAACACCGACAACACTGGTGCGAGTGAGAGATGTGAATACAGTTGTCTCATTCTACAAATTTCTCGTAAAGTTAAACCAGAGAGACTATAGTCTCTATCCTTCGCCAATTTTTTCCAGTTCATATATCCGATATCCAGTTTCCTAATTTATATCCGAATGTTACCGCTCCCCTAATATACTTAGACCTTCCAAATAGTCTATTCCCAATGGGTTTTCCAATATAATATTTGAAAGTATTTATTTTGCCACCCATTCGTCACCCATAGTCTTAATAACCCGAACAATAGTAGAATAACGGTATAGATTATGGAGTTCTTCATTGTGAAATATCCTTCATTCTTTATTCTCCTCTCTTAATATTTGTTTGTCTAATGTCACCAGATTGTCTTTTATGACATCTGGCTTTCTCTCCTAGCATTGGCGGAATTTTAATCAATTTCTTTGGTTGGGGCACCTGGAAGGTGGAGTTACGTTACCCCGATGATGTGATGAGTGATAAATGATAATGAAGCGCCAGGAGAGTTCTTAATCTAAACTTAACCTAAATTCCAGACCGTGGGATCCACAGGAATAATTCCCTTTAAGGAAAAAATCCTATGGCTTGACAGGGAATCGAACCCGCTGACCACTAGCTCATGAGGCTGGTCATTCTCTTAATATTCCCCTAGGTGTTTATATTCATATTGTTTTAGGAAGTTTTCTTGCCTTAATGTACGTAACCTTTAGAGGATGAGGAAGGCCTACAGCTCAATGGTATTAATAAGCTGTTAGTTTATGCTGATGATGTAGTACTATTGGCCGATAGCGAGAAGATAGTAAAGGACAACACGCACACACTATTGAGTAACACTAAGGAATAAGGACTGGAAGTAAATATCAATAAAACTAAATAGGCCTATATGGTCACACGTAGAAATGCATTATATAATGGAAATGGACAGCTAATGACAAATGAGGGAAATTTTGAGGAAGTGGCTGAATTCAAAAACCTACGAACAATAATCATAAATAGGAACGAGATGCATAAAGAAATTAAACATAGTCACAATTCTGGAAATGCGTGCTATTATGCATTGCAGAGACTCTTGATGTCCCAACTACTTTCAAAAAAGGTTAAACTGAAAATATATAAAACTATTATTCTACCAGTTATATTATATGGGTGCGAAACATGGACTCTTACTTTAAGGGAGGAAATGAGATTACGAGTATTTGAGAATAAAGTTCTTAGGAAAATTTTTGGACCAAAGAGAGATGAACAGACAGGTGAATGGAGAAGACTACATAACAATTAACTACATGGTCTTTATAGGAAGCCAGATATAATAAGAACAGTTAAGTCTCGTAGACTGCGATGGGCAGGACATGTTGCACGCATGGGGAATGAAAGACTTACATGGAAGCTTCTCGTAGGAAAGCCAGAGAGAAAACGCCCAGTTGGTAGACCAAGAATGAGGTGGGAAAATTACATTAACTATGATTTGAGGGAAGTAGATTATACAGGGAATGATTGGATAGCATTAGCTCTGGATAGGAATGTATGGAGAGCTTATGTCCGCGCGGCCATGAACCAACGGGTTCGATAGTGCCAGTGGGTAAGTAAGTTATGTACGTAATATAATTGTATATATTTTAATATTAAATTCTTATGCAAAACACGAGGCGACAAAAAATATTATATTAAATAGTAACACAAAGTTTCTGGTTTAATTTGATATTTAATGTCTTTATAAGTGTTATTTTGATGTGTTGATAATGATATTAGATGTTTGAATGTTTTCAATTTTTCATAAAAATGATTACCTACAGTCACCCTGCTATAATCTGGTATATATATATAAATGTGTGTGTGTGTTTAGCCTAAGTGTGCAAAACATAATAGTCATCATGACGGACAATGATAATAATTAACGAATTTACGAGAACACCTGTCAAATCCCCAATCTAATATATAAAAATGTTTGTTAGTTAGTTTGTTTGTTTGTTCGTACTTGCGCGACCATACCGTTGATCCGATTGTGATGGAGTTTTTTGCAAAATGTTCAAGAGATTCCCGGGATGAACATAGGCTATAAGAGAGTTGTGATACTCAACTCCTACACCCTTAAAAATCGCCCTTTGTAGTGGAAAACGTGAAAAAGTAGCTCTTTTGACGCTTAAATGGCATAACAAATACACAAATTTACATAAAAAATACACATAATTAATGTACACAGAATTGAATATCTCAAAAAGCTCTACAAAAAAAGTCCGCGACAGCATATGTTTTTCTCTTACGGATAACTCACAATAACCATTTTTGTCTTTCATTGATGCCAAGAAGATCGGGATAAGTAAGTTACATAGATTCCTCTGCAAGCATTAGCAGCACATGGCAGGCATTCTTTTACGGATAACTCACAATAACGAATTTTGTCTTTTAGCTCATTTATGCCAAGAAGATCGAGATAAACAGATTTCCGGGCAATACCGGGTAATCAGCACGGGGAATTTTAAAATAATTACGATATACATTTATAATTATTTTTCATTTGACTTATTCAACTAATCATAAGAAGTACATTAATTTTCGTCTTTCAGCTCAGTTATGCCAAGAAGATCGGGGTGAGTAGATTCCCGGACAACGCCGGGTAAACAGCATGAGGCATCTAAAAATAATTAATAATAATAATAATAATAATAATAATAATAATAATAATAATAGCTTTATTTTACCTGGCAGAGTTAAGGCCTTAAGACCTTGTCTACCACTCAACCAGGTTTAAAAAAAATACAAAAGAAAAGTCTTAAATCTAAATTACAATATATATATAAACGATTACAAGTTATGAATACAATACAATTAATATTTATAATGTATTTTGATTTACTCTAAATTTAACGAATTAAATATATAATATGTACAAGATATATAAAAAAACGAGGAAAAGATTAATAACATAGTATAAAATTAAATAAATAGAGAAAAATTAATTATTAGACAACAGGTAACTGTATAAGCGTGACTTAAAGTGCCAATGTGCGGCAACCCCTGATATCTTGAGGAAGGAGATTCCAGGAGCGGGCGGAGGCTACTGTGAAGGAAGTAGAATAGGAGGAAGTGCTATGAAGAGGAATTGTTAGCAGACTGCTATCTTGTGACCTAGTGTCAATATTGTGGTAGGAGGATAACTTCTCAAATCTGGACGCCAGGTAAGTAGGAATGTAGGAATTCAGAAGCTTGAAAAGTAGCGAAAGAGAGTGCAATTTACGTCTGTCAGTAAGACGGAGCCAAGAGAGGTTATTAAAGTGTTTCGGAAATAATGGTCATAGACGCCGGATATTGAAAATGTAATCGAACGCAAGCATTATGAACACGCCGCATGTCTCTGCGACAAGGCATAGTTTCGATCATTCTATATAATGTCACAATAATCGAAGTGTGGTATACACAAGATTCTGCTCTAGGATTTGTTTTAACGAAACTGGGAGGAAATTCTTTTTAAAAGTCTAAGATAATGTAAGATTGATGAAAGTCTTTTTATCATAGGTGTTTCACTTGTGTGGTTGCCAGGTTGAATTTGCGTCTAGATGTAGTTCCAAGATCTCTTACTGAAGAAGAATAAGGGATATATTATATTATTTATAGTAATGTTTGGAATTGTAGATATGTCAAAGGTTTGTAAGCAGTCTTTTGTTCCCATTAGAATTACTTGTGACTTGTTAGGATTTAAGATTTAGACCGATACTTGAAGACCAGTTAAAGATGGATATGATCGTCATTCATTTTCATCAAGCTGTTATAGAGAGAATGAGGAGGTTGAATGTAGGTAACTTTGGAGATCATCAGCATAGAGGTGATAACGGCAGTTGCTTTATTACAGTTGGCAAATCATTTTGTAGATTGAGAAAAGAAGAGGTCCGAGGAACAACTGTCCTGGGGGACTCCAGCCGGCACGTTACGCCAAGACGAAGATCTAGAGTTTAATGAAACGTTGTTGATGACGATCGTGCAGGTATGAGTCGAACCAGGATACAGCGCTGTGTCAGACAAATGTAGGTGCTTGAGCTTTAAATCATAAGTAAGTCGTGGTCTACTGTGGTCAAAAGCTTTTCTGAAGTCAAGTAAGGTTAAAGGAGTCAATTGACGTCTGTTCCACGGCTTCACGAATATCTTCGGTAATTTTTAGCAAAGCTGTGGTTGTGCTATGACCAGATCTAAAGCCGGATTGATAAGGATCAAGGAGGTGATTTTCTTGGAGATAATCAGTCATTTGCTTATGTACAAATATATTCCAGGGCTTTAGATAATGTCGGAAGGATGCTAATCGGTCGGAAGTCGTTACAGTTAGTAGGTGTACTTATTTTGGTATAGGCCGAAATCTAGACTGTTTCCATTACAATAGGGAAGATAGAAGTTATAAGGGAAAGCATTAAAAATATGAGTCACTGTGGGTAGTATAATGTCAATGATTTTATTTAGCATTAAAATGCTGATGTTATCTGTTCCTTGCGCATTGGATTTAATCCGCTTGAGTGCTTTTTTAACGTCTATAGGCGAAATGTCGTAAAAGTAAAATTTATCTCTTCCTATATGTGGGGATGGGGATAAGTCTTTAAGAATGTCTATTTTAGTCTTGTTGTCTGGAGGTGTCATGGGTATTGAGGTAAAATGTTCATTTAAGTCATCTACAGAAATGTCTATAGAGTCAGTTGAGGGATTCAACTGTGTAAGTCCCATTGCACGGAGATTTCGCCAAGTGTCCCGTGCACTTATTTCAGGTCCGATTATACTGTGGGCGTGTCGTAGTTTGGCATTACGTATACTTTGTGTAGTTGTGTTTTTAAGTTGTTTGTACAGTTGCCAGTTCTCGTCATTTTTATGGTCGTCTGTATGTTCTGTATACTTTGTCTCGTTTTGACATAAGTTCACGTATTGAATCATTCATCCAGGGAGCAGGGGAGCGGGAAAATCGTCGGGTTTTTACTGGTGCATGTCTGTCATATAGTTGTAGTATCAGTGTATTAAATGTGTCTACTTTTTCATCAACTGATCTAAGATTCCATATTGAATACCAAGGTAGTTCTAAAGCGTCTGATTTTAGTTTAGTATCGTCTATGTTTGTAAATTTCTGTACGTAATCAATTTAGAGAACGTCTTTTAGGACATTGGAGTGAGTATTCCACGAATACAATGTCATGAGCAGATATGCCAGGAGCAGGAATTTGTCCATATGACAGTACTTTCTGTGGATGTGTAGTCACAATTAAGTCCAGTAGAGTGTCGGTAGTAGCAGTATGATGTGTGGCAGAGAGAGGAACAATTGTCATATTTAAGCTTTGGAACATATTTTTAAGTTGTATGGCTGGTGAGTCAGTGAGAAGAAGATTTGTATTAAAATCGCCTGCCACAATAACGTGTTCATAATGAGGCAATGAATCGTTCAGAGCGTTTGCTAGATCCGAAAGGTGCCCAATTTTTGGAGGTTTGTATACAATGCATAAGAGACATTTTTTTAGACTGGCTTGAATTTCTACGAATAAGAACTCGGGGCGAGCGGAATATACAGAAGGGGACTTGTGGACAATTCTTGATTAAGCTCATTTGATATAAAGGCACAAACTCCTCCACCTCTTTATCTATTCTGTCATTTCTGAGCAGTGTATATCCGTCTAGGTGAACAAGGGACGAAGGTATGGAAGGGGTGAGCCAGGTTTCCGAAATGAAAATGGCGCTCAGTCCAAGAGATGAAAATATGGTTTCAAACTCATCAAAGTGGGACAGAATGCTTTGTGAATTTACGTGAGCGATTTTAAGTGATGATTTATCAATAGAAAATGCATTCCTAAGTAGACTGGTAGTTGTTGTGGGAGGGGATGGTAGGGATTGAGGAATGTTGCTACCTGTGTTAAAAGCTGTCTTCACAATAAGAGGGTGATTGGAGAAGGCGAGTGAGTCAGGGGATGCAAGCAATTCATAATTTGTCAGCTCAATGTTGCCAATAGCAGAAAGTAAAAATAAACTATGTATTGTAATAACTCTAATAAAATTAAAATAATTTAGCTAAACAAATAACTTAAAAAATGAAAATAAAACAAGTTGTCCTAAATAAAAAATAATAAACTTAAAACTTACCTAAATTAGAAATAAATTAACAATATAATTGTTATCAAAGAAAAGACAAATAAAGTAAACATATTTTACACTCAGGTCCTATCTAGTTGATATCCGTAGAAGATCTAATTTTGCGTTTTTCGCCATTTACTTTGGCTATGACGGCACCGTCCATTGTCCATACATTTTGAATACCGTATTTTTGTATACTGTCTTGTAGCAGGCGATAGCGACACTTCGTTAGGTCCTCGCGAACAGTGGCCCCACTTCCTTTCAACTTTTTCTTGCTTAGAAAAACTTCACTGCGCTTGCGGTAACTAACAAATTTCACTATTATAGCCCGCGGTTTTTCTGCATTATTAACACCAACACGGTGACTTCTGTCAATGTCTGTTACTGATAGATCGACACCGATTTTTTTGGCCACCTCGATGGCTTTCTGGTCAGTGTCCTCTCCGGCCTCTTCTTTTACACCAAAAATTATGAGGCATTGACGTCTCTGGTATTGTTCTAGATCGTCTATTTTATTTTCCAACACCTCAATCTTTCTGTCTTTTTCATCGAGGGTCTTTTTCAGATCCTCAATTACCTTAGTGTTGTCCTGGATGGTCTTCTGCAGTTCCGCCACTACCTGGTCCCGCAACATGGACACAAACACCTGCAGAGTGCCGGGATCCTGTAGCGCCTCTTTCACCACATGTTTCACTGCTTCCTCCGTAGAACTTGTCGAATCATTGTTTGAATTACGTGTGTTTTTTCCCATGTTGTTAAATGTACACACTTTTGGCAATAACTAATATAAATTTAAACTTAAACTGACTACGAATATACAACTTTAACTATGAAATAACGAAGGCACCTGCTGAAAAGTAACTTAAAACCTGGAGCGTAACTTGTGCGTGTTAGTAACTAGCCGCCATAATTACGATATAAAATTTTCCCTTCACTTATTTAACTAATCATAAAACACATTAATGTTCGTATTTCAGCTCATTTATGTCAGGAAGATCGGGATAAGTAGATTCCCAGGCAACGCCGGGTAATCAGCACGCGGTATCTAAAAAATATAAGTTTATAATTATTTTCCCTTTTACTTATTCAACTAAACATAAAAGCACATTAATTTTCATTTATTTAGGCGTAGCAGCGCATGCCGGGTACTAGCTAGTGGTAAATAAAAATGTAAATCCTAATGATGACAAACAAGCAAGACTTGCTACAATTCTACATAGAACTATAATGAATAAGGTCATAATTTCCTGGTAGAGGTTTGCAAAGGCTTCTGCTTTTCTTGATACTTACAAGAAAAAATATTACTAAAGAGATCATGGGTGTTTGTTGAGGTATGAGTTCCCGGTTGTTCAACTCTTGCATTCTACACCCCTACAACATTAGTATCGTTGGAATCAAGAATAATTATGCTGCTCGTTACTGCGTAAGAATAAATGTCACTTCTGATGAAAATGATATGAAGTTGGATGACGTTTTCTTTCATGTGTAATCTTTGGGCCAGAGAACTTGCCTTTGTATGTCTATTATTAGCTCATTGTACATATGAATAGAAGAGCAGTAACTTGTTCTCCCAAGTAATAGCAGTTGATTACACCTTCATAAGAAATAATATGTCTTACAACTGCTAACATTTAATATGAGCCTCTACTACCAGCAAGAAAAATACAGCGCAACTGCCACCATTGTGGTCTTTATGGTAGCGGGTTCAGTTTCGATTCCCGGTGTAACTTAATTTCCTTGATTGAATTTTAAGAGTTTTCATCGATCCTAATTACCCTAAAAATATTCATATCCAACCTGCTAATATCTAATTTCTTCATTAAAATACCTTTTCAGGATTCTTGGTTGCGTCTTGTAGTACTGTCTACTCGACATATATTTTTTGCGCGATAGTGAGTTTTTTCGTACTTACCAGCAATGACGACCATTATTGAAAGTTCAACTTCCTACATTTCGGGGTTGCCAACCTAATAACTATACCGGTACTGTAATATTACATATTACAACCCACGTGAGAGAAGTAAAACCACTGCCCTTTATGTATATACAAAAATATATCCAAAATGTAGTGTTAATATACATTATATAAAATAAATCACTGCATCTTAAATGAATTAAACTTTATTTGAAACAATATTGAAAGTTGACTTAACAAAATTCTACTGGAAACTTTTAGATTTTTTGGCTTTACATCTAATATTCTTCTTTTTGAGGAAGCTAACTAGTGTAACAAAATCTGCAATATTGATACCTTCTTTTAAATTTATCATCATCAGCATTGAATATTCTGACCACAAACTCGATGGAGACTTTAATGTTTCACTCCTAAGCACGAAATAAGCAACCATACTTTTTTTTCCTTACATCAAAATTTTTCTCCTCCAGCCACTTTCTGAATGAAACGTATGTTTTTTTCATATCTTAGTTTAGTTTTCTCTGGCTCTACAGAAGCACACCCAACTTCCCATGCTCCCTCAATTTCATCGTTTTGATTACAATCATTCATACTTGCAGCCATTTTATGCGAGTGGATATCAAGACCTGCTGTAATTTCAACAATTATTTTCAACATTTAGCATATATACATTGGCCAAATTGCTGACGCCAGTCAATTGTTTATAATGAATGCAAATATTTCCAACAAAGATGTTATTATTTTACTATTATACATTATTTTGAAAACACCATCGCGCAAAAATTAATGTACAAAGCACGTTTGTGAAGTGTTTTACAGAATCTCAGAAATTAAAAACCTCGCTATCGCTCGGTTTTTAAACATTTTCCTCGATTCTGTAAATACCACTTCCCAACCTCGTATTGTAATATACTATTAATATACACAACGATAGAGCCGTGAAAGTCTTAACTAATACATCTAATTTCTTTGCATAAGCTATTCAGGGAGAGCGGAAATCAAGAATGTCAGCTTTTTACTCTTGATTTGAATTTAAGTCACCCATATTGATGTCCATATAAAAGTTAAAAAATGTGGCTGGACTTGAAAGAAAATATGATGTTGCCTGTTTAAAAGTTACTTTACAACCTAGATCAAATGTATTCCCTGATACCAAAGCACTTTACTATTTTATTAATTCAACAACCCCATTATTAAGTATTCATAAAAAAGTGAAAAACCAAGAAGAAAATGGAATTTGAGCTCTGCTAAAACAACCAAAAAGCTAATTAATTCCATTTCTAAACTATTCTTCATGCAATCTAAATAATAAGTAAAATTTTATATTTCAGAATTCAATATTCAAGCAATTACTATAAATTCAATATGCAAGCAATTACAATAAGTAAGGCTACAGAAGTGGGTTACAATAACGCCATGCCAGGAGAGAATACCAGAATGTCGAAATGACAATGTGGTGGCATTAAAAAAACTAAGTACGGCAACATCAAACTTAATAAGACACTGTATTTTCTTGAAGCAATGATTCTGATTGCCCGAATATTTGATACTGGTTAGAGTTGATTTCTTCTATTGATTTAATGTTCATTACTACACTGCTAAAAAAAATTAGGGGATATTGTAGAATAACCTATTAAGACTATGTTTTTAGGAACAGTATTAGATGCAATCACTTTCTATTACTCCAAAAGAATGTAAACAAGAGTTTGAAGTCATTACGTAACCTCTGTACCACACCAGATGTCAAAGAGACCCTGATTGGGAATATGGCAAACAAACAAAGCAACATTAACATGGGTGAAAATGTTTCTTTAGTATGGTGTATGGTCTCCTCGAACGGCCAGCACTGCCTCACACCTGTGTGGCATTGATGCAATGAGGTTAGCAATGAGTTCTTGGGGGATACGTGGCCACTCTTCCATAAGAGCAATGTACAGCTCTGGAACAGTTGTGGGAGGTGCTGGTCTGCCTGCAATGCGCCTGCCTAATGCTCAATCGGATTTAAGTCCGGGGAGGAAGCTGGCCATTGCATACGCTCGATACCCTCCACTTCCAGCATGTCGTCCACCAAGCCAGCTCTGTGGGGTCGTGCATTATCGTCCATAAAAAGAAAAGAATCACCTATGGCACCAGCATAAGGCACGACAAAAGGTCGGAGAATCTCGTCTCTATACCTTACCGCAGTCAAAGTACCACCTTGGATGACGTAGAGGTCCGTACGTCCACTACTACTGACTCCTGCCCACACCATCAATCCACCGCTACGATATGGGGATCTTTCACGTACAAAAGCTGGATTGTTTCGTGTCCCTTTTTCCCTCCAGATGAATACACGCCGACTATCACATTCCACGTTGAATCGCGACTCATCAGAAAAAAGAACTGATCTCTATTCGGCATGCCTCCACCCACGATGTTCCTCCGCCCAGTTTCTGCGATCTCTACGGTGTTGTGGAGTTAACCTGGTACACACCATGGGCCTACGGGCATAGAGACCACTTCCATGCAGTCGATTAAGGACAGTTTGAGTTGACACCCTGCGTCCTGTTGCTGTTTGAAGTGTATTTCGCAGTTGAGTTGCATTCTGCTGTCTATTCCGACGGGCTGTTAACAAGAGGTAACGGTCATCCCTTGCTGTTGTTGCCCGTGGTCGACCTTGTCCGGCTCTTCTGTGAACAGTATCTGTTCTTTGAAAACGATTCCAAAGTCTGGAAATCACGCTTTGAGACACCCCAATGGCTTGTGCCACCTCTTGTTGTGTCTGTCCAGCTTCCATCCTTTCTATGGCCCTCCAAGCCATTGGTTCAGGTAAATCACGTTGTCGAGGCATTACTGTCCCTAAGGCAAGTCATTCACTAACTGAAACCTGGACTGGATTTAAAAACAGCAACAAAACATTCACCCCCACACCACCCTTTCACATCAACAGTACAGACACTGCCCTCTGGTGTGGTACCGAGGTTACGTAACAACTTCAAACTCTTGTTTACATTATCTTGAAATAATAGAAAGTGATTGCATCTAATACTATTCCGAAAAACATAGTCTTAATAGGTTATTCTACAATATTCCCTATTTTTTTTGAGCAGTGTATATATTTAGGAATTTATTTGACGTTGTGCAGTCTGCACCTGCGACAGTAAGCAATGTCATACTGCATATCCACTGTAGACATTTATCCCCGTACTCTCATTGACATTGCAAACTCGTCATCTTTGATGATCGGATTCTACTGTTGTGAACCTGATGACTCTTCTGTCTACTTAATTTCGTATGAATATTCAGATATGACAAGATAATAAGAAAATTGAAATCCCAATTCAAACGAATGCAATCCTTTTAAATTTTGTATTGTATTGTAAGCCTATGTTTTCCCTTTACAGAGATTTAGGCGCTCCCCCCCTATTGGGAAGGATTTGAACCATACTAATTTAGTTACACTTGTTTTCGGATAGATGCCATTTTGAGTGGTCCGTGGTCAGCGTTCCGCCTCATACTGACATCTAGGAAACCAAGGTAAGTACTAGGACGGGAAATTCGGTAAATTTTGCTTAGAGGCCTTTTCATTCAGACTTTACGAGCCTGAAAATCTTCAGATTCGGGACCCACGGCTTAAAGTCCCTCCCGGAGGGCTTGCTCCTTGGATTTTTCCGTCCTAAAAAATCCATTGACCCCGGCCGGATTTGAACCCGCGACCCTCGGGACCAGAGGTAAGGAGTATAACCACTAGTCCGCCGCAATCCTTTTAAATAAGGAAAAATTATTAATAATAACAAAAATATAAAAACAAACTAAATACAGGTGAAAAATAGTAAGAAATATAATTAGAAGTTAAAAGGAAATTTTTGTTCCTTTCTAAAAACGACTAAAAATCTAATATTAAAATTATGTATGGTGAATATAACTATTATATAGGTTACAACAGGGCTGAACTGGTGAGCCTGGCTATTCTTGAACATTCATATTAAATGAAGTAAATACAGCACAGCCATATAGTTGAAAACAACAGAATCAGATCGTCAACGATTGCGAGTTCGAACTGTCAGGTGAAAGGCGAAATGTTAAACTCAAAGATACAATATGGTATTTCCAACGGATAGGTGAGTTCAGGTGACATGAATAGAGTGAATCTCTCAATGAAGTTAAACTGCTCGTTAAACAAATGGTCATGGACCCATCCCCGAACACTACCAAAGAAACCGATTGTTATTGGGAATATCCAAAGAAAAATGAAGTCCCGGTTAAACTTTTTTTATGAATTTCGATTGGATTAATATAGGCGTATTATAAATGTTCCTCGCCGAGATGCCTTAGCGCAGAGCTATGGGACTTGCGCTGGTTCGAGTCACCATAGGGGAAGAAATTTTCTCATGGAATTTCGGCCACGATGGGCCGGTGCCCACCCATCATCTTGAGGATTTGGGTAGCTACAATAAGTAGCAGCTCTAGTTGAGAAAATCAGCTATAACGGTTGGGAGGCCCGACATGCTGACCATATGTCACACCTACACTGGCTGGATGATCGCCTGCCTGTATGATTAACACTTGTGGATGTGAGGCCCGCAGCAGGTATATAGGCCAAGGGCTTCTAGGCCTATTTCGCCATGGAGTTTTTACGAGTATTTCATATAAATCCTCACCAATTGTAAATAAATATTGTAGTTCATCAATCTGGCTAGAGGCAGAGCTCCAAACTTAATAAACCTGACAGAGCAATAGCCTACTAAAAAGTTGTGATATGACCATTCGAGTTAAAGAAGTTATAAGTGAAAACAATTATAAATAACGACAAATAAAAAGAACTTGATGTGTAAAACCTTATGTCTAATTTTGAAATTTAAATTTGTACCTTTGAAAACTGTTTATTCAATTCTCTGCCAACAAAAAGTGATTGAAAATTAGTGGTTTACAATGTGTGAAATTAATTAACAGACCAATGTTTATTGTCCCGGAAAGAATGACGACATTGTGGAGTTTTTATAACAAATTCATCTTACTAAATGTATACTATAGTTTTAATAACTCACCACGAAAGTTCACTCCATACTGATTCACCGTTTCTGAAATAAAGAAAGATATGATTATTAATTCATTTTAAAATAAATAAAAACTTCTATTCTGACCCGTTAGGAAGTCTCATGAGGATATTTTATTTTTCTACTGCAGTTCCTTTAAGTCAAAAACAATCAGTGATGTAGTTTATGTGCGCGGATATAAAGAAAGTATAAATTCCTTGATGTTATTATAGTCAAATTGTTATACAGGGTATAATTGACTCTATCGACAAAATTTCTAAGTTGTTAATTGATGTTGTATGGATAAGATTGAATCCGATGGCTTTAACACGATTACAAAGAAGCAGATTATCAAATATCACGAATTCGCCCTGTCAAGTGTCAGTGCAAATGTCCAATTCAAAGATACAATAATCAATCGTCTGGAATGCTAGAGCGAATACGACAAACTCAGGTATTAGATCACCGTTCTATAGTTGGTCATGATAACTGCGGTCCAAAATTTCGAATAGCTACTTCAAATTAAAAAACAATACTACAGCATTGAGGAATGGACAGTGTACTGTATAATACAGGGTGTACCATTCAAACCTCCCGCCTTTTTTAATTAATCATAACTAATAAAGTATGCGGAATTATAAAATGAGACCGGTATTAAACGAAACAGAAACTCAAAGAATTTGAACAGCCGGGAAGCTTGGCGAATTGATTTTTGTGGACTTCTCTCAACTCCTGCTCTAATTTCTTCAATCTTTTCTTCTGAAACACGTGTACGAGCACCTCCTGATTCTTTTTTAACGCATCAAGTCGCCAGAAACTTCTCAAACTATGCCTTAATGGTCTTCCCATCAGGTGTATTTCCTCCATATTCTCTATGGTAATTTCTTTACACTGTAATTATTGACTTCATCTCTGCATACCAGACAACAGTGTGCGCTCGTTGCTGAGGACTCACCATTTTGTTTTATGTCATTATTGTCCAACATGCGACAGATGAATTAACTGCAACAATGAAAACAAACATTCTTTGAGTTCCTCTTTCCTTTATTACCAATCTCATTTCATAATTCCGCATACTTTGAGAGTTATGATCAATTAAAAAATGTGGGAGGTTTGAATGGGAGACGGTGTATAGTGTTCAACAAACCTGTATGAATTTCTTTCTTGGTTTGTTTTATTATTCATGTAATTATTGTATTGTTTTTATTATAGTTTATGATTTTTACAGCACCTTCTTCAGGTGATGATGGGTTGCTTCATTTTTAATTTTTCTTTGCAATCTATCAAATCTCATCTTATGACAGTCCATCTTATAACACTTAACAATCTATAGGATATCCACAAAGTCCTGCTACCGAAACAATGTAACTTAGCTCGTAAACTATTTGAGATAGAGACATGCCGTTTTTTGCAACGTATTTCACACCTCTAAAAGTTTTGTTTACATTTGTTGCAGATTGTGATATAAACGACAATGACGACACCACAGGTGGTATGTTGAGTCTGGTAAATCACCAGTGCCCCCACATCCCAACGTTATGGCGGTTAACATGTCCAGAGACAAAAGAAACTAGCTTCATCAGGGAACATCACCCTCTGCAGGTGCTCACTCTATTCGTCAATTGCGTTCAGAATGGAATCAGCAAATTCAGCACGCCGAGGGAAGTCAGTTGGCAGCAACGCTTACGTAATTTGCACTTTTTAGGGCTGAACATATAGCCTCTAATGGAGGACTGTATCAGTGGTTGATTTTGGTAAATGCAGTTCTCGTGAAGCACAACGAACCGATTTTTGAGGTCTAAGATGAAATGTAAGTTGCGCATTGTCGATAGTTTCTTGGCTCACACCTGGTCGTTCAGTCCGTGGCAAGTCCATCACACTGCCAGTAGCTCGGCCCATCTAATTATGGATTATTTGGATGGAGAATCTCTTCCATATTGCCGGCGGAAATTTTGCTGAATAGTTACTGGTGATTTACCGGACTCAGCATATCACCATACACATTGGGCCTTTTCCTGTTGTGTCGTCATTGTCTTTTAAATCACAATCTGTAACAAATGTAAACAAAACTTTGAGAGATGTAAAATACGTTGCAAAAATCCGCATGTCTCAATCTGAAATAGTTTGAGTTACGGGCGTTGTGTGTACATCTTAGAGCCAAAATCAAATTAATAATCTATATAATATTACTATTAAATCCACCTTCATATAAAATGTAACCTTATAATCCGTTTAATTAAAATTATATTGTAATCCATCACACCATAAACATAAAGTTAATTATACATCCATCCATAGTAATTGTAATCCATCACACCATAAACATAAAGTTAATTATACATCCATCCATAGTAATTCTGCCCGAAGGCAGGTCCTTCACTGCAATCATAGCATTTTCATGCTATGCTTGCAGCTTTACTAGGGAGTTGTAGGTGTGGTAGCTTCCCGTTGCTTTCCACACCGGTGAAGGATGATGATGATGATAGTGATGATGACCATATGATTTCGGGGACCGTTTGGGCTTTAAAATTTTTCTGACATTTGTCTTACAGGTGAGGAAAAACCCCGATAAAAACCTCACCCAGAAAAACTGCCCCGGCCGGGGATCGAACCTGGGCCCGCTGCGTGACAAGGCAGCACGCTACCTGGAGACCACAGCGGTGGACAATTATATATAATTAAACAAGAAGTCCCGGCCACGCGTTGCTGTGGCTAAGGTATACGTTAAAAATATAAATTAAATTGCTGTCTTTCAGCCAGATTACTTAAAACTAATACTTACACACGAAATTAATACTATTGAGAATAAAATAAACACTGAACACACTTAAATTCTGAAATAATCAATATTTGTAATTCAATTAAAATTCGCGGTTGCAACAAAAAGCACAGCCATCTGGATCTCTTTTTGTTAAATAATAAACCAATTACCTTACCAAATTACCTTACACCGCCATCTGTTAGAATCGTATGGAACTCACAGATAATTACACCGCCATCTGTTAGAATCGTATGGAACTCACAGATAATTATAACTCTTTGTTAAATAATAAACAAATAATTTGCAATAAAAATAATGTGACTATAAATTTAGTTATAAACTACCCTACGTCTCAAATTGGATCAAACTGCACACAGTGTGCAAAATTTTATTAAAATCGGTTCAGTAGTTTAGGATTCCATCGCGGACAAACAACGTGACGCGAGATTTTTATATATTAAGATTATTTATAGTATATACATATAGTGTGTATAAAAGCTTACTAACAGTACCAAGGGAATATTTATGAATTGTGCCCTCCCTATAGTTAATAGTGTCTCAGCACCACAATTGTTTTATCTAAAATACTGCTTTTTTTTGCAGACAAATTAAAAATAACTTCCTGCATTACTTTATGGGAGTGAAACTT
Source organism: Diploptera punctata (assembly GCA_030220185.1). Taxonomy (NCBI): domain Eukaryota; kingdom Metazoa; phylum Arthropoda; class Insecta; order Blattodea; family Blaberidae; genus Diploptera; species Diploptera punctata. Next base: position 1,900,627 of record JASPKZ010000046.1, read on the forward strand.
GGGTAATCACCAAAAAATTATAAAGTAGAATACAAAGCGTAGAAATGAGCTTCCTTAGAAGAACAAAAGGCTGCACAAGATTGGATCGGATAAATAATGAATATATAAGAACAGAGTTAAATATAGCCTATATACATTGAATGATGGAATCAAAGAATATAGAGATAAATGGTTTAGACATGTAGAAATAATTAATGTAACAAGGTTACCAAAAGCAGCAATTAACTACAAGCCAAGAGGTTCGAGGAATGTAGGAAGGCCAGTGAAAATATGGACAGAACAACTGTGAAGCGGAACAGGCAATTTGCCTAGCCCGTGAAGTGAAGAAGAGGAAGAAGAAGAAGAAGAAGAGGAAGAAGAAAGTAATAGTAATAATAATTGCAGTAATATAATTTAGTAATAATAATAATACATTATATAATGGAAATGGACAGCTAGTGACAAATGAGGGAAAGTTTGAGGAATTACAAATAAGAACGAGATGCACAAAGAAATTAAACACAGGTTCAATTCTATAAATGCGTGCTATTATGCATTACAGAAACTCCTTTCAAAAAACGTTAAACTGAAAATATATAAAACTGTTATTCTACCAGTTATATTATATGGTGCGAAACATGGACTCTAACTTTAAGGAAGGAAAGAAGATTACGATTATTTGAGAATAAAGTTCTTAGGAAAAATTTTGGACCAAAGAGAGATTATCAGATAGGTGAATGGAGAAGACTAAATAACAGTGAACTACATGGTCTTTATAGAAAGCCAGATATAATATGAACAGTTACGTCTCGTAAACCGCGACGGGCAGGACATGTGGCACGAATGGGGAATGAAAGAGGTGTATGGAAGCTTCTTGTAGGAAAACCAGTGGGAAAACGCGCAGTTGGCTGACCAAGAATGAGGTGTTAGAATAACATTAACTATGATTTGAGGGAAGTAGATTATACAGGGGATGATTGGAAAACATTAGCTCGGGATAGTGGTGTATGGAGAGCTTATGTCCGCGGGGCCATGAACCTACGGATTCGATAGTGCCAGTGAGTTAATAATAATAATAATAATAATAATAATAATAATAATAATAATAATAATAATAATAATAATAATAATAAAGTAAAGTGATCCCACAACAGGCCCGGAGGCCCTTGGGGTAGTAGGAAGTTAAGGCTCCCACTTTTTTCTAGACAATCGGCACTTTATGTCAGCCGGGTTGTCAGCCCTGCGTGACGGCCGCCTTTACCCCCAGAACAAGCGTCTGGTACTCATTTCCGTTAGAGGCTGAGTCGACCCCAGGGCCATAGTGCCGCCAGAGGGTTTGGGTCAGTTTAAAAATCCTGACCCCAACGGGACTTGAACCCTCGACCCTCCGGCTTGTAGCTCAGTGCCTTAACCACTACGCTATGGCGTGCCCCAATAATAATAATAATAATAATAATAATAATAATAATACGGTTCTTTGAGAGGTGGAAAAAAATCGGACCTCATGTAGCCTACTTGCGCATTAAAACAATAGGCAATGAATAATAGTTCAATAAATCAATCTTTTCCACTAGGTTTTTAATCCACAAAGCAGTTGTTGAATCGGAGCAATAACCGCATGATGTGGTTTGTATTTATGGCAGGCATTCTAATGTTGAACAATAAAGACTGCTTCACAGGTGCAACTCTTTGGACAAAAGGAAAACAACATATAACCACTTCTCAAGTTACCAAAGCTACAGTACATAAAAAGTCCAAGTCCGTGCTTTATTCCTCACAATTCAACCCAAAGGCCCGATCTCAAGGTGACACAAATGTCATGACAACATGTTGATTTTGAATGGAAATATCTTAAAACTAAAATAGATTATTATAATTTATTATAAAGGGATGCAGGTTCCTTTATTCAGTTTCTTTTACTTTTTTGAATAATAGATTATTTATAATTTATCATATGTAACATATCAGGATGTTTGAAACTCAGATTATTTGTCATAAAGTGAAATAATAATAATAATAATAATAATAATAATAATAATAATAAGCATCATCATCATCATCATCATCATCATCGCCTTTTCAAGTATTAGGCCCAGTGGCCCGTTACGGTCTCCCGCCATCTCCGAAAAGGTCGACCCACAGATCTTCTGCCTCGAGAGGAATGTAGTGAAGAATTTGTTTTGGTATTCTGTGACGATCCATGCGCTGAATAATAATAATAATAATAATAATAATAATAATAATAATAATAATAATCGAACCCGGGCCCGCTGCGTGACAAGGCAACACGCTACTTCGAGACCACAGCGGTGGACATATAATAATAATAATAATAATAATAATAATAATAATAATAATAATAATTTTTATTTAGGAATATTCCACAATACAGTGTTTCTCCTTCAACCCTAAGTGATTTGTCGCCAGAGGTTCCTGTCTAAAGCGTCCTCTTCCCTAAAAAATCTCTAGCTTCCATACTTCTCTTCACTCCATCCATCCATCCATCGTTCTCTAGGTCTGCCTCTTTCACTTCTTCCACTACTTACTTACTCACTGGCACTATCGAACGCGTAGGTTCATGGCCGCGCGGACATAAGCTCTCCATACATCCCTATCCTGAGCTAATACTTTCACTTCTTCCATTTGCTTTCCAATTAAGGGTCTTCTTTGGTATTCTCTCTTCTTCTATTCTTATGAGGTGCTCATACCATTTCAAACGTTTTTCTTCCATTTTTTTCTATTTTTTTTTTCAACTTGCATAATTTCCCTTATTGTGCTGTTTCTGATCTTATCATAATATTCATAATAATAATGATAATAATAATAATAATAATAATAATAATAATAATGATTATCTGGCAAAGTTAAGGCATTGCTTACCACTCAATCAAGTTGGATAACATTTAAAATAACAGTCTCATATCTAAATTACAATTAGCATAAATAATTAGGCCTCTACATGTTATACCTATAATAAAAGTTTGTATCTAAAACACATCTTGATTTAATCTAGATTTTTTTTCCTTTAACTTAGTCTAACATGTCACCTTATAAGTACTTTTTACTTTGCCACACGCCACACGGGCCTTACAGTGGCATGACCTGTCGGGAGAGAGATTGATTTTCTCTAGATCTGAAGAATAAAATATGCTCGTACAAGATGGAAAATTGAAAATAAAACTACTATTGACATAGAATAAATTTCATTGTGGAAAAAAATCAATCATTTGACAAGTTGTGTAGTAAGATAGGCTCATTTGGTGATACATTGTAGGTTATCTTCTTGACATACCAGTTCATAATCAAACCTTTTATGTATCATTCACTTGTCCCTCTATTATAGTATTCATTTTACATCACTCATTTTGTTTACAATTTCTGATCCCTGAAAATTCCTATTACTTCAAAAAATATATAATTACTGTATGCTTTAAAAAACTGTAGGATAAATTATATTTTATTGTATGTGTATAATAAAATAAATTATAAATGAAATTATGAAATGAAATTTCTCAGAAGGACAGCAGGAAACATTACTTTTAGATCGAAAAAAATAGATGAAAGAAATTTAGAAGAATTAGAAGTAGAATCAGTGGAAGAAAAACTCAACAGATATAAATTAAACTGGCTAGACCATGTAAAAAGAATTCAAGAATCCCAAAAATGACGATGTAATATAAGTCCAAAAGACATCGTCGATCAGGACGACCTCTCAAGACTGCTGCATGAGGCCGAAACAGATCTACTAAGGGCTAATTCGTGTCGGATAATGATGATGATGAGCATTTTAAATGTTGTTCGTTTATCAATCTGAATATTTGGGGAGAACTCGCTGTGGTCTTGTGCTGCCGTGTCACGTAGTCGGGCCCGGGTTCGATTTCCGGTCGGGACAGGCTCCTGGGAAAGGTTTTTTCGAGGTTTTTCCTCACCTGTAAGACAAATGCCAGGAACGGTTCAACGGTCCCCGAAAATCATCGGGCCATCATCATCATCCTTATTATCATCATCATCATCATTCACCGGTGTGGAAAGCAAAGCTATGATTGCACTGAAAGACCAGCCTCGGGCAGAACACTATAGATAGATTGTAAGTTATTTGTTAACAATTATATATAAATGGATTGCGCACAAATGTGCAAAGGTGATAACACAGCACTTTAACATTCGCTAACACTTTATGTTTGTCTTGCGTACTCACTAATAGTTTTTGTTCTTTGTTCACATGTTTCGATGTGATATCTTTCGCATTTCTGTTCACACCCTTCACAATATTCTAGTTAACAATTCTTCTTTGACATGCCAGCCCATAACCTGAACTTTTACGAGACCGCCGCTGTCCCTCTCTTATCGTATTGCATCTCACACCGCACATTCTGTTTACTATTTCTGTCCTCTGTAATTTCCTGTTACTTAAAAGAAAATCAATATGCTTTGAGAAACCGCGAGAACAAATTATTTTTTATTGCTCCTGTAAAGGCCTATTGAAATAAATTGTAATTGTATATATTTTTTTAGTTTTTTCATCCTACAAATATAACATACTGTGTGCCGGTTCGCTCAGGGTAGAATATGATCACTCAGGGATGTTTTAAATTATACACTTATTATTTTAGTTCATTGGATACATTCGACTATACAATTGTATGTGTACAGTGTTTTATACTTCACTCGGTGTGGAGTTGATGAATTACTTCCGCCCACGTGTTTTAATATCACCTTCGCGAACGGTTATTGAAGAACTTGACTATTGTAGAACGTAGGAGCGTGAGAGTGTTTTCACACGCGTCCTTGCCTTATAAGGGCGATGACTCCTCCTATAAGGTCGTCACCCCCACTCCGAGTGTATATGTTATTCATTATAGCTTAGAGGGGTAGGTACCATTCGTTTGGGTTTCTATGTTGGTAATAGACTCGTGTGCACGTTTGTGCGCCTTCCAGTTATTACTATTAATGGTACGTTTTAATACTCACGAGTCTATTACTTCTTGCCACAACTGTAAGGTACAGTGATAGGTCGAACATGTGACACGGATGCGGAATGAAAGAGGGGCATGGCAGCTTCTTGTAATAAAACGAGAGGAAAAACGCCCAGTTGTTAGGCCAAGAATGTAGTGGGATAATAAAAATAATCATGATTTGAGGGAAGTACATTATAGGGGAATGATTGGAAAACAGCTGAGGATAGGGACATATGGAGAGCTTATGTCCACGCTGATTAAAAATCTACGTATTCGATAGTGCCAGTGAGTTATACAGTTAGTTACGTTCATAGTGAGACAGTAAAAAATATAGGAGTATTTATGGACAAAAATGTAAGTTGGAATATACAAATATATCGCACACATGCAAAAAATTGTTCTCAATAATAACGTATATTCATGAAATCGCATTAAAAACATTAAAACATTCGCTCTAAAGGAAAACGTTAGTAGAAACACTTGCAATCCCTATTTGATTATTGCGATACTCTTTTTGTGCACAAATATACAATAGTATATTGCGATACAAGTGAGGTAAGCACTTGTTACTGATCGAGAAAAAGTTTGAAAAAAACGAGGCGCTTGCGCCGAGTTTTTTTTCTTTTTTTTTTTCTTCAATTTTCGAGATCTGTTACGTGCTTACCTAATGTGTATTGAATACTACTTTTTGGTCGATGTGACTAATTTTTATTTAATATAGTAATAACTGAATTAAAATATTGGTTAGATGTAAATGACTTCTATGAGAAAGAAACATTTGGTGATCGTTGCTATGTAGCTTTTCGTTTGTAATAATATAAGCAGGGATTGTTGGCTGTGGAGATATTTTTATATGTAGTACCGTGATTAGAATCTGTTTGATAATTTTATTATGGAAGGAGTCGTGCTAGATGATAGAGAAATTGAAGAATCCTGGAGAGTGGGATGTTCTGTATTAATTCCGGAAAAGTCTAAAGAAAGGTACGAGTTAGTGTACAAAACATTCAAGAAATGTTTTATTTTACTTACCAAACGAGTGCTTTTTGAGTCCGTATCAGCATTGCGATTTATTTTGTTTGCATAGCAACCAGGTTAGATGTGGGAACGTTGACTTACTTCCAGTAACAACAATATTGGTAAGTATAAGAAATTAGTCACATCATCATCATCATGAACAAATTCGTTTTAGGCCATGTGGCCTGTACGGTAAACCTAGCGAAGATGGTCTTGATCTTTCCACCGATGTTTTGGTCTTCCTTGGTCCCTATGTCCAGTTGGGGTATATTGGAATGCCAATTTTGGAAGTCTATTTCTTGCCATATCATTCCAGTCTTTGCTTAAGTTTCTTCGAGTAGTAGGAAGTCCCCTGGGTTGGTTACCAGCCATCCACAGAGCAAGACTAGTGGTAGGGCTGCTACCTTATAGCCTCTAGTCAGGCGTTCAAAATATGGAATTTCCTCCATATTCGATGGAACGGTTATACCGCCGTGACTCGGTCCCCATTACCTCGTTAGTTAAAAGTAGAGTGTACCACGTGCAGGTGAGGTTGAGAATTAGGTAGGAGAGGTTATAGAATGCACATCACTACCTCTTACACATCGACCAAAAATAATATATCACACATACAAGCATTACTTTGTTCTTAATAACACATTCATGAAATCGCATAAGAAACTGTTTGTCATTTGCTCTAAATTAAAATGTTAGTAGAAACACTTGCAATCTATTTTGATTATTGTGATACTTTTTTTTTTACAGACTTGAATACTTGAATATTTTCACTCTAAGACTTCACCGTGTTCATAATTCTTGTCCAGGTTTTATTGATGGTATTAGCAGATTTGTTCACGTTACACCGTCCCTCGAACAGTTGTCTATGAGATCTCACAGCTGTCCGTCCATTCCTTATCTCTTCTCTACAAAATACTGTACACATCACCTAATTATTATCGTGCCGCTTCATTAGATTCTCCGAAACACATAATTGAGACACTCGATCCCATTAGCACACTGCCTTTATATCCCTCCTCATCAACTGCGCATTACAGTTTCACTTGCCAGTACTTGGAATTTTCTTCCATCCTATACCAGATACTGTCAAACTATAACATCGTTCAAAAACAATGTAAACAAAGAAAATTAATAACAAATCAACTTATATCAACACTGATAGTATTATTTTATTAATTAACAATAATTTATTTATTTTATAAAAATAGTATTAAGATTGACTAACTAACTCACCGGCTCTATCGAATCCGTAGTTTCATAGCCACATGGACATACGCTCTCCATACATCCCTATCCTGAGCTAATGTTGTCCAATCATCCCCTGTAAAATTTACAAGAAAGGGACTATCTATCGAACAATTTAATATATCTTGCTTGTGTACATTTCATTATTAGTTTTATTTTTAATTTTAATTATCATTAACATTATTATGAAGAAGGATGGATGTGGGATCCTTGTTGCTGGATTATAAAATAATTATTTTTGGTTAGTTTTGGATAAATTGCTCCGGACTAGGTATATCAAGTTCTTTATTGAGTCGGTAGGTATGGATTCTAATCAAAGATTATATAATGACGTCACAGAAGTTAAGTAATAAATTCACTATTTATTTCATTAAAGTTTGTTCATTACACGTTACTTACATTCCGTATTTACTAGTTTCGTAATTATTTAGACTTTGTTTAACTTTTAATTCATTCTAATAATTTAATCACAATTTAGAAAGGCTTTTCGAAATAGTTAATTATCTAACTAACTTTCAATTATTAAATTTGTTCCGACTTCATTATACATTTCGTAATTATTTAAATTAGACGACGTTTGCATCAACCGGTTAAGCGTCATTAAAAATAACTGGATGCAATCTGATGCACTGGCTCATGAAGTAAGTCTACGCACACTTTTAGCACCAAATCTTTAAATATAGCTTTATTATTAGATAAAATGTAAACGCCATCAGACCTATCAGAGATTCTATGTTTTGTAACAAACGGGTATGAAACCACTTCTTTATAAATGCTAATCTAAATTTTGCATCATGCAGCTAAGCGCCAAATGTTCCCGCTCTTAGATTGTTGATGCATAACTATTAAACAAGGAAAATAACTTGCAATATCCAGTATTGATCGTTTAGCGCTACAATAAATAGTGAAGATTGACTTAAACTTTAAATGTATATTTCTCGAATCTTACAAAATGGCGCATAGCCGTTGATGTATAACTCCGTCCAATTGATCTTTAACATAGTTCCAAGTTTTTATAGAGTACTAGCTAATACCCGGCGTGCGCTGCTACGCCTAAATAAATGAAAATTAATGTGATTTTATGTTTAGTTAAATAAGTAGAAGGAAAAATAATTATAAATTTATATTTTTTAGATACCCCGTGCTGATTACCCGGCGTTGCCCGGGAATCTACTTATCCCGCTCATCTTGGCATAAAATGAGCTAAAAGGCAAAATTCGTTATTGTGAGTTATCCGTAAAAGAATACCTGCCTTGTGCTTGCTATACTTGCACAGGAATCTATGTACTTGTCTCGATCTTCTTGGCATCAATGAATGACAAAAATGGTTATTGTGAGTTATCCGTAAGAGATATATGCTGTCGCGGACTTTTCTGTAAAGCTTTTTGAGATATTCAATTCTGTGTACATTAATTTTGTGTATTTGTTATGGTTTATTCAGCGTAAGCCATTTAAGCGTCTAAAGAGCTACTTTTTTCACGTTTTCCACTACAAAGGGCGATTTTTAAGGGCGTTGGAGTTGAGTATCACAACTCTCTTATAGCCTATGCTCATTCCGGGAATCTCGTGAACATTTTGCAAAAAAAACCCATCACAATCGGACCAACGGTATGGCCGCGTAGAAAGTACGAATAAACAAACATTCATTTTTTAAATATTAGATATAACTCTATCAGTCCGAAAATTGTATGACTTTTATTCCATTTTAGAATATAAAGTGTCGGAGCACTACATAATTGAAGAAATGTTTACTGTTCAAAATTGATGAAGAGAATGTAAGTTGATGAATTATATTAGTTATAAGATTAACTTGGTTTTTCCCTCTTCATACGTTTAATTCTCAGAACTAATAAAATTTTACAATAACTATTACAACATTTCTGATTGGTGACCGACAACGGAGGTGAGGTGGTATATTGAGATGTGTTGATCATTTTTAATAAGGTGCCAATGTCCGGAAATGATGCGTTTTCACACTATGAGTAGCTAACTTTTCAAGAGTTCCGTTAGTTGGATTTCACGACTCAGTACTTGACAATACTGTTACAGTCACATCAAGTTTTCAAAATGTTCACTCCTCATATCATTGTAGAGTGTATATCGGCGGTATAGTGATTGGCGCACATGTTCAAATACGGCTGGCCTCGTTTGAATTATTTGTGTAGCAGCGTGGATTCGGAATATAAGATCCATACGAACTCTACTGGTGTTTGATAAACAGACTTATTCATGTCGCCCCATAAAAGTTAGTCGAGAGGGTTAAGATCAGGTGATCTCGGAGGCCCCCTCCTCCAATCCATCGACCATGATACGTGGAATTCAAATGTCTCCTCACATTGGCATCGAAGTGAGCTGGAGCTCCGTCATGTTACAGCCACATTCCTTTGAGAAGTCACGTATCGTAGGTTCTCCGCACCTGTGATGCGTTGTCAAGTAATGAGTCTTCAAACCTTTCGAACTAACACTGATCTTGACACATAATTAACTAGTCATAGTGTGAAAACGCATCATTTCCAGACATTGGTACTAAAAGTAAAAGTTAAACTTTGCTTATACTTAAAGCAGATCATCAATTCAAGTTTAAGTACAGTTTTGCTAGTCTACGTGACTTATTCATCATTACGCAAGAAGCAATAGTGAAGAGATTTATATTAGAGCAGCCGCCAGACTTCAACTTTGGCCGTGCGAACTGGTAATCACAGTGACCACTATGAGTATACTACAGGACATCGTATCCCATTAGCAATTGAACAGATCGGGAAAATTTTAAATGTGTTGAAACCCAACAATAATAATAAAATAAATAATAATAATAATAATTATGGGCAGGACATGTTGCACGTATGGGGAATGAAAGACTTGCATGGAAGCTTCTTGTAGGAAAGCCAGAGGGAAAACGCCCAGTTGGTAGACCAAGAATGAGGAGGGAGAATAACATTAACTATGATTTGAGGGAAGTAGATTATACAGGGAATGATTGGAAAGCATTAGCTCAGGATAGGGATGTATGGAGAGGTTATGTCCGCGCGGCCATGAACCTACGGGTTCGATAGTGCCAGTGAGTAAGTAAGTATAATAATTTCCTTTGACAGGAAGATGCTATTGAATGTAACAATCGTTGGTGTCACTTTGGAACGTCTGTATTGAAGTTGATATATTGGAATTCAAAATTGTACGATATTCAACCATTTAAGTAAAGTGATCCCACAACAGACCCGGAGGCCCTTGGGGTAGTAGGAAGTTAAGGCTCCCACTTTTTCTAGACAATCGGCACTTTATGTCAGCCGGGTTGTCAGCCCTGCGTGACGGCCGCCTTTACCCCCAGAACAAGCGTCTGGTACTCATTTCCGTTAGAGACTGAGTCGACCCCAGGGCCATAGTGCCGCCAGAGGGTTTGGGTCAGTTTAAAAATCCTGACCCCCAACGGGACTTGAACCCTCGACCCTCCGGCTTGTAGCTTAGTGCCTTAACCACTACGCTACGGCGTGCCCCCTTCAACCATTTATGTAATACAAATTTTTATTTTTATTGTATTGTTATGACTTATCACGTTCAACTCTATCTAATGAATAAAAGTTTGTAAATCAAAGTGAAATATTTAGATCATTACTCGGCTGCGGTGGACTAGTGGTTATGCTCCTTGCCTCTGGTCCCGAGGGTCGCGGGTTCAAACCCGGCCGGGATCAATGGATTTTTTAGGATGGAAACATCGAAGGAACAAGTCCTCCGGGAGGGACTTTAAGCCGTGGGTCCCAAATCTGATGATTTTCAGGCTCGTAAAAGATCCTTAAGCCTGAATGAAAAGGTCTCTAAGCAAAATTTACCGAATTTTTTTCGCCCTAGTACTACCTTGGTTTCCTAGATGTCAGTATGAGGCGGAAAGCTGACCACGGACCACTCAAATGACATCTACACAAAAACAAATGTAACTAAATTAGTATGGTTCAAATTCTTCCCTGTAGGGGGAGAGTGCCTAAATCTCTGTTAAGGGAAACATGGGCTTACAAGATTACAAGAAGATTATCATAAGTAATGCCACGAGTGATTTCCAAATTATCGATAAATTCACGACTCACGAAGTGAGGAGTGAATTTATCTAGAGAATTTGGAAATGAAGAGTGGCATTTGTTAGGACTATTTAACGAATAAAATTAGATTATTTACTCACAAATCATTATTTAAATATAGTTACTTTAAAATATTTATTTATTTAATGTAAACGGCGATGTTTGAAAACAAATGAGAAACGTTATGTTTCGTTTCTCCATCCACTGCAACAAGATCATATAATGTTATATATTGCCATCTGGCGTGGGAAACTTGAAATATCATCGCAATATTATAAGAATGCATCCTAGCGGAGAAAAAATTAAACACATCAAACTGTATATTATAACCAAAATTATAGGTTATTAATTTATTTTTTAGTAAACAACTCGGTAAAATCATTATTTAAAAACACAATTATAGAACACAGAATTATCAAAAAGAACTCGGTAATATCATTATTTAAAAACACAATTATTGAACACACAATTGTCAAATTTGTATTTCGTCTATAACTTAATTTGAAGCACAGCCAAATCTTGTTTCTGCCATTTTGAACATTCAAATATGGCGGCTTTACTGTTCACTCAGTCACTGCAAAATAATGGTCAGACCTGTTCAGAATATTAAAAAGGAGGAGCTTTCTTTAATATGGTAATTATAACACTGATAAATATTTGGTGAAACACGACTCTGATTGGTTGTAAAACAGAAATCATTGAAACGTGATTGGTCATTGACTCCCATTTGGGGCATGAGTTAAATAGTCATTCTAAACAATTTCCCGACGTGGGTTCTTATATTATAAAAGTTGTAACAATAAAATTGTCTTCTCTAACATTTCTTAAAGCTTGTAGCAGTCACCTCGTGGAAACTATACAGTTGATTGGAAATTAGGAAGATACTTCCCCAGAATCCTCGCACCACAAATGAATTAATAAAGTGGATGATTTAAATAACTATAAGTAGAAAATAATACTACATGCTGTATTATTTGATATGTAAGCCTACTGTATTTGTTCAGCAACTCAGGGACGATCATGATATATTGTTGTCTGTTTTAGGAAGCTCGACCAGTCAAGACTTGTTTTAGATGACGTAGTGGTGTGTTATTCCAACCACGTAGTTAGAGTGTGACTCAACACTTGTTGTGGGGTGATCACTACCTACCCGAGTAAATGACCTGCTTCAGACCTAAACACACAATATCCAGCAAGAGAGAGAGAGAGAGAGAGAGAGAGAGAGAGAGAGAGAGAGAGAGAGAGAGAGAGAGAGAGAGAGAGAGAGAGAGAGAGAGAGAGAGGAGTGGGGGGATAAAAAAGTTATCTGTTTAGTAAAACAGTTCTAGGGCGATTGTAAGGACTGGCCGTAACAGTTAATATTTTTACTAACTAACTCACTGGCACTATCGAACCCGTAGGTTCATGGCCGTGCGGACATAAGCTCTTCATACATCCCTATCTTGAGCTAAAATATTTTCCAATCATCCCCTGTATAACCTACTTCCCTCAAATCATAGTTAATGTTATTCTCCCACCTTATTCTTGGTCTACCAACTGGGCGTTTACCGTCTGGTTTTCCTACAAGAAGCTTCCATGCACATCTTTCATTCCCATTCGTGCCACATGTTCTGTCCATCGCAGTATACGAAACTTAACTGTTCTTATTATATCTGGCGTTAATATTTTTACTAAAAGTCCAAAATATTCCCAAAATATAAACATAATTAGAATAAAATATAATTTGTAATGTGTTTCATGGTACGTTTAACATTCCATCCATAGTAATTCTGCCCGAAGGCAGGTCCTTCACTGCAATCATAGCATTTTCATGCTATGCTATGCTTGCAGCTTTACTAGGGAATTGCAGGTGTGGTAGCTTCCCGTTGCTTTCCACACCGGTGAAGGATGATGATGATGAGAAGGATGATGATGATGATGATGATGATGGCCATATGATTTCGGGGACCGTTTGGGCCTTAAAGTTTTCCTGACATTTGTCTTACAGGTGAGGAAAAACCCCGATAAAAACCTCACCCAGAAAAACTGCCCCGACCGGGGATCGAACCCGGGCCCGCTGCGTGACAAGGCAGCACGCTACCTCGAGACCACAGCGGTGGACACGTTTAACATTAATATATAAAAATAGATTGTAATACTACATGAGCTTTGAAAACGAATAAATGTAAAAGTCTATTATTCTGCAAGTAAGGAGTGAATATGTCCACCGTTGTGGTTTCGAGATAGGGCGCTTTCTTGTCACGCAACGGGCCCAAGTTCGATCTTCGGTCAAGACAAGTTTCCTAGGTGAGGATTTTTTCGAATTCTTCCTCACCTGTAAGACAAATGTCAGGAAACTTTAAGGCCGAAACGTTCCCCGAACACCATCTGGCTGTAATCATCACCAATATCACATTCGCCTCATTACATTAAGTTTAGATTAAGGCCTCTACTGGCGTACAATTACTTTCGTCATTACTTTTCATATAATCTGGGCTGTCGTAACCCCGCCTTCCAGGCGCCCCAACCTCAGAAGTGATTTACAATTACGTCATGCCACGAGAGAATACCAGAAATATCGTAATGGCAACCATATAGAAGAAAAAAACGAATAGAGGGAAAACTGCGTACAGTGGCATCTAAAAATTTACGGTCGTTTACGACGAACTACACTCTAATTCAACCCAGGAAGTCACTGCAGACCTTATGGGCTACGCCAGTGTCCTACGTAGATGTTGCCAAACTCATAATAACGGCATTTGTTTGTTTAGGAAAGGGAGGAGGGGCAAGGTTAGCAGCACTTTATCCAAATCTTTGTACTATTCATTTAAAAAACACAGATTTCCTTTTACGGCATGCAAACTAGTTTTATAGTAAATATGAGAGTCGACACTTTCACATGATAGTACAGATTCGCACGAGCTCAGTGACAAGTGGTAACTGATTTTTTTTAAGAGGGGGTGGCTTGGACGGCTACAACATAAAACTATGTACCTGATGTGTTGCAATCTTCAGTTTTATTTAAGGATTTCTCTCAAGAAAATACTGTTAAAATGGCAACCCAGTTCCCTATTCGAAACGCACAGTAACTTCCTGGGTTGAATCTGACTGTACAATGAGCAAACTACAAAGTAGCGCTGTTTAATAGTAACAGAATATATAACTTAATAAAACAAATGCAAGGGACACGGCGTGTTCACTCGGGATTATGGGAAATTAGTCATTTTGTAAATCGAAATTTTTAACTGCCATCCTTTCGTTCTATGTAGACGGTACTGTAAATATTATATATTATCGAAAGTTAAAAATCATTACTTAGATTTTACTCTAATTCGTAACTACTTCAAATTTGTTTACGTTTTTAATGTAAATCTATTTTCAATGATCAACCTACTAGAAGTGATAAAATTCTAAAATTTATTAGGTTATGAAGAGTGATGTTAGTGTACAGCCATTTCTAATGAACTTTTAAAAAGTGTGAGTGACTTTACAATGGACTTCAGATCTACGATATGGCTAAGGTCCTTTAATAAATACCGTATAAAATATGTATGTGAGAATAACGGGGTAGGTCAATTGTACATATTTAAAAGAGCTCTTAATGCACGTTTTTAAATTTTAATAAACGAAAATAAATTAATATGTTTTATTTATTTCCAATCTTCCCTTCTGTTAAAATTAGAAGAAACAAAATCTTTAGGTCTGAGAGGCTGGGTATAAATAATTCCATAATTATTTACCATATGGTATTGTATAATTATAATTTATAATTTTACCACCACACAGTGATGAATTTCATATTAGTACCACAAAAAAATCGAAATAAATTATATGTCGTTAGTTGTTTTACACTAGCGCCGCTTGTAGCATGCACGCGAAACTTGTCCACTTTCTCCTCTGATTCCTCTGTGATGACCATAGAGAACCGAATAGAGTGGCCTCTCTGTGTTAAATTTTGGACGCAATTTTCGACCGCTGCGCCGTCTTAAGATGACCTGGGTACTACATGCTACTACTTTGGCCGGTCACGGTGGCTCAATCGGGGTGTCGGTGGCTCAATCGCAAGAACAGTACCCTACCCTTTCCATTCATTTAAAAATAAAATTGTAAGTTCAACCCAAGTAATGCTACTTTGTGAACAATTTTCGCATGTTTTATTCTTACTCTCATCAGTAGAAAATTACAAGAAACTTTGCCAACTTTTCAGATGTCTTTAACTATATTATTTTCATTTTTCTTTATTTCAAAAATCATCAATTAGTAAGTTGACTAAAATAATTTACACAATTTCCCAAGTGTTTATTAAAAAAACAATTTCACTCTTAGATGAACACAGTGAATATGGAAAATCACTATTTATTACAAAGTAATTGAAAATGTTAGACATATACAACTAAAATATTGGCAAAATTTTGTAATAATTTTCTGAAGTAAAAATAAAAAATGCAAAATTGTTTACAAAGTAACATTTCTTGTGTTTTTTCCATTAAGAAATATAAAAAGGATCTGGAAATGATATGCTATGGCGGCACCATTTGACGAGCCTGGTCTAATGAGTAATGATATGCTATTTGTTTTTAGGAGTTTTAAGAACCGAAACCATAAAGTAATTTAAGTTCAAGTTTTTAAATATTCTTAAAATGAAAATTTATAAATACCTTAATTTGATAAGAATGTAGCAAAAATAAATTCAAACTAAAACCTATGCATTGTTTCACTATTCTGAACTACTCACATGTGAATGCATGCACATCAACTCTGTTTAGTAACCAGACTTGTCTTGATTAGTTTGTTTGCTTTTAAAAATGAAATAACATGATTCATTTATTGTCTTGTATTAAAATTAATAATTTAAAAAAATATATACATTTATAGTTACTGCAGGATGTACATTATTCAAGACGAACACAATTTTCTCAATGAAACTTAATTCACATACATAGTTAAAGATTCAATAAACATAATTATTTTATATGTAATTTTATAAGAAGACTATTTGAACATTTATTTACTAGCTTCCTATTACCCCAAGGGTCTTCCAAGCCCTATAATGAGAACAACTACCTTTACATTTTGATTAGAAAATCTGATAGTTCATTAGAAAAGAAACCATATTATGTATATTATCCAAGGAGCAACACACTGAGAATGCCCTTGGCCTACCAGCTAGCAGTTGGCTCAACATTCACCTGTGAGAAAAATCCAAATTGACTTTTAGGCTTAAACATTTATTTAAGCCTAACAGAAATGCCTACCTTGATTATTACCAGGAAATCACTGAATAGTTGAAGGTTAGGACTAATTATTTTTGTTAAAAGACTTATCAGTTTTGTTCTCTAAGTAATTACCAACACTTCATAATAAGATATTTTTTGCACATGTTAAATAAATATTATAAAAGACATAGAAAGTTCTTAATGAGGTAGAATTACGGATGAATTGAAGTTTACATAAAACAATGTTAACTTAATTTTAAAATTTGTAATTTAAAATATTTGCTGTAATAGTTCAATTACAAATTTGGGCTCAACTGCATTTCTACTAGCGCTTGATTTTTCAGTTATATTGTTGTAAACTATAGCTCTTCTTCTGTATTTACTACCATTAGTTAATATTTTAAACTTCTTCAAACAATTTTTATAACATTATTAGATAATTTTCAAGTATTTATTTAAATATGCAAATCACAATATTATGACACACTTAGACTATATGGTGATGCTAACAGCTATTTTCTCCACAGAGTATATTACTTAGTCTATGATTTTTCTATCAGTTTTGGGTTATCGCTGGTTGGATCAGCATTAGGGAGTCATAAGTATGTGTACACCCATTTTTAATAAACGTTTGGTAATTTTCATATTATTAATATATTTTTTTAACATAGATTTGGGGATTAATTGCGAATATTGGTCATTTAAATTTTGTAGCGACGGATCGTAATCGAGGATGATAATCAATATGTGGTTCGATTGTGAATTATCACTGGCTCTATAAACTCTGGCGCATGTGCACTGTTGTTCTATAGGACTTAGAAAATATTTCACGCTAGTTTAAGTGCAGTTTTTCAAAACTTGTTTTTAATAAAAAACACAAACACACAAGCACTTTTCTGTATAGTCTATAATGTACTGGTATGTTCTTGCAATACACTTGTAGATATTCTTGAAGCGCAACTTCAGTAATTTAAAAATATTTGCTATAATAGTTCAATTAAAATTTGTTTTTAATAAACAAAAACAACTTTCTGTATAGTCTATAATGTACTGGTATGCTCTTGCAAAACAGTTGCAGATATTCTTGAAGCACAACTTCATTACATCTACTGTAGAGTCTGAAAAAAAAATTAAATAAATACATATATGTACAGATACACAGTGGTTTCACTTGACCTGCGGCCGATAGCGGGAAAAATGACTGCAAGCATTGAGTCATCAACTCACGCTACCCACAGTGTCTTCGCTAGTGGGCCGCAAGTCAAGTGAAAGTCAGTGTCCCTTCACAATGAAGGTATCTCCAACTCTTAAGTAAATAAAATTATTGTCCCATATCTATGGACATCCGATGAATAAAACAAGAATTATATATTCCAATTTTCTAAGGGTGTTACTAATAAAAAAATATTGAATTTCTGATTTATTATCAAATAGCTATGAAAATGGAACATTCACTTAATCTCATAACAAGAACTTTAAACAATGCGATCCTAAACCATTGTAATATGTATTATGAACATGTACATACATACATTTTTTGAAGTTTCTTTGTAATTAAGTTATGTAGATAACTTAGATAATTCTTTGTAATATTTCACAAACAATCAAAAATTACATTGAAAATTGAAATGACAATTCTTGAAAATACTTGACTTAAAAGAATGGAGTACTAATACCATAAATAAACTAATAATAATGATGATTACACTATGTCTTTATGATCACCATTCTGTGTTTAACTTTCCTTTTTTAAGTTTAAGACTTCAATATTGGGATGTTCATTTTATTATGTTGTGTACGGTGGCAGCATCGGATGATTCTAAATTATATCCATTTTTATCTCTTGGCACTTGTGTATGGGTCTACATAGACTTGGAACTTTTTTGGCCCAACTTTAGATTATCTTGCCATTCATTTTCCATAGTATATTCTTGTAATGCTGTTGCTCTACCCTACTCCTTCTGCCCTTACTAACATTTCATAATATTTTTAACATTTGCAACAATACTTATAACATTTTTTGCAATAAAATATTAAATATTTATCTATGTATGCAATGATTTCTTCGAAGGTATGTATATTTGTTGTGCATACACACGAACGCTTAAATGAACATCCACTAAACGGTGGAGATATCTGTGAAATTGGAATAACCAACATTCTAAAATATGTTTTAAAAAATGGATGTTCACTAAATTCATTTTGTTAGGTTCTGATGGGAATAGTTGGTGAATACTTCATTAAATAATATGCATGTAAATTATTTAGTTAGGTTAGGCAAGGGTAAATTGGTATACATCCATATCTAATAAATGTTGGGGATTTATTGCAAAGGTTGGTCATATCGATTTCACATCTACGTGGTTTCATCTAGCAATTCAACTCTATAAATTTTTGCACATGTTCACTATTCTGCAGGACTTAGAAAAATTATTAGGAAAGGTAAACTGAAGTTTTTCATTTTTTTTGGCACATAATGGAAACTTTATCCCTAAATTTCGGTTATCTTTTAAGATTTTATTTTTAGACTTACAGGTGTTCTAGATAATGCTACCTCACTCATAACTTAACCTACACAAGAAATTTAATCTATAAAAATATGATAGGGTAATTTAGTTTAGCTAACTTTTATCAGGTTAAATCAATTTAAGGTTAAACACCCGAGTTAGTAAAATGAAGGTAGAAGCATTAGATCCACTTACCTAAAATTATATACGTATGTAGACTTCCCAATCACTGTTATAAGGAAATACGCCCATACGATTTGATCTTGACAGCCTCATTTATTCTGTGAAAGAAATATTGATGAATAAGTACACACATTACAGACCAAGATATAAAAAATAATATGAAATATAAACAAGGTTTTTTTGAAGGGATATTACAATTCAAATACAAACATTATAATGTCACGATGCAAACAAAATATACGGCATGCCAATTTACATAGTTCACAGTATTATTTGAAAACACGATATTGAAAAATGGACCAAATTTTTTAGGGAAAAATATGTCATATGTAATCATTCTCTTACCTTCCATTAGCTGTATTTTCCAGCTTCACTTTCTCCTTCAGATTGTAGAAAATTAATCAATTTAATAATTAACTTCGATGCATTAACAATATTATATTATATTGAACCTCAAATTTCTCTTCATAACGTACGTATCAATTCTACCGTTGATTTATTTAAATTTAATCCACATATAGAGAACCGTAGAGAACGAGATCATCATCATCATCATAGTACATTCACGAGATCGGACGAGATAAAATAGCGACGGTGGCGCAGTCTTAAGATGACCCGAGTACTACGTGGAAAAAAAAAATAAAAAAATTCTGCGTCCAAATCTCCCTATAATGATTCACTGGCCTGGTGATGACAACCTGGTGGCAAGTGAATGTACAGAACCCCTCTTCCTTCCCTTAAAAAGATTCACAACGTGTGTACATACTACTAACCCCAGCAACGTAGCCAGTGCATTTTCTGTAGAATATACAAAACGGTCAAATGACTCGGAAAAGAAAAGAAACACCAGAAGAAAACTCTAAAATTGTCAGTACATTTGTACATAATACACAAAACAGTTAAATGGCTCCGGGAAGAAAATAAAAAACAACAGAAGAATCTGAAATTATTGTTTGGTTGCATGATAAAAGCAAATCAGTATCAGAAATACAGAAAGTGATTCCACAGTTAGTAGTTTCCTAAGATAAAATGGTTAACATTGAAGATTGGCCCGAGCAAAGTAGGCCTACTTTGTAAAAAAATCACATTATCCAATATACAATCACTTCTTACTGTCACTGCGGCCACTGTGGACTAGTGGTTATGTTCATTGCCCCTCGTCCCGAAGGTCGTGGGTTCAAATCTGGCCGGGGTCGATGGGTTTTTTTTTTAGGATGGAAAAATCCAAAAAGCAAGTCCTCCGCGAGGGACTTTAAACTGTGGGCCCCGAGTCTGATTATTTTCAGGCTCGTTAAATATCCTTAAACCTGAATAAAGAGGCCTAAAATCTACCGACTTCACCATACCAATAATACCTTAGTTGCCTGCTAGATGTCTCATTGGGTCTATATGTTGACCGCATACAATTCATGACATTTCCCTGGGCAAATAAGCGTAACTAAAATAATTGGTTAGTAACTCCTAACAAAGGAGAGAGTAAGGTTCAACATTGAGCTGTTACGTCATTGTAATCCATATGATTGACCACCGTTATGGTCTAGGCGAAATATTGTTGCCTCTCATGCAGTGGCAGCGCTTACCGGTCCGGGTTTAATTTCTTGTTGGCATTTCTTAAATGTTTTTCTCAACTGTACAACAAATACCAGGAAAATTTCGCCATAAATGTATCCGAAAAAAAATGCAGCCTCAAAATCATCTCCATATTCGTAAGGAATGAAGGCAGATTGTTACAGTTGTAACGAAGACCGCGAGTTGGCGTCTGTTCAGTGAAACTTGTAATATCCAATCCAAAGAAACAAAATCTGTACCGAAGCATATTCTCCGTACCGGATTTACCCTGATCTATGAGATATATACCACCAATGATCAAGTTAAATGTAGGTTAAAAGTATCAAACCCACAAAATCCAAAATTATATGGACTTCCAAAAGTACACAAAGAGGGGAATAAGATGAATGAAATATCAAGTTTCGACAACATAAGTATTGAAAATTCAATTGAATTACTTAAAGAATTGAATAATGTTTCATTGGATTGTAATGAGAGATTGGTTTATTTTTGGTGTTTCTTTATTTCCGAGCATCCCAATTGGTAAGATGTTCCTTCAATGGAAAATTTTGTAAACAAATCTCAGGTCTGCCTATGGGAAACCCACTTTCATATTTTTAGCAAATTTATTTATGGGTTATTTAGAATGTCATATCACCAATGTTTATCCCTAGATTTTTAAATGTTGGTATAGATATGTGAATGATATTTTCTCTGTGATAAATTCTAAATATATTGAAGATGCGTTAAAATTACTCAATTTCAAGATGAATCTGTAAAATTTACGATTGAATTAGAAGAGAATAACCAAATTCCGTTTTTCGATCTGTACATAAGAAGGAATGAACAAAAACAAAGAATACAATACAATATAGACAATTGTATAAAGTCTTCATGTTTCAATTTGCGCATTAACATGCCATTTTCACAGTTTGATATATAGATTATTAAAATGTTCCATTAAATGAAGAAGATTTTAACAAAGAGCAATCATATTTTAAACATAGCTAATTTAAATGGTTTTGGAAATTAAATAATTATAAAGAAATTAAAGAAATTCAGACAACAAGAAAGATTAATCCTGCAATCCGATTGAAAGAAAGGAAAACAATTCAAGAAAATTAATTATCATCCCGAAATACGTAACAAATAAAAAAAAATTCAAGAAATTCCATATTACATTGACACCGATAAATAAATTTAGCTGGTAATCTATAACAAATAAGAAAATTAATTCCCCAGATAGTAAAAAAAATCTGAAATTGATCAAATTAGCTGTAAAGACTGCAATAAAGTGAAAAAAAAAAAAAAATGGACACTCGCACAAAATGGTGAAATTTAAAAATGAGCTATTGCAGCATATAGTTTGCTGGAGAGTCATACAATTGAAAAAGAGGCTAAACTTTTAAAACATTTGGAAAAAAAAAAATTGGAATTGACAGTTTGGGAATATATATATATATATATATCATCATAGTACATTCACGAATTTAGGCCATTTGTTGACCTGTTTCGGCCTCAAGAGAAACACCATCCAAAAGTCTTTTGAGTGGACGTCCTGGTCTTCTTCTTCCTGCAGGTTGATATCTTAACATTTGTTTGGGTATTCTGCGATCTTCCATTCGATATATATATATTCAGAAGAACAAATTTAGATCCATTAATTTTGAAATATCCGATGAAAGGGACTCGATCTCGAGGTTCATCAGATCAACACCAGATATCAACGTTATAGATGAAGATTCCAACGAAAATCCGCTAGTCATAATGGCGGCTGAAGATAAGAGGGACTCATCTTGAAAACTGCAGTTTCCGTGTTTAAAGAAACAAAAAGAATGAGGTGAGATAGTGACTCGTTCATTCATTGAATTAAGAACCTCATAATGTTATTTTCCATATTTAATTACGAACAGAATCTGTGTTACCAACATGATTAAACAAGGATCCGTGATATGCTTGCCGCGCCGTAGCCTAGCAGTTTAAGCCATGATGCTTTAGTGCAGAGCTAGAGTACTTCCGCCGCGCCGGTTCGAGTTCCCATAGGGGAAGAAGTTTTCTCATGGAATTTTTGTCAGTATGGCAACAATACTCACTCACAAGAGAACTGTCAACCATCGCAGGCCAAAACCTACCTTGAAATTTCTTCCAGAGAAGCGCTGTGATGTACAAAGGCAGAGTCCAAAAATAAAAAAATAAAAATCTGCCTTTTTTACTGCAAGATACTAAAATCCAGTGCAAAATTTCTCATTTAAACTATAGGGTAGCAAAACATCTCCTGTTATTGATAGACTGGGTAACCCTCACTACCCGCCGTCCGCGCCTCGTCCCGCCTCACTTCACTCCACTCTTAACTCATGCAAGGATGTACATCTGCTCCGTTCAGTGGGTTTCTATTGATGGATTCTGGATTAGATATCTGAGCCTTGTACTTAAAAACCGCAGATAATTGTTGGGCATGGCCTTGGTACAACACAACGCATATCTGAGAGAAATTTCATGGTATGTTTCGGCATGCAACGGTTGACTGTTTTTTACATTTGGTAGTGGCTCCAGGTATAAAAAAGCTGTAATAGCTGGATGATCATCCCACCACTGTGACTGACACAAGTGGATGTGAGGTCAGCAACGGCTGGTAGACCAAGGATCTTCTACGTCTGTCGCGCTCCCCCCTCGAGATATTCAATAGAATACTTTTCACGAAGTTAAATATGTGCATTTAGCACATCGGATGTCTTGGTACTCGGAGAATACTCTACATGATTATAGATACCTATGGAGAGATAGAACGCCGAACTTAACAGGCCAGACAGAAAAATTATCACAATTTAAAGAAAAGTTAAGATATGACCATTGTAATTGAAGAGATTACAAATATTAAAAAAAATCATAATAGAATTAGGCTTTGTTGTGTCTGACATAGTTGTAAGATGATGTCATAGGATTGCCATTCACCAATAAAAATAACTTTCATTTTTTGTTGCGTAGGTGGTAACTACGTTCCAAAACATTATTCAAACAGAATATCAAATATTACAGTGTGTCTCAGTTTTCTATATAATTAATCGAATTCGTTTTGGTATACTGAAAGCAGATTCAACTATTTATATAGGCCTATTGGACCATTTTTTTGTAATGTTTGTGTAAACATTATGTGTGGTTATTTTGTAATCTAAGTATATTTCTATATTTGCTTTCAAATCTTTGTATTTGTAATATTCAAAAATAAATCCTAAAGGGCCAAAGGAAATTGAACTGCTGTCACTGGCATGCAGCATACAGTACCGCAAATCATATGAGTAATGTGACGTAACACATTAAAATTAATTTCAATCTTCTTGGCCCGATTTCATTACTTTTCTTAGGCTATACTAAGTGGCTATTAAGAATTTTGATAAGTCACTAACTATTTAACTAATACACTCGCACTTCGAATCTGTAGGCTCATGACCGCGCGAGCACACGCTTTCCATACCTACCTTTCCTGTGCTAATGTTTTCCAATCATCCCCTGTATAATTTATCTTCCTCAAATCACGGTTAATATTAGTCTCCGGCATCATTCTTTCCCTACCTACTCGGCGCTTTCCCTCTGGTCTTCTAACAAGACGTTACCATCCTCCTCTTTCCTTCCCCTTTAGTGTCACACCTCCTGCTCATCACATCTTCCTCTTCTTCTTATTCAACTTCATGGTGAATGTATAGATCCGTTCCGTTCACACAGGATCCAAAGGGCATAGAATATCTTGGGTGGTAGTAAGGATGAACTCTTACTGCTCAAGAAATACTACATATGGCTAGTGTTTTAAATAACCTCTCTATGCCAAACCCTACCGCCTGTCTTCTCCTGGCTGAGCTGTTTAAACTAATGGTGGAGGATGAATGGCGATTCTCTGGCACTAGAAAACAATAAGCTCGGGGCTGATAATGCTCCTTAGTCATGGCAGATAACTTATCTAGGGGAAGGAAAACCCCGAAATAAAACCCAAACCCACCAGAAAGGGGTTTTGCGATAGGCTGATTACCTTCCAGAACACACTAAAAAATCATACAGGAATACTTACTTACTTAGTCACTGGCACTATCGAACCCGTTGGTTCATGGCCGCGCGGACATAAGCTCTCCATACATCCCTATCCTGAGCTAATTCTTTCCAATCATTCCCTGTATAATCTACTTCCCTCAAATCATAGTTAATGTTATTCTCCCACCTCATTCTTGGTCTACCAACTGGGCGTTTTCCCTCTGGCTTTCCTACAAGAAGCTTCCATGCACGTCTTTCATTCCCCATACGTGCAACATGTCCTGCCCATCGCAGTCTACAAGACTTAACTGTTCTTATTATATCTGGCTTCCTATAAAGACCATGTAGTTCATTGTTATGTAGTCTTCTCCATTCACCTGTCTGTTCATCTCTCTTTGGTCCAAAAATTTTCCTAAGTACTTTATTCTCAAACACGTGTAATCTTCTTTCCTCCCTTAAAGTAAGAGTCCATGTTTCGCACGCATATAATATAACTGGTAGAATTACAGTTTTATGTATTTTCAGTTTAACATTTTTTGAAAGGAGTTGGGACATCAAGAGTCTCTGCAATGCATAATAGCATACATTTCCAGAATTGAGCCTATGTTTAATTTCTTTGTGCATCTCATTCCTAAGACATAATATTGTTCTTATTACATCTGGTTTCAATAAAGATCATGAAGCTCATTGTTTCGTAGTCTTCTCCATCCACCTGTCTGTTAATTTCTCTTTGGTCCAAACATTCTCCTAAAAAATATATTCTCTAATACTCGTAACATTTAACTTCCTTTAGAGTAAGAGTCTACATTTCGCATTCATATAATATAATTCGGAGAATAAGCAGTTTCAAACATTTTCAGTTTAAAGTTTTTGAGAGTAATTGGGATGACAATCCCTGCAAACCGTAATATGTAGCACGCATTTCCAGAATTGAGCCTATGTTTAATTTCATTTTGTACAACATTCCTATTTGTAATTATTGTTCCTAGGTATTTGAATTCAGCCACTTCTTTAAATTTTTCTCATTTTTCATTAACTGTCCATTTTCATTATGTAATGTACTTGTATCTGTGATTACATATTTAGTTTCATTGATGTTTATTTTCACCGATATTTCTTATTGTTACTTAATAGAATATGCGTGTTGGCCCTTAGTATCCCCTGGATATTACCTAATAAAACAACATAATAGACCTAAGCATGTACCAAGAGCTTATTAATACCATTGAGATTACGCCATCTTCATCCTATAAAGATCTCATAGCATGTTCTAGTGGCATAATAGAGAATGTGGTGGATCTCTTTGCTTTAACCATTGTGAATTTCAAAAGTATCTAAAAACTGTTTTCCTAACCTCACCCAACTCTTTAGGCCATTTAGACACATTCGAATAAGTCTAACTTTTTTTTAAGAATTCCGAAGTCCAGCAGGATTCTTTACAACTTATCCGATAAGAATATTAAAATATAAATAAGTTTGGAATTACAAGTAGTAGTGGAAATAGGAACAGACGAATAGAGAATACTATATTACAGTGAGCTTAGTTATCTTTATGGGAAAAAAGCATAATATGAACAATTAAGTCTCATAGACTGCGAAGGGCAGGACATGTGGCACGAATGTGAAATGAGAGAGGTGCATGGAAAGTCCTGTAGGAAAAGCAGAAGCAAAACCCCCAATAGGAGGCCAAGAATAACATTAACCACGATTTGAAGGGAATAGAATATATAGGAGATGATTGGAAAATATTAGCTCAGGGTAGGGATGTATGGAGAGAATATGTCCGCCATATGTCCGCGCAGCCATGAACCTACGAGTTCGATAGTACCATTGACTTACTTAGAGTTAATTAGTGGAAATACCGCTGTATTTAACATCATCTGATTCTGGGGCATATGTCTTTTAAATTTTAGCTAGTTCCTACTTACTAAATAAGCCTTTTCAGCTCCATATTCAACTGCTCCATCTTCCTATTCCCAAAACCCGTATATGTATAGCCCTATATATATATATATATATATATATATATATATATATACATGACACGAAAAGAAAAATAAACGCCTGAACTGGGATTTGAATCCGTGACCTCTAACTTTGTGTGTTAGTGACATAACAACTAGTCCATTCAGGCATTCGAGCATAAACAATTATTTTTCTTCCTCATATATTAACACAACCGCCTCAAAAGACGAAGTAGACTCGCCGGCAGTTAAATGACCTTCACCTCAGAAGATGAGGTACACTCGGCTGTTATATATTTTGCGATATTTTATACATCCCTTGACAGGGTAATATTTTGTTAACATTTATGAATA
The DNA here is from genome assembly GCA_030220185.1 of Diploptera punctata. Lineage (NCBI taxonomy): Eukaryota > Metazoa > Arthropoda > Insecta > Blattodea > Blaberidae > Diploptera > Diploptera punctata. The sequence continues at coordinate 1,927,658 of JASPKZ010000046.1, forward strand.
GTAGAGGAATGTGTTCTGGCCTTCGCCTTTATTGTGTTCTCAAGTACCGTTATATTTTGCTTGTTTTGGATGTATGAAAATATACAATATAATTTACGGTGACTTAAATCTGGTTTCTGGGAAAATGCATCGAGCATAAACCTGAAGCGAGTGGGTTAATCTCTATCATGAGAGGTGATGGATGGGGCATGGGTCACACTGTCATATTATAGCTTACATAACAACTAAATATTTAAAAAAGAATAATTACCTTATAGCCGTAATGCTTTTTATTTCGATGTTATAATTAAAACTTGACATTTAGCAATAAAAGCAAAATATGACATGAAAAGAAAAATAAACGCTGAACCGGGATTTGAACTTCTAACTTTGTACGTTAGGAACATCAATAAGTTCACTATGGTAATTTAGGCCTGTCTCTATCCCTGCTTCCTTTTATTTCCACATCAGGTTAAATTAATATGACGCGTTTGTGGTCTCGAGGTAGCGTGCTGCCTTGTCACACAGCGGGCTCGGGTGAGGTTTTTATCGGAGTTTTTCCTCACCTGTAAGACAAATGTCAGGAAAACTTTAAGGCCCAAACGGTCCCCGAAATCATATGGTCATCATCATCATTATCATCACCATCATCATTCTTCACCAGTGTGGAAAGCAACGGGAAGCTACCATATGTTCAATTCCCTAGTAAAGCTGCAAACATAGCATGAAAATGCTATGATTGCAGTGAAGGACCTGCCTTCGGGCAGAATTACTATGGATGGATGACGCGTTGTTGATCTGTTGCTCAAATTAACACCTTTGAATTTCGCGCATGACAGCAGGACTCCTTATAAGCCAAAAGGTTGTTCGATTCGGATCTTATGCTTCAAACAAAAAATCTCTCTAGACGTGCTTTCGAGAGAAATAATTTTCCAAATACGTTGACTACACTTCTGCTTGATACAGTACGGCCTCTTCCAATTCGATAGTGCGGCGCGGCGTCTCGTTGGAGCAGCACAGTCATTCATGCTAGCGGTGAAGGTATATCTTTCTCGAAGCCGTTGCGCAATTGTGGCGAAAAGGGTATGCGATGTAGTCGGATGTTGTGGAAAACGATCTTGATAAAGGCGACGAGCAGCTCTTCCATTACCTCCAGCTTCGCCATACAGAAATGATCATGTCAGTGTATTCAGCAAAAAGTGTACTCAACCATGTTGCTCTAACACTGAAAGTCACGTGATTGAGGCTCGAACCAGCTCCGAGCGGTAGGATAAACGTCAATTGACATCACGTGATCCGACGTATGGACCCGTCATCATGGAACTCTGCAGGCGGACGAATCGCGAAGCTATTACTTATTGATATACGTGACGTACGTTCAGGCAATGCTTGTTTTCAAACGGCTGTAGCACGGAAACGGTAAGTTTCCGGATATGGTTTCCAATTCTAAATATTATCAACTCGATCCCCTCTACAAGTCCTAGAAGTTTGTAAGGGAATTTTAGAGCACCCTGTATTTAAACGTGATATCAGCAGTCGACTGGTAGGTCAAGGGCCTTCTACACCTGTAATACAATGCAGAAAACCATCCTTATGCATGTTAACATGATGAGTTCATACGAATGCGCCCATTGGTGAAGTCATCACTATAGTTTGGTAAAATCACCATTAATAACATACCAAAAGACAGCTTCAAATCTATCATAGTTAATAGAACACTTATTTCATCATATCATTACGTAACTTTCGTATGCATTCAGTTAGTATTCTATCAGGCAAGTTTAGTCTACCAAAATGTTTAATCTATTATTTTCCTAGTAAAATAAAATATCTGGTATTATTACAGTTACTATGTTCTCATCACTATGACTAGAAATCATGAAGGATTAGACACATGGAGTTGGGACAATGGCATCACTACACAATTCATTATGGTAGTAAATAGTTCATGTTGCTACGGGTGATAAATAAATTTATTTAAGGGTGTGAACAGCTAGATATGTGCTTTTTAGGTGACATGATGAATCCCATTTAATATACATACGTTAGGCTACTAGTGCCATATATATGCAAAATATTTGTAGAATACCGCCATAATGAAATTGCCCGACAATTTTTCATTCCACATATAGGCCTATGCAGTATATATATATGTAAACCGCTGTGGTCTCGAGGTAGCGTGTGCCTTGTCACGCAGCGGGCCCAGTTCGATCCCCGGTCGGGGCAGTTTTTCTGGGTGAAGTTTTTATCGCGGTTTTTCCTTACCTGTAAGACAAATGTCAGGAAAACTTTAAGGCTCAAACGGTCCCCGAAATCATATGGCCATCATCACCATCATCATCCTTATAATTATCATCATCATCATCATCCTTCACCGGTGTGGAAAGCAACGGGGAAGCTACCACGCCTACAATTCCCTAGTAAAGCATAACATGAAAATGCTATGATTGGAGTGAAGGACCTGCCCTCGGGCAGAATTACTACGGTTATATATATATATATATATATATATATTAGCGGACCCGCCAAATGTTGTCACGATAAAACTATAAGTTACTTTTTTACCATAAAATTCACTAATTAAGACGTAATTGGATATTATTAAATAAGTTCGTAAAAAAATTCCCCACTGGATCTGTGGCTCATGAAGCGTGATACGATGACGTCACATTGTTGCCGCGAGGAATGTCCGTAATGCAAATAACTACACATCTGACATAACAAATTCCTATAACCCGATCGTAGCGCCACCAACAGGGCCCATTTGTGCATCTAAACCATCCAGGGACCCACTCAAACACACACAAAACATTAATCAAAATGGTCCAGTCGTTTAGGCATTTTTTAATTTCGGATTTGAAGCAAACCTTCACTTTTAGTTGTCGGATTTCGCTCATTTTTGGATAATACGTAAGTAAAGTAAAGTAATCCCACTACAGGCCTCAGGAGGCCCTTGGGGCAGTAGGAGGTTAAGGCTCCCACTATTTCTGGACAATCGGCACTTGATGTCAGCCGGGTTGTCAGCCCTGCGTGACGGCCGCCTTTACCCCCAGAACAAGTGTCTGGTACTCATTTCCGTTAGAGGCTGAGTCGACCCCAGGGCCATAGTGCCGCCAGAAGGTTTGGGTCAGTTTAAAAATCGTGACCCCACCGGGACTTGAACCCTCGACCTTCCAGCTTGTAGCTCAGTGCCTTAACCACTACGCTTAATACGTACCTCGGTTTATTCTAATAAGATATAGGTCTACTGACTTTCGTTGCGTAACATTGATAATTAGATCGCTAGAGCGATTTTTCAATTTTCACTTCAGGTGAACTCTTATACCTAATTGTTTTAGAGGGTCCAATTCTGAATCTAAACCATCGAAGGGCCCAATCAGATACACACAAAGAAGATCATCAAAATCGGCCCAGTAGTTTAAGAGGAGTAAAGTGACAAACACACATAGGCCTACAGAAGAATTATATATATATATGCGTGCGTGTGTATGTGTGTGTGTGTGAGAGAGAGAGAGAGAGAGAGAGAGAGAGAGAGAGAGAGAGAGAGAGAGAGAGAGTCTAATATATATTGTAAAGAAAAAAATAATACGTACCGGTACATGCCTATTAGGCGAAATCTGTTTTCTGATTTTATAGCCTATATGTGTGTGTGTGTGTGTGTTAGTATATATTCTATAAAAATAATACGGACATGTCCTGTTAGGCGAAATCTATGTTCTCATTTAGGGTATTCTATGCCACCATACCACCAATATAAATTCAAATAAAAAAAATTATTGTTGCTATATTATGTGAATAATAACACTGGTCAACATGATTTTTGTCTCATGAGTACCAATAGTTGTACTTAATGCAGTTTTTATCGTGTTTTCAAATATGTATTCGGAATTTCTCTATCATCCACAGTTTTTTTATTTCAATTTCAATTAATGGATTTAAATAATTATTTTTTTAATAAACGTTTTTTCGTCCATTTGTCCATTGTAAAGTAAAACCAAATGAGCTAACTCAGGAGAAATCAGCTATGGAAAAGAGATATCAAGGCAAATGAAATCCTAATATGCTGGCCGATTATTGTTGGACCATCAAGAAGGATGCTCCACAGGCGAAATATAGCAGAAAATCGTCATTTCTTATTTTCTAGGCGAGTCCGAATGTTCGAATATTGTGTAGTTACGAATGTAGAAAATATTAAAGTGTTTGAAATTATAAATTCCTGTCTCTCGGAAACCTTGCGTGATGGAGAAACACCGACATCATATTTGAATTCAGGAGAAAATATTTTTTTGTTGCTCAGTGTTACCTGTATGCTTTGTTGAATTTTCTCCCAAACAAAATGTGCAAAATGCCTTAAAATGAAGTGAGAAGTTGAGCCAAAATAACCTAAAATCAGCATATTTGCAATATAACATGTATATTAGTCATTGCTTAGATAGTGTAGTCAACGTTAAAAAAAACCGCTAACAAGTGAACACTAAACTAATCTGGAGTACTAACTCGTTCATTATCTCGCCCTAACTTGCCCACCTAATTCTAACTTTCCCATTTTCTCATCATAATTTGCCCACTAATGTAGGTGGACTCTTGGAATACAATCCTCTTATATGTGAGCAAACATGTTGGTAAATGGCTCTAGCGGGGACATGTGATATGACATTGGGTAGACGTTACTTGTTCTCCGATCGAATATTCATTAGTGGTACGGTGATAGAATAGCCATGGTTTTTTTTTCTGGATGCCCTATCACCATTAAATACATATTTTATGTTTCTTTTGCCTCATCCTCCCTCTGTTATAAGTTTTTAGCCAATAGTTGACTAAGCCTATAATCGTATTAATATTGTTTTGATGTACTTCATTTTGACTTCACAGAGTTCATATGAAGGCAAATTGTTGGTGTCCGATTAGTAGGTACATTTTTTAACAATGTCCTAAACATTAATATGGGTTTCTCGTGCTGCTGTATTTACCTTCGAAACATAGTTATTGCTGATACTATGTCAAAAATTGGCTATTTTTCGACAAAATTTACCAATTTAAATTGCCAATTCGAAAATGTTGTCAATTCCTGCTAAACATAATAGTGGTAAAAACATTAATCTGACAGAGAGATGGGGATAACTAGGAGAATCATCATCTGTACAAGATCACTTTAACTAAAGTAACTGATGAGCTGAATGTGTCTCAAGAATAAAGTATAGGCCTAGATCAAAATAGTACATAAGAGAACAAAATATACAGTACATACAGAGGTAGGACTACTTATAAAAAAGGAACATGCAAAAAATAATTTCTTCAGTGGAGTAAAGTGTCAAAACCCAGATAGCACCAATGGAAACGTATAATGTGGTCCGATTAATCAATATTCACACTGTTCCTCCTCAGTGGACGAATTTTGTAAATGCGAAGAGTTGCCGAAGTATAGTTCAGCCACTGATTCTCCTACCCTGACGTTTTCACGATAGTGTTGCCGATATGGATATTCAGTGGGAGGGGCCGCTTTATGTACGCCGTTAGCAGACATACAACTGACATCAGCAATTTCAAATCTTACTAGCGCGCTATAGCAGCGTCAAGAGCAGTGATTGGTTGTGGCAGACGTTCACTCTCACATTAACCATTTCCTTATTGGCATTAGAGGGCGAGTTCTCCTTTAACCCCTCGCATAACCTAAACTTCAGAGCCGGATATTCAGCGGCTTAGGTATAGGTTATTACAAGCCACACATCTTCTTTCAACTGTGAAGCATAGAGGAGGAGTGTAATGATTTGTGCGATCACATTATGGTGTCACAATAAACTAGTAACTGACATGACTTGCGAAGTCGTTTGAGGTGACCATGTCAATAAATAGCATTATTCTTAGCAGGGGATCGATCACTCATACAGATGAAATTTTCCAAAATGTATTTAACGAGAACGATGACGAAATTACACACATTCCTTATATTTGCTGTCGGACGCAGTGGACTAGTGGTTATGTTTCTTGCCTCTGGTCCAGAGGGTCGCGGGTTCAAACCCGGCCGGGGTCGATGGATGGAAAATTCCAATGTGCAAGCCGTGGGTCCCAAGTCTGAAGATTTTCAGGGTCGTAAGATAACCTTAAGCCTGAATAAAGAGGCTTCTAAGCAAAATTTACCGACCTTCATCATCCTAGTGATACCTTACTTGCTTACTAGAGGTCTCGTAAGGTCGGTATGTTGGCCGCATACAATTTACGGCATATGTAGAGAAGTAAGCGTAAACATTAACTTTATCTAGTAACTCCTAACAAAGGATGTAACATTGGGATGTTACGTCATTGTAGATAAGAGATTCCCTATCTTTGCAAAATCGCCTAATTTGCGTACGGAAACAATAGCCGGAAATGAAAACGAGAATATGAGTGTCCAGAATTAGGAGTAGTTTATTTTTTAATAATGGATAGAATCCAACTAACCAACATCTTGGAGAATTGAGACTGTGTCAGTACCAAAGGCGATTATACATCACATTAAGTGATTGTTAATACTTTAATATTTTATCCAACTTCTGTTCAGATGATTTGACTGAGGCAGGGGGTCAAGGTGTTAGTCACCAAGGACACTACTTGTAATTATTGTTATAGAAGCAGTCATGCTGCCCACATAGATGTTTCTATCAAGAAAACATTTCGGCCAATCACCCGGTTTCGCGTTGGTGGCAATTCTTGGCAATTAGCCTATCATTACCACTCAACTCTATAATGTGGAACCAGGATGAGTTCTATGCAAGGCTAGTATGTAATATGTCTTGTTTACGTAATAATAATTAATATAATTCCAATATACAGAGTGAACAAAATCTCAGATAATCACACTACCGCGATATTCTCAAAATAAAATTTGCATTTTTTACTTCCACATTATTGAACATCTTTGTTCTTATCACGTTTAGAATCTTCGGACGTAAACCATAGCCTTTGCATGCCTAGTTTTGTTTATTTGCATGTCGTGTGCAATTACTACTATTATGTTTTAACAAATTATGAAATGACAATTTGGCGATCTGTAATTTTAATACCACTCATGGTATACATATAACCAATTAGAAATATAATTCGTCCAGCTGTAACCAGAAATTCATATAAGATTTGTTTTAGATGATGGAATAGAGTGATGAATGATGCTAGGGGCGTAATGGTATATCAACAACTTACTGAACAAGTTGGGAAAGCAGATCACATTAAAATAATTGTTATATTTTAAGATAACCTTTGCAGAAATTGATGTTTATATCCTTATTGGAGGGAATACTTCAATTTATCGTGACAGAACGAGTTTGAAATTCTTATTGGGAGGTCCGGAGTTCAAATCCCGGGGCTGACGATCCTGAGTGAGGTTTGTCAAGACAAATTCTAGATTGGAATTTAGTTCCTAGGATCCATTCTATCCTTAAAAATGTATTTATAATTCATTTAAAACAGTATTATATTAAATTAATTTGCACCAGACACAATACAAAGAAAATAGACAAACCACATACACCAACACACAAAAAAAAAACAGCATACAGAATCTACATTTATACTCCTGGACTTTTTTTAACTGGACGTTCGTACTCATTAATAAAAAATGAAGCAAACTATGAATATGATTTGTCTTGGGAGTACTTCAGTTCTGCTCCAACAATAGGATAACCGTAGTTTTAATTGCAAGTATAGCAGCATTTTTAACATTTTGAGCCATGATTTTATGGAAATTTCGTCTTCCGGTAAAAGCCAATGCGTCACTGACAATCTGTATTTCGTGCCCTGACATTCAACCATACGTATTAGATGTCTGGTAGTTCAAAGGTCGTTCGCAGTAATAGCTCAGTCGGTAGCATGCTTAACACTAAATGTTTTAATGCCGGGTTAAAATCTCTCTTTTTGGTTTTTATATTTTTATTTCCTTTTTTTTTTTTTTAATCAGAGGAGGATATTGGTTATGTTGTTACTATAATTGTCATTCTGATATTCTGTTTAAGTATTTATTTTGAATTAAACTAATTGCTTGATTTGTTTAGATGAAATGCACAGGTAAAAATTATGTTTAAAATACTGTACATTTAGTCTGTTGATACCAACTGCTCCTGCGCGTGTCCATGATACTAACACATTATACAGACTGTTTCACTATTGCTTTGAATCTTGTAGGAGCAACATTGTTTACATTGACGTGAACGTTATGGATAATGTTTATGCATTCGATGAATTAGCAGATATGCATTATGTTTATGGTGAGGCTAGAGGAATTGTGCATGCAGCTGCACAAATGTACAGAGCAAGATATCCTGGCAGGCAACTTCCTCATCATTCAACTCTACAAACCATCCACCGGCGTGTACGGGAAACTGGTGCCCTCGTGTTGCATAAACCGGATTTCGGCGCAAGACGAAATCCTCGTACCCTGGATTTCGAAGAATAAGTACTTTACAGGTTTCGAGAGAATCCTTCTACCAGTGCACAAGCAATATAATTCAAAATATCTCTGCAGGCGGACACATCGCGAAGCACTGTTTGTTGCTACACATGACGTAATATAAGGCAGTGTACAGTGGACAAAGAATCACAGTTGCCTTTTAATAACACTTGTAACCACATCGTTCACTCTTGAACAGTGATTTTGTGTTGATACAACAATTTGTATTGTAGATCTACTTTTGTATTGTAGAAGTATGGAGACGCCTAAAAGCTTCAAGAAAAGTGATTAATTCACAACGCAGAAAGATAATTTACATATTGCAATGCGCACCATTAACAAACTTTCTACTAGACCTGCACTGTCAGCGTCCCACGTCCCATTCTCCTCTGCACTTCATAGATAGCAGTGTCACGTGTTCTATTTCTGCATAAACACGACTGCAGTGGCCTCCGTCAACAACTGCGCTTAGTCCTTAAACGAGTAATACAAACCACTTTAGAGTGTGTCAGGTCTTGCAGGCAGAAGGACTCCACCCCTTCCACTTTTTTGAAGATAAAGTGCTTGACGTAGTTAGACTTCGGACCTCGCGTGCAGTTTTGTAACTGGGTCCCAGAGCAGCTGGTTGAACATCTTGATTTCTTTTCAAAAGTGTTTTTCACCGACGAGGCTTATTTTACAAGGGAAAGGGTTGTTCTAAACCAGAAGAGTAGCCATATTTGGGAACATGAACATCCATTTCCCATTGTAGAGAGAGGCTATCAACACAGGTTCGCCATTAAAATATGGGCTGGTATAATTTCCAATTACATCATCGGTCCTCCTTCTGCCCCTATGGTTAAATGGTCAAGTGTACAAACAATTTTTTAAACACGTGCTTTCTATATTCTTGGAAGAAATCCATCTTAATATCTGACATCAAATGTGGATCTGGCACGACGGAGCTCCTTCTCACTTTGACAGGAATGTAAGGAACCATCTGGATAATGTCTTCCCTGGACGTTGTATTGGTCGCGGAGTCAATAGATTTTCAAGGTGAAAATATCTGAATATGGGTTCTTTCGTAGGATAATTACGACTGTGGACTTTGTGTCCTAATTTTACGGTAAGCAAAAGAACCTGAAGCCTGAAAAAGACTCATTTGAGTAAAATTTGTCGAACTTTTCACGCCCATATTTGACTTGCGACATTAATTATCTTATGGGCCTATGATGTAAAACGCCGTGATATAAAAATAATAAAGTAACATGAAGGACAAAATAAGAAGCATATATTTTCATTGATGGCAATTTTGTATTGATTGTAATATTAATAATTGTGTGCAGTGGCGGTTGGTTGGTGGTTAATTTTTATGAATGTGCGCATAAAAATCTTATAGATTATTTCAGTTTAAGAATTTTAGCTTAAGGATTAATATTTTATATGGTGGGAAAACTGGTCATTTTGCAAATGCGAGGAGTAATTCGTGCCAGCGTGAAAGAGAAAGAAGATTAGAAAGCGACATAGAAAGAGTATTGATCAAGATGCTCAGACGTGTACGCCCCCTGCTTCACCATCTAATGCCAAGTTTCCTACATTTGATTTTTCCTTCGTCTCGTCCAAAATTTTGAGCCTCGAATGGATCTAGGAGCTTTGGAAACAAGTTCTGTGAGTTGATGATTAAGCACATTCAGCAGCCAGCATGTTTTATAAGTTACTTAGTTCTGGACGTTTGTATTTAAGTTATTCTAGGTGGCTAACCCGCTTGTCTTGTAAGCCCATGTTTCCCTTAACAGAGATTTAGGCGCTCTCCCCCTACAGGGAAGAATTTGAACCATACTAATTTAGTTACACTTGTTTTCGTATAGATGTCATTTCAGTGGTCCGTGTCAGCGTTTTTCCTCATACTGACATCTGGGAAACCAAGGTAATGCTAGGACGGGAAAATTCGGTAAATTTTGCTTAGATGCCTTTTCATTCAGGCCTAAGGATCTTTTACGAGCTTGAAAATCTTCAGACTCGGGACCCACGGTTTAAAGTCCCTCCCGGAGGACTTGCTCCTTGGATTTTTCCATCCTAAAAAATCCATCGACCCCGGCCGGGTTTGAACCCGCGACCCTCGGGATCAGAGGCAAAGAGCATAACCACTAGTCCACCGCGGCCGACACGAATATAAGTAATAATATATTAACCAAACTTATAATGACAATGTTAATTTTGAGATCGGTATTAACATTACGATTCTGATGTCTTCATTGCATTTATATAATTGAGTAGCCACCGAGAACAAGTTTATACTAGCAAAATGCATGGTAAGATTCTGTTGAGCTATTAAGGGGGGTGATGAGTGAAAAATTGACCATTTGAGATCAAAATTGGCGTTTTTTTTTTTCTTTTTTGTACTAAAAAATAGCCTTTACTCTAATGTATATGTTGGCAAAGTTTCAGAGGCCTATGGCGCTTCTAAGTGTCATAAATTACGTCAGAGTTAAAGGCTGCGCCAGTTAAATATTACCTGCATGCAAATCTTTAAACTTGTTTTTCCACACTTTTATTTTCACTGCATTTTTGTACATTCAAAATTCAATGGAATTCACAAATTTTGTCCTAGAATGTTCACATTTTTACTGCATGTCCTAAAAATAATGGATAACAAAGTATTGCATGAGTTGCATGATTGAAGTAGTATTTTAAGAAATAAAAAATAAAATGTTTGCAATTATTATTGTTTTTTGTAATTCCAGGTTTTTTTCTCCCTTTGTATTCACATTATCAGAATTCTAAAGCATGATTTTTTCTAAATATTTTAGGGATCTTGTAAAAAAATCAGACATTTTACTAAAAAATTATGGAACCCATTTAATTATAATATATGCAAATTTTATGTCACAATAATAAAATGTATGAATAAAACTATAAAATAGTCACCTTATAGGTCCGTCTCCTCAAGTTTCGGGACTAGTCCATCATCAGCAGAACAAAGTAGGTCTATAATATAATAAATAATAATACTGAAGAAAAAAAAATGATTTCGACAATAAAGGCGTATACAAATTAACATGTACAGATTGAAATAAATTTTATAGGCCTATTGGAAAACTAGCAGAAGCCTTAAAGTTAGATTTAAAGAATATTTTAGAGATTTTGTTTACGATGGAGGAAAGTCGAGTTACGCAAAACATATTTCAAACAGGACACCATAAGCATAACATCGATAACGTCCTCACGATATTACATAGAGAAAACGTACCAACGAGGATAAATATTCTGGAGGAGATTACAATTTTAAGAGAAATTGATAACAACCTGATTTTGAATGAGAACGTACCCAGTTCACAAAATCCTTTATACAAAATAATCCCAACTAACTCACTGCTTCAACGAGGGTCAACGAATACAGACCTACTTCGTTCTGCTGATGATGGGACTAGTCCCACAAGGCCTACAGAGTGTTAATACATTTTAAGTTGAGGAGACGGACCTATAAGGTGACTACTTTATAGTTTTATTCACAAATTGTATTATTGTGAGAACAAGTTTGTAACCATATTTTATTTACAAAATTTATTTTTACATATGAAAGGTTCCACTTGCCATTAATAATCCTTTTTGCGCGATAGTGCGTTTTGTCGTACTTACAGCAATGGCGACCATGATTGAAAGTTCAACTTCCTACATTTCAGGACTTCCAACCTAAATAACTATACTGTAATATTACATATTACAACCCACGTGCGGGAAGTAAAACCACTGTCCTTTATGTATATACAAAAATATATAAAAAAAAGTAATGTTAATATACATTATACGAAAGAACTCACTGCATTTTAAATTAATTGAACTTTATTTGAAACAATATTGAAAGTTGACTTAACAAAATTCTATGAAATCTTTTAGACTTTTTAGCTTTACGTCCAATATTATTCTTTTTGAGGGTCCATTTTATGAGATTCTGAGAAAAACAAATAAAAACAGTTTTCTCTTTTGTTAACTGAGATACTGTACTACACTTTTGTGCTTTAATCTTAGGGATAGTGTGCATGATCGTAATGAATTTCATGACTTGATTTTACTTAGAAATAGCTTAAATATCTTATCAAAAATATTTAAGATGAATGGCTGTTGATCTCTTCTGAGACGTGAATGGTTACTGAAGTCAATAATCAATAAAATACGCACCAAAATAGAGTAACTTTATTGATAAAAAATAATTTTCAAAAGTATTTTGTACGCAACACTCAAGCAAAACAGAAAATTATAAATAAAAAAAATATTTCTCATAATTTCAGTAAGAATTCGGGTCTTCTATATTATTTTAACTATGATTACTATTTCCTTCAACTGGTAAAGCGTTCAAATAAACCCCCTAACATATAGAAAATATTTCAGTGATAGGAAGTTTTGGGAAAGATGCATTTTTTTCATAGAGTAATCAAATGTAATAGTTTCCAATTATTATTTTCATTTTTGCCCTTTCACTATAAATCTTCATTTGATTATAAGATGACTTTTCTTCCTTTTGATTTGTTTGTAATGTAAATAAGAGCTCTATGAATAAATTATTTTTTTTACTGAGATTTTCCAAACAAACTGTAAAATACACAGAGGTTTCAAATCAATAATGAAATGTTCTTTTTAGTACATATTTCAACAACTCATATTTCACAGAACATTTAATATTAAGTCAGAAGAAATGTTTACATAAGAATCCATTTCATATGTTTACAAATAATTTAGCCACATTTTTACATTAAGTTCATTGATTTAATTTTTTTCACTTATTTTACCATAATGGCACACTCGATAAGGATATGATCGAATGTGTCTGTCAAATTTGAGAAATGACTTCCCAGCAAAATAGTAGTGGTTTGTGTTTGTTCCTTTCAACTGTAGCACTTATATTTCCATTTGATATGAGGCACTGAAGGCGTTGAACTCTACTGCCTATGATACCGTGGAAAGTAATGCATTGCTCTTCACAAACCACAAGTTAGTTTGATCCAACTCTTGTGTTGTAAATAAATTTACAGTATTTGGTTTGCATGTTTCATTACCCATCACCTTTTTTCTTGAACGTTGTGTTGCAATAAATATATGTAACTAGTCCACAAAAATAAGTATCTTGTACATGTATAGGGGTATATCACATATAGTAATAAAGGAAACGAAAATACATTTCTCTAAATATTTGAATTTATTGAGACTATTTAACCTACGCCCCAAATGGTAGTCAATGGCCAATCACGTTTCAATGAATTTTGTTTTACAACCAATGGCAGTCGTGTTTCAACTCACTCTTTTTCGATTTCTCTTTATCAGCTCCTGCATTTGTGATAAAGAAAGCTCCTCCTTTTTAATATTCTGAACAGGTCAGATCATTATTTTTCTCCAACAAATTCATTGAATATAGTAAATAAGGAACAGATTACTTGGTTTTACTGAGTTGTTTAAATGAATAACCTATAATGTTTATTATATATAGGCTTACATTTTGATGTGTTTAATTATTTCTCCACCAGGATGCATTCTTACTATTTTGCGATCCCATTTGGCAATAAATAAGATGATCAAGTTGCAGTGAAAGAACATAACCTCACATTTCTAATCTGTTTTCGAACATCGCCGATTATTTTAAGTATATAAATATTTTAAAATACCGTTAACTATATTTAATTAATGATTTTTGAGGAAACAGCTTAATTTTATTCGTTAAATAGTCCTAACAAATGCCACTCTTGAATTCCAAATCCACTAGATAAATTCACGAGTCACCAAGTGACTCGATGATATGGAAATCACTCGTGACATTACTTATGATAATGTGATTCCTGTTTTCTTGTATCCACGGCTTTATACTTCCAGTTTATATGCTCCTGACCAAACCCCCTTTTTTTTTTTTTTTTTTTTTTTTTTTTAATTTCTGATCATATTGCGTTTCTAGGATGAAACCTGGCGTTTTCTTGTGATGCTGTTTCTCCTAGGTCCCTTGACATTTCATTACCGTTTATTCCATTCCATTGCCGAAGCATCACTTCACACCTTTATAGCTTCTTTTACGTGCCACACTTCATCTGGGCCTTACAGTGGCACGACTTGTCGGGAGAGGTATATTAACTATGGGTCACAGACATACTTTTTTTTACCACACAGGACATGGAGGGTCTCTTCGAATGAGTGGTCAGCTCAATGTCAGGGCCTCCTCCGAGACACGACAACATTAAAATGAAACCCACAATTCTCACACAAAATTAAAAGTAAAGTGATTCCACAACAGGCCCGGACGCCCTTGGGGTAGTAGGAGGTTAAGGCTCCCACTTTTTCTGGACAATCGGTCCTTTATGTCAGCCGGGTTGTCAGCCCTGCGTGACGGCCGCCTTAACCCCCAGAACAAGCGTCTGGTCCTCCTTTCAGTTAGAGGCTGAGTCGACCCCAGAGCCATAGTGCCGCCAGAGGGTTTGGGTCAGTTTAAAAATCCTGACCCCAACGGGACTTGAACCCTCGACCCTCCGGCTTGTAGCTCAGTGCCTTAACCACTACGCTACGGCGTACGAAATCTAAAATTGCATTCGAAAATATTGTTAAGTAGGTAACGTAGCTACTTTCGAAAAATAAAAAGAAATCGAGAACTAATGTTACCTACATTCAATTTCATAGGATGCAGTACAAATTATTTAACAAAACTTAATTGGTGAACAATACAACAAAATATATATCAGCATTGTACCGTGTGTGGTGGATCGCTGCGCGTGGACATTCACGGAGGAAAAATTAATGTTTTTTATACTCAATATATTCAAATATATTTACTGTTTAAAATTTATGATCGTTCTTGAACTTATATGGTGATACATTTTTTTCTTGATACAGAATCTTTCTAAAATCCCACTTTAAAACAAAAGTGGGCTTATAGACTCACCCCGTCAGTTGTCTCTACCGATAAAATCAGCATTTTTACACTTCTTTAAATTTTGTAATTCGATAAGAATGTTATAGAATTGCAAAGTACTTTATGTTTGTTGGTCTTTTCTGAATAAAAAATTTCGTGAAGCATCGGCCATAAATTGAATTGAGATTTAAAAATTTCTAAAATTGTTCTACAGGGTGTTTCAAAAGTAATGGTCAATAAATCGCACAAAGAAAATACAGGCCAAAAGTAGCTAAAAATCTAAAAAAAAAATGGGTCTGCAAATCATTCATTGTCGAGATATCGCAATAATTCCAGTTGGGAACCAACTATGAACGCTCCTGGATAATTACACTGGTATGTCAAAGTTTGGGATCGACTACCATTTTAACGCATGCGCAAAAACTTCCTTTATCCCTACGTGCACTGTGTCTACAGGCCTCACAAAAAGTTACGAAAGTAAAGGCACCATGGTCAGAGGTTACACCAATGAATAGTGCACTTCATGCATGGCAAAGCGAATAGTAGTGCACTTGAGGCTGCACGATTGTATGAAGAAGCTTTTCCTCGCCGCAGGTAGCCCGACAGGTGTACATTTATCAGGCTGTATCAGCGCCTTAGAGAAATTTGGAGTTTCGCACACCATGTATGAGAAGATAGACCCAGACCCATAACACATGATGTTTTGAGGACAGGGTGTTTGCACAGTGTACATGAATGTCCGAGTACTTCAACAAGGAGGATTGCTACCCAGGAGCGTGTCCTCAGTCATAACAGTGTATGGCGGATTTTACATAGA
This sequence comes from Diploptera punctata, assembly GCA_030220185.1. Classification (NCBI taxonomy): domain Eukaryota; kingdom Metazoa; phylum Arthropoda; class Insecta; order Blattodea; family Blaberidae; genus Diploptera; species Diploptera punctata. The sequence goes on from JASPKZ010000046.1 coordinate 1,943,738, forward strand.
GAATTACTGTATCCGTATCATCTCCAGCGAGTGCAAGCTCTCAACAATGCAGACTTCCCTCCTAAAGAGAATTTATGCCAATGGATGTAAACAGTGTACCCTGAACATTCTGTTTACGGTTGAAGATGGGTTTACCCGTGACGGCATTTTTAACTTCTCTGTCACATTTTGGCCGGTGTCAATTCTAATGCAACACACGTGTCACGACATCAGCAGCATTTTTCGTTGAATGTCCGGAGACCGCATAATTGGACCACATTTCCTACCACTGTACTTCCAGAACTCCTCCATCATCATGATGTTCCACTGAACCAACGCCTGAACATGTGGTTCATGCATGACGGTGCTCCAGCACATTTTCAATACGTGTGCACCGGCGCGGCGTCTAACTCGAAGGTATGGTAGAGGAGGGCCTGTGCCATGGCCTCCAAGGTCACCGGATTTAAATCCCACGGATTTCTGTGTGTGGGAGTCATGTCAAAAGCCTGGTCTACGCTACTGAGGTCAACTCTCTTGAGGAATTACGCTTGTGGATTGAAGCAGCCTTCCATCATTTACAAAATTCTCTAGGACTGCTTTACAGGATTTGCAACTCATTTCAGAGACGTGTTCAATGTTGTATTCAGATACAAATGTACACCATTTTGAACACCTACTTTAAAGTTTAGAGATACTATATGTTCCTAGACACTGATGAACCACAACAGGAAATGTGTTCTATCTCGACAATTGTTGATTTGCGGACCCATGTTCATTGAAGCTTTTTAGCTACTTTTGGTCTATACTTTTCATGTGCGAATCATTGGCCATCACTTCTGAAACATCCTGTATAAACGTGATCTGTATGCAGATACAAATACTCTAATGTGATCATATGAAGATTTAATGTTTATTTACAAATATTAAACTCTACATGTTTTATTAAATAGTTTAGGAAGAGTAATGTTATATAAGTTTGGTATATTTATTGACAATGTGTAATTAATTTAATATATACTTCAGTTCCTCTTTACTTTAATAAGGTTATATATAAATTGAACATAATGATTAGTACATTGATAAATTGAAATGATAGCAAAAGGATATAGGTAAAAGTTAAGTTATATATCAACAACAAAAATTGCATCCAAGCTATGATTTTAATTACAGCTGATCCATATTTAATCTCCAACTTTACAAACGACGTTCTCACATTACTTATGAAAAAGTCTTGACGACAGAATGTTGAATGACACACAGTGACTTGTTTTTAAGGTTATTGAACAGAAGAGGTATGCGAAACGAAGAGCCAACGTTGGGTTTGTATTCTTAGATAAACACTGAGATACTGAGAACCATAATTTGGACAGATTTGAATTATTTTTAGTTTAATGTTCAATTCCCGGTAAAAATAAAAAAAAAATATTCATATATTTTAATTACAATTATATAACCATTTACGGGATATTGTTATTATTTAATGATGTGCCGTGGTGACGTAAAATCTTACTGACGTGACGTTCGTTATAGCCTCTGTGATGGTGAATATTGTGTTCGGTGCTCTTTCCTATCCATTTTACCCCCCCCCCTCCTATTCCCCCTCCTTGACGTCATTCGGCGCGAGTTGTGATGCGACGAGAAGTCTTGTCTAATTAACAGTCATAATCTGAATTTGGTTTCTGTAAGTTCGGCGGGGATCTAAGCGAGTCCCTTGCCAAGGACTAATTCGATTTTGAGTTTTCTAGAAGAGAAAAGCTGTTGGAAGGAAACTGTTTAGTTTGGATGACTGAGGACTTTAAGTATGAGTGTATGTAATATGTTTTCCCTGTTAAGTAATGTCGACGACTGTTTATATTATTTTCTATATATTATGTTTATATTTCATTATTCAATCACGACAGCTAATTATATTGTTTATTTTCTTAATATCAATTACATTAATTTTAGTTAAAATTTTCGTGTCTTTTTGATACAACTTGCTTAACTATGTCAGTGAGTGCTTGAACCTGAGTTTTGCGTGCTATAAAGCATTTTCTCATTCCTCTCATGATAAAAGTAAATTATATCAATAGTAAAGTTAAAGAGATTAATAATAGCTTGAAATATCTATGTTGAGCAATACAGAAGTGGTTACTATCAGAAAAATGAATCTTGTCTGTATTTTGGGCCCGGCTACAGATTCTGCTTAAAAGCTTGCGTGTTACAAGCTACGTTGGAATTAAATTTATTGCACATTATCATTAATCTTTTTTTTTTTGCAAATTCCCCAGGTTGTCTTTCGATATTCCTGGTGTTCTCTCCTGGCATGGCGTACTTGTAACCCACTTCTGAGGTTGGGGCGCCTAGAAGGCGGGTTACTTTGCCCCGATGATATATTGGGTGATGATGATGATGATGACGATAATAGTGGCTCACCAGGAGAGTCCCTAAGATGAATATGAATGATGACGATGATTGCGATGACAATATGATTTCGGGAACCGTTTGGGCCTTAAAAGTTTTCCTGACATTTGTCTTACAGGTGAGGAAAACCCCCCGATAAAAACCTCACCCAGAAAAACTGTCCCGACCGGGATCGAACCCGGGCCCGCTGCGTGACAAGGCAGCACGCTACCTCGAGACCACAGCGATGGACATTATCATTAATCTTAGTGATAGTGTTTTATATATTATATATTATCCAATGATACTAATTGTAATTAGTTTAACCCTACTGAGAAAATAGTACTGCTAAGGTTAGAGATTATATTAATTAATTTAATTTAGTATGTTGAGCAAATTATTATTTATAATTGACCATTATTATGTCAGCCCTCCATGGTATCTTTATCTTGTCGGAGTCGAGTAGCTTGCGTGTTTAAATGACTCCGAGAGTTTTGCTAGCCATAGCATTGCTTGCGAAAGGGTTTTACCAATTTATTTTATTTCTTGAAAATTGCTCCTCAATTCATATATTTTGTTTTCCCTCTACCTTTGACTAAAACTTTGAAAAGTAGACTATATATTCTATTTGTATTATTTCAGTAACTGAACTGCATCCGAGAACGAAAACTGGCTCATTCGGGTGTCAATACTGTGTACCAAATTTATTTGTAAATAAAATGTATTCTTATTCTTGAAAAAAAAAATTCTACACACTGAGAAATTTAGTAATGCAGTCATTCTTTCAGATTCCATGTATGTAAAATAAAGCCATAGGATTCCACATCGGGAGTAAGTTCAAGATTGCCACAGAATCATAAACATGCTACATTACATCAATAAAACGTTAGCATTACAGTGGATTCCAGGATTTTGACAAATCTGGGATAATGACCAGACAGTCTCCTTAGCTAAGAAGTGAGCAAGGTTACTCCTCAAATTAAAAAATCAAACATCTTGTCAATCTAGTAAGCTATTAATAAACTATTTAAAGCGATCGAAGCCAGGACAAAAGTAAAACAATGGAACCTGCATGGCCACAGAAGGCACGAGTCGCGCAATTTCGACACAACACTGGGAACGAACTCCTGCAGAAACACACCACTCCGGAATGATAAAAAAAGTAAAGTGATCCCACAACAGACCCGGAGGCCCTTGGGGTAGTAGGAGGTTAAGGCTCCCACTTTTTCTAGACAATCGGCACTTTATGTCAGCCGGGTTGTCAGCCCTGCGTGACGGCCGCCTTTACCCCCAGAACAAGCGTCTGGTACTCATTTCCATTAGAGGCTGAGTCGACCCCAGGGCCATAGTGCCGCCAGAGGGTTTGGGTCAGTTTAAAAATCCTGACCCCAACGGGACTTGAACCCTCGACCCTGCGGCTTGTAGCTCAGTGCCTTAACCACTACGCTACGGCGTGCCCCCACTCCGGAATGGTACCAACTACTATTTGTGATCTCTGCAGTGAGGAAGAAGAGATGGACAGACACCACCTTCATCACTGCAGTTTAGTATGTCTTTTAGTTCCTGAATTAATTTCAATAGCTTAAGTACCGTAATGAGTAATAAACCAATGAACAAATTTAATTTGCCGCTTCCGCTACACTAGCGGTCAATTCAACGAAATTTATAAATTTCCGCTGCATCGGTAGCTATAATTGATATAACACTTTTCCAAAGCATTTGGCCGCTGAATGTGCCAATTTTTTTCAATGCGTCAGAAATAAAAATCCTAGACGCGCACTCGTTTGAATGCTATGTAATGTATTGTGAAAAAATGTTGGTATTTTGGTTGTTCAGAAATGTCTAATTTGTATTTATTATTTTATATTAGAATTCCAGTTTCTTAGATAATAGATAGACTGCAATGGTTGGCAATTACCCAAGAATCGCTCCTGGTTTGTTATATTTTTTTTTTCTGATTTTAACGTTCTCAATTTGCTTAGGCCCCTATCATATTATTTTTTATTAGGAATATTCCACAGTACAGTGTTTCTCATTCAACCCAAAGTAATTCGTTGCCAGAGGTTCCAGTCTAAAGCATCCTCTTCCCTCAAATTTCTAGCTTCCATACTTCTCCTCACTCCATACATCCAACGTTCTCTAGGTCTGCTCTTCTACTTCTTCCATTAGCTTTCCAATTAAGGATCTTCTTAGGTATTCTATCTACTCACAATTTTACCATATTATTATTATTATTATTATTATTATTATTATTATTATTATTATTATTATTATTATTATTATTATTATTATTATTATTATTATTATTATTATTATGTCCGCCGCTGTGGTCTCGAGGTAGCGTGCTCCCTTGTCATGCAGCGGGCCCGGGTTCGATCCCCGGTTGGGGCAGTTTTTCTGGTTGAGGTTTTTATCGGGATTTTTCCTCACCTGTCAGACAAATGTCAGGAAAACTTTAAGGCCCAAACGGTCCCCGAAAATATCATATGGCCATCATCCTTGTCATTATCATCATCATCATCATCATCATCCTTCACCAGTGTGGAAAGAAGCAACGGGAAGACTACCACACCACACAATTCCCTAGTAAAGCTGCAAGCATAGCAGTGAAGGACCTGCCTTCGGGCAGAATTACTATGGATGGATTATTAGTATTATTATTATTATTAGTAGTAGTAGTAGTAGTAGTAATAGTATTAGTATTATTATTATTATTATTATTATTATTATAACTTTTGTTATTTTTGTTGTTGAACAACTAGATAAGCATATATAATTATACTATCCAATACATTAAAAAAAAGTTTATATGATGATTCTGTATTTTCATAGCTACACGTGCAATTTTATAATAGGGCTATGCTGTGTGAATTGTAGGCCTACGCTTGACCAAAATACATTTTCGTATATAAGTAGTTCAACAGCTACAGAATTTTAAATAACTAGTAATATTGGACATTGAAAATGTCAAGTAAATATAGTAAAGAAATTCATTATATAATTAAAATTGACAGTTAATAACAATTGAGAGACATTTTGAAGTAGTGACTGATGAACAGATACGCAAATGCAGAAAACTATATATAACAGTGATCTAAATGATCCTCATGGAAACCAAATATAATAAGAAAAGTTAAGTCTCGTAGACCGCGATGGGCAGGATATGTGTCACGAATGGGGAGTGAAAGAGGGACACGGAAATTCTTGCAGATATACTAGAGGGAAAACGCATAGTAAGTATGCCAAGAATAAGATGGGAGAATAATATGAGCAATGATATACAGGGGATGATTGAAAAACATTATTCCAGGATAGGGATTGTGGAGAGCTTATGTCCCCGCGGCCATAAATCCACAGATTCAATAGTGCTAGTGAGTTAGTTAATTTTGGTGTCATATCTATCCGATAGAATCCGTTAGATCTTGGAATGAAGAATAGACGAAAAAAGGATGGGAAGTCCTAAATAGGGTTGGATGGATGGAGTGAAGAAGTAAGAGTGAATTGGGACTTTAAATGAGAATATTCAGGATCGCTACAAATGGAGAAGACGGAAAATCATTGTATTGTGGATAAATTCCAATAAAAATTATAAGTTAAAAAAAAGTTTTGAAAATAATTAAAACTCGAATTTTTAAAATAAATTATATAATTAATATCTTCCAATTATTTCGAGTACGGTATTTGAGAATAAAGTTCTTAGGAAAAGTTTTTTTAACCAAAGAGAGGTGAGCAGTCACGCAAATGGAGAAGACTAAATAACAGTGAGCTACATGATCTTTGAAGGAAATCAGATAATATTAAGAACAGTTAAGTTTCGTAGACTGCGATGGGCAGGACATGTGGCACGAATGGGGAATGAAAGCGGGGCATGGAATCTTCTTGTAGAAAAAACAGAAAGAAAATGCCCAGTTGTAGACCAAGAATGAGGTGGGAGAATAACATTTACCATGATTTGAGGGAAATAGATTATATAGGGGGACAATTTGATAACATTAACTCAGGATATGAGCATGTGGAAAACTTGTGCCCACACGGCCATGACTCTACGGATTTGATAGTGCCAGTGAGTTAGACAGACATAAAGAAGATTTCAAGATAAAATAAAATATTTTTCCTACAATCAATTTTAAACACATTAAACTATATTCAATTCCATTTGATTACATGCTTACGTTGCGAAGAATTTGGACATACTTTTTTTTTCAAATATTTATTCCAAAACTTCTTATTCTTAATATATGCAACGTCAAAAAATTAAAATATAATGGTTTTCAACTAAGCTCTCCATTCATAACGCATCCATGAGGTGGAGTTTTGAATATGATACATGGGTATAACCTCATGACGAATACACGATAAATTTATTTTTAGCAACCAGTATTTGGATTCAACATGGCTGGCCACCCGCACTATAAGCTACACATGATACATACAAATCAGGACATGTCAGACAGACAGACAATGGTTTGTCAAAAAACAAGAAGCAAACTGAGAAATAAAACTTCCCACAACTTTTAAACTGGACATTGTTATTCAGCGCCCAAACGTTTCGCCGCTTCGGTCTTTCATCTCGAGTGCATAAATAGAGAGACGTGACGAGAAAACCTTATGTTACCTGTCCACAAGAATCGATCTGTAACGGACGTACCAGCATCCTCTCCTTTACATGTGAGTCATAACTGTTCCATTTTCCGAACTTAAATTAATATAATTTAAATAATATTATTAACATAGATTTTTGGAGGTCATCGACAAGAATTTCAAGACGGGATAAAATCAGAAAGAGCACAATAAAGGAAATTATGCAAGTTGAAAAAAAATAGAAAAAATGTAAGAAATAGTTTGAAATGAATCTCTTAAGGTAGTCAAATGCCTCGCCATCTAATTAGTGACGCGCATGAATGGATACGAGATTTCCCCTGTCCCTATCTAATTAGAGTCAGAATGGAAGAAGATATATTACCAAAGAAGATAATCGATTGGAAGGCTAATGGAAGAAGTGGAAGAGGCAAACATAGAGAACGTTGGATAGATGAAGTGACAACTATGGAAGCTAGAGATTTGAGGGAAGAAGATGCTTTAGACAGAAACTTCTAGCTACAAATCACTTTAGGTTGAAAGAGAACCACTGTATTGTGGAATATTGGCAATAAAAAAATTATTAGATTAGTAATGGACGAAAAGTAACTCCAAGTATGTGATGTTCCGCCGTGATCGAGGTACGCTCTATAGCAGGTTATATAAAGGATAACTGGGTAATTAACTCATTAACATTAACGAACCTGGACAATCATTTTCACGCCTACATAACCACTCCATACATCTCTACGATGTTCAACAATTCCCCAGAACATTTCACCTCTCTCATATCATGATAAATGTTATTCTCCCATCTCATTACTACTGTGCGCATTCCCTCTAATTTTCCCCACAATATTTTTCTATGTCCCTCTTTCATTCCTCGTTTGTATCACATGTCCTGGCCTACGCAATCTATGGACTTGTTTCATATGGTTTCCCATAAAGATAATGTAGCTCTCTGTTATAGGCTATCCTCATCTCAATTCACCTATTTGGTCCAAAAATGTTCCTAAGAACTTTATTCTCAAATACTATTGTACAGCTGGCTTAACTTGGCAGGGAGAGAGAGAGAGAGAGAGAGAGAGAGAGAGAGAGAGAGAGAGAGAGAGAGAGAGAGAGAGAGAGAGAGAGAGAGAGAGAGAGAGAGAGAAATGGAGATACAAGGGTAGATCGTTGACCGCTTTACTCAGATACAAAAGAAAGAACCCACCCTGTTGTCAGTTTTCCTCTTCCCCCTTGTCCCTATTTACATCTGGTGAAGAAATCCCGACAACACTGCTGCGGGTGAAGGAGGTGAGTACAGTTGTCTCATTCTACAAATGTCTCGTAAAGTTAAACCAGAGAGACTATAGTAAATATTTTCCCATTTTCTCCTCCCAATGTAAGAGAGCATGTTTCGATCTATATGACTGAATGAATCGCCAATACATATAAATTCCACCGCTGTGGTCTCGAGATAGCGTACTGCCTTTTCACGTAGCAAGCCTGGATTCGATTCTCCAGGCTCCTGCGTGAGGTTTTTTCGGGGTTTTTCCTCACCTGCAAGACAAATGTCAGGAAGCTTAAGGGCCCAAGGGTCCCAGAAAACCATCCAGCCATCATCATCATCATATCATCCATCACTAGTGTGGAAAGCAACGGGAAGCTACCACACCTATAATTCCCTAATAAAACTGCAAAACATGACATGGAAATGCTATGATTGCAGTGAAAGACCTGCCCTCTGGCAGAATTACTATGGATGTATATGACATGAAAATAAAAATAAATAAATACCTGAGTCGGGATTTGAACTCGAATTTCTAAACTCTGTACGTTTTGCGCTCTAACCAACTGAGCTACTCAGGAATCCTAATACAAACATTTATTTTTCTTATATATTCGTATAGTATTCTCAATTTACACGAAAGGTAGCGGGATATCATTCCAACTGCCATCTTGTAGCCACCATAACAAGTAATCATATATATATATATATATATATATATATATATATATATATATATACACTGCTCAAAAAAATTAGGGGATATTGTAGAATTACCTATTAAGACTATGTTTTTTGGAATAGTATTAGATGCAATCATTTTCTATTACTCCAGGATAATGTAAACAAGAGTTTGAAGTTGTTACGTAACCTTGGTACCACACCAGAGGGCAGTGTCTGTACTGTTGAGGTGAAAGGGTGGTGTGGGGGTGAATGTTTTGTTGCTGTTTATAGATCCAGTCCAGTTTTCAGTTAGTGAATGACTTACCTTAGGGATAGTAATGCCTCGACAACGTGATTTACCTGAACCAATGGCTTGGACGGCCATAGGAAGGATGGAAGCTGGACAGACACAACAAGAGGTGGCACAAGCCATTGGGGTGTCTCAAAGCGTGATTTCCAGTCTTTGGAATCGTTTTCAAAGAACAGATACTGTTCACAGAAGAGCCGGACAAGGTCGACCATGGGCAACAACAGCAAGGGATGACCGTTATCTCATGTTAACAGCCCGTCGGAATAGACAGCAGAATGCAACTCAACTGCGAAATACACTTCAAACAGCAACAGGACGCAGGGTGTCAACTCAAACTGTCCGTAATCGACTGCATGGAAGTGGTCTCTATTCCCCTAGGGCCATAGTGTGTACCAGGTTAACTCCACAAACCGTAGAGATCGCAGAAACTGGGCGGAGGAACATCGTGGGTGGAGGCATGCCGAATGGAGATCAGTTATTTTTTCTGGTGAGTCCCGATTCAACGTGGAATGTGATAGTCGGCGTGTATTCATCTGGAGGGAAAAAGGGACACGAAACAATCCAGCTTTTGTACGTGAAAGATCCCCATATGGTGGCGGTGGATTGATGGTGTGGGCAGGAGTCAGTAGTGGTGGACGTACGGACCTCTACGTCATCCAAGGTGGTACTTTGACTGCGGTAAAGTATAGAGATGAGATTATCCGACCTTTTGTCGTGCCTTATGCTGGTGCCATAGGTGATTCTTTTCTTTTTATGGACGATAATGCACGACCCCACAGAGCTGGCTTGGTGGACGACATGCTGGAAGTGGAGGGTATCGAGCGTATGCAATGGCCAGCTTCCTCCCCGGACTTAAATCCGATTGAGCATATGTGGGATGCATTAGGCAGGCGCATTGCAGGCAGACCAGCACCTCCCACAACTGTTCCAGAGCTGCACATTGCTCTTATGGAAGAGTGGCCACGTATATCCCAAGAACTCATTGCTAACCTCATTGCATCAATGCCACACAGGTGTGAGGCAGTGCTGGCCATTCGAGGAGACCATACACCATACTAAAGAAACATTTTCACCTATATTAATGCTGCTTTGTTTGTTTGCCATATTCCTAATCAGGATCTCTTTGACATCTGGTGTGGTACAGAGGTTACGTAATGACTTCAAACTCTTGTTTACATTCTTTTGGAGTAATAGAAAGAGATTGCATCTAATACTGTTCCTAAAAACATAGTCTTAATAGGTTATTCTACAATATCCCCTTTTTTTTTTGACAGTGTAGTTTAATTTTTAAATACGAAAGTTGAGACAAAAATATTATAATGCATAATTTCATACATTACAAGATAATTACAGGCAATGTTTCTAAGATAAGAGGAAGCACTGAAATATGAACTAAAACTTCAATGTAAAAATACATTCTACATGTATTATTTCTGTAATTGAACTGCACCCAAGCACCAGCATTTGCTCAATCGGGTGTCAGTACTGTGTAGGCCTACAACATTTATTTGTGAATATAATTTATTCTTATTCTTATATGCAGACCTAATCACTGTTAATATATCAAAATCATACATATGAAGAAATTAAATACCACTTAAGCAGCAAATTTGTTCAATGTTTCTTGACTACTCGGCTTTTGTCCAAGAAAAAAAAATCGACTATTTTTTGCTTAGGATACACTACGTTACTATATTGGTGTAAAGTATGGTCTCTTGCATTACGAAAAAAAGCTAAACGTATTCGAAAATGAATCCTAAGACTAATATTCGTTCAAATAAAGGATGGGAATAGAGAATGGAGAAAGCTCTACAATAAGGGAATTTATAATGTATATCGTTGTCCTAATATTGGCAGGGTTATTAAGTCTAGGAGATTAAGATGGCCAAGTCATTTATTTTGAGAAGAATCTAATATATAAAAATGTTTGTTTGTTTGTTTGTTTGTTTGTTTGTTTGTTTGTTCGTACTTTACGCGCGGCCATACCGTTGATCCGATTGTGATGGGGATTTTTGCAAAATATTCAGGAGATTCCCGGGATGAACATAGTCTATAATAGAGTTGTGGTACTCAACTCCTACACCCTTAAAAATTGCCCTTTGTAGTGGAAAACGTGAAAAAATAGCTATTTGGACTCTTAAATGGCTTACGTTGCCTAAACCATAACAAATACACAAAATTAATGTACACAGAATTGAATATCTCAAAAAACTCTACAGAAAAGTCCGCAACAGCATATGTTTATATTTTAAGAATAACTCACAATAACCATTTTTGTCTTTCATTGATGCCAAAAAGATCAGGATAAGTAGATTCCCGGGCAAGCATAGCAGCGCACGGTGGGTATTATTTTATGGATAACTCAAAATAACGAATTTTGTCTTTCAGCTCATTTATGGCAGGCACATCGGGATGCGTAGATTCCCGGGCAACGCCGAGTAATCGACACGGGTATCTAAAAATAATAACGACATAAGTTTAAATTTATTTTTCTTTTTACTTATTCAACTAAATGCAAAAACACATTATCATTTATTTAGATGTAGCAGCGAACGCCGGGTATTAGCTAGTACTGTATAAATTCTATGATTTTTTATTGGAAAACTTTCAGGGTGAAACCCACTAAGAAGGCCTAGGTGTAAGTGGGAGGATAATATTCGGATACTGAATAGCAGAGATATCAATTGGATTCAATTGGCTGAGGATAGGAATCAGTGGAGGGCCTAACTGAATACAGCATTTAACTCTAAAAATCATAAAATGCAATAAAGACAATACAAAAATTGAACATGGTTGTCGACATTTCGAATAGCTGCTTTAAACTAAGAAACAGTATATACGGTATTGGAGAGAAGGCCTACATAGTGTACTAGCCAGTTCAGAGTTTAATAAACAAGTACAGGCTAAGTTTTGCCCTTGGTTTATTTCATTGCTCATATATTTTTTGTTGTTTGTACTGCAGTTTATGATTTTTATGGTACCTACTTCAGGTGATGAATAGCGATTATTATTTTATTTTTCTTATTAGTATCTCAGAACTGATATTTCACGTTCTAACACATATTCTGTAATAAGTCAGCAAGACCATGGGTTCTTTATATCAAAACAATGGACTTCGCTAAACAACCTGGAAAAGTTTGTCTGTAGAGTTATCTTCAACTCTCTGTGAGTGTATATATATATATATATATATATATATATATATATATATATATATATGAAAGTCGGATAATGTGGGCCCTTCTGTTTGAGTGGACCCTGTTAATATCTTATTTAATTGGTGCTGCCCTCGAACAGAAAATATTTTAACTTCTTCCCCACATCAACTTTGACGAGTTCAAAGCCAGTTTCTTTTATTCTTTGTGCGACGAAGGGTTTATTTGTGATATTTATGAAAATGACCACTTTAAAACTTTTTCAAGCTAAGAATCAATTCTTAATTTCTGCTATTGAATATTACAAATGTTGAAAAAAACTCCTAGATAATTATATTATGTAGATGCTGTTTTAATATACTGACGGGTTTAGTTAGATATTATGTGACATCGTGGCTGTATAAAATAATTAAACATAAGAAAGAAATTCACTTTACACGAATACGTATATTTTATCAATGATGATGTAAAAACCATTCACTTAATTAATTTTATTTAATATCCTTGTAATTTTACTAAACCCAAAGGCCGTGCTTTCTGCAGTTCAATGACGTGTAAATGTTATAATCAACAATAATTTTTCAAAACATTAAATAAATATCAACGCTTTTTAATTATGATCAGTCATAAATATTTTCAGAATAATCTGTGCCTGTCTGTATAAATTAATAGAGTAAATAAACTTAAAAATGGACTAAAACCTAAGGTGGACTTGTGCATGTCTGTATAAATTAATAGAATAAATAAACTTAAAAAATAGACTAAAAGCTAAGGTGTCCATTTTATCCGAATATGGAGGTTAAAGTGGACCTTTCTTGTAATGTAAAAAATGTTTATAAATTATGAAGATGTTTCCATATTTGAATAAAATAAAAATGCTATTTCAATGATAATCACTGTAATTAAACAAAATCCAAATCCCTTAATTAAAGGAAGAAAAACAAATTCAAAACAGGGGTCCAAATTACGCAAAGTTCCTCTATATATTTTTTTCAGTTAATTCTTGAATTTTAATCTAAAATAGTAATAGCCACATTAAAATGACAATTTAGCCCACTCCTGTATTAGAGAAAATAGATTAGATTAGAACTTCGTAAGGACTCGGATTATTATTCACGTAAAATAGCAACATTTTATAATATAATCGCATTATAGAACCCATCTTTGTTTGTTGTTTTGAATAAATGGAAATTAAATATATTCTACCCACCTGTGTTCCAAACAAAAGTTTAACTAGATACATACCTACTTATTTTTGTGCTTAATGGGTTTCTAGGGAGCCAAATACATATCAAGTTTTGGGGTTTAAAATGGGGGGATTTTTTGGGGGACTTGAATTGAGATTTTGTCAACTATCATTTCATTAGATCTGTTGAAATGAGATACCTTCGGAGGACTGCAGGATGCACACTACTAGATCACAAAAAAAAATACATTTTACAAGAATTACACATGGAACCTTTAGAAAACAAAATTTGTAATTATAAGTCAAGATGGATGCAACATGTTCATCGAATAGAAGATCACAGGATACCCAAACAAATGTTGAGATATCAACCTGCAGGAAGAAGAAGACCAGGACGCCCACTCAAAAGACTTCTGGATGGTGTTTCTCTTGAGACCGAAACAGGTCAACAAATGACCTAAATTCGTGAATGTCCTATGATGATGATGATAAATTCATTTTCATATTTAATGGGTTCATAGGAGTCAAGTGGTTAAGGCAAGAATCCTTGGCGCGCTGAGCTACGGGACTTGCGATGGTTCGAGTCTTTATGGGGGAAGAAATTTTCTCATGGAATTTCGGCCAGTATAGGACCGGTACCCACCCAGCATCGTGAGGCATTTGGGTAGCTAGAACAAGTAGCGACTCCAGGTTGAGAAGATCAGCTATAACGGCTGGGGGACTCGACATGCTGATCACGTATCACCCCTACACTGGTTAGATGATCGTCTAACTCTGTGATTAGCACTTGTGGATGTGAGGCCAGCAGCCGGCTGGTGGGCCAAGGGTCTTCTAGTCTGTCGCGCTTGGGGAGTATAGGAGTCAAAATAACACATTTTAAAGAAACAAATAACATTTATTTTTATGGGGAGCCTTTTAAGGGAGTTTTATACAAGGTATCTTATATAACATATTTGGTCTCAACCAAGTTTTTTGCCCTTTAATCGATACTGGCATCTAAAGACTGCATTTGGAAACTAAAAAAAAAAAAAAACTTGGATCTCTGAAGATATCGAATATAGTACTGGACACAGTGACTTGGAGTTATTCCCGAAGCGAGAAAAAAACCAAAGGTATCATATGTGATACCTAAGAATGCATTTGGCTACGATGTAATGTAGTCTATTATTGTGTTCCTAGTTTCAACACATCAGGCATTTACATAGACTCATTTTACCATATTCTGGGCTGGACCCAGAGTCTCAACGAAGGCTACAACCCTCCCTTTGGCACTATAACTAACTCACTGGCACTATCGAACCCATAGGTTCATGGCCGCGGGGACATAAGCTCTCCATACATCCCTATCCTGAGCTAATGTTTTCCAATCATTTCCTGTATAACATATTTCCCTCAAATCATAGTTAATGTTATTCTCCCACCTCATTCTTGGTCTACCAACTGGGCGTTTCCCTCTGGTTTTCCTACAAGAAGCTTCCATGCAAGTCTTTCATTCCCCATTCGTGCCACATGTCCTGCCCATCGTAGTCTACGAGACTTGACTATTCTTATTATATCTGGCTTCCTATAATGTTCATGTAGTTCATTGTTATGTAAGTCTTCTCCATTCACCTGTCTGTTCATCTCTCTTTGGTCCAAATATTTTCCTAAGAACTTTATTCTGAAATACTACCTTTGGCACTATTCTGCCCTAATTTGTTACATGGGCTCAGAGTCGTGAGGAAGTACAGAAATGTGCCTCCCCTGGATCATCAGAGCCACATGATTTAAACACCTGTGATCTGTCAGATCAGAGTATTTTTCCTAGAGATCAGAGGTATGGAATGAATGAGGGAATAAATGAAGATAAAATTATATAATAGGGGATGAAAGAAGTGGAGAGTATTGTTGGGGTAAAAATTGCGAAACGGGAAAACCCCTAAAAATCCCGGTATATCCCACCACAAATGTTCCTGTGAAACAGCCAGGATTGGAATCTGGGAACCAGTCGATACAGCAGCGTGCGCTATTGAAGCGTCCACTGAGACGGGTACTCCTGTATATTAAATGTCACTTTGTAATTATCATTACGCAGAATATGTAGTAGGCTATGTGTTCTATTGGACATATGCGTAAAGGAATACCTAGAACCGTGAGTCATCTTCCATGTCGTTCTGTATCTGCTTTATTCCTAATTTCTCATACAGACTGATGTGATGAGTTTCTAACAAACTTTGAGGTGTTATAAGTGATGTCAAACAAATCAAAATTTATGATGATCTTGAAAAAAGATTTTCGGGCTGTAGGCCGTGGTCTTGAAGTTCCCCGACTTTTGCCAGGGACTGCGTCCGGCATCCCCAGTCTCTGGCGAAACGTCGGGGAACTTCAAGCCTCAAGACCATGGCCTAGAGCCCGAAAATCTTCTTCAAGATCATCATGATAACTCCGACCGTGAAAGCCTAAGTCAATACAAAAACAAAGTTTGTTCATCAACCCTGTCTGACGTCATTCCAGTTCAAAGCTACATATTCCTCAAAACAAGTTCACCCATGATCATTTTTAATTATATTTTTCCTCTCCTTTTGCAGTTCGAGATATTCCGAACAAGGTAATAAATATTGTTTAATTGAGATATGTCATTAAATCTATTATTTATAACTCAAGTACATTTAGTCATGCCGTGTACTTTACAGTTACGTCGTCATTATTTTTTCGATGCGTATGGAATGGAAGCAAGTCGTCTGTCTGTAAAGTCTCATGTACATAACCCGTCCCAACTTAGAATTACAGTTAGTATAATCATTTATCTTTGTCACAGATGTGTTTAAAAATGATGTCCTTGACCGTTATTCTGTGTCAATACACGGTCATGGAAATTATAATCAATCCTCCGTCCATAAATAAACACATATATAGGTCTACATACCATATTGATCAATTGTACCATCGCGTTATTCAGAATCAAATTACAAAAATTTACTTGAATTATACTGTCAGGTAACTGCAATTAATGAAAATCTGTCACTTTCTTCCATTTTAATATAAATAACAATTTTAAAAAATATTATTAATACTTATGAATTTTAACTTCCTTAAAATAGGCCTATGTCACAAATGTATGGAGGTACAAGGATATAATTTTCAACATCTTCTTTGACAAAGGTAGTTAATTCTAACTGTGATTAAAGTGTTATTGAAGTGAGAGGTTATGTTCATGTGACTTCCCCGCAGACAATTTGTTTCCTGACAGAGGCGGGGGCCGCGTGTTATTATTATATCACAAAACATATGGCATTATATATACATCATATTTATTATCCTGGTAGATGGATAGGAGGATGAAGAGGACTCCTGTATGATTACCCGTTCTTCACACTTCACGCCAATTAATCACTTTATTTAGGGTCATGTAGAAACATTTAATATGGAATGAACAATAATGCTAATTACTTTAATTATGTCATAATTGTTTTAGGGAATCCAAAATTTATACAGTATTAAAGTTTTATTCTTGTTTAATTGCTTACTTTTGAGGAATGATGCTTGAATATTAAGTTTTGTAATATGAAGTTATATATATAATATTTAGATTGTATAAAATACAGTTTGAAATATAATTTATTACTTTATTTTGCAACTTAATGCAAGATGGTTTTCTCAGCTATAAGCATTTTGCATTGGGTGGATTTCTCAACCGAAGTCTAAACCACGACCGTGGTTTTCCGATTATTTATTGTTCCCATAACACCTACAAAAGACTGAAAATTCACAGAAATTGTTATGAAACCATAGACATGATTCATACATTTGTTTTAGGAATTAACAGCCGTAGATTTTAAGTTTTAATGGTTGTTATGGAAACAATAAAAAATAAGAAAACCAGGGCCGCGGTTTAGACTTCGGTTGAGAAATCCACCCATTGTGTTCAAATTTTCTTTCATCTACTTTAAACGTAGCGTCGTACAGTTTTTTCGTATGCATCGTTTTATGCTGATCTTACTACTGATAGACCTATTGTAAACACTGAACTGATAAGCAGAGCATGGACTTTGATGTCATAACATATTTTATTTGGGGCATCCTAGAAATTGCAACCTCCACATAAATCCTGATCTTGGTGCTCGGTTTACATAAATATATGCTTATTAGGTCATTTCTTGTCAAGTTTAGGCTATGTTGTATTTTTAGGTTATTTTGTTACTTTTGCGGCATTATTTTGTCTTTTTCATTACATTTACTTAATCGTTTGACCTTTTTCATTGTTTTCGATTGAATACTTATTTATTGGTTTTCATTCATTCATTTTGAGAATTTTCCTCATCATTGAGGGTTTTCTCCAACCAATCTTAGTAATTAACGTGAATTAAAAAAAAGATAAATATAAATTACTACAGACTTATAGATTATCAGTTTGCTACAAACATTCACAAATTTCTCTTAATTAACGTTCTCCATCGTTCTCTGTCCTCTGTGTCTTCATCTGTTACACCAAATTTCCTCATTGAATTTTGAATGTAGTTCTTACAGGTTGTTCTTGGTATTCCTTTTCTGTTCCTTCTTTCAATTTTCGACAGCCTTTGGTAGTCTTTCATCCTGCATTCTTCTTAAGTGTCCATACCATTTTAGTCTTCTGTTATGGCCCTTTAAATCTAGCCATAGTATATCCTTTATTTGGAGTTTGTAGACCAAGATAATTTAATTAGGCTTATTAACCTACATATGGCATGGGTGGCATGTGGTCGGCATATCGAACCAATGAGACATCTAGTAGGCAACTGAAGTATTCCTTGGATGATGGAAGTCGGTAAATTTTGCTAAGATGCTTCTTTTTTCAGGCTTAAGGTTTTTTACGAGTCTGAAAAATCTTCTTGTCGATCGCTGTGGCAATCGGTAGAGTCCCTGCCTTCCACTCCGGCGACCTGGGTTCGATTCCCGACGGGGTAAGGGATTTTTAAAATCTCAACCTTGGGACTGGGTGTGTGTCGTGTCTTAGTTGTACCCATTGGGTTTAATTCCTCTTTAAAAAATCTTCAGACTCGGGACCCACATCTTGAAGTTCTTCTCGGAAGACTTGTTCCCTGGATTTTTTCATCCTAAAAAAAATCCCTTTTCCCTCGGGACTAGAGGCAAGGAACATAACTATACCCTCGCGCCCGACCTTCGATTGAATATATTAATATATTTTACTTTGTACATTTTCGGAAATATGTAATAAGCACTGCACTCGAATATCCGAAGTAGGCCTATAATTCGGCTAACGAACTATCTAGATACCTTAAGAGCATTCTTGAAAAAATATAATATAGCCTATTTTTGAAATGGGTAAATATTGTCACTGAGGGGATTGTTTTATATGTGGAAGTGGCAGCTTTTAGTGCAGGTGTAATGATAGAGCTAAAATTAATACTTCAGTCTGCTTGTGAGTGCTTCTGTGCGAAAATAAATTGACGTCATTCAAATAGACTATTCAATCATATTGTTTGTATGAATTGCAAGTGTAAATTTTCACATCATTGTAGTCTATTAGAGGTCCGTGGGCCTAGTAAATTTACACTTTTTTACATGAGTACATACATTTGAGATTTGCGTGTCTTTTTAAAGTTTTCAAATAATTTTACGACTTTTTTTCGTAATTTTATCTGTCATTTTTCAATTTTTAGGACATCAAAATCCTGGCCCTCCTGATAAGTATGGATAGGGTGTGGGACGACTTAAGACCGTGACAAGGTTTGTAACGGTTCGACCATATTTAATGTCAGTGCATTCAAGCCATCCCCAACCGGTACCACGTAAAACAGATCACTTGAACCAATAGCAACTGCGTCATTACTGGTAAAACATATTGCACAATCTACTTCAGTTTCCATAGTAACCAGACTGTTGTAAAGAAGCCTTAGTTTGTTTAATTTCGAAGTTTGTTCTCAAAGTTTGCTTAAAACACGATACAGTGTATGCATAGGTATTTTCATATTTAACTGATCCCGGTCCCCATCCCTGCTTATAAGGAAATTGTAATATGGTCACAATGAACGTATTCGTTTAATTTACATTATTCGCAAATACGTATGACATATTACCCTGTCTCTTAGATCTTTAAACTGGAATAAGCTAAAAGCAGGCAGAGAAAAATATGCCTTGTCTTTGTTTATCATCATCATCATCATCATCATCCAGGGATTAAGTCTGTGGCTCGTTCCGGTTTCATGAAAGTTAGAATTGTTAAAATTGTTCAGACCATCTTCTTTGTGGGCATCCAACATTTCTCCTTCCGTGCGGTTTATAATTTAGCAATAATTTTGGAAATCTTCCTTCTGGTATTCTATCAATACGTTATTTCCAGTCGTTCCTATGTTTAATTGTTCGGTCTGTAAGTTTGAAAATATTTAGTTCCGTTCTTAAATATTTTCTTTTCTTTCCAACAGAGTATACCCTGCTATATTTCTTAAAAATCTCATTTCAGCTGCTTCCAATCTTTGTTCTTGTTTTTTAGTGATCGTCCAACATTCTGATCCATACATCAATACAGGAGCAAAAATTACTTTATAAAATTTAATTTTTGTTTCTTTTCTTGTGTTTTAAGGGTTCGTTTAATAGTGCCACACATTAGATTAAATTTATTTTTGTTATTAATATCTTCAATTTTAACATATGATAATTTGAATCCTAATACTTAAAACTGTTCACTTGCTCTAAAATCTTTATTTCTAATGCCTCCTGCATTCCAAGTTCCAATTTTCACTATTTCAGATATACCTTAGTCTTTATTTCTATTTCTTGCTTTAGTTGTCTTCATATGATGGGTCCGGTTGCTTTAATGAGAACATTTAGTAATCTACGAGTAGATTATCGCCTGAAGGTGTTACTGGCACCTCGCAGGTCTTTGTTTATCATATTCTAAATCCTTCTGTTCCAAGTAACTTGTATCTTACTACTCACTACAACATAAACACCCGAAGAATCTATGTAATTAGTAATGATAATGACACTCCGCTCTATTAGCCATATTTCTTTAAGTTATAGTTACTTACTTACTCGCTGGCACTATCGAACCCGTAGGTTCATGGCCGCACGGACATAAGCTCTCCATACATCCCTATCCTGAGCTAATTATTTCCAATCATTCCCTGTATAATCTACTTCCCTCAAATCATAGTTAATGTTATTCTCCCTCCTCATTCTTGGTCTACCAACTGGACGTTTTCCCTCTGGCTTTCCTACAAGAAGCTTCCATGCACATTTTTCATTCCCCATTCATGCCATGTGTCCTGCGCCCATCGCATTCTACGAGACTTAACTGTTCTTATTATATCTGGCTTCCTATAAAGACCATGTAGTGCACTGTTATGTAGTCTTCTCCATTCACCTGTATGTTCATCTCTCTTTGGTCCAAAATTTTTCCTAACAACTTTATTCTCAAATACTCGTAATCTCCTTTCCTCCGTTAAACTAAGAGCCCAAGTTTTCGTATCCATATAATACAACTGGTAGAATAATAGTTTTATATACGAGTATTTTCAGTTTAAAGTTTATTTGAAAGGAGTTGGGACGTCAAGAGTCTCTGTAATGTATAATAGCACGCATTTCCAGGATTGAACCTATGTTTAATTTCTTTGTGCATCTCATTCCTATTTGTGATTATTGTTCCTAGGTATTTGAATTCAACCACTTCCTCAAAATTTCCCTCATTTCTCCTAAGCTGTTTATTTCCATTATATAATGTATTTCTACGTGTGACCATATGTTTAGTTTTTTTAATATTTACTTCCAGTCCCAATTTCTTACTGTTTACTCAATAGTGTGTACATGTTGGCCTTTTGTATCTCCTCGCTATCGCCCAATAGTACTACATCATCAGCATAAACTAACAGCTTATTAATACCATTGAGTTGTAAGCCTTCCTCATTCTCTAAAGATTTAATGGCATGCTCTAGTACAAAATTAAATAGTAGAGGATATAGTGCATCTCCTTGCTTCAACCCATTCTGGATTTCAAAAGTGTCTGAAAACTGTTTGCCTACGCGCACCCTACTCTTTGAGTCATTTAGACACATTCGTATAAGTCTAACTAACTTTTTAGGAATTCCGAACTCCAGCAGGATACTATATAACTTCTCCCTCTTAATTGAATCATATGCTTTTTTGAAGTCTACATATAGTTGATGTACAGTACCATTATATTACCATTTCTTTTCTAAAATCTGTCTTATACTAAAAATCTGATCTGTTGTAGACCTGTTTCTTCTAAATGCACATTGATGATCTCCTAGAATGTCATCAATATAGGGAGTAAGTCTGCTTACTAATATATTTGTTAGAATTTTGTACGAAGTTGAAAGTAATGAGATGCCCCTGTAGTTGTTGCAATGAGTTTTATCTCCTTTCTTATAAATTGGTACGATAATTGATTCCTTCCATTCATCTGGAAGAGCTTCTTTTTCCCAAATCATACTAAGCAACCAGTGTATCTTGTCCATCAAGTTTTCTCCCCCTGATTTTATCAGTTCTGCTGGGATCTTATCTGAACCTGATGCTTTATACATCTTCAATTTTTCAATCGCAATTTCAATCTCTAATGCACTTGGCTCTGCGACTAGCATTTCTGCTGTCTGTAAATTATCCTCCTCAATGTCCTGTTGTGTATGTACATTTCTAGCCTGAAACCCTTTCTTCTCTATACTAATTCCCTGACATAATTCTCTAATGTTCCTATTTTTTGCATTCATTTCAAGATCATTAATGTTCTCTCTCAAATATTACCTCTTTTTACTCTTTAGTAGCTTGGTGATTTCCCGTCTAATACTACCCAATTGCTCTAAATTTACCTCATTTGGCTCGTGTAACCATTTCATTTTTGCTAGCTTTCTTTTCTTTACAATGTCGGCACATTCCTCATCAAACCATTTCTTGTTTTGCCTCTTTTTTAAACAACCAATGAATTCTGATGCTGATAATTTAATAGTATCTCTTATAGCCTCCCTTTCTTTATTTATATCAGTTTCTTCTTCGTTTGCCACATTGTCATCGGAAGATTCCAGTACTTCAAATCTATTAGCAATTTTGATTTGGTATTCTTGCCGCATTTCATCATTTTTCAAGTTTTTTAATTCAAATTTTACAGAATCATCTTTAGCGTTTGTTCCTCTCATAAGCGATAGCCGTTGTCTGATTTTCACTCTGACCAGATGATGATCCGAATTGCAGTCTGTCCCTTTAACTGATTTAACATCGATGATGCTACTGTGCCAGCGTTTATCCACTAATACATGATCTATCTGGTTCCGAGTTTCTCCATCTGGGGACGTCCAGGTGCTTTAAGTTATAGTTGCTACTCACTCATTGACCACTACTATGAGGGAGCGTCAAAGGAAAAACTTCAATTTGATTTCCACTATACATTTTCTAAGCCCTACACAATAACAGTGCGCATGCGAAAACGTTTATAGAGTTGACACAAGGTGGAAACACATATCTGTGAAGTCCTACAAAAAGTTTATAGAGTTGTCGCTAGATGATACCACGTAGTTTTGAAATTGATATGACCAACCTTCGCAATACAATATTAGAAATGGATGTATAGTAACTTCTCCCTTCCTAACCTAACAAAATAAATTACATATTATTTAATGAAGTGTTCACTAATCTGATATACACTAACATTAACTTAACACAATGAAGTTAATTTCTTGTGGTATGTTTTGGAATTAATTGCGAATGTTGGTAACTTCCTATATCTTGTGGGGGTTTCGTTGGTCATTCATATATCAAATATATAATATAGTGCAAGTGAACTGTTTTCAGTGAGTTTTGATTCACCAGTAAAATCAGTTTATGATTTCCTCGTGTTTCTCCTTGAGAAGAGAATGACTACTATACCGACAAGCTACCAAATCCTGTCCTATACCAACAAGTATATCGCTACTCTCTTCTACACATTTAATAGTTATTGCCATACGTAAGTATAATATTTTTATTTAATTCATTTATTGAGGCTTTAACACCTAAGGTAATATCGCGACTATTTATTTAGTTGTCTACCGCTATGGCCTCGAGGTAGCGTGCTGTCTTGTCACACAGCGGGCCCGGGTTCGAATCCCGGTCGTAACAGGCTTCTGGATGAGGTTTATTGGGGTTTTTCCTCACCTGTAAGACAAATGTCAGGAAGCATAAGGCCCAACGGTCCCCGAAAATTATCCGGACATCATCACCATCCTTCGCCGGTATGGAAAGCAACGGGAAGCTACCACACCTATAATTTCCTAGTAAAGCTGCAAAGTATAGCAAGAAAATGTTATGATTGCAGTGAAATACCTGCCCTCGGGCAGAATTACTACGGATGGATGGATTTATTTAGTGATACTGTGAAATGGTGAATATGATAAAATTGTTCCTGGCAATGAAATTCCAAAGAGTCTCAACCAACCCACTCGGTATAGCATTTATTTTAATTATATTTTTGTATTGTGTAGGCTAAATAAATTATATAAATAACCTTACAAACGAAATAAATTAATTTAATATAAAAGCTGGGACGAGTAAAACATTCATGGCCGAGAATTCGCCAGGAGTTTTGTACTCGGCGGGTGCTGGATATGGGTCTATAAGAGACTGGTTCCCTGGTCTTGTGGTCAGCGTTCCTGATTATACAGCAAGCTCCAGGTATGATTCCTGGTCTCAGGCATGCGGATTTTTCTCAGAAGAGAAGTGTCCGAATTCCAATGATTTTTTATTTACAATCACTCACAGTCGTTTTTCACCTCGATTTTATCAGTTTAATTTTATCACTGTAAAATCAAGCTCCTCCTTTTTAACATTCTGAATGGGTCATAACATTATTTTGCAGCGACCGTATGTGGCTACCAGATTGTTTATATAGTGCACGAATATAACCTTATCGTGGTTGCGGGAGATAATATAAAAACATTTGTAGCAATTAATTATACCACAAAAAAGGAAACCACTGTTTGCACTTACTTAAACATATTTTTCCCAGGTAATAACGTTCCAGAAAAATGCAATTGACATATTTACAACATAGGACATCAGAAATTAATTAATATACAATTTAATGTGTTTCATTTTTTCTCCACTAGGGTGCATTCTTACAATATTGCGATCATTAGGCAATAAATAATATGATCTGATTGCAGTGATAAACAAATGAAACATAACGGTTCTGATTTGTTTTCATACATCACCGTTTACATTAAACATATAAATATTTTAAAATAACTATATTTAAATAATGATTTGTGAGTAAACAGCTTAATTCTATTCGTTAAATAGTCCTAACAAATGTCACTCTTGATTTCCAAATTCTTTAGTTAAATTCACGACTCAACTTGGAAATCACTCGTGACATTACTTATGATAAAAATCTTGAAGAAAAATTATAAAAGTAAACAAACAGGAAGATCATGATAAGCGAGGTAACTAGAAAAAATAAAACATTTATTTATATTAACACTACCTATCCCTCAAAATTCGTTTTGAAGTCACACCAACAATCTGTAGGCCTATACAGAATGTACGGTTGAATTTGAGTGTGCCCCGTCAACACGCTGTGAAGACACATGGGGAGGGTCAACGATAATTAGCAAACGGCACAAAAAGAAGGTAGGATGCCAAGCCTTGCATTCCAATCGAATTTATCAGGAAATTTCCCGGAATTCATTTTTAGGAGGGCGAGTGAACCTCTGGAAACGAATGAAGAAAAGTCTTCTCCTTCGAGGGAAAAATCCGGTTACTAATATTGATGTAACCCAGTAATATAGCTTTAGTTCCATGGAGAACATTGAGATTTTCCCACCACTACCTGGGATTTTAGTTATATTTTGCAATTGTCTTCGCTGTTAATTTTCCCAATTCTAAATACATAAAGTTGTATTTGTTTCTTTAATTTAATTTGGCAATAATCAAGTATATCAAATTACAACAGAAGAGAAAATGTTATTCCTGAATCGCAAATTAAACCTAACATATCCACCTTTTCCCGCTGGCACTCTAACAATTGTGCTATTCAGGCTATCCAGAACTAAACACAAATGTATCTCTTTTAGAAATCACCCTACACTTTGATAATGCAATTTTAGTCGTTTGTTACCTTGTTATATAGAGACAAAACAATGGTGTAATAGTATATTACGATGCAAGGTTGATAAGTGGTTTTTACAGAATCGAGGGAAAATGTTTAAAACCGAGTGATAGCGAAGTTTTTAATTTCCGAGATTCTGTAAACACTTCACAAACGTGCGTCGTACATTATTTTTTGCGCGATGTTTTCAAAATAATAAATAATAGTAAAATAATAGTATCTTTGTTGGAAATATTTGCGTTCATTATAAACAATACACTAACGTTAACAGTGTGGGCAATGTTTATAGTTGAAACAACAGGATGATATGTATTTATTGTTTTATATTGTTTCAAATTATTGATGATATGTATTTATTGTTTCATATTGTTTCAAATAAAGTTCAGTTCATTTAAAATGCTGTGATTTGGTTCGTATAATATATATATATATATATATATATAATAATACCTTTTGGATATTTTCTGTATATACATTGTACGTAGCATACATAGAGGGCAGTGGTTTTACTTCCCGCACGTAGGTGTAAATGTAATATTACAGTATAGTTATTTAGGTTGGCAACCCCGAAATATAGGAAGTTGAACTTTCAATAATGGTCGCAATGGCTGGTAAGTACGACAAAACGCACTATCGCGCAAAAAGGTAACTTATCAATTCTGGATGGCAGCTAATTAGGATAGCAAGAGTGCAGAAATTTGAAAAAAAAAAATAGGAAAAATATATGCGAGAATGAAATCATGTTGACCAGTGTTAGCTATGACTTGTGTCCTCTTTCATATATAAAGTGGAAAATCAAAGAGTACATTATTGCTTAATGGGATATATTATGGCAAAGTACTAAAAATGGTATGATAACTCGATAATTATTTTTCCCAACAATCTATGACAGACTTAAATGCCCAAATATAGTTCGCAGTTTGATATTAACTGGATTTTTAACCAGACATGGAAACTTTCAGGCATATTTATATAAATTTAAAGTATCATCAATGCAACTTGTAAATTTGGAGAAGATATTGAAACAGTCGAACATGTTCTATTCAGTTGTCCAATGAACGTTATAAACTTGAAACATATTTGAATTTTAATGAAAAAAAAATATTCCAGTCCACTCTATCATATTCTTAACAACAAAATGTTATAATTACTTATTTTCTTTTGTAAATAGTGTTTATTCTCAACTATAATTTAATTTTACTCTGTTCTTCTTTGTTATAATATTGTTATGTAATTGTCTTTTGTTCCACTGTTTTATGTTAATTTACTTAATAATTTTATACTGTTTTTCCTTTTTTTGTTTTTGCCTTTTTTCCTTTTTGTTTTGCCTGTTTTGTCAACTTTCTTTTATCCCCACATAGACACAAGGACAGGACACGCACCCAGACCCAGGGTGGAGATTTAAAATCCCCTACCCCGCCACGAATCGAACCCGGGTCGCCGGAGTGGAAGGTAGGGACTCTACCGACTACGCCACAGCGACGGACTGTCAAATAATCATAACCTTATATACCGTAAGGTAAAAAGGGTTTCCTCTATTGGATATAATAAAAAAAGTTACGAACAAACAAACTTCGTTTGTTTACAGAGTGCGAGCGATTGGTTCAGGCAGTTTCAAGACAGACGGCAAACTAGTTATACATTTTGCTCTATGTACGTGATATAGTCTACTTACTTTGAAATATGATACATACTATAAACTTACATATTCACAATTGTATTATTTCACCTGTTGTTCAGCACTGAAATGAATTGTTATGTTGGCTATGTTAACTGTGGTTACTATGGCCGTGACTGAATTACCCTTACCACAACAAAACATTACTCTGGATTTCTCAGCTGACACTTTAATCGAATATCTTTCTGCTATTAACTTAAAATTATATAACACCCATTTTAAATCATCCTCTGAGGTAGCCAATAATTCCAAATTATTATCTGCATATATTAAGGTATCCAAATATAAAATGCTATTTATTTGCCCATGCCATGAATTTTTTAATTCTCTGATAATTGTATTAATATAGGTAGGTAAAAATTATAAAACTGGTTTAAAGTCACAGAATGTTTGAAATATTTTTTTTCGAATCAGTCAAATAGGGACTACTTGATGGGCAGTAACAAGCGACAGTATACATTACTTAATTACCTTCGTTGGTTTCATAGTGAAATGCACATCAGACAAACCTTTTAAATTCTCATTTGGGAATCATAAACGTTTATAAAAATGTTGCTAATCAGAACTTCTCTCCACGTACACTAGGTGTCGTGCTCCACCCAACCAGAGAAGAAACAGAAAACACCGGATATGATAATGTGAGAAAACATGTTCAGTTCCGGTGATGCATTTTCCTATTCCCTTATAAATCAATCAATTTCGGCTCTACTCGCACAACGTATTTCTAAACTTAGTTTACAACAATTTAAAGAAGTTACCAGCCTCATTGGCTAGTGGTCAGCATTTCTCACCTCAGTTCACGAGGTCACTACAGTTCAATTCCTATCTGTACTATATACATTTTTATTTATAGGGAATTATTTCTGTGATTGCCCATGGTCTGAAATTTAAATTTAGGTTAAGGACTCTCCTGGCGCTTCATTATCATTTATCAACCATACAGGCCCGCCGCTAGCTGTTTGTACATCCGCGTGCAATGCCAATTATGCCGCCTCATGTACAACTCTACGCTGAGCTAAGAATCGGCGAATCAGTGGAATGCTCCCAAACGGGTTCCATAGTCGAATTCATTCGACTTCTCCGAATACGAGTATCAAATCCAACTCGAGTCGTTGTGAATCATGAGGCAGAAAGGCTATTTAGTGTTGTCTTATAAGAGTATGAAAAAAAGAAAAGAAATACTTTACAAAGACTATTTAACTCATGCCCCAAATGGGAGTCAATGACCAATCACGTTTCAATGATTTCTGTATTACAACCAATCAGAGACGTGTTTCACGAAATAATTATCAACGTTAGGATTATCATATATTAAGCAAAGCTCCTCCTTTTTAATATTCTGAACAGGTCTGACCGTTATTTTGCAGTGACTGAGCCTATAACAAATACGGCTACCAGATTGTATATAATAGTGCTTACATGTCAACATTTGTAGCAATTGATTATACCACCAAAAAAAGAAACCACTGTTTGCACTTTCTTAAATGTATACGACATCAAAAATGAATTAATATACAGATTGATGTGTTTCATTTTTTCTCCACTAGAGAGCATTCTTACAATATTGCGTTCCTTTGGCAATAAATAGTATGATCTGGTTGCAGTGATAAACAAAAGAAGCAGTAGAAGCGTAGGCTACCTATCGTTTCTCATTAGTTTTCAAACATCACCGTTTACTTTAAATATAAAAATATTTTTAAATAACTGTAGTTAAATAATGATTTGTGAGTAAACAGCTTTATTTTATTCGTTAAATAGTCCTAACAAATGCCACTCTTGATTTCCAAATTCTCTAGATAAATTCACTCCTCACTTCGTGAGTCGTGAATTTATCGATAATTTGGAAATCACTCGTGGCATTACTTATGAAAAACTATATTTATAATAGGTAGGTACCGGTACTTAGTAATTTTGTCTTATATGTACATGTTTGTTACAAACTTAAATAATACACACATTTAACGGTTTAAATGGCGTTTAATTGATTTATTTCTACATTTTAATTTAAACGCGCCAATTTCTCTTTCTGTGCCTCTTTTTCTCATTTTTTTGCTGTCGAAATTGCGCTCTGGAAAGTTTTTACCTCTTCACGGTTCCTGATATTTTTAGTAAACGGTAAATATGCATTTTTAAAACTTCTTCTTCTTTTCCTTCTCCTTCACTTCATGGGCTAGGCAAATTGCCTGTTCCACCTCACAGTTGTTCTGTCCATCTTTTCACTGGCCTTCCTACATTTTTTATCCTCTTGGCTTGTAGTTAAATGCTGCTTTTGGTAACCTTGTTACATTAATTTTTTCTACATGTCTAAACCATTTATCTCTATATTCTTTGATTTTATCATTCAATGAATATATATTTTACTCTGTTCTTATATCTTCATTCTTTATCCGAATGAACGTTTTTAATACAATAAATTCAGGCCAGGCCAAGAAACAAATAAGTTAATATTATCAACACTGCGATGCGACTCAACTCCACTCATACTCAAAATAACTTTATTTTGTAGGACATATATACACGCCACTTAAAATCATACGATGTTAGGCATTACTCTACTTTTAACCGACTTAAAAATATATTATTTTTTATGTTAATAAATTATAATAAAACTTAAAGTTTTATATGATTTTCATATTTATTAAAATACAAATTTGTACCTTCTTGAGACGAATTTTATCATGATTACAATTTTTTTATGTTACGCGATATCTTCGCCAATTGTGAACCGATTTCAATTATTATTTTTTTTAAATGAACTATTTGTACTCAAAGTTGGTCTCATTTAAATTTAAATAAATTATTCCATATGTAAGCAGAAGTCGGTTCTTAGGTTTGTGAACCTTTCTAAGTCATTCTCATTGGCCATAATTAAGATTCTGGATGTTCTGGGTACCTATTGCCCATTTAATTTTGTAACGATTTCATTCTATAAATTCTACTAACAGACAATTACTAGGAACAATAGTATTGAGATAAGCCGATAAATAAACATATACACTTACCATAATTGCTATTTTTGATCTTATATTTTACACTGACTGGCGGTACAATGAAAAATAATAATATAACAGTAACCAAGTTAAAATATGATTAACTATTATTCTGAGATAGACCCATCCCAGAAGAAAAAAACTGCTAACAAAACAAAATATTTACAGTTTAATGTTCGACAGTTCTAATCGAATGCGTACAAGTAGTCAAGTATTTACAGTACAGACTGAGAAGAAAGCTCGGTGGTGGTGACTAGGAGATTCGCTGATTTCGTGAGGTCTTCCTGCCATAGAACACGACTATGTGTACTGTTTAACAAACTTATCTGACCCGGTAAGAGAGACAATGTTGTCTATGAAATTGCTCCAATTTTCGTTTAAATAATGTATTCATGATTTTTGCCACCGGGTCAGATAGGTTTGTTGCATTCTACTCGACTTTCGAGTGCCGCGTCGTTTCGTTCCATCGTGCGGTTCGAACTCCGGTAGACGTTTCGAATCCTGATTTTGATGGATACCAATAGATGGCAATATTAACGCTATGCAGAATAGTAATTGTGGTCCGGTGCTGTATGGGACTTTCATTCTCCATACGATGGCATTTGTTATGTTTCAGTTGCGTCTTATAACTTTGAATATTTTGTTATCAATCAATTGAATATATTTTTATCATATTTTTCGATTGCTCAATTTGCCACCCCCTAGGCGTACCCCTCCCCCCCGAGTGCGATGCACGCCTTGCACGCCCGCTTACGACGGGTCTGCACTCATGTTATTTGGATAATGTAACTCCGCTTCCCAGTTTCCCCAATCTAAGAAATGGATACAATTCCGCCAATGCCAGGGGAGAAAGCCTGAATGTCATAAAAGACAGCCTGGTGGTATTGGACAAAAAATAGGCTAAATAAAGTAGAGTCCAACAATTGTGTATCGTAGATAATCCGTTAGTCATAATTTAATATAGGCCTAAATGTTAACCAATCTGGCGTCGACATGCTTGTTCATAATATGTAGGGCTGAAAAAAAGTACTGGTTATAGGCTGCATCGTACTTAGACCGCTATGTTTACAAACTGAACGTTGACACGTGCTACTCGGGACATAGGCCTACTTCTAGTACAGTCCGCTTTGTGTAGGAATGGACTCATCTTTGTACAATTTTTGTTTAGGTATTATGATACAGCCACACGTTACGCAAACAGGTCTATTGCTGAGGAGAGTAGAACAATACACACTCACCGCTCCGAGTAGGCAGTGCAGACTCTCGACAGACACAAAAAAACCATTTTGGTAAACCAATGTGCATAGAAATGAGTTACTATCCTGATACCGATACTTTTTTTCAGCTCTAATAATATGCATTCCTATGCATAATATGCATTCCCTAAAGCGTCTCAAAAACTTTCATCCTACAGATCTTAAAACAATTTTAATTCAAACCTTAGTCATGTCATATTTTGACTATTGTGACGTTCTACTAACGGACATAAGAAGTGACGAACTGTCGGACAAACTGCAGCGTGTCCATAATATGTGTATCAGATTCATATTGAATGTTCCGAAATACGATCACATTTCTCCATTTTTTTCCACGAATTGTCATGGCTACATCTAAAAGATAGAAGAAAATTACACTGTCTAATTCGCTATTCGCTTATTTAAGATCCTACATACCGTCTTACTCCCAATTTATTATCATCATCATCTCGTTTCCAGTATCTATCCGCAAACCATAACTTAAACACAATATTCACAACATAGTCTCTTGCTTAATATACCGCAACATAGGACATCACATCATTCCATGTCATATACCATCTTCACTTCTTGCAACTGGAATTTCCTACCACAAGAAATAAGGGGCTGCCGGACATTGGCATCTTTTAAAAAAAAATCTAAATTTATATTTGCTCTAACCTCGACTTCATCATTACCCAGTGTAAGGTACATATGATAATTGGTGTTTCTCGTATAATTTATTATATTTATACTATTATTATTATTATTATTATTATTATTATTATTATTAGTCCACCGCTGTGGTCTCGAGGTAGCGTGCTGCCTTGTCACGCAGCGGGACCGGGTTCGATCCCCGGTCGGGGCAGTTTTTCTGGGTGAGGTATTTATCGGGGTTTTTCCTCACCTGTAAGACAAATGTCAGGAAAACTTTAAGGCTCAAACGGTCCCCGAAATCATATGGCCATCATCATCATCCTTATCATCATCATTATCCTTCACCGGTGTGGAAAGCACCGGGAAGCTACTACACCTACAATTTCCTAGTAAAACTTCAAGCATAGCATGAAAATGCTATGATTGCAGTGAAGGACCTGCCTTTGGGCAGAATTACTATGGATGAATTGTTATTATTATGATAATTATTATGATTATGATTGTTGTTATGATTATTGTTGTTGTTGGTTCAAAATTGACTTCAAAACACCACTGGTAATCAGAAATAGGAATTAAAATGAGTTAAATACAATGCTCCTATGCATGCACTCTATCGTCTTAGAAGCGCACTATGACATTATTTTCATGTCAAGTAAACCTGCCCAGCGATCCTACAGTCTGATATTAGTCTACAAGATCGGAATAGGATCTGTGCGTTTTGGTACTACGGCCAGCATTATCGAGTCTACGTCAGAATTACATAAGTTTCTTTCTACAATAGACCTAGTTTAGTCGTGTGTATGGTGACGTTTGGTTCAACAATCTTGCCGCAATGGTTTGATGGTGAAATAAAGCATGTCTACAATTTTAAAAATTACATTATAAAGGTAAGCTTTAGTTTAACTTGTTGTTATGCTTTAGTGTATTAAATACATTTTGTGTACGCAAAGTCTGTTTTCCCGCCCGCTATAATAGCGACATCCTTATATACTATTCTGGGCTTTGTAGTTTAATAATTATAAAACGATTTGTTCTAAATAACAAATAAACTAAGTAATTCATTGCTATGTGTTCAACTTTTAAAACTACAATTTTAATTCTTAAGGCCTACGTGATCTGTTTGTACTGACAGCGGTTAAGATGGCTGACGTCACATGCAATGAAAAAACTTTCCGCAGTCTTTAAGTCATGCGCTTGGAGATAACACAAGTCAACCACGCTAACTAAGATACAAGCAAACCTGCCTCCTAACTGCCGGGGTTATAAAATGTTCAAATCTGAAGTCTACAATCGATGGTGTACAATTCTAATCACACATTTCTGGATTAAATTCTATTCCCTTCTCATCAATTCATCATCATCCATCACACCCTTATTGGAAAATGCCGTTTATCTGCAGAATGCGAAGAAACGTACAATGGGTAACGTTGGATATACACACATTTGGGCTCAACTGCACTTCTACTAGCGCTTGATTTTTCATATTGTTGTAAACTATAGCTCTTCTGTATTTACTAACATTATTTAATATTTTAAAATTTCTCAAATATTTTTTATAACATTATTAGACAATCTTGAAGTATTTATTTAAATATGAAAATCACAATAGGCCTATTATGACACTGTTAGACAACATTGTGATGTTAATTGCTATTTTCTCCACAGAGCATATTACTTAGTCATGATTTTTCTATAGCTGTTTTGAGTTATCGCTGGTTGGATCAGCGTTAGGGGGTGATAAGTAAGTGTACACCCATTTTTTAATAAACGTTTGGTAATGTTAATATTATTGATATATTGTTTTAACATAGATTTGGGGATTTGTTGCAAATATTGGTCATTTAAATTTCATAGCGACGGATAGTAATCGAGGATGATAATCGATATGTGGTTCGATTGTGGGTTATCGCTGGCTCTATAAACTCTGGCGCATGCTCACTGTTGTTCTATAGGACTTAGAAAATATTTCACACTAGTTTAAGTGCAGTTTTCGCCACATTTGTACTCAATTATCATAAGTAACGCCATGAGTGATTTCCAAATTATCTAGAGAATTTGGAAATCAAGAGTGGCATTTGTTAGGACTATTTAACGAATAAAATTAAGCTGTTTACTCACAAATCATTAATTAAATATTATTTTAAAATATTTATGTATTTAATGTAAACGGCGATGTTTGAAAACAAACGAGAAACGTTTATGATGTTTCATTTGTTCATCACTGCAACCAGAACATATTATTTATTGCCAAAGGATCGCAATATTGTAAGAATGAAACACATCAAACTGTTTATTACCAACGTTATAGGTTAATAATTAATTTCTGATGTCGTATGATGTAAATATGTCAATTATATTTTTCTGTAACGTAAATATCTGGGAAATAATACGTTTAAGAAAGTGCAAACAGTAGTTTATTTTTATTGTATAATCAATTGCTACGATTTTTTTCTATTATATCTCGCAAGCGGTACTTCCTTACATTCGTGCATTATATATACAATCTGAGAGCCACTTGCATTCTAAGATTCGTACATCTTGATACAGTAAAACTTGTTTAATCCGGAACGTGAATAATGCGAAAATCTGTCCAATATGTGCAAATTTATTGGTCCCGGCGAAATAATAGTAATTTCACGTGTATTTATTTTGTATAAAACGAAATCTGTCCAACACGGAAACGGAAGGACATTTCTATACAATTCATAAAAAAAAATATAAAGCGGTAAGGTAGAGAGAAAGAAATAAATTAGTTTCCACTTCATTGAATTCCCGTTAGGTGAATTATGAATAACTGATTATTCCTGACGCCCGCGCCGGGTGAAGTAGAGTTTCTACCTGTATCTGGAATTTTCTTTCGGCCGTTTTGCGAAGTACAGGTTCATTTAACAAATATTCGGCGTGTGACATCTGTCTTACAAATAAACAGTGCACTGTAAAATCTTAAATTAGTTCAAGATCTCAGACCGATTGTGTACGTATCTTTCACAGATAGAGTTCTGAATTTACCGAATAAAGATGCCCAAATCCTATGTACCATTAGATTTAGATATATTTATTTAGCCTGGTGGAGTTAAGGCCATGTGGCCTTCTCTTCCACTCACCAGGGCAAACATATATTACATCAGAATATAACAATCACAATGAACTCTAATATTAAATACTAAATAAAATTTTGATCAAAAAGATAATATCTATTATATTACGATCTATAATGCAACTAGTTAATGTTAGTTAAAATTAAGACTAAAACAAATAATAAAATGTATACAAGCAAGACATATTAAATTGTCCCTGTCTAATGTATGTATGTATATATATATATATATATATATATATATATATATATATAAAACAAAGAAAAATGATGAGATATAGAAAACTAATTTTACGTTTGTAAAAGTAAAGTGATCCCACAACAGGCCCGGAGGCCCTTGGGGTAGTAGGAGGTTAAGGCTCCCACTTGTTCTAGACAATCGGCACTTTATGTCAGCCGGGTTGTCAGCCCTGCGTGACGGCCGCCTTTACCCCCAGAACAAGCGTCCGGTACTCATTTCCGTTAGAGGCTGAGTCGACCCCAGAGCCTTAGTGCCACCAGAGGGTTTGGGTCAGTTTAAAAATCCTGACCCCAACGGGACTTGAACCCTTGACCCTCCGGCTTGTAGCTCAGTGCCTTAACCACT
Source organism: Diploptera punctata (assembly GCA_030220185.1). Classification (NCBI taxonomy): domain Eukaryota; kingdom Metazoa; phylum Arthropoda; class Insecta; order Blattodea; family Blaberidae; genus Diploptera; species Diploptera punctata. The sequence continues at coordinate 1,979,574 of JASPKZ010000046.1, forward strand.
ACGCTACGGCGTACAATATTTAAAACAAAACAAAAGAAAATATTTGTTAATCTTAATATTATTTTCATAGATAATTAAATTTATTAATTGTTAAAAGAATACTATCAATGAGGTGTATAAGTTAGTTTGTTATTAAATAATTCTTTAATTTGTTTTTGAAGGATGTTATAGTTTGACAGTCTCTGACATAGGTCAGAAGGGAATTCCATGTTTTGGTAAGTGAGACCATAAAAGATAATGAATGATATAGAGTGTGATGAGGAGGGATATAAAGGACAATGTGCTGATGGGATCGAGTGTCAAGATTATGTGTGTCGGATAGTCTGATGAAGCGGCGTGATAAATAATTAGGCGATGATGTGTGAAGTGTTTTATAGAGAAGGGATAGTGAATGGACAGTTCTACGATCTCTTAGACGAAGCCACGATAATTGTTCCAGGGACGGTGTAACATGGTCAAATTTGCGAATACCACAAATAAAACGTGCGCAAGAATTATGAACACGTTGAAGTCTTTGAGTGGAAATAATATTTAAGTCTGTAAAAAGAGTGTCACAATAATCAAAATGGGGCATTGCAAGTGTTTCTACTAACATTTTCCTAAGAGCGAATGGCTGACAATTTCTTACGCGATTTAATGAATGTATTACAGAGAAGACTGTTTTGCATGTATGGTTTATTTGTGTATTCCAATTTAAGTTTTTGTCAATAAATACTCCTAGAATTTTTACTGTCTCACTATAAGGGATTTGAACTCCATTTAGTGACACATGCGAAACTGTGTTAATTGTAGATAATAGTCTCTGGTGACCCATGATGATTGATTGTGACTTTCTAGGATTTTAATTGGAGTCCATATTTAACTGTCCAAGTCATTAGTGAGTCAAGATCCTCGTTAATTTTGGCAACAGCGTCATTTAGAGAATATTTGTCTATGTGGATGTAGATTTGCATGTCGTCTGCAAATAAATTATGTTTGCAATGCTTTAGGGAGTTAGATATGTCATTTATGTAGATTGAAAAAAGTAAAGGTCCAAGCACCGAACCCTGTTAATTTAAGTTTTTGTCAATAAATACTCCTAGAATTTTTACTGTCTCACTATAAGGGATTTGAACTCCATTTAGTGACACATGCGAAACTGTGTTAATTGTAGATAATAGTCTCTGGTGACCCATGATGATTGATTGTGACTTTCTAGGATTTTAATTGGAGTCCATATTTAACTGTCCAAGTCATTAGTGAGTCAAAATCCTCGTTAATTTTGGCAACAGCGTCATTTAGAGAATATGTGTCTATGTGGATGTAGATTTGCATGTCGTCTGCAAATAAATTATGTTTGCAATGCTTTAGGGAGTTAGATATGTCATTTATGTAGATTGAAAAAAGTAAAGGTCCAAGCACCGAACCCTGTAGAACCCCAGTTTTACAGAAGGACCAAGAAGAACATAATGCATGATTTCCTACAACAGATTGCTGGCGCTCATGAAGGTAGGAATTGAACCATTGCGTGGCACCATCAGAGAATAAGAGGTTTTTAAGTTTATGCAACAATAAGTCCAAGTCTACCGTGTCGAATATTTTACTAAAGTAATGTAAGAATGGTAAGTTTTCGATTATCAGCAGCTTCGCGTATGTCTTCGCAAATATTTAGTAGAGCAATATTTGTATTACCATTAAACGAAAAAGTTAAAGTGATTGAAGATAAAGAAAAACAAACTCTCAATACGATACGCGAAATAATGACTAAAATAAATTGTGGAAAAACCCAAGTTTGTGAGATTTTAAAACGCAAAGAAAAAAATAATGAATGAATGGATGCAAGGAAATGGTCAAATGAAGAGCAAAAAAAAAAAAAAAAAAATGAAATTAATGAGGTGTGTTTCATAAGTCCACGGTAAAAAATTCTCCGTTTTTTTTCCGGGCCGATGCTTCAAAGTCAAGCTCTAGCTGTTGCTATATCCCTAGGGAATAACGATTTCAAGGCATCTTCAGGTTGGTTGTGGACAGTTTTAAAAGACGACACAATGTAGTGTGGAATAAAATTTGCGGGGAATCAAAGGATGTGGACGAAAGTATAGTTAGTGAGTGGAAACCGAAACTGCATACTTTAATTTCAGGATACACGCGTAAGAGACATTTTTAACGCTGACAAAACAGGACTGTTTTTTCGCGCGTTACCGTCGAAGTCGCTCGTACATACTATACTTAATTTTTCAACGGCAGTGAAATTACAATTAATCCAAGGTATATAAAAAGTTCTATAATCTAAGATTTGTTAAGGTTCTTTTGTTTTTATATAATGCGAAATGTTGTCTAATGTGAATAAACTAAGAAATATAAATAGAGTTAAACCACTAAGATGATAAGTTAGCAGCTTTCATCTGAAAAATTGGTACCATACAATTCCGCTTTGAAAAAGTTTTACTGTATATAAATTGCTATATTCAGTGTATTTCTTAGAGAGTCAGTCACTGCAAAATAATGCTCTGACCTATTCTGAATGTTAAAAAGAGAGAGCATGATTTTAAAGTAATAAAATTAAATTGATAAAATCAAGGTGAAAAAGACTGTGATTGGTTGTAAATCAAAATTCATTGAAACGTGATTGATCATTGACTCCCATTTGGGGCATGAGTTAAATAGTCAACAATATTATTTTCGCCTAGTAAAGTCGATTAAATTTATTTCGGTGCTCAGGGAGTTCAAACCTAGCAGGGATCGATGTATACTGTCAGATCGAAAAATCAAAGAGACGAGTTTTCTGGGGGGGAAGGACTTTAAGTTGTGGATCATGAGTTTGAAGATGTCCATCGCGTAAAAGAATCTCAAGCTAAAACAGAACCTCTGAACTAAATTTAATCGATCTCTCCTTTCCAAGTAATACCTTAGTTGCTTACTAGATGTCTCTTTGAAGCGATAAAGTAATAAATACTTTGTCACTCGCTGACATCTCTAGGGAAATAAACGTAAAATGTTCCCACTACAGGCCATAGGAGACCCTTGGGTTAGTAGGAGGTTAAGGCTCCCACTTTTCTAAACAATCGACAGAGTTGTCAGCCCTGCATGACGACCGCCTTTACTCTCAGAACAAGCGTCCGGTACTCATTTTAGTTAGAGGCTGATTCGACCCCAGGGCCATGGTGCTACCAGAAGGTTTGGGTCGGTTTAAAAATTCTGACCCGTCGGAACTCGAACCCTCGATCTTCCGGTTTGTAGTGTATTTGCTTTAACCATCTACGCTAAGGCGTGCCCCCGTAGGGAAATAAACACAATTAAATTTGTTTGGTTAAGTATCTTGCCCGATGTGGGGCATGTTTTGAGTAGACACGTCATGAAAAATCTAGCTCAGTAAAATGCTGCTGATAACATGAACGAATTTTTGTTAAGTTAATTAGCATTTTATTTACTTATGTTCTTTAATAACTCAGGTCATCAGTAGTGTTACAATTCATACCTGGGCTGAAAGAGCAGACATTTTTTTCTCAGGCTAAGGCTCTTTTACGTTCCGTAAATTTACTATTTTCTGTCCAGCCTAAGAAAAGACACTTCATGAAAATAAATGGGCAGATAATCCACGAAGCACATGACTGCTGCAGTTATTGCGATTCGTTCATCACCAAAGAACAGTTCAGCGGAGGTGAAAAAATAGATCATGTACTCGATTTATATAATTACTTATTTAAAGCTAGTTATATTAACTATAGTTGATCAGAATACACTATATACCTACATATTTCTTCGAAGGTCGGAGACTAACTAAAAATTTGCATTTGTTTGAAAGTGAACGATTCTTGAGAGGAAGTTCAATGTCAGTTACTAATATGGCGGCTGTCGGGTAGTTTATGTTAACTCGGTGATAAAATGTGTGATCAAAATTATTAAAAGTACAATGGGATTTTGTTAAAGAGTGGTGAAAAACGGTGTTAAATGTATTTTGTAAGTTTATGGAGCATAATCCTGGCACTGTAGTGAACGATGTAGTGCATTAATTTATCGGCTTGTAACAAGCAGCTGACAGAGTTCGCCTGCACTCTTACACGTGCTGCGCGGAGTAATATATTCGGAAGTTAAATGTCAAAGTGTGCTTCTTATGTTGGACAGATAATACACAAGATCCATCGAGCATGCTGTTTCATAATTTGTTTGGTATAATGATAGATTCAAAATCGTTGGTTATACCCTTATTCAAATGTGGTTCTAAAATCAAAGCTATCCAACCTGGATACAGGGAAACTTAGGATGCTGCGAAATCTAAGTTTGAGAGATTAGGTTAAGCTAACTTAGTTTAGGGTTTTTCTTGGTAATGTCAGCAATTGATTAAGTAGTAACTGGTCGCGCCACGGACTTACGTATTATGTATAAAATAAATAAATAAATACATCTTCTTGTATCTTGCCCATGTTTCCCTTAACAGAGATTTAGGCGCTCTCCCCCTACAGGGAAGAATTTAAACCATACTAATTTAGTTACACTTGTTTTCGTATAAATGTCATTTGAATGGTCCGTGGTCAGCGTTCTGCCTCATACTGACAACTAGGAAACCAAGGTAGTACTAAATAAATAAATAAATAAATAATAATGACTTTATTTTATCTGGCCATTTCTACCACTCAACCTGGGAGAGATATTAGCTCGGAGATAAGGAATGTAATAGAAATAGAAGGGGAAAACACGCACCTTCATTGAACAAAGAAGATAGAGTATGTATTGTACTCGTAATATACAAAGAATGAGGTAAGAGAGAACACCAAGTCTAATCTACCGAGTGAATTTACTCTTGGTGGTAGCTTTATTCTGGGAAGTCCCGATTTCAAAATTCCGAACAAAACTGAGATTTTCCTGGATTTCTCTGTCATCAAGCAAACGCTGAATGAAATGTCATTCTCAGGTATCATTTCATGATAATCAACATTTAAAAATATTTTTAAACTTCAGAGAAAAAAAAAACAAATATAATATAGGTCTACACTATATTATATATCCATAGTAATTCTGCTCGAGGGCACGTCTTTCACTGCAATCATAGCATTTTCATGCTGTGCTTTGAAGCTTTACTAGGGAATCATAGGTGTGGTAGCTATAATGAAATTATACAAGACAATGGCAGTGCCTATTATTACTTATGGATCCGAAACATGGACAGTGACAACACAACAATCTGCCAGAATACAAGCTGCTGAAATGAAATTCCTCAGACCAATAGCAGGATATCAAAGAACAGACAAAAAACATAACACAGAAATAAGACAACAACTAAAAGTAGAGGAATTAAACACAACAATAGTGAAATACAGAACAAACTGGAAAGACACTTGGCAAGAATGACTGAGAATAGAATACCAAAAGCAGTATACAGCTATTCACCACGAGGAAGAAGAAGTTTGGGAAGACCAAAGAAAAGGTGGAAACAGCAGCAATTTGGAGCCGGAACAGGCTAGTAAATAAGCCTAAACCGTGATGAAGAAGAAGCTTCCCGTTGCTTTCCACACTTGTGAAGAAAGATAATGATGGCCGGATGATTTTCGGGGACCGTTGAGCCCTAAGTTTCCTGACATGTCGTACAGGTGAGGAAAAACCCTGAAAAAACCTCACCCAGGAGCCTGCCCCGACCGGAAATCGAACCTGGGCCCACTAACTGACAAGGTAGCACGCTACCTCGAGACCACAGCGGTGGACTTTGTATGTGTGTGTGTGTGTGTGTGTGTATAATCTACTGAATACAAACTAATATTCTAGACGTGATATGAACTTAGATGTTAAAGCGTCTAAATCATGATGAAACAAAAAATACTAATCCAATAAATGACTGGCATAATGGAGAAGTTGCGAAAAACCGAGGACAACTAACTGGCTTCAAGATATTAAAAAAAAATCCATGATCTTAACTTAAGACCATGATATGTTGCATACTGAAAGGTTAAAAATTTGTTTATTTGTTTATATACAGAATTTTAATGTTTACACATCTTTCTGTGCCTAAAGTTTTATTTTAAAAATAATACAAATATCAACTAATAATCTCCTGAAGTAGGTACCGTAAAAATATTAAGTTGAAATAAAACAATATACATAAGTAGGAACCTAATTATTTTACTTATTTGTACTCACTGGCACTATCGAACCCGTAGGTTCATGGCCGCGCGGACATGAGCTCTCCATACATCCCTATCCTGAGCTAATGCTTTCCAATCATTCCCTGTATAATCTACTTCCCTCAAATCATAGTTAATGTTGTTCTCCCACCTCATTCTTGGTCTACCAACTGGGCGTTTTCCTTCTGGCTTTCCTAAAAGAAGTTTCCATGCACGTCTTTCATTCCCCATACGCGCAACATGTCCTGCCCATCGCAGTCTACGAGACTTAACTGTTCTTATTATATCTGGCTTCCTATAAAGACCATGTAGTTCATTGTTATGTAGTCTTCTCCATTCACCTGTCTGTTCATCTCTCTTTGGTCCAAAAATTTTCCTAAGAACTTTATTCTCAAATACTCGTAATCTCCTTTCCTCCACTTATTTGTACTGAAATTTACAATTTTACATAATCTTCGTACGTACTTCAGGTGATGGTTAGTTGATATTTTTTATCGCCTACTAGAACCCATTTTATCGATATGCAATGGGAATGTAGCTATATATATAACACACCAATAACTCTGTAATAAATCATAGGAGACATGGATTCCTTACATCAAGGTAATTGGCCAACATAATTGAACAACATGTGAAAGTGTCGGCGAGTTCTATTTCTGCCTGTATGTTGTGAAAAACTCTGCTAGCTTATAAATATATTTCCTTTAATATTATTTTCTCTATACATATTTTAATTTTTAAAATTTGAGTGAAAAGCAATATTTGAAAATTAAAAGATAATCCAATATTATAATATTAAAGTAAATACAATATTTATGCTATATATATTTCTACAATTACTAAGACCATAAAAATGCTATGAAATAAGAAATACATGGGAGGAGAAAAATGTATTATGCGTGTGAATGCTCTATTAATGAAAAATTATACCACTAAAACTATTTTTCCCAAGAAGCATAATGAAGTAAAATATCTTACGGAATTACTTTTATAAAGAGCATAGGAACAAGGTATATCACTTTTTATGTCTAAATGTAGTTTGAGAATTCATTAGATTCTCCATGGGATGATCTATATTTCAGAGGTGTAAAAGTAAAAGATACAGTTTGGAAATTGATTTATTTACCTCTGAAGTTTGGCAAGGTAAGGAAGTATATATGTATGTATGCATGTTGTACGGTGGAAAGTACGTTTTTAGGTTTTAAAGGAGAATATAAATTTGGGTTTTCTCACCTGTAGCCTTAATATTATGTTATAGGCTACTCAAATCTCAGTATGAGTTAGCCATTCTGAAAATATTATGTCGGTTTCCATAGCTATTGTAGGTAGTGCAAATGTGAAAGAATTACATGTTCTAAATTATTACTAATCATTTGAAGTTAATTGTAATTTATAATGACTTTCGCAGAGTATAAGATGTTTAATATTTAATAAAATCAATAAAGAAGAAATACACCGCGGCATCCCATTACGTTGCTGTTGTCCGTATAAATCTAACCTTAAAAGATTACATGATTTATAACAGTCATATTTATTGTATTCAGAACTTACCTTAATTTCTGTTGATAAAACTGCATTCACAAAAGTTTAAACTTGCTGTTAACACTAGCAACACGCACATAAACAAAGAAATAAAATTATAAAACACGAGATCACAATCTCCCGCACTTTACCAAGGTCACGCCACAACTGATACTTCAGCAGTAATAATATGGGAGGGGGAAGTGCAGTTGAAACGAAGTTTGTTTTCTAGAGCGTCTTTTACCTCAATATTCAACCCAAAATATAGTGCCTTTCTTTCTCAGCACAATCTGAAATTATACAACTTTAAAATACTGTTATTATTTAAAATAAGTGGGAATTAATTAAAAAGAGCAACGTTTACTTTTTGTCGGCCACGGTGCTCCAATCTCGCTTCTGATCCGAACTTCGTTAGTACAAATCTCGCCGATGAGGATGAATTTTTCCTTGGAAAAAAATTGGCTCTCAGTGACTCAAGACTGAAATAAGGAGTAATAAAAGTCGGTAGGTCTTTTTACAATTAGCAAAGAAGCATAATTTTGAAGATAGTTATGAATAAAGAACTAAGCAATTATCGTCATCATCAAGCCTGTTGGCTCGTTCCAGTTTCATAAAAGCTAGAATTGTTATAGTTGTTCAGACCATCTTCTGTGTGGGTGTCCAACATTTCTCCTTCCGTGCGGTTTATAATTTAGCAATAATTTTATAAATCTTTCTTCTGGCATTCTATCAACATGTTCTTTCCAGGCGTTCTTATAGAGCATGTTTAATTATTCGGTCTGTAAGTTTGAAAATGTTTAGTTCCTTTCTTATATCATCACTTATTTTCTTATCCAGCAGAATACTAAGCAATTATATTTTATCAAAAATAACTTTAACTATTTCGCAGAATTTAAAAAAGAAAAAACACCAATTTTTCTAAATAAATAATGAATTCCCTAGGGCCGAAAAAATCTCTTTCTTCCTCTCTCTAATCAATATTCCCAAGAAAATCGTAAATTAACATAATACATCATGTTAATGGGAACATTTTAAATATTAATTGCTTGGAGTAAATATAGCATCCTAATAAAATTGTGTAATAAAATATGTTTGGTTTTCAGGGAAAAATTATAGGGCACCCATATATAATATCAATTGTATTACTTTATTATAATAGTGACTATCGATCTCCTGACTTGACCTTTGGCATTTTTCGTCAGAAATACTTAGACATAGTGCATACCTGTCTCATGCAATACAGTACTAGCTAACCTCGCGTGAAATTAATAACAAGTTTATATAATTTAGTCTCTTCGATTTAATTTGTGCTAGAAACCACCATATAATCGAAATTAACTAAGGCAAATTTTGTTAAATTTGATGTACTTTTTTCTTACTGTCAAAGTAACGCGAGTAATGAAGAACCCAATATATGAACACTGTTTTTCTGAGAAAACAGCACATCTTTAACACAAACTCTACGTGTACCACGACATTTCTAATAGGCTATATTTACTTCAAACAATTCGTACTTACAATCTGGAACGTACACTACTTCTTTCTGTCTGATAGGGACAGAGGGAATCTCGTTAGTTCCTTCATCTTGTCCAAATCGTATGCATATCTCCTTTACGTATTGAATTGCAAACGGTTCGTTTTCGCAGAAAACTGATCTTTTCAACGTGCTCTTGGGCATCCCACATATCTATGCCCCTTTAGTTTATATGTGAATAACTATATTGTTATACGTTCTTGATCCATTCCTTTGAATGTGGTCGAACCAATTTTGTTTGTATTCTTCGATTCTGTCTCTTAAGCTGAATATATTAACCTCAATCCTAATATATTTGCTATATTTTATCTCGTAATGTATATCCAGCTACGTGTGTCCGGAAACTCATGTCTGCAGATTATATTTTTTCAGTTGATTTTTAGTTAAAGTCCAATTTTCGGAGCCATATAACAACACAGGAATAACATTTTAATTTAACCAAATCGTATTAAAGAGTCAGAAGAAGGAGAAGGAGGAGGGGAAGGAGAAGGAGGAGGGGAATGAGGAGAAAAAGAAGGAGGAGGAGGAGAAGAAGGAGAAGAAGAAGGAGGAGAAGGATGAGGAGAAGAAGAAAGCAAAAGGAGGAGGAGGAGAATGATGAAGAAGAGTGCTTAAGTCGGCTCCTTCGACGACTATTTCTTCTTCTCCCGTTCTTCTTTTACTCCACTTCTCCGTCTGTTCCCCCGGTCTTCGCCTTCGTCCTCCTCCTTCCTCTCCGTCTGTCTCCTCATTCCTCGTTCTTCTGCTCTCCTCCGTCTCCCCTTTCTTCTTCTCCTCTTTCTTCTTCTTCTTCTTCTCCTCTTTCTCCTCCTCCTTCCTCCCCTTCTCCTCCTCCTTCCTCCCCTTCTCCTTCTTCTCCTTCCTCCCCTTCTCCTTCTTCTCCTTCTCCTCTTCTTCTCTTCCTTCTCCTCCTCCTTCCTCTCCTTCTTCTCCTCCTCCTCTTTCTTCTCCCCTCCTTTTCTTCTCCTCTCCTCCTTCTTCTCTTCCTTCCTCTCCTTCTTCCTCCTCCTCCCCCTTCTTCTTCCTTCTCCTCCTCCTTCTTCTCCCCCCTCCTCCTCTCCTCCTCACCATTCTTAAAGAGTCCATTCTATTATTTTCATCTCATATTCTCACAAACAATTTATTCTACACTACGGCCGCCGGATCTCCAGCGCTGACGTTTAGGTTATACGACAGGTAAAGGGAGAAACTCGCCCTCTACTGTCAATAAGGAAATATTGATTTGGAGTAGATGTCTGCCACAATCAATCACTGCTCTTGACGCAGCTATAGCGCGCAAGTAAGGTTGGAAATCGCTGAGATGTTGTCAGCTGTATTTCTGCTAACCGCATACATAAAGCGGCCCCTCCCACTGCATATCTATATCGTCAACACTGTCGTGAAAATGGAAGGGTCGGAGAATCAGTGGCTGGGGTATAGTGTTAAAAATAGTAAAATAATATATCTGGAGTGAAAATACATAATTATGGTATAGGGTTTCTCATGTCTAGAAAATGGTATTGCTCTTATGGAGCAATTCTTTCTAGTAAACGTGTCCTTTTATGTGAGATTGCTTTGTTAGTTAATTCATTTTAAATAAATAATTTAGTTAAATAGTTTCACCTACAACTTTGTCAAGAAGGTGGGAACCCGATTTATAGAAAAAAAAATCCATTATGGAACATACAATTATCACCAAAATATTTAATAAAGTTCGGAACAGCGGCTAGCGGACATGCCATTGAACCATTCTCTTTCAACGAAACTTGGATATAATTGTATTTCCATCTCTGTCACTCAATCTGCGGCGTTAAGCGGAACCAGCGTTCCCATAAAATAAATACTATTTTCTAGACATGAGAAACACTAGTTTTTATTAGTTAACATCTTAAATGATTACAAAACAATATTCCACCAGTACATTTATTTCTCAGATCATTTATACAGACTTTATGAATTAGATAAACAGTATGCGTACAATCTTGTAATTTAATTATGTTTGCATGCTGAATTCAAATCTAATTTGAATACACGTTTCATATTAAAAATTCCAACTAAATAGAAATCAATCCCAATATTTTTTTATTGGCAACTACTGTTATATGAACTTACAGGGGTAATAGAATGGACCAAAACATATATTCATCTTAATTGAACACATACCGGAAATTAACAATTTAATGTATGATAATTTAATCTGTATTTGAATAATTAAAATGTATGTAAGGGATAACAGACGCTACTCATACTCCAGTAATTTTTTATTAAACATATCCTCATAATTTGATGCTGAAAGTTCAAAAACTTAAATTTTGACTTGACAGTTAGTCTGTAAAAGATTTCAATAAAACGTAACATCAAAATAAATATAATTTTAAACACGGAAAGTGTATTCAAATCTGAATGAATCATAAATAAACTTAGTGTCTACTGTTTTTATTCTACACATATCTTATTACTTTTATTAATATGTGCACATTAAATACAAAAGATGATGTATTTTATATTATTTGTAAATCTCTGATTTGAAAGGAATACTAAATCAGACTATATCACTAACATTTAACAAGACTAGATAATATATTTAAAATACAATATTGAGATATTAAAAACTTTAGTATCTGTAAAATGCGTAAATAGTAATTTTTTTAGAGAAGAACAGTATTTTTTATTAAAGGGGAATATGGTTACTATCAAGATAGTTGATATAAGCCTACAGATTTTTTCTGGAAAACAAAAAGTTCCATAATGCAAAGAAGGAACAATCTGTAAAAAAAAACAAGAAAATGTTCCTTTAAACTTGGATCTTACAGTTAATTTGCTACCAGTGTCACTATGTTGCATATATATTTATATAAAAATTCACTTATAAGTATTTATTATACGTTATGATCTTATGGGTAAGTAGGTAGCATGGATGCGGAACGAAAGAGGATTATGAAAACTTAGGAAACCTAGAAGGAAAGCGTCCTGCAGATATGTCAAGAATAAGATTAACCATGATTTGAGAAGGAGAATTATACGGGCTATTATCGGAAAACATTAGCTCAGGATAAAGATATATGAATAGATTATGTCCGCGCGGCAATGAACCTCCGGGTTCCATAATGCCAGTGGTTAGTTATGTAATCTTTATATTTTTTTTAAAGTTGATAGACACAAAAAGCCCTATGGCCCAACTTTGCAAATTTTAATAAATTTATTTTTGTTTTTTATTACTAGTTTTATTAGTCATTATCATTATTAAGTCCACCGCTGTGGTCTGGAGGTGGCGTGCTGCCTTGTCACGCAGAGAGCCAGGGTTCGATCCCCGGTCGGGGCAGTTTTTCTGGGTGAGGTTTTTATCGCGGTTTTTCCTCACCTGTAAGACAAATGTCAGGAAAACTTTAAGGCCCAAACGGTTCCCGAAATCATATGGCCATCATCTTCATCGTCATCATCCTTATCATTATCATCATCACCATCATCCTTCACCGGTGTGGAAAGCAACGGGAAGCTACCACACCTACACAATTCCCTAGTAAAGCTGCAAGCATAGCATGAAAATGCTATGATTGCAGTGAAGGACCTGCCTTCGGGCAGAATTACTATGGATGGATGGATCATTATTAATATTATTATTAATATTATTATTGGTATTATTATTTACTATTATTATTTTTTATAAGATACAAGCAATTAAATTGGTATGGGCATGTAAGACGAATGCTAGAAGAACGGTTACCCACAAAAAAAAAATGGAATAATGTCCACCTGAAAGAAGAAGGAAAAGAAGATCTCGAAACTCGTGGATGCAAGAAATAAGAACTGGAATGAGAACAAGAGGGCTGAAGGACATGGAGTGGATGAATAGAGACGAGTGGAGAAGTAAAATAAAACTTTAGGCACAGAAAGATGTGTACAACATTGAAAATTTGTATACAAATAAATTATTATTATTATTATTATTATTATTATTATTATTATTATTATTATTATTATTATTATTATTATTATTATTATTATTATTATTATTATTATTATTATTATTATTATTATTATTATTATTATTATTATTATTATTATTATTATTATTATTGTTCACCGCTGTGGTCTCGAGGTAACGTGCTGCCTTGTAACACAGCGGGCCCGGGTTCGATTCCCGGTCGGGTCAGGCTCCTGGGTGAGGTTTTTTGGGGGGTTTTCCTCACCTGTCAAACAAATGTCAGGAAGCTTAGGGAACGGTCCCCGAAAAATCATCCGGCTATCATCATCATCCTTATCATTACCATCACCATCATTCACTGATGTGGAAAACAACGGGAAGCTACCACAGGAATAATTCCCTAGTAAAGCTGAAAAGTATAGCATGAAAATGCTATGATTGCAGTGAAAGACCTGCCCTCGGGCAGAATTACTATGGATGCATTATTATTATCATTATTATTATTATAATTATTACTTGGTGTATATTTTCTCAGAATCTATTCACAGCAGAGAAATAAACTTTTATTGCATTTATGAAATTTCAACTAATTACAACATAGGGAGACTTTTATTCTTGGTACCATTTTGTAGGTTATGAATTCTATTCGTGAAACATATTTTTACTGTTCTTTCACACAATAGGCTATTATATGCAAATTAAAATAATTCCTAAAATTAATTAATGTATTATTTTATGCGAAATAATTTTTAAATAGTTGATATTAATTGAAAATTAATTTAGTACAATATTTATGGTGAAGATTATATAACTAGGCTTAAGATTTTTTGGGTGCGCACCTTTTCTTTATAGGACAAATTAGAGCTCTCTGGAAGAAACAAATGAGTCATTTTTGTCTCATTCAGTTTATAATCGCCCTTTTCCCCCCTTTTCTGATTTTTTTAGCTAGGCCTACTTTTTAAATGTTTTTATATAGCTAATTCTAAAATTTGATTTATCTACAAGGTGCAATATATATTAAATTAGTATTTATCAATATTAAATTAATTTCTAGACAGTTTCCCATGAACACGCAAGTAGTGAACCTCTCTGATTTCCGATGAACACAGGACTGAACAAAATTTAAATACAGAACACCTGTAACAAAAGAAACTGTTCGCTTTTTATAAATTAAAATGGATTAAGTAGCAGTGAATTTACACATTCTAATTGTTGACAAGTCATCACTGATTTAATTTATTTCAAATTTAAATATAGGGGCATAAAAATTAACTGATTTATTCATTAATTCGCTTTCGTTTCTGAATCTAAATTGCTTGCTGCGTATTAAGTTTAATGTTCCCCATGTCAAATAATGCTTTATCTCAGAAATTAAAGCAGATTGTGTTGAAAAAATGGAACTATTATATGAAGCACTCTTCGTGATTCAGGAATCGCATTATATGATAAAAACAAAATATATCTATCGGTCAACACATGTTATTTTAATTTCTTTCTTTACCATAGTTAACTTATCCATTTATTGGTACTTTTACATCCAGCACTCCAATCGGGCCTTGCAGGGACAGAACTTGTCGGAAGAGGATTTTAAATTCTCGTTTAAAACATAGGCCTGCTATTTTTGGTCATTCAAAAACATGAATGTCAGGGCCATCTCCGAGACAACATTAACATTTAAGATGAAAATACATCATTCACTCATACATTCTTACTAAACAAAATTAATATGATAGGATGGATATGATTATCATACGAGGTTCGGGGACTATTTAGGCCTTAAAGTTTCCTGACATCATTGCCCCCTATATCTGAACCAATGACCACAGCAATGGACTAAAAAAATAACTCCTATGGTTTACAAATCCCAGCATTTTTTTTACACTTTCAGTTTTTAAGTAAGTAAGAGTTGTGGACTATAAAAGGAAGAGCACTTTTTTTGGCTTATTTTAGGTTATTTTTTCTGTCCTCTTTTATCATAAAAATTGCACCTAAAAATCCTAAACCCAATTATAAGCAATATTTTAACATTAACTAATATCAGTGAGCAAATGAGGTAATTAACTTGGTCTAGGAACTCCTTACAAAGGAGAGGCCAAGACTTAACAATGGGCTACGCCATATAGATATATTGTACCATAAGGGTTTGCGGATTCCTTAAGGAGATAGGATAATTGGACTTAAAATATAAATATATATAATAATTAGTAACATTTAAATTTTGGTATAGATATCAAAGATAGTAGTATCTCAATGTTATGAATTTGTTAACAGCATACGCACGTGTTTACTGTTCTTCTCTAACAAAACCAGCTGTTTCCGTATCACCAGTTGTAAATAAGGTTCCACAAATATTATTTTGTTTAACTAAATACTGCTATTTATTACATGTAAGATAATAAACCATAAATTATAGATAAAATAACATACCCAAATATTACAGATAAATGTATACATGAGTTTTTTTTTATTATTTTCTTGAACCACTCCTTGCTAAAATTGTCTCCTTGTTAAAATGGCCTCCTGATATAACTAAACTTTAAAAAATGCTTAATATTAGGCTATATAGCATGAAAAATAATGGCGGACAAGTTCTTCCCCACAATATCTCTACAAATGTGTATTTTTTCATTTAAAGAAATTCTCTACGAAAACTGTTTAAAAGTTAACACGCGATATATTATAAGTACAATTTAATTATATTGTAATTGAACTTGGAATCTTACAGCACTTAATAGTTTATCATTTAATCAAGCTCTTGTACCACTTCCAGTAATGTGTATCTTCCTATTCAGAAGTTACCACTTTCTACCAATCTTTAGGTTCATAAACATTAACATAGGCTACTTAGAAATAAAATTTGTACTTCAGCTGAGATTCGAACCCAAGATTTCAAGCTTTACTCATTGGCTCTTTACCATTGTTCTACTTAGAGACAGCTCCCAGACCAAATACAATTTTTTCTCTCTTTAATCTCCACGTCCTCCAATATAATAGTGAAACTAGATTTACAAGATTTTAAGATGATGTTTCAACTGTCACTATAGTGAGTTTTTGCTATTGCGTAAACTATTTAAATAGTCGATACAGAAATTAATGCTAGTCAACTTTTAACTTCAGATAAATAGTAACTATCGTAGAGAATTTTCGTAGGAAAAAAAACTGCAACATATTATATGGAGAAATTCTTGCGTGTCTTGTCAGCGAATTTTTTTTCCACAGTTCATTTCCAGATTGAGCCATCATAATCAAACATTGTTCATGGAATGAAAGAGTTATCCTCTTACAGCCTCTTATTTCGTATCATTCTCTTGCAGTCTTCCTACTTCTTTGTATCCGTGTTTGTAATGGAATGCGTGCACTAGCTTTCTCAACAGATTGAATTACTATATATATATATATATATATATATATATATATTCACTTTTTCCTTGTATGTTATTGTAAAACATATAATTTTATTTAATTTTACCGAGTCTAACAAAAATTCGATACTCAAACTTGGATTGATAATAGGAGACTTTAAAAAAAAAACTAACCATAGACGTGAAAATAATTATTAAATGATAAAATAAAAAAAATAGAAAAAATGTAATTGAAGAATGTAATGAGTAAAATAAAGTTGTTATAAATTAATATATGAAATCCGTTCTATAAAATAATGAATATTACATGCTATATTAAACATGCCAAACAATGTTTTTGCTGTTCATTTACAAAAGAGCAATGTATCGACTGAATAAACAGATATCCAGTTACTTATTCTTCTTCTTCTTCTTCTTCTTCTTCTTCTCATTCCTTTCCAGAATTAGGTCAATGCGACCTGTTCCGGTTTCCTTGGCCGTCCCAAAGATCTTCTTTCCATGTGATTTGTAGCTGTTGATCGTTTTGTAATCTTGTATTGTCCATTCTGTCTAAATGTTCTTTCCATTGGTATTTGTGATCTAGTTTATCGACTATTGAAAATATCTCCAGTTCATTTCTTATTGATTCATTGTGTAATTTATCCATGCCTGTACATCCTTTTACGAATCTTAAAAAATTCATTTCAGTGGCTTGAATGTGTGAGATATATTTTTTTGCAAGTACCCAAGATTTAGATCAGTATAAAAGAACAGGAACAGCCATAATGTTTTAAAACCTGAGCTGAGATTCTCTTCGAGTCACATCCAGTTACTGATATCCGATATATATATATATATATATATATATGGTTATTTAATAATAATATTTATTTTGGTCTCTTCTAATATTTCTGGATGTTTGAGCATTGGAATTTGTTAAACTTGGTATACAACGAAATTTTATATATTTTTTATCAACTAGTTTGATTACATTTTGCAAAGAGTGGTCCATTTAGTAGTCAGGCTGTAAGTTATATGTTTAGGAGAAAGTTGTTCATGATGTTATATCGTGATGTTGTCCTAACATAATTAACCATTTAGGATTTTTTTAAGTATCACTTTGGTAGTTAGCTTGACTATAATAAATATTCAACGAAAACTATATTATATTAATATAACTGAAAAAAAATAACAAAACCTAAATATTTTACAAATGACTCAAATTAAGAATTTATTTGAGAATGTTAAGCACTGATTTCATTCACTGAGATGAGCCAGTCTGAATGATAATCAAGTCATAGAAAAGTTATACATATGTTATTGCTCGAAAATTATTCTAAACATCAAAATGTGGTAAGTTGATTTTTTTTTTTAATTCAGTGTTCTACTCTTTGATTGTCTACTCTCCTGTCCAGTCTGCCGAAATTCCAAAAGCATGTGTAGAATATCCCTGTACTTTTC
Organism: Diploptera punctata; assembly: GCA_030220185.1. NCBI lineage: Eukaryota > Metazoa > Arthropoda > Insecta > Blattodea > Blaberidae > Diploptera > Diploptera punctata. The sequence continues at coordinate 1,997,427 of JASPKZ010000046.1, forward strand.
TTTTTGACAGACTTCAGATCATTCTATATAGGGTTAAGTTTGGCTATTCATGATAGTGATAATTTCGTTTTACACGTCTTCAAATTTATTTTTTTACCAATGCTCCTGTAGTTATAATTTTTATCCTGTATATTTTTTTCTGAAACAATAATTTATCTATCATACAGGTATAAGTTAAAAAAAATAATAAACTATTTTGAAAACATTTAAAATACTTATCACAAATAAAACTATCATGGAGTCTCCAAACGATGCCCTAATTATTTTAATAATACTTTATGAAGTTGACATATCCAAAAAAATATATTATACAGTATATCATCATCCTAATTCGCAAATATAGTACCTCCATTTTTCATAATCATAATTTTACAAGAGAGAAGAAACATTTTATTGCCACATTATTAAAGAATTGTGTCTCAGTTTTTGTTTATATTATATATCCTCATATCATAGTGTTCTCGAAACATATTCTATTTGTCTTGTCTTGTAAGCTCTGTTTCCCTCAACGAGATTTAGGTGCTCTCCCCCTACAGGGAAGAAATTGAACCATACTAATTTAGTTATACTTGTTTTCGTATATACGTCACTGGAGTGGCCCGGGTGGGCCTCATACTGACATCTAGGAAACCAACGTAGTACTAGGACGGGATAATTCGGTAAATTTTGATTAGAGGCCTTTTTATTCAGGCTTAAGGATCTTTTACGAGCCTGAAAATCTTCAGACTCGGGCCCACAGCTTAAAGTCCCTCCCGGAGGACTTGCTCCTTGGATTTTTCCATCCTAAAAAAATCCATCGACCTTTTATGGGTTTAAACCCGCGACCGTTGGGACCAGAGGCAAGGAGCAAAACCACTAGTCCACCGCGGTCATTAAATAACAATTTCTTCAACAAATGGTCCAAAAAGGTAAAAAAAAATCACAAAAAAGCGTATCGTAAGTTTAAAATTTGCTAATATTAGAGTGACGATTGGTACAAAAAAATAGTAGTTCCTCTCAATCCTCTTGGAAGTACAGGGCCTTTGTGAAATCTCGCCACCTGGACTATGTTTTGCCAAATACCTACAAGGGTCCAACATTTAAATAATATCAAAAACTATTTTTTATAGTAAATACAACAATAATTTACTTCGTTTCAGTAATAAAATAAGAACTGAAATCGATTAATTGAACTTCTAATTAAATAGATATAAGATCTCAGGATGTTATGTAATGTTTGTTATAATTTGTACCGTTAACTGATCTGTATATTATATTACATCGCTGGCCACAGTAAATAAGTCAAGTATAAAATCACTACTATTTAGGACAACACTTTTTTAATCGAGAACATTCACTACTCTTACAAGATACCAAGAAACAAACATCTTTATAACTTGGAAAAAGTTAGAGTCCTGGGGCACCAACTTTTTCATATTGCTTGGGAGATGATCACAGTGCACTTAACTCATTTTGATCATTTTTCTACTTACCTTATTTTCTGTGACCACATGTATGATATGCAAGTTTTTCATAGCGGTTTTGTAGATCAGCTTTTGAGACTTGTATTTTGGAAAATTTGAAATCAAATTCTGGTAAAACATCTGACTGACGATTTTCATGGTTTTCGCAGTCGTCAAGATAAATGCTGGATTTTAATTTCGTTACTAAGATTCATTTCATCAACCATTATTTTATTGCATTATTAAATTTAACGTCAATTTACGTGTACAAGGTGTCCACAAAGTCCTGCAAACCATAACAATGTAAGTTATCTCGTAAACTATTTGATATAGAGACATCCGGTTATTTTGCAACGTGTTTTACATATTCCAAAGTTTTGTTTACATTTGTTGCAGATTGTGATTTAAACGACAATGACGACACCACAGATATGCTGAGTCTGGTAAATCATCAGTAACTGTTCAGCGAAATTTCCGCCGGCAATATAGAAGAGATCCCCCATCCAGATAATCCATTATTAGATGGGCCGAGAAATTTCTAGCGTCTGGCAGTGTAATGGACTTGCTACGGAGTGGACGACCAGATGTGAGTCAAGAAACTATCGACAATTTGCAACTTTCATTTCAACGCAGCCCTCAAAAATCGGTGCTTCATGGGAACTGCATTTACCAAAATCAACCATTCATAAAGTCCTCCATAAGCGGCTACCTCTTCAGCCCTATAAAGTGCAAATTACGTAAGCGTTGCTGCTAACTGACTTCCCTCAGCGTGCTGACTTCATGCTGAACGTAATTGACGAAGGCAATGAGTACCTGTGGAGGGTGATGTTCTCCGATGAAGCTACTTTCTTTGTGTCTGGACATGTTAACCGCCATAACGTTGGGATATGAGGATACTGGTGATTTACCAGACTCAGCATACCACGATACATATTGGGTATTTTCTTGAAGTGTCGTCATTGTCTTTAAATCTCAATCTACATCAAATGTAATCAAAACTTTGAGAGATGTAGAATATGTTGCAAAACACCGCATGTCTCTATCTCAAATAGTTTACGAGCTAAGTTACATTGTTTTGGTAGCAGAACTTTGTAGACACCCTGTACAGCCTTATACAAAAATATTCTAAATCCGATAATTCGTTCTTATTTATAGCCCTCTAACATCTTAAATCTCATCGTATCTAAAAATATTTGGTATTCAGTAAGCTGTAATTTTATATTGCTGATTTTTCATCTTTGTTTTGTGTAGAAAATCATATAGTTAAATTTAATTTTATAATATGGTGATTATGATAAAACGGGGTCCTGTAAATGAAATTCCAACCCAGTATCTTAGAATAAACTATTACAATCTTAAAAGTTTACTAAAATTGTCCAGGCAATGGTAAATATAATTATTGAAATTAAGAATTGGTCATTCCTTTTAAATGATGATTGAAAATATTGCAGGAACTAGGAAAAAAACACTATACGAGATTGATCGACACCGGGATTTGAACTAGAGATCTCCAAAATGCGATCTCAAATGATACTGCATTAACCAACTCATTGGGTTAGACGCGATATGACCAGAGGTGTTTAGGAGTCTCAAAACAATGAAACAATACTCGCAGATATCTGTTTCATAGATGTACATATGGCCTAAAGTGAAATAATGCAGATACTGTACCGAACAATCATAGTTTTCCGAACTACTAAATGTAACGCTGAAGAAGTAATTCAAACAATGAGTAGACTACATTTTGGGTATTTATTGAATTTTGATTTGTTGGGTAAATAACATACAATTGACCTACAAACTTTGTATGTTTACTGCGCTTTAAATTTAGTTTGCAGACTATTTATACGTACTGACTCATAGAAGCTGTGTTCATCCTTATACGTATCAACATATATCAACTTTGTATATATCAATGCACACTATCAAAAACTCAGTATGGTTTTAAAAATTGTTAACAAATTTCCACCCTTAATTTATGACATGGATAAGAGGACTTTTAGCAGAAGTAGCTCTGATCGTCGAATTAATGAACATTTCTACGATAGTAATTCTGGCCGAAGACATGTCCTTCACTACAATCAAAGCATTTTCATGCTATGCTTACAGCTTTACTAGGGAATTGTACGTGTGGTAGCTTCCCGTTGCTTTCCACACCGGTGAAGGATGATGATGATGATGATGGCCATATGATTTCGGGGACCTTTTGGGCCTTAAATTTTTTCCAGACATTTGTCTTACATGTGAGGAAAAACCCCGATAAAAATCTCACCCAGAAAAACTGCCCCGACCGGGGATCGAACCCGGGCCCGCTGCGCGACAAGGCAGCACGTTATCTCGAGACCACAGCGGTGGACACACACACACACACACACACACACACACACACACACACACATATATATATATATATATATATATATATATATATATAGGCCTATATGGTATGAAAAGAAAAATGAATGCTTGAGTCAAGATTTGAACCCGAGTCTCTAAACTCTGTAGGTTTAGTCTAACCAAATGAGCTACTCAAGTATTCCAACACAAACATACATTTTCTTATCATTTTCTTTTTTATATATATATAATTCTCAATTCACACAAGAGGTAGCGGGAAATCGTTACAACTGACATCTAATGGCCAACATAACAGTTAAGCAAATTTTTAAAGAGAATATTTACTTTATAGCCGTAACGCTTGTATATTTTGATGTTATAACTATATTTTTGACATTTGGCAATGAAGACAAATAAGATATGTTTTTGTTAACGTCTCTTACATTTTCGGGGTACAATAATTGTAAAATACAAAACATACAAATAAGTTAAACAAAACTAAACACATTCCTTTGAAATTATTATTTTTTTTTGTTTTCATTATCGCTACTTTTCACTCTTATTTATAAATATTTTAACATCTAAGGTCATATCACATCTAGAATCTTTGGTGCATCCAGTTTGCACTAAGTTTTTATTGTTCGTTTTTTAAGTTCTTCATAGAAGTTCAATGATTTAAATTTAATATGCTGTGATTATTATGATTGAATGAGTAACGAGATTTCAACTCAGCATTTCTCTTGACTTCTGAGGAAGACCAGGAAAAACTCAGATTAAGTTCGCTCAGGAATTGAATTATCTCTCAAACAGTAGCCTATCGCCTGAACCATATCACATTGTAACCCAATTTTTTCCTTTTTTTTTTTTTATCTAATAAAGTGGATGAAAATATAAAGCATAATATATTGTTTTTAATTAGATATTTACTTGGGGAAGCTCCTGAAATAAAATGGCATTCTGATAAATGTGTACTTGAAATGTTATGATATTATAAATGATGATTCATAATTCCTATTACACACTTAATTAAGCTGTTTCTATGAAGAACTCATGTCCGGAAATTCGTGTTATAATAATGACAAACAGATCTACTTCCTCATAGTAGATAATCCATATTGAGAAACGGTACAATTTGACATAGCCTTACATACACATACATAACTTTCCTACATGAGTACCGGTGTAATTCTTTTCAGAAATTTCAATAGTCATTTTTAGGAAATGTGGTTCCACCAGCACGCTTTTTACTTGCCTTCCGATAATTATATTTCAAGAAAGATGGCGTGGCCAAGATGTAGGCATATTACTCGCCCAAGTTATGCCTGCACAGGTAGAGGGAAGTGTATTAGCGTTAGTGTCGCCAAACTATTTCTCTACAGAAAGCAGAATCCCTAAACACATTGAAATATCATTACATGGTTGTCAAATTAGTCACTTAGTCGACGACAGTTGAAGGTTTTGAATAATTTAAAATCAGCGTTTGTCATATCTTTCTATTACCATCCTGACACCACAGCGGAGGGGAGTTGGCAACATGTAATGAGGAAGGCAAAGGAATGACAGCTCATTCCCCAGTAGCAACATGGTTGCCGGATTATTTATATGGTCAACGGGTACTGTAGGTGACGGATCATTTAAACATCACGGTATCTGACAAAGCTCTCCTCCCAGTCAAATAACACAATACACAGTACAGAAATTGGTAATACAGTACGAGAAGAAATATAATTGACAGCATATCCCTAACATATTTTCCGCGTGCAGATTTAAATTGGACGGGTAATACAACTGCTTGGCTCGTTTACCTAGATCAAGTGGGTTCTTCATAGAAAATGCATCTACTAAATGTATTCTACAAAGTTCAGAAGTGTGTAATAGGGGTTATGAATGGCCCTTATTAAACAAATCATATTTTATGTACATTTCATATTTCCATAGTTAATCAAATAAAACAAAATTTACTGTAATTCCGTTCTGTTATCTATACATCTGTCAGTCCCATCTCAATAACTCTTGAGTAATAATCCTATTATGAACTTGAATAAGATTTCCGGGCTGTAAGGCGTGGTCTTGAGGCTTGAAGATCCCCGATGTTTCGTCAGATACTGCGTCTGGCATCCTCAATGGTTGTCTTGAACTTGAAGCCTCAAGACCACGGCCTACAGCCCGGAAATCTTCCTCAAGATCATCATAGTAACTCCGGCCGTGAAAGCCTAAGTCAATGCAATAATCATATTATTAATTTAAATTTACAATAGTTGTATCATTAATACCTAAAGGAAGTGACACTATGGGGTTTATTTTAATTAATAAATAAAGTTAGATTTAACACCTCACCTCATAATTTTAGATTTCTCGAAGACTAGTTTCGATATTCATTTGTATAATTTTCAGTTCTATATAACTGTCGAATTGGTAGTTGGCGATCCCGAAGCAGCAGGAAACAACCTACAGAATCGGCAACCACCAATTCAACAGTTATGTAAACTAAAAATGATACAAATAAGTATCGAAACTAGGCTTCGAGAAATATATTAAAAAGAGATGAGGTGTTAAATCGAACACTGTTCTTAATTAAAACAAATTTATTTAAATTCATTCTTATGATGATAAAATTCTTCAAAAATTTAGTTTATTTTTTTCTCCAATCGTTTTTACGAAACAATGATTCCGTAAAAAAACATGTATTTTATAGAGACTTTTTCTCTTTGTAATTTTACAACACAAATTTAAAAATACAATAATCCGGCTACTTTCATAAGTTATATCTCTTATATTGAGAGAAAATACCTAAAATACTGTATTATATATATATAGGAATTTGGTTTAAACGTCCCTTCTGACGGATCAGTACTGCTGAAAATACAGCCATTAAAGTTTATTCTGTGACGGCGCTAAAGTTTGTATTGAAGTATTCATTCCTCTTTTGTTCACGTTGTTTTGAACAGTACTCTTTCTTCTCAGCCAGAAATCTGAAACAAATGAAAACAAAATATAAATTCCACAGAGAAATGTTTGGTCTACTTCTAATTTAACCAGAATACCCTTTTATCATAAGGTTATAATATCCCCCTTTACAATCAATAAATTTAAAGGAAATCAGTGTAAAAATAATAAAACATATTCACGAGTATAGCCTAAAGAACAAGAATAAATACCAGAATAAATTTGCCCATGCTGGCTATAAGAAAATATATATAATGTATATGCTGCTCTAAAAAATGATAAAAAGACTAATATTAATATAAGAAGAAAACTCCACCCAACTATTCTATTTAATAATCTAATCTTTAATGACACCTGGATGTTCGGCATTAGAAGTAAGAAGTAAATAAGTAAGGTTTAAAATAATTAATGAGCGATACTAATAATATACTAATTAGAATAATAAATAGCCTAAAATAATTGACTAATAACAATAATTAATAATAATAATAATATGTGCGCAAGACCTTCTATTCGACCTAAGGAGCATACATATAGCGCCTACCATATATCTGTGGTTACAAGGAATAATTTGGTAAGTCTTAAAATTACCAAAATAGGCCTACGTGAAGTGTGCTGTAATCACCTTCCATGCTTCCTGAGCACTCAGAAGAACTTGATAAACCAGGATTCTAATAGGCCCTACTTCCTAAGTTACAAATATATTTTTTGATGATAGTGTTTTTAGGTTAAAAAGTGCTTATAAACGCTTCCCACAGATATATATATATATATATATATATATATAGTATATTGGGCACGCGTAGCTTAGTTGTTTAAGGGAATTCTCTACAAGCGGAAGGTCGTGAGTTTTAGTTCCGGTGGATAAGGATCTTCTTGGCCAGTCGTGCCGTGAAGTTTTTTTTTTCTTTTTCCATTATATAATGTATTTATGTGTGTTACCATATATTTAGTTTTATTGAAGTTTACTTCCAATTTCTTAGTGTTATGGGTGAACGCGCACACATTGTTAAGTAACAATGTGTGCGTGTTGACCCATAGTTCTCTTCGCTATTACCTAAAAATTCTACATCATCAGCATGCATCAACAACTTATTAATACCACTGAGTTGTAGACTTCCTTCGTCCTCTTAAAGATTTGATGGCATGCTCTAGTACAAAATTGAATAGTAGAGGAGAAAGTACATCTCCTTGCTTTAACCCATTGTGGATTTCAAAAGTATCTGAAAACTGTTACTTAAAAAAAATTATGGATATTTACAGCCACTTAATCACTACATAACAAAAGCTTAAATTTATTAATTTCTAATATATATATATATATATATATATATATATATATTTAATATTAAATATATTAATCTCTAACAGATATAGCATTTTCACAACATACATTAGTGATTCTCTAAATGAAACAAGTCGTTTTCAAACAAAAGTTCCTATAATGATACGTGCTCGCTCATAACTGTATCCTTTATCATCCCTAGCTGTGGAAACATGCTAATCACCCTCCATAAAACCGCAGACTGAACTTTGAAACCCCGATAAAAATAAAGTAAATATGATTTTTTTACAAGAGCATGAGCATATGGTTTCTACTACATGTGCCAGCTAATATTTTGTTAAATCAGCGCATCCTCTATTTAAAAAACACCGAGATATGAAGCCTGCACCTGCGACATTTTACGTTATAGATAACATTTAAAAGGGTCTACGCTCCTGATAATGCTCCCCTAGAACGGCATTCCATTGTCAATATGGAGTGAAGAATAATACATATTGATTTGTAGGCGTCACCACGCTAACATTAACAGATGTGACACCCCCGTTTAACCCCTATCCAGGTGTTGATATGTATAACACACCTCCACCATGATGTAAGCCACTTCTAGGTAAATGAACTATGATAATAGAGGGCGCGTGCGCCGCGATCTGAATAAATTAAAAATAGTCTTACCTCAGAGCTATTCTTTATAAAATAAGTCACGCAATGTGCGTGTTTTCACTTGTCTGCTCTATGTAAAAACTCAACTATTACACAACTTGTATACATTCTCCTTTTCGTTCCTACAAGGATAAATAAATAAAACTAAAATCGCCGATGATTTAGTCTTACTACATCATGATGAAGATCTGTTACAATTAATTGGTTACTTCTAAACTGAATACAATATGTATTACTTATAATTTTAAAATTTCAGTAAGTAAAACAAAAGTAATGACATTTTGTGGAAGAAACATTCTGCGTGCAAAAGTAATAATTAGAGACGAAATTACTGAACAAGATCCCACTTTAAATATTTAGGATGTGGTATCAGCTATGCGTATGATAAAGATATTGAACATAAAACTCGTCAGTTTCAAGCTATTTGTGGTACAATAAATAGAACACTGAATAATAAAGCCCATAAACAAACAAAATTAAAATTTTATAAAACAATGGCGGTTCCTGTCCTTTTGTATGGGAGCGAATCTGGATTATCACTACCAAACAAGAAAGTGAAATTCAAGCAGCCGAGATGAAATTTTTAAGAAGAGTAAAAGAATGCATTAGAATGGACCAGATAAGAAACGAAGATATCCGTGAAGAACTGCAGATCTACTCCATAAAAGAAAGGATATTTAACAACAAGAATCAGTGGAAAGAACATGTAGAAATAATGGAAGAAAATAGATTACTAAAATAAAATCTTACATTATTTTCCGAGAGGAAGAAGAGATGTCGGACGTCCTCGGAAGAGATGGTCTTAGATCTATTAGTGAAGACGGAACAGGCAACTAATGCCTAAACCAGGAAGTGAAGAAGAAGAAGAAGAAGGAGGAGGAGGAACCTAAACCAGTACCACAATTCCAGAGAGTCTAGACACACCGGTACTTCAACGGTTTACTGTCACTGCACAGCTGATGACGGATATGAAATCGCGTAATTTGAGTGGCGCAGTCCCTCAATCTTTGTTTCAGGTTTCTTAAAATATGTTTATATATATATATATATATATATATATATATATCAAGTGACAACTAAATTGTCTTCACGATGATGAAGCAGTATACAAAATAATTTTTTTTAGATATACCCGGGAATCGAACACCAAATCTCGATAATCTGATTGGCACTATCAAACCCGTAAATTATAGCTGCGCGGGCATATGCTCTCCATATATCCGTATCCTGAGCTAATGATTTCCAATCACCCTCTGTATTTACCTCCCTCAAAACATGATTCATGTTTTTCACCCGCCTCATTCTCTTACCCACTGGGTGCTTTCCCTCTGGTTTTCCTACAATGAGTTCTCATACCCATTTTTCATTCCCCATTCATGCCACATGTCCAGCCAATCACAGAAATCTACTGCTGTTATTACATATCGTTTAGCTCGCTTATGTGGTCTTCTTAAATTCATCTCGCTTTGTTCTACAAATTTTCCTTAGAACTTTAATCTCAAGAGTGGCATGGAAACTCCTTGTAGGAAAACCAAGACGAAAAAGTCCAGTAGGCAGGCCAAAAAAAGAGGTGGGAGAATAATATTAACCATGTTTGAGGGAAGAAGATTATATAGAGGATGATTTGAAAACATTAGCTCGGGATAGGGATGTATGGAGAGCTTATATTCATGAACCTATGGGTTTGAGAATACCAGTAAATTAGTGAAGATTTAAGACCGTAAGGTCTTTTCTTCCACTTCCCCATGACTAAATAATACATAAATATTTTCTATAATGACGTAGCATATTGTTGAACAATAACATCTCCTTTGTTAAGAGTTACTAGAAAGTTAATTTTTAGTTACCTCATTTGCCCATAGATGTCAAGACTGACATACGGTCAACACACCGATTCAATGAGACATCTAGCAGGCAACTAAGTTATTACTAGGACATTGAGGTCGGTACACTTTGCTTAGAGGCCTCTTTATTCAGGCTTAAGGATCTTTTACGAACCTGAAAATCTTCAGACTCGGGACCCACGGCTTAAAGTCCTAAAAAATCCATCGACCCCGGTCGGGTTTGAACCCACGACCCTCGTAGCCTGATGCAAGGAGCATAACCACTAGTCCACCGCGGTCCACAATACATGTATTAACATTTATGAATAAAAATCAATTAAATCGTGAATTCTTCTTACCTCATATGTGTATTATAGATGTATGAGGTAAGAAGAATTCAATTGATTTTCATTAAGAAAACCTCGTAATATAAAATTCCCAACATTAATGTATGAATTGATGAATTAACTAACGATATGACAGTAAAGACCGCAAATCATCGTACTTGAGAAGAACAATGGAACACGTTTGAGGATATCCTGCTTCCCGGAATAGGAGTTTGTGATAAATAAACAAATAATTGTAAAACTGTAAAATGGCAATAACCGGGGCTTTTGTCGACAACCGCGTCCAATGGACCGGAAAAACATCTTTCTGCCTTCACCCGCATGCAGCGTGGCGCGTGCTTCACACGCTAAACCGCTTTGCGATAACGTCTTTTATTTGATTTCGAGTGTCCCCTTCATAGGGAGATTACAACCCTTTGACTGGCATATGTCCTTCCCCATACTCTTCCATTACTATCCCCACGTATAACCTTTCTTTAATCAATTTGTGCCATTCATACTACATTCTTTTTTTTTTTTTTTTTTTTTCCCATCTGTCGAAATTACAGATCAATTTTAAATCTTGTGTATTTTGTGTTTTGTTTACTTGAGGGTAGAAGCTGAGTAAATATGATACCTGTGAGGGGATATTGTTCTGGTTGGTTAGATTGGGTTCGTGTCCGAGGATATGGATATCTGGACAGTTTAATGCTGGATTCTTGTATCTCAGGTTCGTTAGTGTTGGTGAACTTTGTATATATAGTAGTGGTATACCCTTTCTGTGTCTCATTGAGATCTGGGCATCCTCCCCAATAGAGGATATTAACCATACTAATTTTTTTTGTATATATAATTCTTTTGTCTATATATTTTCTCAAAATTAATTTAAAATTATTAGTTAAAATTGATTGGTATGTCCTATATTGACCATATCATAACCCTATTTGTATTTAATTATTTTTTGGGCAGTATAGGTGTTTTAATATCGAAAATAAATAATCATCTAGGATAATGAGGTATCAAAAGGCTGTGTGTTTGTATTGCTGTGTTTGACGTGTGTTTTCGGAAAAATTTCACTGATTTAAATTCAATCATGATATTGAATGAGGATTTTGAAGAAATAGATCCATTCAATTTAGCATTTGCCTTAACGACAGAAATTATTAGGAAAAAACTGAGTTTTTTTTCAGCATTGGTGTTTGAACCCAGGACTTCCTGAATACGAATATAAATCGCCACTGCCTGAGCCAACTCGCTGCTTATGTTTGTTCTTAGACTATATTGATTAATTGAATCAGTCATTTCGAAAAGGGTTCATCTCCAATTTTTCTGAAATTCACTTGTTTCATTATTCCATGTTTAGATAGCTACTTACATCGTTTCCGTTTGAGAATGGATCAACTACACCATTCCTTTACCACTTCCTGACTTTATTCAGTAGCAATTTCAGATTCAATGTTTTATTCTGAACAAGTTGAATCAGGTTTTTTTTTTTTTTTCCCCTCTCCTGTAAAATTTGATCAGCTGTAGAGATGATCACTTTTCGAAATGACTGATTCAATTATATGTTATATTGATACCGTACTGCATAATACAGTAAAGCAATATGCTCCATTTGTAATTTGATTTTGTTTATTAGTTACAGAAGTAAATATCAATAAAACTAAATATATGGTCACACGTAAAAATACATTATATTATGGAAATGGACAGCTAATGACAAATGAGGGAAATTTTGAGAAGTGGCTGAATTCAAATACCTAGGAACAATAATCACAAATAGGAATGAGATGCACAAACAAATTAAACATAGGCTCAATTCTGGAAATGCGTGTTATTATGCATTACAGAGACTCTTGATGTCCCAACTCCTTTCAAAAAACGTTAAACTGAAAATATATAAAACTATTATTCTACCAGTCAATTATATGGGTGCGAAACATGGACTCTTACTTTAAGGGAGGAAAGGAGATTGCAAGTATTTGAGAATAAATAATAATAATAATAATAATAATAATAATAATAATAATAATAATAATGATTTATTTTAGCTGGCAGAGTTAAGGCCATAAGGCCTTCTCTTCCACTCAACCAGCGACTACTTAGGAAAATGTTTGGACCAAAAAGAGACGAACATACAGGTGAATGGAGAAGACTACATAACAATGAGCTACATGGTCTTTATAGGAAACCAGATATAATAAGAACAGTTAAGTCTCGTAGACTGCAATGGGCAGGACATGTGGCACGAATGGGGAATGAAAGACGTGTATGGAAGCTTCTTGTAGGAAAACCAGAGGGAAAACGCCCAGTTGGTAGACCAAGAATGAGGTGGGAGAATAACATTAACTATGATTTGAGGGAAGTAGATTATACAGGAAATGATTGGAAAGCATTGGCACAGGATAGGGATGTATGGAGAGCTTATGTCCGCGCGGCCATGAACCTATGGGTTCGATAGTGCCAGTGAGTAAGTAAGTAAGTAAGTTACATACTTCAGCAGTCCCTCACTTTATCGGTCTTAGTGATCAAATTGTTTTGTTCCTATCCTCTCGTCCCGAGGCTCGCATGTTCAAACCCAGCTGAAGTAGATGTATTTCTTAGGATGAAAAAAATACAAGGGAAAAGTCGTCCAGCAATGACTCTTACCCATGGGTCCCGAGTTTGAAAATGTCTGTGCTCATAAAAGAATCTCAAGCCTAAACTAAAGCGTCAGATCAATATTTAATCAGGGTCTTCCCATCCAAGTAATATCTTATTTGAGTGTTGGGCGTCTCTCTAAGACGATGAGCTAACCACTTGTAATTGCTGATTTTGTAGGAAAATTACAAAATAAATGTAACTAAATTAACGTTCATTGCCGCTGTGGACTAGTGGTTATGTTCCTTGTCTTTGGACCCAAGGGTCACGGGTTCAAACCCGGCCGGAGTCGATGGGATAGGATGGAAAAATCTAAGGAGCAAGTCCTCCGGGAGGGATTTTAGGCGTGCGTCCCTAGTCTGAATGTTTCCAGGGCTCATAAAAATCCTGAAGCCTGATAAAGAGGCGCTAAGGAAATTACCGACATTTTCGTCCTAGTAACACCTTAGTTGCTTCTAGTTTCTCATTGTTGACCGCATACAATTCATGACATCTGTGGGAAATAAGCGTGACTAAATTAATTTGTTTAGTAACTCCTAACAAAGGAGGGGCTAAGACTCTACATTGAGCTGTTACGCCATTGATGCAAGGAAACATGCTTGACCCACGCGGGGATCTATGGGTATACACAGGCATTTTCTCACTTTATGATAACTAGAATCCGAATTTGTATGCAAAATAAAGTATTAAATATGCATAAGATAAAGGTTACAAATTGAAATGTACTTGTTGGCAGGTGCCGTCGTCCTCAACTTTGTTAAAATGATGTATATAAAATATTAACTGGAGGCCTTTCGGAAGTTAACTTCAATCATCAGCAGGATGAGCTTCTGCTACGAGTCATTGTTTACGACAATGTAGACTCCAAGTGTCTGACTTGTTTTTGATGATCTCGTACAATGGGTTGTTTGATTGGGGTGCGTTCTCATTAAGAAGTAAGGTGTTATTTATTTATTTTATAATTTCGAGGTCTTCATATATATTTATCTTTGCCGGAATGTTTCCTCTGTGAATTATCATGAGAATATTTTCTATTATGTTCATTTGGTGACCGGTGTTAATGAGATGTTTGGCATAGCTTGATTTTTCACCCGAGTACATGAAATCTTATAGTTGTTCCTTATATCTTGTATTACAGTTTCTGCTTGTCCTGCCAATGTAAAATTTATTACAATCTTTACATGTTAGTTTGTAGACTCCCTTACTGTTCAATTTGCTGTGTTCTTCTATGCCTTTGTGCATTATATTGTTTAATTTGTTTTCTGTTTTATAAGCTTATTCCTGGCTGTTATAGTAGATAAGGGAGGTTTTCATGAGGTTTTCTTGTGTGAAGCTCCTTCGTTTATCAGTGAAGAAGGTTTACATATCATTAAATTGTCCTTTCTACATCACATGTAACAGGTGCATGTGAAAAACACCACTGTTCTTCTTCAGTGAATTTATCTTCGGTTACAGTTCTTTCACTATCACCAGAGAGCATTTTGCTCATTTGACAAATTCTATATAGCCACGATTTTTTTAACACTTCATTAAGCTTATCAAATGCGATTTTAGCAATACCGTAATATAATTTGTCAAGGCCCACGGGTATCCCTTCTTACACAGATGTAAATATAGGCCTACACGTTACGCTTATATCCAATTGATTGCAAAAACTTCATTAATTTAAAAAATATGAATTAATAATTAATTAATTAGTTACTAGTAATTAGCTGAAGAGAAAATTAAATTTAATACGACATTTACGACCGCTGTGGTCTCGAGGTAGCATGCTGCCTTGTGACGCAGCGGGCCCGGGTTCGATTCCCGGTCGGGAAGCTTAGGGCCTAACTGTCCCCGAAAATCATCCGGCCACCATCATCATTCTTAACATTATCATCACCATTCTTCGCTGGTGTGGAAAGCAACGGGAAACGACCACATCTATTATTCCCTAGTAAAGCTGCAAAGCATAGCATGAAAATGCTATGATTGCACTGAAAGACCTGCCCTCGGGCAGAGTTACTATGAATGGACCACATTTACGAGTAAAATATGTATTTATGCATTAAGAATCTAAAATATGCTTTTTCCCCCGGAATATGCATTTCTAATGATGATTACTAAATAACTTCCGCAAGGAGGCACGCTTGAAACACATGGGATCTACGGGTATAGACAGACACTTTCTCACTTTATGATAAGTAAAGTAAAGTAATCCCACTACAGGCCTCGGGAGGCACTTGGGGTAGTAGGAGGTTAAGGCTCCCACTTTTTCTAGACAATCGGTACTTGATGTCAGCCGGGTTGTCAGCCCTGCGTGACGGCCGCCTTTACCACCAGAACAAGCGTCTGGTACTCATTTCCGTTAGAGGCTGAGTCGACCCCAGGGCCATAGTGTCGCCAGAAGGTTTGGGTCAGTTTAAAAATTCTGACCCACCGGGACTTGAACCCTCGACCTTCCGACTTGTAGCTCAATGCCTAAACCACTACGCTACGGCGTGCCCCCTTCTCACTTTATGATACTGATAACAATTAAAACCAAACTTGAAACTGTTGCACTTTGTGTAGATCAAGTAAGGAAACTTCTGTGCCTATCTGTCTGCCACTGTGCCCACTGTTTTAATACAACTATTTAACTCATACCCAAAATGAGAGTCAATGACCAATCACTTTTCAATGATTTTTTATTTACAACCAATCACAGTCGTTTTTCACCTCGATTTTATCAGTTTAATTCCATCGCTTTAAAATCAAGTTCCTCCTTTTTAACATCCTGAATAGGTCATAGCATTATTTTGCAGTGACCACATGTGGCTACCAGATTGTATATATAGTGCACGAATGTAATCTTATTGTGGTTGCTGAAGATAATAATATAAAAACATTTGTAGCAATTGATTAGACCACAATAAAAACCACTGTTTGCACTTTCTTAAACGAATTATTTCCCAGGAAATAACGTTGCAGAAAAATATAATTGACATATTTACATCATACGACATCAAAAATTAATTAATACCTATAATGTCGGTTATAAATTTTTCCACTAGTGTGCATTCTTACAATATTGCGATCCTTTGGTAATAAATAATATGATCTGGTTGCAATGAAGAACAAATGAGGCAAATGAAGCGTAACAATCGTTTCTCATTTGTTTTCAAACATCGCCGTTTATATTAAATATATTGTATTGTATTGTAAGCCTATGTTTTCCCATTACAGAGATTTAGGCGCTCTCCCCCTACAGGGAATAATTTGAACCATACTAATTTAGTTACACTTGTTTTCGTATAGATGTCATTTTGAGTGGTACGTGGTCAGCGTTCGCCTCGGCCTCATACTGACATCTAGGAAACCAAGGTAGTACTAGGACGGGAAAATTCGGTAAATTTTGCTTAGAGGCCTTTTCATTCAGGCTTAAGGATTTTTTACGAGCCTGAAAATCTTCAGACTCGGAACCCACGGCTTAAAATCCCTCCCGGAGGACTTGCTCCTTGGATTTTTCCGTCCTAAAAATTCATCGACCCCGGCCGGGTTTGAACCCGCGACCCTTGGGTTTAAAATAACTAGGCTATATTTAAATAATGATTTGTCAGTAAAGAGCTTAATTTTATTCGTTAAATAGACCCAACAAATGCCACTCTTGATTTCCAAATTCTCTAGATACATTCACTCCTCATTTCGTGAGTCGTGAATTTATCGATAATTTGGAAATCACTTGTGGCATTACTTACGATAAACAGCTCGTGTTTCCTTATCGCACACAGCTGTTGGTATGACTATAATTTTTAATCAATAGCCGTCTATCATGCCAAGTTCAATGTAAAATCCTATCAAGTGGTAATAATTAATATGAGCAAATAAATGTTCCCGCCAAGAATTAACCAATTATAATATTCCTTCACATGACCTTACACTCTTCAGGAATGATAGCTCGTTTTGACAAGTGATAATTATTCACATTTCATGGTCAAAGACTTTTTCCAGAGTTCTCTTATGTGATTCGTAATGTACGCAGTGTTTCATGAATATTTGGATCCGAAACATGGACAGTGACAACACAACAATCTGCCAGAATACAACCTGCTGAAATGAAATTCCTCAGACCAATAGCAGGATATCAAAGAACAGACAAAAAACATAACAGAAATAAGACAACAACTAAAAGTAGTGGAATTAAGCACAACAATAGTGAAATACAGAACAAACTGGAAATAACACTTGGCAAGGATGACTGAGAATAGCATACCAAAAAGCAACATACAGCTATTCACCACGAGGAAGAAGAAGTTTGGGTAGACCAAAGAAAAGATGGAAACAGCAGCAATTTGGAGCCGGAACAGGCTAGTAAATAAGCCTAAACGTTGATGAAGAAGAAGAAGACAAAATGTTATTAAAGTAAATCATTGAACACGCAGCATAATATGAAAATATAACAGACTTAATAAGGGGCTCAAGTTTTCTTCCTTTTTTAACACTTCAGATATACAGTAGTTTGAAGGACAAATGTTTACGGGGAGCCCTCCACGCTGTTGTTTTTTGACATAATTTTTTTGCTGAGGTGTTTATTTTCGTGGGCTTCGTACAAAACATGTCCATATATTTTCCCCTTTCCTCTATGCTTTCGCTGTCTACCACTGAAGTCAATTGGTGTCCAGGCGATTGTTTAACCTGTTTCTGTAAACTATTTAAACCATACGGGAGTAAAATTTAATCTCTATGGGTTCTTGTATTTTCTACGAAATTCATCATCTATATAATCACTGGCCTAGCAGTGTGAAATCTGATAGTAACTAATTCTCTGGCACTATCGAACCCGTAGGTTCATGGTCGTGCGGACATAAGCTCTCCACACATCCCTATCTACTCGCTTCCATTCGCTATCTTCCCACCATAACTTAAATACAAATTTGAACATGTTACACCGATCGTGGAAGAATTATCGTGGCTTCGTCTAAGAGATCGTAGGACTGTCCATTCCCTATCCCTTCTCTATAAAATACTTCACACATCATCGCCTAATTATTTATCACGCCGCTTCATCAGACTATCCGACACACATAATCTTGACACTCACTTACCAAAACATGGAATTCCCTTCCGCCCTATGTCAAAGACTGTCAATCTATAACATCATTCAAAAACAAACTAAATAATTATTTAATAACAAACTAACTTAAACACCTCACTGTTAGTATTCATTTAACAATTAATAAATTAAATAATTTATAAAAATAATATTAAGATTAACAAATATTTTCATTTGTTTTGTTTTAAATATTTTATAATCGTAAAATTAGTTTTTTTTATCTCATTATTTTTCTTTGTTTTTTATATACATTAGACAGGGACAATTTAATATGTATTGCTTGTATAAATTTTATTATTAGTTTTAGTCTTAATTTTAACTAACATTAACTGGTTGCATTACAGATCGTAATATAATAGATATTATCTTATTGATACAATTTTTATTTAGTATTTAATATTAGAGTTAATTGAGATTGTTATATTCTAACGTAATATATGTTTGTCCTGGCAAGTGGAAGAGAAGGCCACATGGCCTTAACTCCACCAGGCTAAAAAGAAAAAAGAAATTGAAGTGAGCAGTTAAATACACGACCCAGAGAAAATTTAACTCTAGCTATTCCTTTACATCGAACATCTCACTATTCCTCATCCTTCCTTTTTCAGCCACCCGACTCTGGAATTCCCTCCTCTTGTATCAAAGACTGCCCTGCTCAAAAACTGTTAAAAAACCTCCTACTTCCTTAGAAATATAATATATAACCGTGTTCCATGTATACTTTTATCATTCCTATATATATTTTACCAAGCCAATTAATTCACTAAATTATAGGTTAATATTTTTTTCCTTATTTCTCTTGTTAACTTTATATTGTGTAGCCTATATCTATTATGTATCATTAATCAATATGTAGATAATTCATAATTGTTACAATATGTATAATTTATTCCTGGTGAAGTGGAAGAGAAGACCTTACGGTCTTATCTCCACCAGGTAAAATAAATAAATATCCTGAGCTAATATTTTTCAGTCATTCCCTGTATAATCCACTTTCCTCAAATCATGATTAATGTTATTCTGCCACCTCATTCTTGGTCTACTAACTGGGCGTTTTCCTCTGGTTTCTTCCATGCCCTTATTTTATTCCGGTTCGAGCCACATGTCCTGCCCATGAAATCTGATACACAAAACTATTTATCATCACCTGTAGTATTCATTACAAAATAAGGAAAGCGAGGTGAGTGACGCCTAGCGATAGGACGCGTCTTAACAGAACACATGCACACATACAAACAAACAATTCCTCTTCGAACTGAACTGGATGATACCAGTTATCCCTCAAATCTTCATGACCATATTGATTGTGTCTGATAATTGTACAGAGAATGAAAACAGACTGACATGTGGCACGAATGGTGAATGAAAGAGAGGCATGGAAACTTCTTGAAAGAAAACTAGAAGGAAAGCGCCCAGAAAGTAGGCCAAGGATAAGTGGGAGAATAACATTAAAATAGATTTGAAGAAGGTGAATAGCCTATATATACAGGGAATAATTCTGAAATACTATCTCAGGATACGGATGTATGGATGGGGAGCTTATGTCTGTGAGGCCATAAACTTTCTGGTTCGACAATGCATCAGGTATGAATTCTTTGTATGTAGAATTAAAAAGAGAAGACAAAAAGCTTACTGGCCATGAGCTTGGTCCGAAAATGCTTCTTTATTATTAGACATAATAATTATTATATTATTTTTAATAACTAGCTAACTAACTAATTCACTGGCACTATCGAATCCGTAGATTAATGGCCCGAATATAAGCTCTCCATTGTAGCGATTAATATGATAGGAGACATATAAACTAAGATACAACTCTAATATGCATGGATCTGAAACTAAAATGTTCCGAAATATATTAAATTGTTATTAAAATTAAATAAATCTATAAATAATGAAAATAGAATATATTACTAATATCGCTATAAAATATGTATGTGGAAAAGTAGAAATATATCCAGGTAAAAATTCCACGTACATTTGTCTAGAATAAAATACTGTAAAACGCTACCTGCTATACAAATGACAAATAATGGAATAAAGAGGTATGGTCAGAACTCTACCTACTACCCAAGTTACAAATAATATAGGAACACAAAAAAGGGTATTGTCAAAAGAATATAACTAATTCCAATTAGCAGGCTATACAACTAATAAGAAATATTCATTCTTTAAGAAAAGATAACATTAGTTAGCTATTAAAAATATTAAAAATCTATTGACCAATTCTTAGAAACCAATTAACGCTACTAAGAAATTCCAAGAAATGATGATAAAGAATTACTACCTGGCTAATACAGACAACAAAAGACATTCATTCACCTCTAGAAATGATAATCTCTTAACATTGACAGTTTACAAAGAAATGTTAGAAATGTTATACATACTAGTAAATAATATTATTGTAACATAAATATATATTCAATTGTAAGGAGTGGATTCGAGAAAAGTGGGAGGAGCCACCGCCCTTTTAAGCGAGAACTTATATCAAAATACACTCACTATCACTATCAGTGACTCTGTGTTCAGTGTTGGAACATCGTAGACCTGCAGACCGCGATCTCCGATTCAGTTTAAATATTAGATTCGTCCGAGAAATAGTTAAATTTAAAGTTATAGTGTCCGTTAAGCATTTGGACTTTGAAAATACTGATTCGAGCACATGGACCTCTAAGTATTTCATCGACTCCACTCTTGGATAAAACTTTGTAACTGTATTAACAAAAGTGTATTTCTCCGTAAATAAACAGTTTCTTGGATTCGTTAAAATTGAGTGTACATTTATACGTTGTTCTTTTGCTATAAAGAGTTCATAACCCTGAGATCTCTTGCCTACCATTGAGCCCCGCACCACCATATATCCTTATCCTGAGCTAATGTTTTCCAATTATTCCCTGTATAATCTACTTCCCTCAAATCATAGTTAATGTTATTCTTCCACTTCATTCTTGGTCTAGCAACTGGGCGTTTTCCCTCTGGTTTTCTTAGAAGAAGTTTCCATGCACGCATTTCATTCCCCATTCGTGCCACATGTCCTGCCCATCGCAGTCTATGTAACTTAACTGTTCTTATATCTGACTTCCTATAATGACCATGTAGTTCACTGTTATGAAGTCTTCTCCATTCACCTGTCTGTTCATCTCTCTTTGCTCCAAAAATTTAAGAACTTATTCTCAAATACTCGTAATTTTCTTTTCCTCCCTTAAAGTAAGAGCCCATGTTTCGCATCCCTTTAATTATCTTTTAAATTATTATTATTATTATTATTATTATTATTATTATTATTATTATTATTATTATTATTATTATTATTAAGGTAGATGGCAAAACTGGATATCTATAAGGGTAGGCCTATATGTATTATCAATAATAAGAATATCAATATGGTCTTTGTTTTCGATCTTCAATTATATTATACAATAAGTAGTCTTGACAAGTTGAATAGCCTAATAGTGCATTTGATGTCTGTAGGGAGCGCCCGCGTATGTATATGTGTGCGTTTTTTCTTTCTTGTTTTTAATTTGTTTTATAGCAACTTTTTTAAAATTGTAATTTATTATTTATAGAAGTGGTACTTAATATTCATTGCAGGCTATATCAACCAGCAAAAAATAAATAATATAAAATAAAAAATATATTAAAAATCCATAACCGGTTAATTTCCAGACCTATATCTACCAAAACTTATTTCGTTTCTCTTCATTTTTTTCTCATCTCTGTATTTTGGACTGTGATTGTTTGTAACACCTTGTATAAACAGTTTGCAAATATTTGTGCTAAAATAAGCCACACCTTCTTTCTCATAGGCCTTCATCATAGCTGTTAACTTGAAAATGTAATACTTAAAACAGAAGTCAAATAGAATTTATGTAGTTTCTTGCACGCGAAATGATGTTTACTTATTTTGCTATCAAGAGTTGATGTCCTTCGCATGGAATCTGCTGCCAGTATGTTACAAGAATGGGTCACTCTGTGATAGGCTACATTTCGCAATCCACAGTCTCCCCACCACAATTCTCACTGTATTTGGAGATCGCGCGCTAAGGAAATTAAAATTTTGGCGCGAGTATTCAAGGCTGCTGTGTCGTGATATGTTTGCCAAGCATATTTACGACAAATATTTATTTTATTTTCGAAGACAAATAAAGGGAAATAACCAAATCGCCACTGCACTAAATTTTCTTGTCACCGAGCAATTTTACTCAGATTTCAGACTCGTACTAGGAAATACGTGTGTCCAAATCCATATGCTTATAAAATGCTTCAAAATTATTATTTTTTTTATTCAATGCCCTAGGTTGTCATTTCAACATTTCTGATGTGTAATAGCATTTGCGTAATTGTAACCCACTTCTGAGGTTCGGGCGCCTGGAAGGCGGGGATATGCTGCCCCGATGGTGTAATGGGTGATGATGATGATGATTATAGTGCCAGGAGAGTCCTTAATCTAATGTGAATATGAATGATGACGATTGTGATGGCCATATGATGTTTGGGGACTATTTGGGTCTTAAAGTTTCTCGACATTTGCCTGACAGCTGCGGAAAAACTCCGAAGGAAACCTCACTCAGGAATTTTGTCCTGGCCGGTGATCGAACCTGGGCCCGCAGGTTGACAAGGCAGCACGCTATCTCGAGACCACAGAGGTAGACTTTTTAAAATTTTAATATCCCATTATTTCCAAGTAAAATTAGTAAATACACCAACAACCAACATAATACAAATTTTATACAGGGAATGATTAGAAAACATTAGCTCAGGATAGGGATGTATGGAGAGCTTATGTCCGCGCGGCCATAAACCTACAGGTTCGATAGTGCCAGTGAGTTAGTTAGTTAGTTAATATAAATTATTTAATGAAGGGGAAATTATAGAAAACGTTGCACATTCTCCAGCTCTGAAATTTAACTATTTATAACCGATGAGTTCAAGTTCTCCTCTCTCTCTCTCTCTCTCTCTCTCTCTCTCTCTCTCTCTCTCTCTCTCTCTCTCTCTCTATATATATATATATATATATATATATATTACTCTCTCACTCACTCACTCTCTACCTCTATCTCTCTCTCACTCGCACTCACTCTTTCACTCACACTCACTCTTCCTCATTCTCTCTCTTATTTCTCACTCTCGCACTCACTTTCTCACTCTGCCACTCTCTCACTCACACACACTCACTCTCTCTATCTCTCTCACTCTCGCACTCATTTCCTCACTCTCTCTAACTCTATCTTTCTCTCTATATATATCTCTCACTCTCGCATTCACTCTCTCACTCTCTGTCACTCTCACCCACACACCCACTCTCACTGTCCCTCTCTCTATATCTCTCGCTCTCACACTCACTCTCTCACTATCTACTCTCACTCTTTCACTCATATATTCTGACTCTCTCTCTCTATATATATCTCTATCTATATCTCTCACTCGCTCACTCTCGCACTTACTTTCTCACTCTCTGTCACTCACTCACACTCACTCTCTCTGTCTCTCTATCTCTCTCACTATCTACTCTCACTCTCTCACTCACACACTCTCACTGTCTCTCTCTCTCTCTCTCTCTCTCTCTCTCTCTCTTCAATTCTCCGTAAATACTAAAACTGAGTTAAAAGAATTTTTGTAGGTAGTGCTTCAACTGCATGAAGCTGTTTTGATGGGGTTTCTCTGTTACGTCAATTTGTTTTATTTACATTTATTGATTCATTGAATATCATTACATTTAATTCTTATGATTGTTTCCCTATGTCTGGATCTGAATGTTTTTACATAGTCTGAATTACTATTAATTTTCATTTCATAATAGATCAATCATTAAAATTAAAACAAGTAAGTAATGAACCAGTTGCTTCAGGCGATAGCGTTTAAGACTCTCAATCGGAAGGTACAGGTTCAAAACATGGTGCCTAGCAATTTTATCCGTTGTTTTAATTATCTTTCAGTCCTTAAAGCCAAATGAGAGTTAAAACCTGAATTAGAAGCGATTTAAAAGCAATAATTTCACATTCACTGACCGTCGATAGAAAACTGATTAAAAATAGAGCAATAGGAATACACATACTTCTCGATTCAATTAAAGGTTATAGTCGCGATGTATCCTAGATGTTAGATTTTTATTTATAGGGTCTAAAGGACAAATTGAGTCATTCATATTGGCCGCGAAAAGTTTTATTTCATATTTTCTTTATAGACACTAACTTGCCCATTTTACACGCTAACTTTCCCACTAATTAAGGTCAAGTTAGGGTGACTATTTAACTCATGCCCCAAATGGGAGTCAATGACCAATCACGTTTCAATGATTTCTGTTTTACAACCAATCAGAGTCGTATTTCACCAAATATTTATCAGTGTTATGATTACCATATTAAAGAAAGCTCCTCCTTACAATATTGCGTTCCTTTGGCAATAAATAGTATGATCTGGTTGCAGTGATAAACAAAAGAAGCAGTAGAAGCGTACCTATCGTTTCTCATTTGTTTTCAAACATCGCCGTTTACATTAAATATATAAATATTTTAAAATAACTATAGTTAAATAATGATTTGTGAGTAAACAGCTTAATTTTATTCGTTAAATAGTCCTAACAAATGCCACTCTTGATTTCCAAATTCTCTAGATAAATTCACTCCTCACTTCGTGAGTCGTGAATTTATCGATAATTTGGAAATCACTCGTGGCATTACTTATGACTATTTAACTCATGCCCCAAATGGGAGTCAATGACCAATCACGTTTCAATGATTTCTGTTTTACAACCAATCAGAGTCGTGTTTCACGAAATATTTATCAGTGTTATAATTACCATATTAAAGAAAGCTCCTGCTTTTTAATATTCTGAACAGGCCTGACCATTATTTTGCAGTGACAGAGCCTGTGAGAAATACGGCTACCAGATTGTATATATAGTGCATGAATGTCAACACATGCCGCATGCGGGAGTTAATATAAAAACATTTGTAGCAATTGATTATACCACCAAAAAAAGAAACCACTGTGTGCACTTTCTTAAATGTATTTTTTCCCAGGTAACAATCCAGAAAAATATAATTGTCATATTTACATCATACGACATCAGAAATGAATTAATATACAGTTTGATGTGTTTCATTTTTTCTCCACTAGAGAGCATTCTTACAATATTTCGTTCCTTTGGCAATAAATAGTATGATCTGGTTGCAGTGATAAACAAAAAAAGCAGATGAAGCGTACCTATCGTTTCTGATTTGTTTTCAAACATCGCCGTTTACATTAAATATATAAATATTTTAAAATAACTACAGTTAAATAATGAGTTGTGAGTAAACAGTTTAATTTTATTCGTTAAATAGTCCTAACAAATGCCACTCTTGATTTCCAAATTCTCTAGATAAATTGGAAATCACTCGTGGCAATACTTATGATAAAATGGCAAGTTACTGTTAGATATGCAAATTAGTATTAACATTATTGCCCATAAAAGTGAACAATATCGATAACGATCGGCCTTTTACGACATTTTCCGAATTTCATTATCCGTAACATATACACACTGGCTTCGTACAAGTTTGATTCTTGAAGTTTCACGTTGTATGAAGACCATGCGATAATGTAAAAAAAGGGTAACACAATATACCAAGCAAGTCAGCCAGAGATAAAATAAGAGAGTGAAAGGTGATATATATATAGGCCTACATACAACGAGGGAGAAAAAAATGTATTAAAAGAATGGAAAAAGGAAAAGAAATTGAGATAGATCGAGAGAAGATGAGAAGTTTAAAGAGAGAAAAAGAGAACGCGGAATAAAAAGGGAGAAAAGATAATGAGAGAGAAAAGAGGAAACCAGAGACATCGAGAAATGCAATCAAGGAGAAAAGAGATAAGAATGGAGAAACAGAGGAGGGAGAATGAGGTAGGAGAGAAAACAGACAAAGAAAAAGAAAGAGCGAGTTATGCTTCATTCAAACAAAGAATTGCAATTAACTCACACCAACCAGTTTTATTTTAACGACGTTAATAAATTCAAATTAATTGCAATTCACTGTACGCGTAATTCCTACTTCGTTATTTTAAAACTTTTTACGTATATATTTTTTCAAATACAGGATAAGTGGTATTCTTGTTTCAATTATTTGTAAAGTTATTTTGCAATTTTATGTTTAATTTGTTTTACTTTAATTATCTGTAAGCACTTGAGCGTAATTAAGTATAAATGTTTTAGATTACAAGTAGGCTATTTTCATTTAAAATAGTAATGAAATCCAATCAGCTACAAACCGAGTAGCCTACAGTCTACAGAAAGTATACGAACTCCACCTACAAATTTTTACACATTATTCATGGATGGTGACTTCGTATTTCATTATAAACAATTAATTAGCATAAGTAATGCCACGAGTGATTTCCAAATTATCGATAAATTCACAACTCACAAAGTGAGGAGTGAATTTATCTAGAAAATTTGGAAATCAAGAGTGCCATTTATTAGGACTATTTAACGAATAAAATTAAGCTGTTTTACTCACAAATTATTATTTAAATATAGTTATTTTGAAATATTTATATATTTAATGTAAACGGCGATGTTTGAAAACAAATGAGAAAAATCGTTTATGTTTCATTTGTTCATCACTGCAACCAGATTATATTATTTGTTGCCAAAGGATAGCAATATTGTAAGAATGCACCCTAGTGGAGAAAACATGAAACACATCAACCTGTTTATAACCAACATTATAGGTTATTAATTAATTTCTGATATCCTATGGTGTAAATATGTAAATTATATTTTTCAGGAACGTAAATTCCTGGGAAATAATAAATTTAAGAAAGTGCAAACAGTGGTTTCTTTTTTTTTGTGATATAATCAATTGCCACAAATGTTTTTCTATTATATCTCGCAAGCAGTATCTGGTTGAATTCGTGCACTATACATGTATATACAATCTGGGAGCCACTTGCATTCAAGGATTCTTACATGTCAATATATAAATTGTTATATTCAACGTATTTCTTAGAGAGTCAGTCACTGCAAAAATAATGCTCTGACCTATTCAGAATGTTAAAAAGGAGGAGCTTGATTTTAAAGTGATAAAATTTAATTGATGAAATCAAGGTGAAAAACGACTGTGATTGGTTGTAAATCAGAATTCATTTAAATGTGATTGATCATTGACTCCCATTTGTGGCATGAGTTAAATAGTCCCTGTCAACTATTTTCTTCATTTACAAACTTAATTATTGATGTTTTATTTTATTTTTGTGGATTTTATTAACAAATAAGTAACCCACTGAAACTACCATCGAACTCGGAGGTTCATGATCGCAGCTACTTATTGTAGCTGCCCCAAATTCCTCAAGATGCTGGTTGAGCACCGGTCTCATAGGGTTGGTCGTAATTCAATGAGAAAATTTATTCCTTTATGGGTACTCAAATCTGTGATAACTTATCACTGATAAGTCTTGTAACTCTGTTCTAAGCACGGTGCCTAAAACCCGCTTGGGTACGGCACAGGACATGGAGGATAAAATGGAGTAGGCCCTACCTCATTTCAGAGAACTGTTTACTACCCCGTTTTGTATAACCAAGCTACTATTTCTATTAAAGAAAGGCAAGCATGGAATTTAGAGGTTAGAAACATGGTTGTTGTGAATTACTATGTGAATATATCTATTAAATAATATTATTAATTTGCATTGCGAAAATATTGTTTCGAAGAAGTTTATTAAGGCGCCATTTAATGCAGAAATATTAATATTCACTGCTGATAAATACGAATAAATGATACATTTCTTTCTCAAGGGTAACAAAGAGACTCTCCGTCACCAACTGAAATATTTTATAACTGGGAAGGCCTACTACTTAGAAAGTAGTTCGACAATCATTCGAAAGATGACAGCTGTTATCAAGAAGATAACGTTATCAAATTTTGTTCAACTACCCTGTTTTGTTCACCTTCCCCATTATGATCTGGGTAGCGTCGCTGCCTCGTAACGCAGCGGACCCGGTTTCGATCCCGATTGTGACAAGTTTCCTTTTAGACTGTTTTCTTTTTTTCGGGGTTTTTCCTCGTCTGTAAGACAACTGTCAGAAAACTTTAAGGCCCAAACGGTCCCCGTACATCATCTGGACTTCATAACCATCATAATCATATTCACCATGTTTATTATAAATGTGTGAGTGGCGAGTTTCGTCTTAATGTTGTGTTGTCTTGGAGATGGCCCTGACATTGAACTAATCTCTTATTCGAGGAGGTCCTCCAGGTCCCAGTGTGGTCAAAAAATGATGTGTGTGACTCATAGTTAAAATCCCTCTCCTCGCATGTCGTGTCACTGTAAGGCCCGGATGGCGCGTGGTACGTAGAAGAACATATAAGGCGAGAGGTTAAAATGCGTCAATGGGATAAAAAATGTTTGTTTGTGGAAGTTATCGTATATTAGTGCAATATACAAAAATACAGGGAATAGAAGAGATCCAGCAAACTATAGAGGGATCAGTGTTATGGCAGCAATTAGTAGAATGTTAAGTACAATTATTAAAATTAGATTAGAGGAACTAATACAAAATAAAATATCAGAAGAACAAACAGGTTTTACAGCAGGTAAATCGTGCCTTGATAATATATTTGTGATTAGGCAGATTATAGAAAAGATATTGGATAAAGGAAAAGAAGTTCATATGTCATTTATAGACCTGGAAACGGCATATGACTCTGTACCCATCAACAAGCTCTGGGTGGCAATGGAGAAGTTTGGAATACCTAAATCTCTTGTACATTTTATAAAAAAGAATGTATGATTGTAAAGCAAGTATTAAGGTTGGAAATAGAGTATCCTCAGAATTTGATATAACAAAAGGATTAAGACAAGGATGCGGGATGTCACCAACATTGTTCAAGATATATATTTAGAAGATGTATTAATGGAATGGAATAAGTCATGTAGGGGAATGGGAATCAATATTAATGGCCATTTACTGCACAATTTATTATTCGCTGATGACCAGATTATAATAGGACAAGATAAAGAAGATATAGAATATATGACCAGAAAATTGGTCGATGCATTTGAGGTAGGTGGACTGAGGATAAATTATATTAAAACATAATATTTGGCAATCGGAAGAAATTCAGAGGACCTACAAATAAATAATATGATAATTAAATGTGTTGAAGAGTTTAAATATCTTGGATCTATAATAGATAAATCTGGTACTTGTGAAAAAGATTATTAACAGAGTAAATTGTGCAAGGAAGACGATTAGATCCCTGAATGGTCTTTTATGGAATAGAAATTTGACCAGAAAAACAAAAAAAATACAGACAATAATAGAAAGTATACTTACACATGGATCAGAAAGCTGGACAATAAATGAAAGGATGCAGAAAATAATCTTGGCGACAGAAATGGATGGGTTACGGAGAAGTATGAGAAATCCAGGCTACAACATATTCGAAATACATATATCAGACAAGAAATGGACGCACAAGAAACTTATCGATAGGATAACAATGAGAGCTCTACAGTGGTATGGACATGTACAACGGATGTCGGAAGACCAGTGGCCTAAACAGGCGTTGGATTGGATGGTACCAGGCAGAAGGAAGAGGGGGAGAAGTAGAAGAGCATGGTATGAGGGAATATATGATGCCATGATGAAGAGGGGTATGGAAGATGGACAATGGGAAGATAGGAATCTCTGGAAAGCAGGGATCGGGAAACTGCTGTAAAGTGGAAAGCCTGTATTATAGCAAAATATTTGTTTGTTTGTTTGTTCGTACTTTATGCACGGCCATACCGTTGATCCGATCGTGATGGAGATTTTTGCAAAATGTTCAGGAGATTACAGGGATGAACATAGGCTATAAGAGAGTTGAGATACTCAACTCCTACACCCTTAAAAAACACCCTTTTGTAGTGAAAAACGAGAAAAATTCCCTTTTTTTGCCCTTAAATGGCTTACGCTATCTAAATCATAACGAATACACAAAATTAATGTAGACAGAATTGAATATCTCAAAAAACTCCACAAAAAAGGCCGCGACAGCATATGTTTATCTTTTACAGATAACACACAATAGCCATTTTTATATTTCATTGATGCCAAGGAGATCGGGATAAGTAGATTCCAGGGCAAGAATGTGCTACCATATCATTCATCCGATTGTCATGGGGCTTTTGGCAAAATGTTCAGGATTTTTCCGGGAAGGTTATAGGTTATAATGAGTTTTAATGCTCAAGTCCTTCACTCTTAAAAATCATCTTCTGTAGTGAAAAAACGTGAAAAATGTCGCTTTTTGTAAGCTTAAATTGCTTACGCTGCCTAAACCATAACAAATACACAAAACGTTGTATACAGAATTGAATATCTCAAAAAACTCTACAAAAAAGTCCGCGACAGCAAATGTTTATCTTTTAAGGATAACTCACAATAACCATTTTTGTCTTTCATCGATGTCAAGAAGATCGGAATAAGTAGGTTCCCGGGCAAGCATAACAGCGCACGGCGGGTACTCTTTTACGGATACTTTTATGGATAACTCAAAAATAACGAATTTTGGCTTTCAGCTCATTTATGTCAAGTATATCGAAATGCGTAGATTCTCGGACAACGCCGGGTTATCAGCACGCGGTATCTAAAAATAATGATATAAATTTATATTTATTTTTCCTTTTACTTATTGAACTAAATGCAAAAAAACACATTATCAATTATTTATGTGTAGCAGTTCACGTCGGGTATTAGCTAGTATATACATATAGGCCTATACTAGCTAATACCCGGCGTGTGTATATATATATATTTTTTTTTTCACCTCTGTAGTATCGAGGTAGCGTGCTACCTTGTCACGTAATGGGACCGGGTTCGATCTCCGGTCGGGACAAGCTTCCTGCGTGAATTTTTTTCCGGGTTTTTTTCCTCACGTGTTAGACAAATGTCAGGTAGCTTTGAGCCCAAAAGATATCCGAACATCATCTGGCCATCATTATCATCTGCGGTGTGAAAGCAACGGGAAGCTACCACACCTATAATTCCCTAGTAAAGCATAGCATGAAAATACTGTGATTGCTGTAAGGACATGCCCTAGGGCAGAACACTGTAGAATATATATCTAATTATAGGATTAATAGCGTGGTTCTAAATACAGTAGATCTACTAGTTTTATCTTTTTCTACATAAAATTTGTCAAATTACAGTAGTGAACAGTAACAATCACGGGTTTCAGGATAACTTAAACACGTTTTTATATAATACAGGTAGTAAGCTTATTCAAGGTTACAGAAGCTTGGTGTTGATTATATTAATGTTGAAACTAGTTACATCATGTCGTCCTTGTGCTTAAGAAATAAAAGTTAATCAACAAGAGACGTCATTAAGAATCCCTAGGTTTGGTTTCATTTTGATTCCGGAAGGAAATATTTTTCATTGCTTAATTTTCTGAGTTTGCATACATCGTACTATAAAGAGTAAAATCGAAGTCCACCGATATTAACATTTAGGTTTTGTTCAGGGATATATGCTGAGATAATGATTTACCTTACATTTCTCTTATCTCGGATTTTGTACCGGAATATTGCATTACATTAACTAGTTTAAAATCTCACGTTTTAGGTATTTTTACGTGCCACACGCAACCCGATTTTAGAGTGACACGGCCTGTCGGGAGAGGAATTCTAAACTATGGATCACACAAATGCTTTTTCTGACCGCATAACGACAAGGATGGCCTCCGCGAATGAGTGATCAGCTCACTATCAGAATCTCCTCCGAAACACACAACATTAATACGAAACACACCATGCACACACATATTCATACTAACATGGCGAATATGATATTGATTATTATCATGGTCAGATGATGTTCTGGAACCGTTTTGGGCCTTATAATTGCCTGACGTGTCTTACAGGTGAGGGAAAATCCCGAAAAAACCCACCACCCGGGAAACTTGTCCTGGCCGGGGATCGAATCCGAGCCCGCTGCTTACGAGGCAGCGACGCTACCCCGAGACTATAGCAGTGAACTGTAAAGGAATATGGAGATTAAAATTTACAAAACGATGTTCTTGCTACATGAGTATGAAATATAATATCTTACATTAAAAGAACAGTCCACCGCTATAGACTCACCTGTAAGATAAATGTCAGGAAACATTAAGGCCCAAACGGTCCCCGAACACCATCCGGCCATCATTATCATCAATATCATATTCGCCTAATTAGCTTAAGTTCGGTTTAAGGCCTCTCTTGGTGCATCATTACCATCATCATCAACTCTCATATCATCGGGGCAGCGTAACCCCGCCTTCCAGGCGCCCCAACCTCAGAAGTGGGTTACAAGTAGGCCATGCCATGAGAGACACCAGAAATGTCGAAATGACAACCTGGGGCATTAAAAACAACATTGAAAGAAAAAATGAAAGAAAAAAGTATTCGAAAATAGAATACTATGAACCTAAATAATCCTAAGTCTGGAAGATTGAGATTGGTAGGTTGTGAGGCTAAACATTGTGACAGTAAAATTGCTTTTAATTTTTTACTGAAAATCCTATGGAGAAATGCCAATAGGAAGGCCTAGGTGTAGATGAGAGTTAACATTCGAATGGTTCTTAAGAAATTATATATCGGAAATATGAACTGAATTCAATTGGCTGAGGGATAGGCACGAATGGTGGACCTTACTGAATGCAGCTGTTTTATAAGTCATGGATTTAATTAGATTTAATTTTTACTATGCATTAAACTCATTAGTTGTTATGAAATTCAAAGAAGGAGTGAGACAGTCATAATTTTTATAGGGAATTTTATTCTCGAATGAATCATATATAGTCGTAAAGATGTCCACCATAATTAGCTTCTGTCGCTGGTAATCTCCGTACTGCATTAAAAGCTCTGATGCGTAAAATATTGTACTTTGCGTTATGTTCTATAGTTAGGTTT
Organism: Diploptera punctata; assembly: GCA_030220185.1. Taxonomy (NCBI): domain Eukaryota; kingdom Metazoa; phylum Arthropoda; class Insecta; order Blattodea; family Blaberidae; genus Diploptera; species Diploptera punctata. The sequence goes on from JASPKZ010000046.1 coordinate 2,030,867, forward strand.
GGGCTACGATATTTCACTCTTAATATTTTGCCAATGCGATCAAAGGGACTAATACACCATACTATGTATCTTATATTCATATCAAATTAACTGAGCAACAAAAAAGAAACTTTTTTTTTGTCTCAGAAAGAAAAATATGTGATTCTAATAGTATTTTTTTTTCTCCCGAATTCAAATATGTTATAGGTTTTTCTCCATCACTCAATATTTCCGAGAGACAGGAATTTATAATTTCAAACACTTTAATATTTTCTACATTTGTAACTACACGATATTCGAACATTCGAACTCACCTAGAAAGTAAGAAATGACGATTTTCTGCTATATTTTGCCTGTGGGGCATCCCTTTTGATGGTCCAACAATAATCGGCCAGCATATTAGGATTCCATTTGCCTTGATATCTCTTTTTCCATAGCTGAAATCTCCTGAGTTAGCTCATTTGGTTTTATTTTACAATGGACAAATGGACGAAGAAACGTTTATTAAAAAATAATTATTTAAATTCATTAATTTAAATTGAAATAAAAGAAACAGTGGGTGATGGAGAAATTCCGAACACATATTTTAAAACATGATAAAAACTGCAGTAAGTACAACTATTGGTACTCATGAGACAAAAATCATGTTGACCAGTGTTATTAATTGTCTGTCCAACGGATCTGTGCCCCACTAATATATGCGAACTAAAACCTACTTCCTTTTCTGCCTCGGCAATCATTTCCCTCTCTGCATTCCTATCTCTCTATTTTTTCTATCTCTCTCTTGCACTTAACTCCTGTGTTGTTAACTCAACTCCATCCTTGCATCATTCAATATTCAAGAGCCATGACATTGGGAGAAGTTTGGCAACATCCCTACTCGATACGTTACCTGTGGCTGTCGTTTGACGTAGGGGAAGGGGAGTGCGGTGAAATGGTGTGAGTATAGACGTGTACTTTCTTAAGGACGATGTCAGCGATGTAGGGGCACAGATCCGTTGGTCCGAGTTACAGTAAGTTGAATACCTATAAAATCATTCGATCAACATTCCTGAACTACCTCTCAGAGTTTGTCAGTAAAGTAGTATATACCATATACTGTATATCGTTGCCGTTAGTTTTAATTCACTTTTCATTTGTGTTCGTGCGTGTGTTTGTATATGGTGTGTGCGTATGTGTATGATTATGCGTGTTTGCGTGTGTGTGTGTGATTGTTTTAATGTCATCCAATGCACTTATTATGCCTCGGGTTCCGCGCTAACTGGATAGATGGCTTTTATGTGTCTTATTTTCAATTCTAATTTACCCACCATTTTGGTAGACCACTTTACGTAGATAATGTATACTAGCATTGTGAACAGAGAGGAGTGTACGGTCAAGTTATTCCTAATAAAAGGAAAAGGATAGTTAAAAAACTAATATAGGCCTACTTAATAATCAAACGGTTTAATTAAAGCGAGATGGTAGAAACGTTAGCTTTTGAGACTCGTATTTGGGAGATTTTGACTTGAAATTCCGGTTCCGATCAACTTGACAGTATTTTCGTCAAGGTAAATACTGGGACTGACTTTAATTACCATGGTTCATTTCATCATTAACAACAGTTTCATAATTTTTACTTTTCCCCCTTTTAGTTTCTTTGTTTTGTCCTCTCTCTCCTTTTGTAATCTTAACCTCTCACAAGACATACAACGCAACCTCTTTGCGCAGTGTCTCAAGGTAAGAGACACTCACCCAAACCTAACATAGACATTTAAAATTCTCTATCCTGTCTGGAACAGAACCCGGGCTCCCGGAATAGAGGGTAGAAATTATACTTACTACGATGCGGACCATTTCAATAAAATGTCGTTAAATGGCGTTATATTTGCATAAGATAAACAAATACAGATAACAATAAACATAGACAAAGCATCTGCACAAGATGTTATCAAATATGTTCAAGCATCTCAAAATAAAAGAGAAATTGAATTAATACACATTGACCCTTGCTTTAAGGGAGAAGAGAAGTTGTAGTATTTGAGAATAAAAAACTTAGGATAAATTTTGGATCAAAGAGAGATGAACAGACAGGCGAATGAGAAGACTACAAAACAGTGAGCACATGGTTTTTACAGGAAACTAGATATAATAAGAACAACTAAGACTCGTAGACTGTGATGAGCAGGGTGTGTGGCACGGATGGGAAATGAAAGAGGTGCATGGAAGCTTCTTGTAGGAAAACCAGAGGGAAAATGCCCAGTTGATAGACCAAGCATGAGGCGGGAGAATAACATTAACAATGATTTGAGGGAAATATATTATACAGGGGAAGATTGGAAAACATTAGCTCAAGATATGGATGTGTGGAGAGCTTATGTCCGCACGGCCATGAAGTTAAGGGTTCGTTAGTACCAATGAGTTAGTTTTTTGTTTTGAAATGTGAACGGATTAAATTTATACTGGTGTTAAGTCAGTTGCATCAATAGTAGAATTGTAACCAATACAATCCATTGTACAAGTACAATTTAATTAAAGCATCTATGTTAAATTTGGATCCAAGTGATGTCCCTATTACGATAACTCAATCCGAATTGGAGTATTTTTTTTTAATTGTTAGTTCCTAGAAAACAAATAAAATATGACCAAGGCTAGGATTTGCATGTAATTACATATTCTTTCCCTTTGCTTATACGTGGCTAAATTTTATAAATGTCCACGAGTTAGAAACTTACTAAGCATATATGAAAATACAGCATTACATATTTTTACATATTTGATTATAATTACAAATTTTTACATATTTTAAAGACTTTTATGTAAAACTACACATTCTGTCAAATAAAAATAATCTTTTAAAATGGAAAATAGTTTAAAACAGTCTATGTGCCAATATTTTACATTAAAAACTCAAGATACCTGATTATACATCGAAACAGTTCTAAACCTATGCAAAATCTGCTGACGAACGGTCAAAGAAGAATTCCATTTTCTAGATACGATCAATGTAGACAGAGGAAGGCTTGGTTATAGGGTTCCACAATACAATATCTCTTTTAAAACCCGAACGATCTACTCTGTTTATGAATGAAATAGTAAAAATATGTAGGGCGACAGGCAGTGGTATAGTTGGTTAAGGCAATATCCTACAACCTGGAAGTCGAGGGTCGAGACTCATGGGGTCAAGATTTTTAAACTGCTTAACCTTCTGGCGGCATCATGGCCCTGGGGTGGACTCAGCCTCTAACAAAAATAAATACTATACTATGTTGTGGGAGTAAAGGCGGCTATCACACAAGGCTGATATCTCGTGCCGAATGTCTGGAAAGATGGGATCCTTAACCTACTAATGCCCCTAATTGGGATCACTTTATAATAGAAACGTGGCAATACTCTTCTTATTATGTTGTCAGGCATTAACAGTCCTATTCCTTCGAACTTATGTAGTACAATTGGGCGATAGCGAAGAAATACTAAAGCCAACACACTATTGAGTAACACTAAGAAATTGGGACTGGAAGTAAATATCAATAAAACTAAATATATATTCACACATAGAAATACATTATAAAATGGAAATGAACAGCTAATGAGAAATGAGGAAAATTTTGAGGAAGTGGCTGAATTCAAATACCTAGGAACAATAATCACAAATAGGAATGAGATGCACAAAGAAATTAAACATAGGCTCAATTCTGGAAATGCGTGCTATTATGCATTACAGTGACCCTTGAGGTCCCAACTCCTTTCAAAAAACGTTAAACTCAAAATATATAAAACTATTATCCCGCCAGTTATATTATATGGATGCAAAACATGAACTCTTACTTTAAGGAGATTACGAGTAATTGAGAATAAAGTTCTTAGGAAAATGTTTGGACCAAAGAGAGATGAACAGACAGGTGAATGGAGAAGACTACATAACAATGATCTACATGGTCTTTATAGGAACCCAGATATAATAAGAACAGCTAAGTCTCGTAGACTGTGATGGGCAGGACATGTGGCACGAATGGGGATGAAAGACGTGCATGAACCAGAGGCAAAATGCCCAGTTGGTAGACCAAGAATGAGGTGGGAGAATAACATTAACTTTGATTTGAGGGAAGTAGATTATACACGGAATGATTGGAAAGCATTAGCTCAGGATAGGAATGTATGGAGAGCTTATGTCCAAGCGGCCATGAACCTATACTGCCAGTGAGTAAGTGAGTAAGTAAGTAAGTATTACTTCAAACTTGATCTATCTTAAAGTTAATGTTTAACATAAAATTTGTGCAAAAATTAAATTTTAATGCATTTAATATTAGATATTTTAAGGAAATGTTATATAGTTTTACATATTTTATTACATAAATATGTACATATTTTACATGTTAACATTACATAAAAATTCTAGCCTTAAATACGACACATAGCTGCAACATTAACCTGTCCACATGGCAAATGTTTTTCTATGAACGTTAGTACCAATTAGGCCTTGATAACTGAGCAAGTCGAGACCTCAAGCGATAAAAATATTTCAACAAACAAAGCACCACTGAGGGTTATGTTACAATGTCATTAGGGACATACGACACTTAACGTGTGCTAAGCTATGACTGCTCTTCCAAGAAAAAATGATACATTCAATGCAGATATTATTCAATGTATAAATTACGCAGTATGTCTGAAGCAAAGTGTTTCTACTGTAATAATCCTTCGCAAACATGTCAAGGTCAACATTTGCGATATTTAATTAGGCGTTTCTACTATCATATTAATGCAGCATATAGTTTATCTACAGCATAAAAAGTATATCAAATGTAACATTTTCAAAGAATTTAAAGTGCTTTTCTTTTAATACATGAAATGGGATTAAACTATTTTTTGTTCAATGCCACCAATTTGTCATCTCGACATTTCTGGTATCTTCTCCTGGCATTGGCGTATTGTAACCCAACTCTGAGGTTGGGGCGCCTGGAAGACTGCCCCAATGATATGATGGATGATGATGATTGATGATGATTATGGTAATGGTAATGATGCGTCAGGAGAAGCCATAATCTAATGAGGTGAATATGGTAATGATAGCCAGATGATGTTTAGGGACCATTTGCGCCTTAAGGAGGGCGATGGGTGAAATTTCTATTTTCTACAGTTTTAAGCTACATACTTGATTGTTTATACAACATTCATGCCATAATAGGTAATATTACATTAAAGTTTCATCCTTCTAGGCTTAAAGGTTTTTGAGTTATTGAAGAAAATCCATTAAAAAATTTTCCTACTAAAATTTTTAATAAGTCCCATAATTTTGGAGTAATTTTTTAATTTTTTTTTCTACACGACCACTGACTTATTTAGAACAACACTATGCATTATCTTTTCTATATAATTATAATAAAGAAAGAAAAAATATATTCATCGTCTGCATATGAACACGTTTGTTTTCTTTTTTAATTACTACACATATTTTATTTTTATTTCAAAAACTATCAACGTTGTTTTAAAATCCATGCATAGAATTGTTAGCCATAGTGTGTGAGACATGCAGTTAAAATTGCATGCTTCTATCATTAAATTGTCCACCGCTGTGGTCTCGAGGTAGCGTGCTGCCTTGTCACAAGCGGGCCCGGGTTCGATCCCCGGTTGGGGCAGTTTTCTGGGTGAGGTTTTTATCGGGGTTTTTCCTCACCTGTAAGATAAATGTCAGGAAAACTTTAAGGCCCAAACGGTCCCCGAAATCATATGGTCATCATCATCATCATCATCATCCTTATCATTATCATCATCCTTCACCGGTGTGGAAAGCAACGGGAAGCTACCACACCTACAATTCCCTAGTAAAGCTGCAAGCATAGCGTGAAAATGCTACGATTGCAGTGAAGGACCTGCCCTCGGGCAGAATTACATGGATGGACCATTACATTTGTCAATGCTATTTTGATTTGAATGTATTGAAATGCAATGAAAATAAAAGTGTGGAAAAGCCAATTTCAAAGTTTGCATGCAGTTAAATTAGAATGTAGCATACATGCCCTCCTACAGTCATTAGGGAGTCTTACAAAAGCCATAGGACACTGAAACTTCGCCAACTTATACTTTAAGATACGTAATATTTTTAATACAAAAACAAAAAAAAAACTAAATTTGACCGGAAGTGTCAAAAATTTCACCCATCATCCCCCTTAAAGTTTCCTTGCATTTGTCTTACGGGTAAGGAAAAATCCCGAAATAAAAGCCTCACCCAGGAAACATGCCCCAATCGAGGATCGAACCGGGCCTGCAGCGTGACAACCACTACCTCGAGACCACAGGATTAAAATATAATCAGCGGAATTCACAACTTACAAACCCAAACCCTCGCCAAGTCGAATATTCTCTAAGAAAGCAAAATATCACGTCACAGGTAGATAGGCATAAGTCTCTCACTGGCCAATATTAAATAGCGTTTATTATTTTTTCGTAGTTGAATAGCGTGTCCCGCACTGAAGCCGTACGGTTTAAGACATGATGCCTTGGTGCAGAGCTATGGGATTTGCATATGTTCGAGTCTCCATGGAGGAAATATTTTTATCATGGAATTTCGGCCAGTATGGAACCGGTATCCACTCAGTATCGTGAGGAATTTGGTTAGCTGCAGTAAGTAGTGGCTCCAAGTTGAGAAAACCGTAATAACATCTGATGGAGTCGTCATGTTGACCACTTTCACCCCTATATTGACGGGATCGTCCAAATCTGTGATAAATACATGTTCATGTGAGGCCAGTAACCGGATAATAATTCAAGAATCTTCTATGCCTGTAGCACCGTAGAGTGTGAGGTTGAATAGCGAAACTTGTCATACATTTGCGTAATTTAAGTCTAAGATATTACGATAATACTGAAAACCATATTAATCCAACATGAGCAATTTATTTGTCAATATAAACAGAGCAGTATTTTTTATCCGTTGCCACAAGGTTGTCTTACACGACATTTCTGATATTCTCTCCTGGAATTGGCGGAACTGGAACCCACATTTGAGATCGGGACCCCTAAAAGGTAGCGTTATTATTCCGATGATTAATGGTAATGAAACACTAGGAGAATCCTTACACCTAACCCTAATCTAAATTCCTGACCACGGAATTTTCTTTTAAGGGAAAATTCCTGTGATATGAGCGGGAATCGAACCCGAAAACTCATGAGCTATAATCAGAACCTCTGACCAAAAGAACATGAGATCCATCCCATGCAGTAATAATATCTCAGAGTTTAAAAAATAACCAAAATGTAACATAGGGCCTACACCATACGAAATACTATAAAATAAATATAAACATGTCTTTTTGTCCGATTAAAATAAGCAATATTTTTAGTCTCAGTTGATGATATGGAAATATTTAAACAATGAAGTGACAGTGAAGTTTCTCTTGATGATATAGGCCTAATAATATACTCAACTCGTGTCCAACCTAGGCTCAGCTCTAGAGATGAGATGAGGCTGGTCTTGGTGTTAATTTTGAATATGATTTCAAGAAGAATATTGCTCTTTCTATCTGAAAACAGTTGGGGTTAATAATAAGTATTTAATCCTTGGGTTGGCCTTTTTTCATCTTTTAACTCATGCTTTATTCAAGGTATTATTATTTATATGTGCAGTGGTAGCCCTATATTTATAGAAATGACAAGGGTGCACCTCACAAGGCGGATGAATGAAATTAAATAAAACGAAATGGATGAGATGAGCATACGTATGGAGAGATGGTGGAATAAAATTTGTGGCAAGGAAAAACGGGAGAAAATTCGAGTAAAACCTGCCAACTCTGTTTCGTCTACCACGAAACTCACATGGAGTGACCGAAATTCAATCTCGAGACACCAGAGGTGAGAGGCGAGGATCTAACTGCTTTCTCTTGATAGTTGAAGTGTATTTAGAATAGTTTCTTTACAATAGGCATGTTATATAAGCAATATGGACAATAACAGGAATGAAGTAACTTTACTATCTAACCTCTCTTGGTTAACTCTTGTTTTTTTCGACCCCGACGCTATTAGGGCATCCGAGGGCTAGGGAGTCTTTCCTTTCTTCCATTTCTTCTTTCCTTTATTTTCTTTTCTTCTCCAGAAAAGCCTGACCAGAGGCTATAAGAGGGCAGCCCCATCACTGGTCTTGCCTTCCTTTGGCCAGCAACCAATCGAAGGGACTATTATTATGCTTTCAAGTCTTATACGAGAATTTCCCGGGGAGGGAAAATTTTCTATAGGATCGTAACAGGCCTTGGCCTAATACTTGGAAGGAAGAAGAAGAAGAAGTGTATTTAGAATATTTTCATTACAACAGTCATGTTATATAAGCAATATGGACAATAACAGGAATACAAATACATTGCGATATTACGCTTTCTAATGGCATATGATTAGACCTGAGAACGCAACTCGTTGGTTTCAGTGTATCTTATTTATGTAGTGATTGGGCCGTATTTACCAATGGGCAGATAGGGACAGGCGCTCGTAAGAGGAAGAATTTAGAGAGCTTCTGTCAGAAAAGCCTCTCCAGACTTCTCAATATTGTTGTTATGAAAGAAGGAAAAATGTTTTAAAATTCGATATTGCTCCTTAAAATTATCAACAGTAATCTAACAAGAGGTTGTGTTTATCTGTAAAAATCACGAGCGACAAAGTTATGAGTGATTCTGTCTAATGAAAAACTCAACCTCGCGTTGGATTTGGAATGACTAGTGAATAATACAACAGCAGAAGCTAAAAATAATTATAATGTTTAATATTTACCAAATATATGAGGTTATGTATTCTTATCTTTCTTCCGGGCGATTTCTAAGCCGGCTGTATAGTTATAAATAGCATATCTTTACTGTTAAATACCTTCGGGCTTGGAAATAATCAATAACAAATGATTGTATGAGAAATAGCTATTAACAATAATGCAGATTCATTATACAACATTTAATAATTTTTTAGAGCAACAGAACTAACTTTTTTTTTGGTAATTTTTAAAGTTTTTTCTTTAGGCATTTCTTTCTTCTTCTTCTTCTTCTTCATTACGTGTATCCAGCCGTAGCTGATGACACGAATCCATTGCATACTTATGCTATAAGTTGCAATGGGGCTGTATTTGAACTTGCAGCTTATTTGGGCATTCACGGTAAGTATCCACGAGGTTGAAAGAAAGAGATATAGGAAAGGCAGAAATGTACCCTTCGGCCTCGAATACTCTAATATCATCAGGATCGAAGAAAACAAGGGGTCAGGCAAGGGAGACTGGATAGGAAAGAAAAAGAGGGATCTGGTACTAGAAAAGGAAGAAATACCAGATCGGTTAAATATAAATGTAAGCAGCAAAACACAAGTAAGTGGAAGCTTGGGTATCTTGTGGTCGACATCCATATATTCCCTAGATTTTGTGAGGATATTTCCATGTTGTGTTTTTTTTTATATTTAATTTAGTTTATATAGCATTCTTTGTCATTCGTCCTCTGTTTTTGCTATTAAAATCTAGTCATCTGCAAAGGCTACTGTTTTTATTACTATATTTCCTACGTTAATTCCCCCAGTCGACATTTGATTCAATGATCTTATCATGTCGTCAAAATAAATGTTAAAAAGAGTGGTTGATAGTGGACAACCTTGTTTAACTCCTTCTGTTATATGTATTGGTTCCCTTTGATTTTTTTTTTCTCATACATTTTCTTAATTACTGCTATCAAGAGTAGTGGAATTCCTTTTACACTTAATATGTTCCATAATTTTGATCTAGACACTTTATCAAAGGCCTTCTTATAATCTATAAAGAGGATGTGCGTCTCTAAGTTGAATTCTCTTCGCTTGTCTATTATTTGTCATCATCATCATCATCATCATCAACAATCACGGATTAAGCCCATGTGGTCTCATAGATTCTTATTCAAAAGTTGGATCCATCTCTTCTTCGGTCTACCAACATTCCTGCGTCCTTTTGGTTTGTATTTAAGTACAGTTTTGGGAATGCGATCATCTTCCATTCTTTGAACATGTTCTTTCCATTTTTTTCTACATTCTGTTATTCTATCTAAGAGTTTAAAGATATTTAGCTCATTTCTAATATCTTCAGTCTATTATTTGTTTTAAAGTTTAAGATATTTAGCTCATTTCTAATATATTCAGTCTATTATTTGTTTTAAAGTGAATACGTTGTCTGTGCAGCTTCTTCCTTTCCTAAAACCTGTCTGCTCTTCTGATATTATTGCATCTACTATAGTTGTTAATCTTTGGTTGATCATTATTGCATATATTTTGCATGCTGCACATAGTAAGCTTATGCATCTACAGTTTTCTGGCTTTGTTTTATCGTCTTTTTTAAATATTAAGATTATTTTTCCAATTTTCCATTCTTCTGGTATCGTATTTTGTTTCCAGCACTTGTTATAGAAATTTAATAATCTTTCTTGAAAATTCTTTGTGGCATTTTTTATCAATTCTATGTTTATATTGTCTATCCCGCATGCTTTATTATTTTTACATTTCTTTAATATTTCTATCACTTCTTGCATCTCTAATTCATCTACTTCTGCATATTGTTCGTTTTTTCTACGAGTGTTATTTCTTCTTTATTTTGTTTGTCCGTCCACAGTTCTTTATAATAATGTTCTAATTCTATATCTTGTATAGTTAGCAGATTTGTTTCGTCTTGTACTTCAGAATTAAGGCTTCTTATAAATTTAGAGATTTAGATTTTATTTATTTTTTAGATTTATTTTATCTGGCCTGGTGGAGTTAAGGCTATGTGGCCTTCTCTTCCACTCACCAGGACAAACATATATTACATCAGAATTTAACAATCTCAATTAACACTAATATTAAATTCTAAATAAAAATTTGATCAAAAAAATAATATATATTATATTACGATCTATAATGCAACCAATTAATGTTAATTAAAATTAAGACTAAAACTAATAATAAAATGTATTCAAGCAAGACATATTAAATTGTCCCTGTCTAGTGTATATAAAAAACAAAGAAAAATAATGAGATATAGAAAACTAATTTTACGATTTTACAATATTTAAAACAAAACAAATGAAAATATTTGTTAATCTTAATATTATTTTTATAAATTATTTAATTTATTAATTGTTAAAAGAATACTATCAGTGAGGTGTATAAGTTAGTTTGTTATTAAAAAATTATTTAGTTTGTTTTTGAAGGATGTTATACTTTGACAGTCTTTGACATAGGGCGGAAGGGAATTCCATGTTTTGGTAAGTGAGACCGTAAAAGATAATGAATAATATACAGTGTGATGAGGAGGGATATAAAGGACAATGCGCTAATGGGATCGAGTGTCAAGATTATGTGTGTCGGATAGTCTGATGAAGCGGCGTGATAAATAATTAGGCGATGATGTGTGAAGTATTTTATAGAGAAGGGATCTCTTAGACGAAGCCACGATAATTGTTCTAGGGACGGTGGAACATGGTCAAATTTGCGAATACCACAAATAAAACGTGCGCAAGAATTATGAACACGTTGAAGTCTTTGAGTGAAAATAATATTTAAATCAGCTAGGTTAAGTGACTCCCGCAAGGAAGCACACGTGTCTCAAGTAGGGATGAACTTGTAAGTGCAAACAGACGGAAAGTAGGCCCTAATTCCCAATAGCCTATCGCTGATATTAAAAAACCAATCAGTTCCTACTGGAGACGCATCAAGACCAACAACGTCTACAGCGCCTTAACTACTAGTAGCGCTTACTTATCCTGCTAAAGACAGAAGTTAACTTCTAAAGGCCTCTAGTTAATAATATTTTACATAGATTATTTTAACAAAGTGAGGACGACGGTACCTGCCAACAGGTACATTTTAATTTTTAATTTTTTATAATAAGTAATACCACGAGTGATTTCCAAATTATCGATGCATTCAGGACTCATTTCGTGAGTTTATCGATAATTTGGAAATCACTCGTGGCATTTGTTAGGACTATTTAACGAATAAAATTGAGCTCTTTACTCACAAATCATTATTTAAATATAGTTATTTTAACATATTTATATATTTAACGTAAACGGCGATGTTTGAAAACAAATTAGAAATGTTATGTTTCACTTGTTTATCACTGCAATCAGATCATATTATTTATTGCCAAAGGATCTCAATATTGTAAGAATGCACCCTAGTGAGAAAAAATGAAACACATCAAACTGTATATTAACTAATTTCTGATGTCCTATGATGTAAATATGTCAATTATATTTTTCTGGCACCTTATTGCCCGGGAAAAAATACGTTTAAGTGCTAATAGTGGTTTCCTTTTTTGTGGTATAATTAATTGCTACAAATGTTTTTATATTATCTCCCTACAATCTGGTAGCCACATGTGCTCACTCAGAATATTAAAACGGAGGATCTTGATTTTACACTGATAAAATTAAACAGATAAAATCGAAGTGAAAAACGACTGTGATTGGTTGTAAATAAAAAATAATTGAAATGTGATTGGTCATTGACTGCCATTTGGGGCATGAGTTAAATAGTCTTATTAAAAAGCCTACTTACAAACAATAGGAATCTCACAATTCATTATTAGCAGGAGGATAATTCTCTACACCTGTATAAAAGTTTTGAATGTAATTTAGCACAACGATTTTTTATTTATGATTTTATTAAGTAAATTTGGGTTTTAAAACAAAAGGAAGTTTGATGTTTCAGGGTCCTCTTTCGAAGGTTATACTGTAATGAAATCGGAGCATATCACAGTTTAAGAGGATAAAATATACATAATTGACATGTCTAAAAAAACCTTGTCGTGGTGGAGAGGCTCAATACCTAATGACCCAGACGACTAGATAGGGAAATCTGGTTTTTAACTAGCTTGCTATCTAGTAAGAGGAGAAGGGAAGCGAACTAGCTCCAACACGGGATACCTCAACGGCTTCAGAAGCGGAAGACGAATATTGTTCTCAACGGTAAAGAAGGCGGAAGAGAAAACCTGCAAGCCAAGGAGAAGATGGGACTCTAAAACTTTGGTTAGCAATCCGTCTAGGAGAAGGAAACTCCGAAATAAATCCCCGATCCACTAGGGAATGTGGTTGTGCATCTGGGCTGGCAACCCGACCACGTAAAAATATCCAAACCCATCTTTCTCACAGTGTTCAGCCGGACGGATTTAATGGACGACGACATAAGCAAGCCAGTGAAAAGATGGACAGAACAGCTGTGAGGCGAAACAGACAATTTTTGCCTAGCTCGTGAAGTGAAGAAGAAGAAGAACTAAATAAGACACTTTTTCGCTGTCATTTTCTCTCTCTCTCTCTCTCTCTTCTCTCTCTCTCTCTCTCTCTCTCTCTCTCTCTCTCTCTATATATATATATATATATATATATATATGTATATAACTTATATATATATATATCTCAGCGTGTGTGTGTGTGTGTGTGTTTGTGTGTGTGTTTCAAAGCCACTTATTGCACTCAGGGCGAAAATTTTGCATTCATGTAGTCTACTTTAAACTTGCGAACCCCATTGCCATATAGCGTAGGTTATAATATGTAATTTTATTGTATAGAGAGGAGTGTAGGATGAGAATGTTGTACGTTGGGTAGGGATGATAGAAGTACTATTACATGATTTCATTTGGGGAATGGATGCCCCGTAATTTAACTAGCATTATACCATGCCCTCTGTGCAATGAACGGGAAAATTGGCAACATATTATACCATTTTGTAGGGAAACACAGCAACTTATGTTGCAATTATTGGTGCCGGAGTGATTTCTTAGATCGAATGGCTGAAAGTGACGTGTTGGGATATTTTAGGAGCGATCGAGTGAAAAATTAACAATTTTTAACACACAAAGGAAATAGTGAGATAGCAAATTTTGTGACCAATGAAGAAATACGAATTATTAATAACGAGAACTTAAATATGGTATTTGTTTTCGATCTTCAATTGTATTACGTAATAAGTCGTAGTTGAATAGCCTTCTAGTGCATTTGTTGTGTATGGGGACGGGGTAGTACGATGGCGCGCGCGCTCGCGTGTGTGGGTGTTGGTTCTTTTTAACTCTGTTTTGTATGTAGATTTTTCATTATTGTACAATGCGAGATTTTTTTTTATTTCTTACATCTATGCATATGAACTTTTAATGTTTTTATTAATGCCACAAGGATATCATTACGACATTTCTGGTATTCTCTCCCTGGCAATGGCGTACTTGTAACCTATTTATGAGTTTGGGGCGCCTATGTCAGGTGAAAGTAGAAATGTTCAATCCGCAGATATCGAATCGCATTACAATGTTCGCGGGTTCAAACCATGTCAGTATCGATATTTTTAAGGGGATAAAACCTTATCATGCCCTTGTCCACCGCTGTGGTTTCAAGGTAGCGTGCTGCCTTCTCACGCAGCTGGCCCGAGTTCGATTCCCGGTAGGGACAGCTTCCTGGGTGAGGTTTTTTGGAGTTTTTCCTCACCTGTAAGACAAATGTCAGGAAGCTTAGGGCCCAACGGTCCCCGAAAATCATCTGGCCATCATCATCATCCCTGTCATTATCATCAACCTTCATCGGTGTGAAAAGCAACAGGAAGCTACCACATATAGGCCTATAATTCCCTAGTAAAGCTGCAAAGCATAGCATGAAAACGCTATGATTGCAGTGAAAGACCTTGCCCTCGGGCAGAATTACTATGGATGCATGGACCATGTCATACATTCATATGGCATGTAAAATAATCTCAGCCCTTTCACTTCTAGATTTGAATTGCGACGCAAATTACACTGGTCAACATGATTTTTGTCTCATGAGTACCAATAGTTGTACTTAATGCAGTTTTTTTATCATGTTTTCAAATATGTATTCGGAATTTCTCCACCATCCACAGTTTTTTATTTCAATTTCAATTAATGGATTTAAATAATTAGTTTTTTAATAAACCTAGATTTCTTCCCGGAAAATCTTGGCGCAGTGAACGATGAGCACGGGGAACACTTTCATCAGGAGATTTCAGCTATGGAAGAGATATCAATGCAAATGGAATCCTAATATGCTGGCCGATTATTGTTGGACCATCAAGAGGGATGCTCCACAGGCGAAATATAGCAGGAAATCGTCATTTCTTACTTTCTAGGCGAGTCCTAATGTTCGAATATTGTTTAATTACGAATGTAGAAAATATTAAAGTGTTTGAAATTATATATGCCTGTCTCTCGGAAACCTTGCGTGATGGAGAAAAACCGATATCATATTTGAATTCAGGAGAAAAAATACTATCCGAATCACATATTTTTCTTTCTGAGACAAAAAAAAAAGTTTATTTTTGTTGCTCAGTGTTATCTGAGCATTTTAAAGGGTGTAAGTAAATGCAGAATACTAACTAGAGAGACCAGGATCTGCCTGGCATGAGCCAAATAAATTATTAAATATATGCTGCAAGACGTTAATCGTATATACGGTAGCCTATGTTATAAGTTGTGATATTTGGTTTTATTGCGGGGTTTAATGGTCGCCACTTCCTGACCGTGGTTTCTAAGAACATTAGAACTGGGTCAAACAATATAAAATCAGTCTCGCCAATTTCACAGATGATTAATCTACGGATGTCAGTTCCACTTATATATAAACTAAACAATGTGATTTAAAAATTATAATTATGTATGGGTATTAATACCGTAACCAATCTATTTCAATATAGGCCTATAACCAGCCTTATGGTCAAATATGTTGCCTACGTATCATGAGGTTCCGGGTTCGATTCTCAGTCAGACCACGTGAATTTTTCCTTAAAAGGAATAATTATTCCTGTGGTTGCCCATGATCTGGAATTCAGCTTTAAGGATGCTCCTAGTACTTCGTTATCATTAATCATATCGTTGGGGTAATGTAACTTCGCCTTTCAGGCGCCCCAACCTCAGAAGTAAGCCACCAGGCTAAATAAATATATTCTATTCTATAATTCAGCAAATGCCATAAGAGAATGCTAAATATCTCGTAAGACAACCCCGTGTCGTTGAACAAAAAAAAGGTTCTTATTAAATGGCACTAGTTTTTCATTTTGACATTTCTGGTATTTTCTCCTTGAATTGGCGTATTGTAAACCACCTCTGAGGTTTGGGGCGCCTGGAAGGCGGGTTAAGCTGCCCCAATGATATGAGGATGATAACGATGATAATGACGTGCCAGGAGAGGCCTTATTCCTAAACTTATTCTAATAAGGTGAATATGATAATGATCCGGAATACAAGCTGCTGAAATGAAATTCCTCAGACCAATAGCAGAATATCAAAGAATAGAAAAAAAACACAACACAGAAATAAGACAACTACTAGAAGTAGAAGAATTAAACACAACAACATTGAAATACAGAACAAACTGGAAAGAACACTTAGCAAGGATGACTGAGAATACAATACCAAAAGCAGCATACAACTATTCACCATGAGGAAGAAGAAGTTTGGGAAGACCAAATAAAAGATGGGAACAGCAGCAATTTGGAGCCGGAACAGGCTAGTAAATAGGCCTAAACCGTGACGAAGAAGAAGATGATGATGATGATGGTGATGGCCATATGATGTTCGGGGACTGTTTGGACCTTAAAGTTTCCTGACATTTGTCTTACAGGTGAAGAAAAACTTGAAAATCCCTCACCCAGGAAACTTGTCCCAACCGAGGATGGAACCCGGGCCCGCTGCGTGACAAGGCAGCACGCTACCTCCAGACCACAGTTGTGAACTTCTGAACAAAAATACATGTTTTAATAGTCTATAAAAAGTTAATATAATTAGAGAGAGAACTGTTGTATCTATGTCGGGAATTGAATCCAAAACTTTCAATTATAAACGTTGGCGCTCTACCACTAATCTAATTAGACACAAATATCTGATTTAGCTAACGAATTACAATATATAATGGAAATGACTTTACAACACTTTCATGAAAGAACGTGAAATCAATATATGGGGTTTCCTGTAATGTCAGCTAATTATGACTGTGACATGCTTCCAGAAAAGCCGTCTGTTGGCTACATTTAACATACATAATTATATAAAAATAACTGAAATTAAACCATTTGAGCCTGCCGTATAATTTTTAATCATAATCATCATCCTGAGGCGCGACAACTTCAAAAGTGAAAGTTTTGGCCTTCTAAACAATCCACGTCAATCTGTCTATTGCCATATTCAAATTAGTCACTTTCATTTTCTTTAGATCGTTCGTTGTGTCATCCTCCCATCTGATCTTCGGTCTTCCAACAGCTCTGCCTCTTATATGTTCCCAATTATAGTTTTTTGACCAGTCTCTGATCATCCATTCTTATCAAATGTCCAAGCCAACCAATTCTGAGAGATCTTACATGTTTTAGTATATTCTGATTTTTTTATTAATTTGTTTAGTTCGTTATTTGTTTTGATTCTCCAACAGTTATCAGTTCCTCTATTTGGTCCAAATATTCTTCTCAGAATGTTTTCTTTTTAAATTAGTAATTTCTGTTTTATTGTTTCTTTTAGGATACAAAGTGAAAATAACAGATGCGTAGATTTATTTCATATTATAGCCTGAGTGTTCCTTATGATAAATATTTTTTTTAAAAAATCTTATATTTTCAAACAGACTTAATGCTTTTGCCTATTTTTTTGACAAGTTTATTCATATTTTAATATAAAATCATTGTATTGGCCAGGTTATGTCTCAAGAGACATTATATTGAATAATTTTTCATTTTGTATTTTTTCAGTAAAATGAATAACGCGTAGGTGCAGTATTGTCAGCTCTCCATAAATATTTATTTATTTATTTATTTATTTCCTGGAATTCCTAAATGGAACATAGGGCAGCAATGAAGTTCATCCAGCGTGCTCTGCTTCCAGCCAGTCATTTTACTTACTTCCAGCTTTTCCCTCTTTCCTTTGCTTCCTCCTCTTCTGATCGCTTTCAAGTTTTCCTAAGCCATCCCCTCTTTCTTACTCCTTGCGGATTCTAATCTAGTGATATTATTTCTGGTCATCTTATATTTAAAGCACCCCTCAAACATCTGTTTACACTCCATAAATAATAACTAATAACAATAACAAGTGTTTTCTTAATGTTGTTATTGATTTTGAATTTAATTTGCGCTAAAATTAACCATGGAATCGAAAATACCTAAAGAGAAAGTTGTTCCATTTCATACTCTCTATGTATGGTGTGATAATCAGGTCAATGCTTACGTCACTATAAAAACAAACATTTGAACACAAATAATTTAATGAGGTCACTCTACATACGTCACACAATAGTCATATATATTTTCATTATATTCAATATACCCCAGGAAATTGGTTATTAAAAACTGTCATTTACAATACTTTCAGCCTATAGATTTATGATGCAATACCATACAAGCCAGAAGATCGGGGTTCGAGTCCCAATGAGTCAGGATTATTAAACTGTCTCAAACCTTCTGGCGACACCATGGCCCTGGAGTCGACTCAACCTCTAACGGAAATGAGTATTATACTATTGTTCTGGGGGTAAAAGCGGCCGTCACACAGGGTTGATAACCTCGTGCCGATTGTCTAAAAGGTGGGAGCCTTAACCTCCTACCACCCCCAAGTGCTTCTTGAGGCCTGTAGTGGGATCACTTTACCTTTTTATAGACTTATTTTTTTATTTTAGATCTTTGTGGCCATCCCCAATGGAGGACATATGATTCGATCAGATAATCTATACACATATATAAAAACAAATGTATGTATGTCTGTCTATCCTTTATAAACTTCTAAACAGTTCAACAGATCTTTATGAAAATTTGGCAGGCTATAAACAGGTTTTCAGATGCGGCGAGTATTTAGCCGTTATCAATTGTTCTAAAATTATTAGGTGTATGAGTTCACCTGAAACGAAAATTTAAAAATCGCTCTAGCGATCATAATTTTCGATGTTTCACAACGAATCTCGGAATATCCTGTTAAAATAAACTGAGGTATGGCACGTCGTAGCGTAGTGGTTAAGGCACTGCGCTACAAGTCAGAAGATCGAGGGTTCAAGTCCCGGTGAGGTCAGAGTTTTTAAACTGACCAAAACTTTCTGGCGGCACTATGACCCCGGGGTGGACTCAGCCTCTAACTGAAATGAGTACCAGACGCTTGTTCTGGGGTAAAGGCGGCCGTCACGCAGGGCTGACAACCCGGCTGACATCAAGTGCCGATTGTCCAGAAAAAGTGGGAGCCTTAACCTCCTACTACCCCAAGGGCCTCCCGAGGCCTGTAGTGGGATTACTTTACTTTACTTTATGTGTCCAAAAATCAGCGAAATCTGGCTGTTAGAATTGGGAATTAACCTGAAAATTTAAATTAAAAATATACTCTAGCAATCGCCATGTTTGGTTCGTAGCAGTGTGTACCATATAATTAATTAACCATCAATATTTAATATTTAGGCGTAGCAGCGCACGTCGGGTAGTAGCTAGTAGACAATTAAATCCAAAAGAGAACGTAGGAAAACTGTGTTTCTATATCTTAATGAAGAGACATTACGTTAAAAAAGCGAAGTTCAATGAATGAATGCACATCTTGGAGATGAAATCTGAAATCATTGAGAAGCTTGGCATTTGTGCAGAATTACAACTAGGTCAGATGAAGCATAACCATTGTTTCCAGATGGATCGAGCCTGTGACCTTCTGGCTAATGCAATTCAGACCGCGTGACTTGTATTACGATAAATTGTTGCTTCCTCAATGCGCACACAATTAAATGCATAGTTGCGAAACCAAGAAACTGCACACAATTACATTATTCTAGTCAACTGTTTCTTTATGAATACAGACTACAAATGAAAAAAAAAAAGTCTGAACTACGATCACGGTTTTATATTTTGTTATTTGTCAATAGGCACCGAGCATATTGCGGCATGGAGACCCGTGTCCCATATAATATTGAATGTTTGGAACATAACCTCTTACTACTAAATTATTATTATTAAAGGTCTACCAGTTTGACCTTTTATATCTCGGATAAAGGAACACATGAGAGCATATAATAGAAATTTAGAAAATTCAAACTATGCTAACCACCTATTCCAATTTAATCATTGTTTCGATCCAAATTTTGAAATTTTACATATTTGTGATAAGGGTAAGAAGTTAGATCTTTTGGAGGCTGTAGAAATTAATAAGTTTAAAAGTAGTAAAAAACTGTTAAATTCTCAACTTGATTTGAATGAATCCCCTTTGTTAAATTTAAAAATTTAAATAAATATTGTTGTATTGTTGCTTAGATCAGTTGGAACACAATTCATAATTTGTTAACATGTCTGAAGAAGGTACAGTGTACCGAAACAGCTGTCACTGAATTATATAATAAATATGAAAATCAAATAAAACTACGTTTTATTTTTATTTAATTAATAAATATGGATTTTCATCAAGTAAACACCAACTCAATTGATTATTATTATTATTATTATTATTATTATTTTATTTATTTATATACAGATTTTTAATGTTTACATAACTTTCTCTGCCTAAAGTTTTATTTTCTCTCTCCACTCGTCTCTATCCATTCACTCCACGTCCTCCAGTCCTCTTGTTCTCGTCCCACTTCTTCTTGCATCCACGAGTTTCGAGGTCTTCCTTTCCTTCTTCTTCCAGATGGACACCATTCCAATGTTTTTCTGGGTTTACTAATGTTAATTATGTGAATGATAAGTTAGATGAGGTGTTTAATATTATTAATATTTGCTCCCATCTGTGCCTAGCGTTACTTTTAGACAACCAATAAACACAACATTATTGTATCTTATTTTTTGGTTACTTTGTGGATAAAGTGTAGTACATATATCATGAAAAAAAATCAACAGAAAATTAATTCGGGCACTAAAGGGTTAAGAAGGTTAAGGCCCACAAAGGGATTTCGTGTAATTTATGATGATGGTTATTCGACCTTCTAGTGATACGTGCTTATTACATAAGGGATAAGGATGAAGTAAATAACCATAAATGATCTATACTGAGAACGCAACTCGGAGTTTTAGTTAAAGTTGACCAGCCTCGTGGGCAAGTAGACAGCATCTCTGACTACAATCATGAGGTCCCGAGTTCGATTCCCGATCAGATCATAGGAATGTTTCCTTAAAGGGATTTATTCCTGTGGTCCCCCATGGTCTGGAATTTAGGTTAAGGACATTCCTAGCGCTTCATTATCATTTATCGCCCATCATTTCGTCGGGGTAACGTAACTCCGCCTTTCAGATGCCCCAACCTAAGAAATGGAATACAATTCCTCCAATGCCAGTGGAGAAAGCCAGAAATGTCATAAAAAACAAACAGTTGGCATTGAAAAAAAAAAGTTAAATGAGTTTAAAATATTCTATAAAATCAATGAAACGATCACTGGAATCACTGAACTATTCAGGGAGTGATTCTAACCAATTCCACAGGTCTGCGATTTTCTTTTCTGCGGCACAGGGTTTAACATGTCTCTAAACCTAATTTTGGTGTGCTGAATTCAAATAGGCCTATGTTAAGTTTTTTTCGTGTCACGTAGGATTTTTTGCCATGTTGATATTAAATGTTTATTACTTTTTCATTACATGTAATAGTCATAATCATTTAATTTGCTGTAAAAACTACAGATGCTTGATGCAATATCAATTGTGCAGTTAAAACAGTTTGAAATCAACAAAAAACTACTAATATACCTTAAGATCTCTATTTTCTCCTCCGCTTAGCAAGAAATGAACGGTGAGTTGATTGGCGTTTGTGCTCCTGCCGAGGATTTGCCTTACCAAACATCTTAGATAGTAAGCAATCTTGGAGACATCCCATCGACCCTGGTACCTCGTTTCCATTTATTGTATGTTTTTATGGAATCACCCACCATGTTTCCCACTTAGTGCTCCTAAATTCTCTGGGAAATGTTGAAAATGAGAGTGGAGGTAGTGTAACTTCAAGCTCCTGTTACATTCCAGACCTCTGAACTTTTCGAGCATAGTTTTTATAATTTTCTCATATTTAAGATTACTCAGAAACTTCTCGATGATGTCCTTTTATGATTCACAAGCTTGCAGTTCCATATCAGACATGTCGTTTTTAAAAGTAACATCCCTAACAAGTTTGCAAACATATGGCCTTCAGAAAGTCTTCCTTTACTTTTGCCTCCGACAGTAACAGAATTTTTTAGCAATGTACTGATAACAAGGGACATTTTTGTCCAAAACTTTAACAAATTGCTTCATTAATCCTAGTTTTATGTACAAAGGAGGTAGCAGTACTTTTTTTTCAGAATCAACTAATGGGCGATTTATTATTTTTTTTGTCCCTAGCACTAGTTGTTTTCTTTTCGGCCAATTAGTAAATTTCCAGTATCTTTCCGTGGCTCTAGAGTCCCGTTCGCACGAAAACACGGTAATTTCGTGTACCCCCACTTGTTACCCCAATAAAATACCACACACCTTAAGGACCACTTGTGTTCATAATATTTTATTTTTTTCTAGAATAATACACACGTTCGTGTAGTTCCTTTCATGTATACACTGAGTGAACCACTGGAACTGAAGCATAATTTACTCACATTATGCAGAAGAACGCCATTTAGACGTATTTTGCAAGAATTAATAAATACATTATACGCCAATCTGCCGGTTCATAAACTGTTCCTAGGCGACCATTCAAGCCAAGGATATAACAACAATACGCTACTTCCCCCATTACAAAATACTTTTAAAATGCTCCTTCACGATATCTGTACCAATAAAAAATTGTACTAGGAACTAAAAGATTGTCTTCTTTATATCTCGAATCTCAAAGTTCACTTTTTTTTCTTTTGTAAGACCCAAATCGCTTACAAATCGTTTAATTTTGATTAATTGATACGACGCGGATTGTTGTTCCTTGATTGTAGGGACAAATTCAATCATCTTCTATGCTGGGAATGGAAGAGTGCTGGTACTACTCTCATGTAATGTTATTGGTGGTATTGGAATATTGTAATATCTGGCCCATGTGCTGACGGCTTATTACTTCCGCAGTTTATCGCCGGAAACTGTGTAATGTAAACAGGAGAGAGTCGTAAGGATGAACATACCCTCAGTTAAACACAATGACAAACTAGTATGAATAAAATCAGTGATTGTATTATAAAGTTGTACTGTATTTTAGGTACTTACATATTTGAATACAGCACGTATATACCGCGTAGAGTAGTGGTTAAGGCAGTGCGCTACAAACCCGAAGGTCGAAGATTCGAGTCCCGGTAGTGTCAGGATTTTTAAACTGACTCAAACCTTCTAGTGGCACCATGGCCACAGGGTGGACTCAGCCTCTAACGGAAATGAGTACCAGACGCTTGTTATGTGGTAAAGACGGCCGTCACGCAGGGCTGACATCAAGTGCCGATAGTCTAGAAAAAGTGGGAGCATTAACCTGCTACTACCCCAAGGGTCTCCAGTGGCTTTTAGTGGGATCACTTCACATTTTACGTATACACCGCATACACGCTCTCATTTTTGTGTTAAAAATGAAATTGTGCAAAATCTGTACGTGATACGTAAAAACTAGTAACAGTTCCGTTATCAGGGGATGTGACTTGACTTATTTGCATTAAAATGTCTAATTCCGCAAAATCTTCGCAGGCCTGTATTATCTTTACTCTTTACAGTTCGGGTTAAATGGAACTGTGTATTAAAGAGAAATGAGATATTTCTTTGGCACCAAAATCTAGATAGCAATATAGTGTCCTTTATAGTATGTTTATAAATTATTAGGGCGCGAAAAATCGAAAGGAATGCAATGTGGAAAGTTACCGTCCTCCAAAACTACTGCACACACCTCCATCTATACTAGTTGCATCAGCATCATCGAAGGCTAAATACTTGCGAGACCGGTTAAGTATAGGAGTCCCATGTCCCGTTACACCCATGCGGAAGAAAGATGAATTCAAGCTAGCTTCTACTGAGGCGTTGCTCTTACAGATGGTCATAAATTCATGTCATACTTCCACAGATGAGTTTTCATTTGGACTAGAGGTAATATTGTCACCTCTCACTCAATTAGCACGGGAGCGATTCCCGATAGAGCCGAATTTTCTGCTTAACTTTTTAGTTTTCCCAAATGCGAGGAAATTTCGTGCTACAATATCATTGAAAATCATCAGCCTTATAATAATCAGTTAAATTATTTAGAAAATTAAATAGCTATATAAATGCAACGATTAGTCTACCGCTGTGCCGCTGCTCGTACGTAACTGGCCAGCATTCGATCCCCTGTTGGGACACCTTTATGGGAGAAAATGAGATTACGAGTACCGGTACATGAGAATAAAGTTCTTAGGAAAATGTTTGGACCAAAGAGAGATGAACAGACAGGTGAATGGAGAAGACTTGCATAACACTGAATTACATGGTCTTTATAGGAAGCCAGGTATAATGAGAACAGTTAAGTCTCGTAGACTGCGATGGGCAGGACATGTAACACCAATGGGGAATGAAAGACATGCATGGAAGATTCTTGTAGGAAAACCAGAGGGAAAACGCCCAGTTGGTAGACCAAGAATGAGGTGGGAGAATAACATTAACTATGATTTGAGGGAAGTAGATTATACAGGAGATGATTGGAAAACATTGGTTCAGGATAGGGATGTATGGAGAGCTTACGTCCGCGCGGCCATGATCCTACGGGTTCGATAGTGCCAGTGAATTAGTTAGTTAGTTAGTTGAGACAACTTACCTGGGTTTTTCCTCGCCTGTAAGACAAATATGTCAGGAAACTTTAACACCCAAACGATCTCAGAACATAATCTGGCCATCGTTATCATTTTCGCCATGTTTAGTAAGAATGTGTGATTAAATTGCGTGTTTTGTCTTAAATGTTCATGCTGTCTCGGAAGAGGTCCTGAATTGAGCACATCTCTCATTCAAAAAGACTCTAAATGCCCTTGTATGGTTAAAAAAGCACTGTGTGATCCAAAGTTTCTAATCCCTCTTCTGGCCAGTCGTGCTACTGTAAAGGCCGGGATACTACGGGGCCTGTAATAGTACCTATAAGGGGAAATATTAAATTACGATGGAGAAGTTAGGCCTAATCTTAGTAATCACTTCTAAAGGGGTTAATATTGTATCCATTGTGTAAAAAGTATTCCATATAAAAAAGTATGGGTATTTCAAATTACTCTAGTCTCTATACAACTACAATATAGTATTTTTAATATAAAATTAATACATGTAAGGTATCGTCGTACTCAACTTGTTTTTTTAATCTTGTAAGCCTTTCGGAAACTGGTTTCCTCCTCAGCAGAAGATGGAACCAAATTATAAATCAGTTGAAGACGATGAGAGGTCGGTACTTTATAGGTATTAATTTCATAATTATATATTTTTTTTGTGACTGACATCTTAATGGAATTTTATCATGTATTTTATTAGTATAAACTCTGCATACATTTTTACATTGCCAGAAGTCGCGGTTAGCTGTCTACACATATCACAGTTGTCTTAAATGTTGAGATATTTTAATAATGATGTATGCCCACTCCTTAATATATTGATACCCGTAGGTTCATGGCCGCGCGGACATAAGCTCTCCATACATCCCTATCCTGAGCTAATGATTTCCAATCATTCCCTGTATAATCTACTTCCCTCAAATCATACTTAATGTTGTTCTCCCACCTCATTCTTGGTCTACCAACTGGGCGTTTTTCCTCTGGCTTTCCTACAAGAAGCTTGCATGCACGTCTTTCATTCCCCATACGCGCAACATGTCCTGCCCATCGCAGTCTACGAGACTTAACTGTTCTTATTATATCTGACTTCCTATAAAGACCATGTAGATCATTGTTATGTAGTCTTCTCCATCCACCTGTCTGTTCATCTATCTTTGGTCCAAAAATTTTCCTACGTACTTTATTCTCAAATACCCATCTCCTTTCCTCCCTTAAAGTAAGAGTTCATGTTTCGCACCCATATAACTGGTAGCCTTAATACGCAGGCTATATTGATAGTAACATAAATATTATGTTGTTAATAAATTTTAAATCTGTGTATTTAACTTTATTTGTAAAAAATAGGATTAATATAAAATATTCTCTTATCTCTTCCAGTTTGTTGCACCCCCATGTAGGTTATCCTTAATTTTTCCTTCCAACAGATTTTAACATATGTGTATGGACTCGTACGAAATTCAGTAAAAGCAGCAAAGGCATTTAGTTAACAACAATAGGAGCAGTCTCTAAAGTGAAATAGAAAAAGTCTATCCCAGAGATGCGTTAGTGTGATTGCCGTCGGGTTAAAACGTCCAGATGCTATGATATTATAATGAATATTTAACTTGCTCCAAATGGGAGTAAATGACCAATCACGTTCCAATGAATTTTGTTTTACAATCAACCACAGTCGTGTTTCACCTCGATATTTATCAACTTAAGTTTATCATATTAAAGAAAGCTCTTCCTTTTTTAATATTCTGAACAGGTCAGGGCATTATTTTGCAGTGACTGACTCTCTAAGAAATAAGTTGAATATAGCAATTTATATATTAAGGTGTAAGAATCCTAGAATGCATGTGGCTCCCAAATTGTGTGTGTATGTATATATAGTGCACGAATGTAACCAGATATTGCTTACGGGATATAGGCCCTAATAGAAAAACATTTCTAGTAATTGATTATACCACAATAAAAAGAACCCGCTATTTGCACTTTCCTAAACGTATTATTTCCCCAGGTATTTACGTTCCAGAAAAATATAATTGACATATTTGATATGTTTAATTTATTTTTCTCCACTAGGGTGCATTCTTACAATATTGCGATCATATTTGGCAATAAATAATATGATCTGGTTGCAGTGATGAACAAATGAAACATAACAAACGTCTCATTTATTTTCAAACATCGCCGTTTCATTATATATACATATATATAATGTCACTGCTATAAAGTAAAAATGTTCTCTTTAATTTGCTTACTTGCTATAGTCAGCTACTAGATGGCAGTGAAGACCGAGTTCTCGCGACATCTAGTAATAATGGAGAATATAATACATATATAAGAAAAGTAAATGTTTGAATTGGATTCGCCTGGTAGTGTAATGGATATCACGCTGAGTTACAGACTCAGAGATCCGGGTTCGGATCCCGTCCAGGCATTTATTTTTCTTATCATACCATATATATATATATATATATATATATATTAAAATAACTATATTTAAATAATGGGGGGCACGCCGTAGCGTAGTGGTTAAGGCACTGCGCTACAAGTCGGAAGGTCGAGGGTTCAAGTCCCGGTGGGGTCAGGATTTTTAAACTGACCAAAATCTTCTGGCGGCACTATGGCCCTGGGGTCGACTCAGCCTCTAACTGAAATGAGTACCAGACGCTTGTTCTGGGGTAAAGGCGGCCGTCACGCAGGTCTGACAACCCGGCTGACATCAAGCGCCGATTGTCTAGAAAAAGTGGGAGCCTTAACCTCCTACTACCCCAAGGGCCTCCCGAGGCCTGTTATGGGATTACTTTTACTTTAACTTTATATTTAAATAATGATTTGTGAGTAAAGAGCTTAATTTTATTCGTTTCATAGTCCTAACAAATACCACTCTTGATTTCCAAATTCTCTAGATAAATTGGAGATCACTCGTGGCATTACTTATAATAATGAATAGACATCACCTCTCACTTATATCTACTCGTAATATATAAAAATGAATTTTTGTTCGTACTTTATGCGTGGCCATACCTTCATCCGATTGTGATTTTTTTTTTTTTTGCAAAATGCTCAGGAGATTCCCGGGATCAACATAGGCTATAAGACAGTTGTGATACTCTACTTCCACGCCCTTAAAAACACCCTTTGTAGTGAAAAACGTGAAAAAAAATCCCTTTTTGGCGCTTAAATGGCTTACGCTGCCTAAAGCATATGTTTATATTTACCGATAACTCACAATAGCCATTTTTGTCTTTGATGCCAAGAAGGTGGGATAAGTAGATTCCCAGACAAGCGTGCACTGCATCCCGGAGGGCCTTATGGCCTTAACTCTGCCAGAATAAATAAAGTATTATTATTATTATTGTGATGGGGCTTTTTGCAAAATGTTCAGGATTTTTGCGGGAAAGTTGTAGGCTATTATAGGCTATAAGAGAGTTTTAATATTCAAGCCCTTCACCCTTAAAATCACCCTTTGTAGTGAAAAAGTGAAATAAAAGTGGCTTTCTGTACGCTTAAATGGCTTACCCTGCCTAAATCATAACAAATACACCAAATTAATGTACACAGAATTGAATATCTCGAAAAACTCTACAAAGAGCCCGCAACAGCATATGCTTATCTTTTATGGATAACTCACAATAACCATTTTTGTCTTTCATTGATGCCAAGAAGATCGGGATAAGTAGATTCCCGGACAAGCAGCGCAGCTCATTTATGCCAAATACATCGGGATACGTAGATTCACAGGCGATGCCGGGTAATCAGCATGGGGTATCTAAAAATAATAATATAATATTTATAATTTTTTTCTTTCGCTTATTCAACTGAACGTAAAAACACATTATCGTTTATTTAGGCGTAGTTGCGCACGCCGGGTATTAGCTAGTAGGTTATAAAAAACCAGTGAATAACTGAATAACGTAATTAGAAACAAAGGCCTATACAGATTAATGAACGGTAACATTGAAGTATTCTGAACTTAAAGAGTTAATCACACAAGACCGGACATAACAATAGCCACAACTCACCGAAAAATTGTGATATGGCTATTATAGTTAAAAGCGATTATAAATAACAAAATTAAAAAAAAATACTAGTCCATTCAGCCTGACTTGGGTTCCTAGAAAATAAGGCTATTATTGAATAAAATTCATGTTCCGCTTAATGCAGGGTCCATGGTTGAGATGAGATAAAGTCCCTCTTATTGAATGTGATAAAAGCCTGCACGTATTCTGGATGACCATACCTGCCGCAGTATCATAGGAGGAGATAGCATGAAAAGAAGCGAAGAGGATGACAGGGGAAAATGGGAGAAACTCCGATAAAACCCTCCTTTCGTCCCAATCTGTCCAGTACGAAGGAACACCACATGTACGAGTAGTGACCGAGTTACAGAGTCGGTTCCCAAAAGACTAATATATTAATTTACCGAATTATAAAACATTAGTTTAATACACGTGCCAGGCGGTGCAAGTGGTTAAGATAATACTCGACTTCATATTTATTACTTTTTATTTAATTTTTTTTTCATTCATCGTGTTCTGCCCAAGAGCAGGTCTTTCACTGCAAACTCAGCATTCTCCGATTCCGATTGAGGGTCTTTCCACTTTTCAGCGGTTGCCCTTTTACCAGCCGGCTGCTGGCCCTTCACATCCACATGTGTCAATCACAGAGGTAGATGATCAACAGCCAGTGTAGGGGTGACATGTGGTTAGCATGTCGAGTCCCCCAGCCGTTATAGCTGGTTCCTCAACCTGGAGCCGCTACTTATTGTAGCTACCCAATTGCCTCATGATGCTGGGTGGGCACCGGTCCCATACTGGCCGAAATACCATGAGAAAATTTCTTCCCCCATGGAGACTCGAACCAGCGCAAGTCCCGTAGCTCTGCGCCAAGGCTTCCTACCTTAACCGCTCGGCTACGGCGCGGGACCAGCATTCTCCACTCTTTCCTTAACTCACGCCTTCCTTTTTGTATCTGCATACAAAACCATTTATTTTAATATTGTCTATCATCTGATGTCTTTTTCTGCCTCTTTCTTTCCGTTGACCATTACTTCCAGGGCATCCATCAGCAGGCAGTTTCTTCTTAGCCAGTGGCCTATCCAATTTATTTTCCTCTTCTTTATGAGTTCCAGCATTGTTCTTCCTTCACCCACTCTAACACATCTTTATTTAATTCTTCTTCTTCTACTACAAGGTTTAGGCCATGCAGCCTATTCCGGCGAAGTTAAAAGTGGAGTCCATTTAAAAGTGGAGTCCATCATCTTTATTTAATTAATATATATTACATTTATATTTATTTGAGTTCGCGTCCCGATTAGTCCATGTGGGGTTCGTGTTGGACGAATCGGAGTCTTAGAAGCTCTGAAATGACCGGTGTCAGTCAGGAATATGACCTTATAAGATTGAAATAGATTATTATACGTGTGTCAGTAACATTAGATAATGTGCTACGATATGTTAGAAATATGACGCCCCACTACTTTTATTCAATTGCTGTTTTTCCATTCTTTAAACTATTATTCTTATAATTTATAATTTTAGAACAAAATTATATAACATGCTCTACTGTCACAAGGGAGAATAGAAAAGTAATGCACAACAATTTAGTCCGGGATATACACCTACCAGAACTGCGGTTTTCGAACTTTTTGGATCATGCAGCACTTTTCGGTAAAATTTAATCACACGGAACACTGATTTGTACCTAGCACTTATGTCACTTTGCTACCTTGAGGATAGAATATAAACTTTCCGAATTTAGAAGTACAGGCTTGATTTTCTAATTTCTTCACGGAGTACCAGGGAGATGTTTCGCGGAGCACAGTTTGGTAACCGCAAGAGAATAAATTTCTATAACTATAACATACTTTTAAACATATTACTTGATTAAATATGGATGATACAAATGACGGTCGGAAACAACAACAGAAATACCGCTGTCAACCAAACGTCACTGGCCAAGTAGTTGGCTCCTAGCTGTACATAGTCAGTTTTAGAGATTGGGATAATTGCGATATGATTTCCAGTGTCGATTTCAACAGGTTAAAGAAATATTATATATAATAATGTAAGTATGCAATCGTCAAAAAATGTGAATATTCAACCTTAGATACCAAATGTATCACTGCTTGGATTATATTGAATAATCATGAATTTAGACTAAGAAGTGTTTTCCCGCTCTGCAAAAACAGGAAGGTCATACTGCACTTTAACTTCCGCTTCTTGCTGGTATGTGAAGGCTATGGGATGGCGGAGAAATATACGTGAAATGAAATGCCCCTCTTTCCCCGTCAAAGATTGAGTTCTCCAGAATACTAATTTATACAACGGGAGTCCCATCACGCATTCCGAAGGTTATTTCTAGGGCAAGCATCAAATCCTAACATCTGGTCATTCCAGCGAATGTTTCAATGGTGATGTGTGGTCAAACTTTCATAAGCAAAGAGTTGCATGTATCGCACACGATTTCTTCAAGAGTTTATATTACATTTCTTAGCTTTCTTAAAAGTTTTCAAATCAGTTCAAAAACTAGCTATATCCAAACTTGGTACAGATTAATTTAACACAGATGCCATCTCTTCCCCTCTCTGAACTTAAAAAGGCTTATTTATTTTTACAATACTATACTTATTTGATTTTAAATAATCTTTAAATGCGATATACACAAATTTTGTATATCCTTTACAGTGTACGTCCCAATATAGTCTAATCTAGAACTGAATTTAATAATGAGAACCGGTCTTATTCTTATTTTGAAGTTTTTACACGTGTGTTTAATTAATATTTGGTCTTGGTTAAATATTGAAATATTGTACCGTTATTATTGATATTTATTATTATTATTATTATTATTATTATTATTATTATTATTATTATTATTATTATTATTATTATTATTATTATTATTATTATTATGTCCACTGCTGTGGTCTTGAGGTAGCGTGCTGCCTTGTCACACAGCGGGTCCGGGTTCGATCCCCGGTCGGGGCAGTTTTTCTGGGTGAGGTTTTTGTCGGGGTTTTTCCTCACCTGTAAGACAAATGTCGGGAAAACGTTAAGGCCCAAACGGTCCCCGAAATCATATGGCCATCATCCTTATCATTATCATTATCATCCTTACCATTATCATTATCATCATCATCCTTCACCGGTGTGGAAAGCAACGGGAAGCTACCACACCTACACATTTCTCTAGTAAAGCTGCAAGCATAGCATGAAAATGCTATGATTGCAGTGAAGGACTGCCTTCGGGCAGAATTACTATGGATGGATTATTATTACTATTATTATTATTATTATTATTATTATTATTATTATTATTATTATTATTATTATTATTATTATTATTTTGCATATTGTTATAAGTGGCTTTGTTTCTCTGTTATCAATTTCCATTTCCTTCTGCCTAAAGAGTCCTTTCCCCCCAATCATCTTTCTTTCATGGCTTCCTGGATATCATTCTTCCAACTGTGTTTAGGTGTCAATCTTTTTTTTCCTGGCGGTATTCCATTTCTATAGATTAATCTTTGGCCATCTTGTGTTGTTCATCCCTAACTTCTCCCTGCGTGCCACATTGACCCACTCGTCTTTATACCGTCTCTTCTGATATTTAAAAAATGATTGTCTTATACATCCTCCCATAGCTTCTCTTATTTGTAATGTATTGTTTTTTTAATACAAATATGTTTTCCTGCAATAACATCTTTAAAAATCTCGGCCTGTCAGAAGATTCTGTCTCTTCCATAATCATCTAGTGTGCTACCCAATAAACGATTTATCATATGCGCCTACTATAAAACTATGCACACAATTCTTCTATATAATATGCATTCTTTCTACTCTTTCGTAGGTTTTTATAAGAGTTTAAAAAAACATATTGCTACATTTCTGTTCCTTTTTCTAATTTCTGCTTTATTTTTCCACACGTAATTTTTCTGTACATCGCTACTGCCGTGTTTTCTTAAATATTACTCAAATGTGTATTTTTCCAAGCTTTTAATATGTTTTTTTATTTTTCTAATTGTAAATTATTAGAATTGTATTACTTACTACTAAAACAGTACTTTTAAAATTCACCTTTGAGGTTATGAAAAAAAAATAAGTAGGCCTACCTGATCCTAAGATTGGCATTGTATTATCGATTGTGTTGAATTGATGATCTGTTTCCAGTATATGAACAGCAAAGCTTGATTTTTTCCTCGTGATTAATAATATATTTTTTAAATATTAATCACGAGGGAAAATCAACCTTTGCTAAACATATACTGGAAACATATCATCAGTACAACACAATTCATAATGCAGTCTTTCTTACACAGAAAGAATAACCATTACACAATTAATATCTTTGAAGACATCGAAATGCTAATAGAAGCAAAGAATATAGGCCTATATGTATAGACATGAATAGACATGTTCAACGAAAACGTATCGAACGACCTGAACCCCCTGCATAACATAGGACCTATATGAACACCTCAGTATAGCTACCATATTACATGCCGCTATTGGAACATGATTCTGATAGTTCTAACATGTTTTAATGAATTGATCAAGTCTTTAAACTGAAGTTGCTTTTGAGGACGACCGTGTATCATTTTAAGATTTTAACATTTTACTACTACTAAATAATCAGTTTTTCTACATTAATTTTAATACACATTTTCATTATAATGTAATATACAAGGAGACTAATTATTTTCTTTAATTTAATTGAATTTCTCCGTTGCTTTGTGTTTTACATGTTATGTATTCAATTTTACTAGAAACTCTTATTCTAGAATATGTCTAAAATTAAGTATGTGCCAAACTTATCTAATTCATATGGTGTTATTCCAAAACTTTTCCTATCCACAATTAAAGTTGAAATATCCAGAAATTATAGTCCACCTAAATAAATATTTGAGATCTTTAGTATAGGCTAATATGGATGCAATTTCGGATTACTGTATATAGTGCAAGTACTTATGGTTACTTCCACAAGTTATATACCATATAGGCCTACATTTTGCACTTTACCACCAAAAAAATTGGTTAATGACAAAGAAAAAACACTCCTCTATTTAAAGATTAATGATAACGATGCGTCACAAACTTAAAAACTATATCCATGTTCTCGAGGTTACAGGAAAAGTTACATCAGATTGCATCACATTTCATCAAACATTATCCATTAGTTCAAGAAATAGTCATTAATTTACAACCAGATTAAATCTACTGTAAACGTCACAATGGACTAATTTGAGATTCTAAGTTTACCACATCGTTAGCCTATATTCTATTTGTAATTGAATGAGTAATTTCGAAAAGGGATCATCTACGGGTGATAACATTTTACAGGAGAGGGGAAAAAAAAACTGATTCAATTGTTGAGGATAAAGCATTGAATCTGAAATTGCTACTGAATAAAGTCAGAAAGTGGTAAAGGAATAGTGTTCCGTTCTCACGCGAAAACAATGTAAACATGGAATAACGAAAAAAGTGAATTTCAGAAAAATATAGTAGATGATCCCTTTTCGAAATGACTCATTCAATTGGTCTTGTTGAACAATTTTATTGAAATTGATAGTAGACGATATACAAAAATATTTATCAGTTTTTTTTAAAATGTATTATCAAAACTGTAATCATCAATTCCACGTTGACTTAATATAGTAAAATACTTTTTATTTAGACCTATATTTAGTTTGTTTGTTTCATCTCTTTTTTGGACAAATTTTGAGGATAAATGCATGTGTTTAAGTATACATTAATGTATCAAATTTTATAATCTAATACATGACATTGGACTACACACGGTACGCCTTACAGATAAAGTTTTATTCTTGCATATATATTTATGTTAAAACATATAATCAAAATACCTGAATGAAAATCTACTGTTAAAAAATGAAAGAATTTTATGCAAGTCACGTTGATCATAATTGTCAGGCTATAGCTTCAAATTGGAGAATAAACACAGCTTACTGTTAAAAATTTTACAAGTATAGGTACGTGAACAAATATAATTGGTATTATTTTTATTTTGATGTACCGCACAATATACTAACCGTTGTCACTATTGTTTGATATATAATCCCTTTGTTTAGTCAAAATTGTGACAAATATACTACACTATCATAAATCAAAGTGTTTCATTCGACTTCTTACTCGTATTAACTCAAGAAATCTGCATAAGTAATAAAAAATATTTGTCTGTTTTTACATAAAAAAATACAAATGGTACTGCTCATATAACAATTCCTTCTTGGTATATTTTTATGCAAAATACATAATGGCATCTGCGGACATTTTATATTTCAAGACTGTAAATTAGTCTACAGCAGTGGTCTAGGGGTAAGATTATTGCCACAGACGCAGCGGACGAGTTCGAGATAACATTCCTTGGCGAGATTATTTCATCCACGCCAAATTGGTCTTATTTAAAACCACTTTACAAATAAACAATATAAACACATAGACTTACAGTTATTCCTAAGTATCATAAGACGCAATATGACTACGATGTTAAAGCATTTATATTTAGATGACATTAAACAAGATTGCCTATTAATAAATGTGAATTTCTAAGTAGAATATCCTATACAGCGAATAAAAAAGTAAAATAATGAGCAAGTATAAGAACGTCTGCTTTCATATAGAATTACAACCCAACAAACTCGTATGATTACAGGTCCGACCTAATAAATTTCCTACACAAGACCACTTATAATACACGCCCCCCCCTCCCAAATCAATTTGATCTTTCGGGTGATTTAAACACTTGAAACTAAACAATAAACATAATATTTAAATGAATTAGTTTACTAAATCCTCTTGAAGTAATTAAAATAGCAATAGTAGAATCAACTTTTTCTATAAATATTAATATTAAATTAAATTCATCATGCCAATGTGATTATTCATTATTTTGGTGCCTTCTAAGGTCTCCGCCCCGGAGCACGCCTCGCCTGGTCCGGGCGAACTTTGATTCAGGACTAACGATAATGGAATATTTTTATCCTACTTATTTTTTTCTTATTCTCTCCTATTTTATTACTTACGCTTTCCAAGGAAGTTAGAAGCTAATGCTTAGGACGGTACGTTATGTTTTATGCTTTATGAAAGCTGAATTTTAAGCAATTTTGAAATTTAAAAAAAATCACTTAATTTTTTTACGAAATAGCATCGCGAAATGAAAAAGTATTAGATTTTCTCCTGTTTATTATAAAAATACAGATTTAAAAAAAATTACTTTACGTGTAAATACCCTAATTTTAAAATTCTCTTGTATGATTAAAATTTCAACCAGCTATCGGGTCAAAGTAAATAGCATCGCAGGCCGTATGTTGTGTTGGCCTGGATGTTATGGCCTACTGTATATAACATTCTTAGCGAGTTGATAACTTAATAAAGTTTAACAGAACCTGATTAAGTACAAAGCCTCACACAGAACTCGTCCAGATATTTTTTTTTCTAGAAAAATGTACCATGTGGTTTTTATCACAATCTGACCGCAATATTAACATTAAGTGGAAGAGAATTTAAACTGTCCCTAGCCTGCAAAGACGCGACCCAATTATGCTATATGTAATAAAATAAGGCTACTCAAATGGATATTTTAAGAGGGCGTAGAATAGTCTACACGTGAGTCCTAGATGAAATTCAAATCATAATACAGGGCTGTTCAGAAAATAGTAACAGACTTCAAACATTTATTTCTTCCAAACTACAAAAAAGAGAAACATAATTCCAATATTCCTGGAAAGAGAAATGTTTGAAGTTCCGATCACGGCCACTTTGGCTCTCATGCTTGTCATGTTGACTGTTTGTATCGTAATGGCAACATAATAGGACGTTGGATTGGAAGAGGAGCAGAAAATCAACTTCATCGCCGATAGCCTCCCAGTACCAGACCTAACCACGTATGATTCGTATCTATGGGAATAGTGAAAGACGTGTTTTTAACCCCCTATGTCTGACACTCTTGAAAATCTGCGACATCGAATTGTTGAAGCTGTAAATTCGATAACTAGAGACCAGTTGATTCGTGTGACAAGAAATGAGCCACTGTTTTGATATTTGTCGTGTAACACATGATGCTAATTTTGAATGCATAAAATAATGAAATTTGAACTTTTACCTTTCCAGTAACGTTGGAATTGTGTTTCTATTTTTTTTTATAATTTGGAAGAAATAAATGTTTGAAGTCTGTTCCTTCTTTCTGAATAGGCATGTATAATTAACATTTTGATATTAAATTGTACGTTTACTTAGTTGTCATTCCCTCTAAAAGGTTAATATATTACTGAAAACGTAAAATGCAAACATGAAATTACATGCTGATATAAAATATATTCAGGTATTACCACACTGTCCCGAAAATAAATCTTAAAAATCAAACAAAGAAAAAAATCTGAAAAGTTGTGGATAGCTGCCATATTTTCTCCTTGAAATTGAGCAGCTTGCTGGAAAAGCAAACTCTCTATAATTCTTAAAAAAAAGTTTTTAATTAAGATTTAATTTGTGGAAAGAAAATAAATTTGGGATTGTCAACATAATTCTGCAAGATTCATAAATCGTAACGCTGTACAAGATAATAAAATATAAAACACCTTTTCATTCGTTCGCTCATTCATTCATCTTTGGTACAACAACTCATCTGAGTTTTGATCTCTAGGAGCTTCCTCCAATTAACACTATCCAGTGCTTCCTTCCAGCAATATTTAAACCCGAATTCTCTAGCGTCCCTCTCTACCTCATCCTTCCGGCGAAGTCTCGATCTCCCTGCTACCTTCGGGTTATGTGGACCATATCCACCTACAAATTTTTCAAAATCCTCATTTCTCCTCTGTCCACAATTCACAGTTTAGTTTTCTATCCATAATTTTTTTCTCTATATATATATATATATATATAATATATATATATATATGCATAGTTATGTATTTATTAGTAATGAAAATAAAATTAAAAACAATTCGGAACCGAACGTCATGTCTGAAAGGTCTAATCACAGATGCACTGTATGCTCACAGTCCAATGCATTAACTATAAACTTACTCATGATAATAAATACAAAAAACATCACTTGTTTAATTATATATTCCTGGTGGTCTAAACTATTTTTAGGTGCTGTAGATTATCACGAATCTTTTTTGCTTCTCTATAAATTATATTTAACTGTACATTCAAGACTTTTAATGATACTAGAAGACACTTTTTTAAAATAAGTTTCAAAACAATCACATCAAACATACATTATGTATTTCACAATATAAACCATAAACTAAATTAGTCCTATATTGACAAACATGAACTTAGACTGTAATGCATCCCATAGTTATTCATAAAATTAATTTTAATTAGATCAAGTTATATTGAATAGCACAATAAGATCTTCGATGTAATGAAAATTCTAACTTCTAGAGTAACTTGATCAATAGCTACACCTTCTGGTACACCTACTTTGTTACGACTTATCTCACCTAATAACGAGTGTGTCAGGCGATGTGTTCACACCTTAAAGCCTAAATCAAATTTATGTTTTAGTCTGTCATCCCAATTTCTCTCAAAAACTTAAACTGAAAATATATAAAACTGTTATTCTCTCAGTTGTATTAAATGGATGCCAAGTATGCACACATACATCAAGGGAGGAGAAAAGATTACAAGTATTTGAGAATAAAGTTCTTAGGAAAAAATTCGATGAAAGAGGGACAATGAGGACAGGTGAATTGAGAAGAACTGTGCGCTACATGATATTTATGGGAAAGCAGATACAATAAGAACAGTTAAGCCTCATAGACTGCGATGGCAGGACAGGTGGCACGAATGGGGAATGAAATAGGGGCATGGAAACTCATTGTAGGAAAACCAGAGGGAAAGAGCCCAGTAGGTAGTCCAATAATGAGGTGGAAGAATAACATTAACTTTGATTTGCGGGAAGTAAGTTATACAGGGGATGATTGAAAAGCATTAGCTCAGGATAGAGATGTATGGAGAGCTTAGTCCCTGCGGCCATGAACCTACGGGTTCGATAGTGCCAGTGAGATAGTTGTTTTAGTCAGTTTGCAATATTTCAACATTTTTATCTCATTTATAGACACTTTAAAGTTATATCACATAGGTTTACATTAATATTTGATTGTATACAGTAGATTATATCTTTGTTGTTTTATAATATAAAAGCCTATCTTGAAAACACTTAATCTTCTTGTAAGCCCATGTTTCCCTTAACAGAGATTTAGGCGCTCTCCCCCTACAGGGAAGAATTTGAACCATCTAATTTAGTTACACTTGTTTACGTATAGATGCCATTTGAGTAGTCCGTGGTCAGCGTTCCGCCTCATAAAAACTTAAGACGTAATTTAATTCCCATGCTATTATAATATTATGATTATAATAAAATTAAACTTATTTTGGTTAGTAC
The DNA here is from genome assembly GCA_030220185.1 of Diploptera punctata. Lineage (NCBI taxonomy): Eukaryota > Metazoa > Arthropoda > Insecta > Blattodea > Blaberidae > Diploptera > Diploptera punctata. The sequence continues at coordinate 2,069,881 of JASPKZ010000046.1, forward strand.
AGTACTGGGGCCTATATAAATAAAACCCAATTGTCAACCATTTAGAATAAAAACCGTCGACGCGTTTCGACAGCAAAGGTGCCATTCTCAAGACTGAGTAATAATTACGCCAAAGCAACCGTCATCAAAAACTTACTCTACGTCACATTGCTTGACTTGCGTTGATAGTTTGCCTACTAATACCGCCAACTCAACCGTATTTTCCTTTAACTAAGGGGAAGAGAGCGCTGACAAAAAATAGGGCTTTTGTCGTTATTCATAATTTTATCTTTATTTTTTATACATTTTCAAACTTAAAATATTTCCAAACTTAAAGATAAAATTATGAATAACGACGACGGTCTCTTCCTGTCAATGCCCTCTATTCTTTGGTTAAAAATACGGTAGTGTTGGCGGTATTAGCCAGTCAAACTAAGACGTAGCGTAAGATTTGGAAGGCGTGTTTTATCAAGTTAGAGTATGTATTTAGTCATTGCTAGAGCCTGGATTTGTATGCGAAATGCATGTTTTGTTTACGCATTAAAACGTATGTGGAAATTTCACAGACAATTTGAGCGGTATTTGATTAGGCCTATGCATAGAAATGCATATTCTTGGGGAAAATGCTTATTTTAGATTTTTAATGCATAAATGCATATTTTACTCGGACATGTGGCATTAAATTATAACTTTCCCCTTCAGTTAATTACTACTAATTAATTAATTATTAATTAATATTTTTTAAGTTAATAAAGTCTCTCCAATCAATTGGATATAAGCATAAATTGTATACTTACATCTGTATAAGAAGGGAATACCCGTGAGCCTTGAGAAATAATATTGCGGTATTGCTAAAATCACATTTGATAAGCTTAGTGAATTATCAAATTCAAATTCTGACTACATTAGAATTTTCAAATTTGCAAAATGCTCTCTGGTGATAGTGAAAAAACTGTAACCGAAGACTAATTATCTGAAGAATTGTGGTGTTTTCACGTGTACCTGTGACATCATGTAGGCCTAATGTAGAAAGGACATTTTCATTGTATAAACCCTTCTTCACTGACAGATGAAGTTAGCTTCACACAAGAAAACCTCATGAAAACCTTCCTTATCTGCTGTATAAGCCAGGAATAACGTAGGATTTCCCACAAAGCAAATAATTTATTTGATTTTTATTACTATCTGTTTTTGCATATTTAGGGTGCATATTTTCTACGTTTTCCATGCATATTTGCATGCATATTTAGTACTTTACTTTGCATACAAATCCGGACTCTAGTTACTACTCAATGTTGAGAATGGCAGCCTGTCGAAACGCATCCACGATTTTTATCCTAGTTATTGGTGATTGGATTTTATTTATATAGTACTGTATTAACGACATCAGTAATAATATCCACCAAGATGATACTACATATAGGTATGAAATGAAGTTATTAAGGAAATTTATCAACCATCGCATGCCGAAACCTACTTTGAAATTTCTACACAGAAGTGTTGTGATATACCAAGGCTGAATCCAAAAAATATATATGCCGCTTTTAACTGCAAGGCACAGACGTCGAAGCCAGAATCCAGCAATGGCAACACACTGAGCGAAGCAAATGGACATCCCTGTATGAATAGGGCGGAGTGGAATATGGCGGGACTCGGCACTGGAGGATTGCCAGGATTATCCAATTCACCAAGTCAGGAGTTGTATAATTTCCCCGTAATTTAAATGAGAAATTTGGCGCTGGATTTTAATATCTTGCAGTTAAAAGCGGCAGATTTTTTGACACGGCCTTTGTGTATCACAAGCTTCTCTGGGTGAAATTTCAAGGTAAGTTTCGACTTGCATTGGTTCACAGTTCCCTTGTTAGTAATGAAATTTTGATCATCCAATCCAGCATTTTTAATCATGATTCGATGATGAAAGCCAAGGAAAATAACCTTTTCATTAAGGGAAATGGAAAAAGAGTTTAAATCCAGATGACGAAATGAAATTCTTGGTCGGAATCCAAAGTGTCATTCAAGGAAAAAGCTTACATTGTATTTATAGAAAACACGTAGACAAGTTTGATATGAAGAAATTACTTGGAAAGCAAAATGTGTAAACAAATAAGGCGAGGGTAGACAGAAACTGTTTACAAGCAATAAGTGAAACGTAAACAGATCCTGAATTGATACAATCTCAGTTTTCACGTGACACAGATACCACAATGTGTTTATCATATCGATAAGGAAACTACAATTCACATTTAGTTCATCATGGAATTTAATGGAATACAGTACACTCATCCTGGCAAAAATCAGATACGTCAAAAACGGATAGGTCAGGATAGGTCAATATATGTTTTTTAAACGCCTTATATTAGCTTGACCTGAATATATCTATCTATCTATCTATGTAACGGAATCTTTCAACGCGATTTTCACCCACTTAAAATCATTGAATCGACTTGAAACTTTGTATACTTGTAAAAGACCCGTGACAATACAATAATTTCATCTTTTGTTTCTAAAATCATGGCCAGAATCATCAGAAAATAAAAAAAAGTGTATTTGTATCTATGTAACGGAATTTTTGAACACGTTTTTCACCCACTTAGAAACATTGGATCGACATGAAACGTTGTATACTTGTAAAGGACCCGTAACAATAAAATATTTTCATATTTGTTTGTAAACTTCCGGCCAGAATCATCAGATAATAAAAAAAAAGTGTCATTGTATCTGTGTAACGGAATCTTTGAACACGATTTTCACCCACTTAGAAACATTGGATCGACTTGAAACTTTGTATAGGGCCTACTTGTAAAGGACCCGTGACAATACAATAATTTCATATTTTGTTTCTAAAATCCTGGCCAGAATCATCAGAAAATCAAAAAAATGAAAACAGGTATAATAGGTTGCGGACTTGTCGACTTTGTAGCCAATCGTTGTAAGAGCTCTGTTGGTAGAGCATGAATTCTAGTGGTAGGCCTATATAATTTCAGTAATCCATAGGTCGCTGGTTCAAATCCGGCTGGGAGGTTTTTTTAGAAGAGTATTACTTTTAACTCATACTACAATAGTATCGAATTTAAAGATATTTACATTTTTATCTTATTCTGTAAAATATTAAAACTAAAAAATAAAAAATAAATAATAGTTTTAAAAAACTAAAACAACACGCTTTATTAGAAAACCGAACTAAAAAATGAAAAATAATTTTAATTTCCAACACGCTTGGGATAAATAATTTTACCATCAAAAGCGTGGGGTGCTTTTTATGATTTTTACATTTCCTTCTTAGAGACTTTACTTTTACCAATATCTGTTTATTATCAAATATATTAATTGATAAAGAGCACCCCACGCTTTTGATGGTAAAATTATTTATCCCAAGCGTGTTGGAAATTAAAATGATTTTTTTATTTTTTTAGTTCGGTTTTCTAAAAAAGCGTGTTGTTTTAGTTTTTTAAAACTATTATTTATTCTCAATGAACTTCCTCCTTTTTACACGCTTTATATTAGCTTGACTTGTATCTGTCTATGTAACGGACCTGTATATATGTAACGGAATCTTTGAACACGATTTTCACCCACTTAAAAAATTGGATCGACTTGAAAGTTTTTATACTTGTAAAGGACCCATGACAATACAATAATTTCATATATTTTTTTCTAAAATTCTAGCCAGAATCATCAGAAAATCAAAGAAATTAAAACCGGTATAATAGGTTACGGACTTATCGACTTTTTAGTCAATCATCGTAAGAGCTCAGTTGGTAGAGCGGTGGACTGTAATGGTATATAATTTCAGTAATCCATAGGTCGCTGGTTCAAATCCTGCCCGGAGGATTTTTTTAGAAGAGTATTAAGCAATTAAATTTTCTTGTGATTCCGGTTTATGACAATCAATTAAACTAAAAATTAAAAAATAAATAGTAGTTTTAAAAAATTAAAACAACACGCTTTATTAGAAAACCAATTACTAAATTAAAAAAATTAATAATAATTTTAAAAAAACTAAAACAAACATGCTTTATTAGAAAACCGAACTAAAAAATGAAAAATAATTTTAATTTCCAACACGCTTGGGATAAAATTGAAGTGGTCAACAAAAAAATCATCTCCAACACATCTAGAATAAAATTAGAGTTACCTACAAAAAAATAATTTTACCAACAAAAGCGTGGGGTGCTTTTTATGGTTTTTACGTTTTCTTCTTATATACTTTACTTTTACCAATATCTGTTTATTATCAAATATATTAATTGATATAGAGCACCCTACGCTTTTGATGGTAAAATCATTATTTTTTTGTAGATAACTCTAGTTTTATTCTAGATGTGTTGGAGATGATTTTTTTGTTGACCACTTTAATTTTATCCCAAGCGTGTTGGAAATTAAAATTATTTTTCATTATTTAGTTCGGTTTTCTAATAAAGCGTGTTGTTTTAGTTTTTTAAACTATTATTTATTAGACTTATTAAAGACAAAAATTATATATATATATATATATATATATGCTGTCAATCATCTCAAGCACTATAGTTATGAGTCATCGTTTTTTGTGCTGAATTGCCAGCAGAGGGAACACCTAGTCGATATGGAATAAAATTGGTAAAACTGAGAGTTTTAGAGAGTATTGGCCAATTTTTACACAGATCAACTAATATTTGTGAATTTCCCAAACCGGTTATTTAATGTTATAGATTTTTTTGCGCGATAGCGAGTTTTGTCGTACTTACTAGCAATGGCGACCATTATTGAAAGTTCAACTTCCTACATTTCGGGGTTGCCAACCTAAATAACTATACTGTAATATTACATTTACACCCACGTGCGGGAAGTAAAACCACTGCCCTCTATGTATACTACATACAATGTATATACAGAAAATATCCTAAAGGTAGTGTTAATATACATTATTCGAAACAAATCACTGCATTTTAAATGTACTGAACTTTATTTCAATCAATATAAAACAATATAAAACAATAAATACGTACTTGCGGCCATTTTATCAATAATTGTTCTCAAGGCCTCCTGTTGTTTCAACTAATAAACAATGCCCACACTGTTAATGTTAGTCAGTTGTTTATAATTAACGTAAATATTTCCAACAAAGATATCATTTTACTATTATTTTATTTGGAAAACACCATCGCGCAAAAAATAATGTACAACGTACGTTTTTGAAGTGTTTTACAGAATCTCGGAAATTAAAAACCTCGGTATCGCTCGGTTTTTAAACATTTTTCCTCGTTTCTGTAAAAACCGCTTCCCAACCTTGCATCGTAATATACTTACTTACTTACTCTTACTTACTCACTGGCACTATCGAACCCGTAGGATCATGGCCGCGCGGACATAAGCTCTCCATACATCCCTATCCTGAGCTAATTCTTTCCAATCATTCCCTGTATAATCTACTTCCCTCAAATCATAGTTTATGTTATTCTCCCACCTCATTCTTGGTCTACCAACTGGGCGTTTTCCCTCTGGCTTTCCTACAAGAAGCTTCCATGCAAGTCTTTCATTCCCCATACGTGCAACATCTCCTGCCCATCGCAGTCTACGAGACTTAACTGTTCTTATTATAACTGGCTTCCTATAAAGACCATGTAGTTCAGTGTTATGCAAGTCTTCTCCATTCACGTCTGTTCATCTCTCTTTGGTACAAAAATGTTCCTAAGTACCTTATTCTCAAATACTTGTAATCTCCTTTCCTCCCTTAAAGTAAGAGTCCATGTTTCGCACCCATATAATATAACTGGTAGAATAATAGTTTTATATATTTACAGTTTAACGTTTTTTGAAAGGAGTTGGGACATCAAAAGTCTCTGCAATGCATAATAGCACGCATTTCCCGAATTGAGCCTATGTTTAATTTCTTTATGCATCTCATTCCTATTTGTGATTATTATTCCTAGGAATTTGAATTCAGCCACTTCCTCAAAATTTCCCTCATTTGTCATTTGCTGTCCATTTCCATTATATAATGTATTTCTACGTGTGACCATATATTTAGTTTTATTGATATTTACTTCCAGTCCTAATTTCTTATTGTTACTCAATAGTGTGTGCATGTTGTCCTTTAGTATCTCCTCGCTATTGGCCAATAATAGCAAGTGATCTCTATATAACTTGCTTCACAAGCTTAAATTATAATTTATACATAACCTATATTGTAAGTATTATATGACAATGCGTTTTTTAACATTCAGTATTTAATAGTATATTACGACTTGCATCTTAAAATACTATTAAATGATGAATCATAAATAACGCATTGTCATATAATACTTACAATATAGGTTATGTATAAATTATGATTCAAGCTTGTGAAGCAAGTTATATAGAGATCACTTGCTATAAAATAGAAATGTTCCTGTAAATACAAAGTACATTATGATTGTTCAATATTCTGGCGCATTCTAAGGTCATCGACATGGAACATGAGTGTGTTCACTTCCCGGATTTACCACTACTCATATTTACCTGGTAATGAAATATATATTTCGTTTTGAAAATATAATTACCCATTAAACTTCCTTTCGACATACCTGTGGCAAAATATGATTTTCAAAGAATTTACAAATAAAGTATAAGGTATAAAGCGAATGTTATCGGTGAGAAATTTCGAGTTCCAGAAATAGAATTTCGTTCATGTTCATCAAATCCTTAGATTGCTGAGTAAAAATACTCTCTCTTCCTCTCACTCTGTATCTATCAATGTATCTTTATATCTGTAGGATTTATACTACGGACTTGCAAGCCAATGCACTGAGCGGATCCTCTCTAGGCAAAAAGCAGAAAAACTGAATGACGCATTAGGCAGATATACAATGACAGCCCTACCTGGATCTGTATTTGATCAGATCCCAGGTAAATTAATTCATTTATAATAGAATAAACTCTTAAAAAAACAATCTAATTCTAGATAATTAAAAAAAACAAATCTTAAATAACAAATTGATATAAACTTCACAATCTAGGATAATTATTTTCGAAGACTGCAAATGAGAACAGAGATGGATAATGTACACCTAGACACAATCTGAATCCATTTTCCTATCAGGAACGAAACCTAACCTGGAATCGAAAGTAAGGTTTCTACCGACCATGTTTATAATAAAACATTACATTTTCATCGTAAAAAGATTAACCTTTAATCGTAAATTTAAATGGGGGAAATTTTGATTGGAATATATCTAAATTGCAATCTTAAATGACTGTATTAAGGGCTGTTAACTATAGAGGGCGACAGAGATGCAAAATGTACCGTAATTCATCATCATTATCTTTTCACGTTTCAGTAAAAAAAAAGTTCAAACCAACCATCTCTTCTTTGGCCGTCCCAACGACTTTTACTACATGGGGTTGTTATTTTAAAATTGCCTTATTTCCATTCATAAATCCTATGCTCCAGATGTTTACACCAGTTCTTTAATACTGATGTCACATAATTAAACATTTAAATGTGATGTAGGCATATTTCTCACAAGGGAACTGCCAACCATTGCATGCCGAAACCTACCTTGAAATTTCTTCTAGAGAAACGTTGTGATGTACCAGTGCCGTGTCAAAAACATCTGCCGCTTTTAATTGCAAGATACTAAAATCCATCGCCAAGTCTCTCATTTAAAATATAACTCCTGATTTGGTAGATTGGATAACTCTCACTACCTGTCATCCGCACCGCATTTCGCTTACTGGACTCTGCTCTTACCTCTTCTTCTTCTTCTTCCTTGCAAGTATTAGGCCAAGGCCTGTTACGATCCTATAGAAAATGTTCCGATCCTTCCGGGAAATTCTCGTATAAGACTTGAAAGCATAATAACAGTCCCTTCGATTGGTTGCTGGCCACAGGAAGGCAAGACCAGTGATGGGGCTGCCATCTTATAGCCTCTGGTCAGGTTTTTCTGCAGAAGAAAAGAAAATAAAGGAAAGAAGAAATGGAAGGTACATGGCCTTGGTACATCATAACGCTTCTCTGGGAGAAATTTGAAGGTTGGTTTCGGCATGCAATGGTTGACAGTTCCCTTGTCAGATGTGCAACAGCATGGATTCTACATACATCAGAATCTTTGAAGAATGAAATAATATCAAAGCAATGTCTTCAACTGAAGTTGGTTAACACGTGCTCCTTCTTTTTAATCTAAATGTATAATGTAAAATAGCTCATCATTCTCCAACAACAAGAAATAGTATCGAATTCCTGTGCGTGAGAAAATAGTGTGTGGTTATGTAACATTGTTTGCAATGTGGTATTTCATCCTTAGAATTTCTCGGATTGCCACGGTTTTTCTAAGTAGATATAACCGAATAAAATCAGTGAAAAAATACCATATTCTCACTTGCGGCCTCAATTAAATAGTCTTGCACCGTGTTGCAAAAATCTCTTATATGCATCCTTTGTATATAACATAAAAAGTAGAATTCCATTAAATACAATCTTGTTCGTACACTTCTAACATCCTAATAATCCTGGGTTATCAAGAGTTAGGTTAACATGCAATTGTGCAATTAATAAATCTGTTCAAAGACGGATTTATTTCTTAGCCTCAGATGTACAGTAAGTTCAAAAAAGGCTTTATTTCTTTACCACAAAAGTAAAAGTAAGAAAAATGTATTTTCTTAATTTGAAACATAACTTAGGCTAAATACAGGTACGTAAGGTGTCATACAAGATAGTGGGTAGGTTTTTAAATGAGAATTCTTATGTATAAATGTAATCAAAATAGGCTTACATGGATTTTGAGTACTATAAAAATATTTAACATTTTTTTCGGTGATAATATGAGATCGAGAGATGAAGTCTTTACGTATGGTCACCATTACAGAGACAGATAGAATGAAACGAATGGATGAATATGGAAAATAGGTGAACCGAAATTAGCGGGAAGGCAAAACGGAAAGTACCTCGAGAAAAAACTACCCTAGATCCGACTTGTTCTCCACCAACCCCACACACATTCATTATAAACTTAGCGAATACGATAATGATGATTTTGATGGCCAGATGATGATCGGTGATCATTTGGGCCTTAAAGATTTCCGACATAGTCTTACAGGCTACGTAAAACCCTAAAAATTCCATTACGCAGGAAAATTGTCCTGACCAGGAATCGAACTCAAGCCCGCTGTGTACGAATTGACGTTACCCAGAGAACACAGCGGCAGACATTGTATATATGCCTTAGGGTATCAATTCGTCCCGTTTTTCACGGGACGGTCCTGTTTTTTGGAAAATGTCCCGCTGTCCCGAAAGTTTTCTTGGGGAAGCTCAAATGTCTCGCTTTTGGGACGATGCTTTGCCAGTGTATTTATGAATGGCGACTTTCGTTTTGTTCTTTACTATGTAATTATAAATATGAACATTAGAAAGCGCCGGTTGTATGACCACGATGCACTGGGGTCTATAATCTTTGTTTTTACTCTCATTATTGGTAACTGGTACATTTTTCAAATTGTCAATCCATGGTCAGTGCAGCCAATGTCGGAGATTTGGCTGTGGAGAAATACAATTTTAACTTGGATGAAAGAGATTTAGTTAATGGATTTTTATACCCCTTGCAGCGATTAATAAACATTTTTAAACGTAATAAACAACGACTTTAGTGGTTTTTGATTTGTGAATGGTCGATTCTTATACATTTTTATTGGCAACAGTGTCTTGGAAAAAGGAAAATAACTGTCCCACTTTTTAAAAATGCCCCAGGTTTTTCCTTTAATTTTTTGTACATGTCCCCTTTTACATTGAAAGTATTATGGACACCCTATATGACTTTAATTAAAATGTAAAAATAAATAAGATATATGATCCAAACCGGAGAGAGGCGAAGATCGTGAAATCGATGTGATAAAGTAAAAAAAATATAAACGCTAGTAACAAGTAAAAACTGCATAGGATGTTTTGTTGCCTGTGATTTACGACAGGATAGAGGGCAACTCGGTGTGTCCTTCAAGTTCCTTAATTTGGCGCGCTCCTTGAATGTCAATGCGAGTATGTATTGTGGATTGGTCTTCAAGAATTTTCAATGCATCATCACTGCCATTATGTTGAACAAGTTGACATGAGTAAATATTCTACAGCACGCCAAATTTTGCAATCTTCCCATTGGTTAACATTAAGCCACTTGACATTGAGACAGCCAAATCCACTTGCAGTTAGATAATCCTTGTTATGTATTCGCTAACAAGACACTAAATGACTAATTAATTTCAAACTGTATGTCTTTCAGATTCACAAATACTTACTTTTGGCAGTGATAACGTCATCTTCAGTCCAAAGTGACACAACGTGACACAGCATTTTGTTCATGTTTATAGGATTACTTACGAATAACTTTGCACAACAACGAATTACAAACTAGATACATAACAAAACGAAACTTCTTTTTTAGAATAATAAGTCCTATTTCAATACAATAAACTAAAAATATAGGCTATATATACATATGATATGAAAAGAAAAATGAATGCTTGAGTCGGGATTTGAACCCGAGTCTCCAAACGCTGTACGTTTAGCGCTCTAATGACCTGAGCTACACAAGTATTCCAACATAAACATACATATTTCTTATATTTTTCTTCATTTTTCTTTTCATGTCATAATTGCCTTCATTGCCAAGTGTCAAAAATGTAGTTATAACATCTAAATATATAGGTCTACATATATATAAATTATATATTAGAACTCAGGCTCTCCTTTGTTAGGAGTTTCTGGACCAAATTAATTTAGTTACAGTTATTTCCCTAAATATATTAAAATAAGTGCCTGATGTATCAGTCGTCCTCAATTATATTGGATTCATGATTTAAAACTTTATGGTTGTATCTAATTGACGAAGTTTTTTAAACAGGATTTCGGTTTGATTGAGGACTTTCTTTAATATTTTACTATATAACCTCAATTAAAGTTTTAAGAATTGTAAAACAGTACCTGATATCTCAGCCGTCCTCAACACACAGTGACCTCAACGGAGTTTTGTAATGCATTGTAAAAATCTTGCTAACCTCAATTGTGAACTATAATGAATTTTAGAAGTATTAATCCCTAAAGATGTCATGGTTGGTATGTGGTGAACACACCGACCTAATGAGACATCTAGTAGGCAACTAATGTATTACTATGAAGAAGATCGATAAATTTTGCTTATATGCCTCTTTATTCAGCTTAAGTTTCCTTTACGAGCCTGAAAATCCTCAGACCCGGGATCCACGGCTTAAGCCCTTCCTGGAGGACTTGTTCCATCCTAAAATCTCCATCGATCCCAGCCGGGTTTTAACCAGCGATCCTCGGGACCAGAGGCAAGGAACATAACCACTAGTCCATTGAGGCCGATATATATATATATATATATATATATATATATATATATATATATATATGTCCACCGCTGTGGTCTCGAGGTAGCGTGTTGCCTTGTCACGCAGCGGGCCCGGGTTCAATCCCCGGTCGCGACAGTTTTTCTGGGTGAGGTTTTTATCGGGGGTTTTCCTCATCTGTAAGACAAATGCCAGGAAACCTTTAAGACCCAAACGGTCCCCGAAATCATATGGCCATCATCATCCTTCACCGGTGTGGAAAGCAACGGGAAGTTACCACACCTACAATTCCCAAGTAAAGCTGCAAGCATAGCATGAAAATGCTATGATTGCAGTGAAGGACCTGCCCTCGGGCAGAATTACTATGGATGGATATATATATATATATATAGTCCACCGCTGGGTCTCGAGGTAGCATGCTGCCTTGTCACGCAGCGGGCCCGGGTTCGATTCTCGGTCGGTACAGGCTCCTTGCTGAAGTTTTTTTCGGGGTTTTTCCTCACCTGTAAGACAGATGTCAGGAAGCTTAGGGCCCAATGGTCCCCGAAAATCATCCGGCCAACACCATCATCATTATCATCATCCTTCACCGGTGTGGAAAGCAACGGGAAGCTACCACACCTATAACTCCCTAGTAAAGCTGCAAACCATAGCATGAAAATGCTATGATCGCAGTGAAAGACCTGCCCTCGGGCAGAATTACAATGGAGATATATATATATATATATATATATATATATATATGTCTTTCTATTTGGATATTGGTCTTTCTGTTTGGATGTTTTGCATTCGTTTTATTTCTTTTAACTTTTTTCTTTTTTTCACCTACAACAAGAGTACAAAAACACATCCAGTATGAAGTTTTATAATATGAAGGTCCAAATGAAGTTTTATAATCCTCTACTTCACCGAAAATCGAACTCGGGCCACGCGAGCAGAATGTAGGGATTCCACCGACCACGCTAAAGAGACTCACTCTATTCAAGAAGCCCCGATTCCAATCCTGTACCAACGAATCTGACTGAAGTATTTTTTTCAGGTTTTCATAAACATTGTCAAAGAATATGGGTTGAGTTTCATTATCCCCTTTGCCGTGATTTGATTTATAAGTCCATGCTTTCCGCTCCAGCGTCTATTTTGATTCTCGACAGTGTAGACAATTTTTAATCTCCGCCTTGGGTTTTGATATCTTCCTTGTCTTGTTTTTGTTCTGCACAGTAACTCTGGCATAACCGCAATCTAGGAAGGTCAACCACTAGGTATCTGAGGTACACAGTTCATGCTCACTACCTAGCGATGAACTGGTGATGACATTGGTTTTGTATTTATAAATCACAGGGATCCTATAAAAGACTTAAAATAAGTATCCTTGAAGCCTACATTTTTAACCAGAAAAAGATTGAAATAAATTTTAAAGAGTAATTGCTTCATAGTCTGGAGTAACAAGTGTTTTGTTGAAATCATTTTGCAAGTTGAGGTAGTCTATTATAAAACAGTGTTATCTGGTGAAGGAAGATGCTGGAATTAGAAACATATTGCATAACCAAGATAGTGCTTACAGGCAATGATATGTGTGTGGAATTCGAAATTCCTATATTACAACATAGCTTACACTGATCAACATATTTCAAGGTCTACACACGTACACAATCCACTGTGTGTGTGTGTCCCCTTTTTATGTAAGTTATGTACAATACATTCTGCATGTGTAGCCGCCAGCTTTGTTGATGCATGGGTAGCGAAATTTAGCAATTCCAAGCAAAAAACAAATCAATGTCGAATACAGGCCTAACGTAAAGACATGACATATTTCAGAGGGTAGTCCCATGTCAAAGAGATGCCATCCATCCATAGTAATTCTGCCCGATGGCAGGTCCTTCACTGCAATCATAGCATTTTCATGCTATGCTTGCAGCTTTAGTAGGAAATTGTAGGTGTGGTAGCTTCCCGTTGCTTTCCACACCGATGAAGGATGATGATGATGATGATAATGACGAGGATGGTGATGGTGACCATATGATTTCGGGGACAGTTTGGGCCTTAAAGTTTTCCTGACATTTGTCTTACAGGTGAAGGAAAACGCCGATAAAAACCTCACCCAAAAAAACTGCCCCGACCGGGAATCGAACCCGGGCCCGCTGCATGACAAGGCAGCGCGCTACGTCGAGACCACAGCGGTGGATTCAAAGAGATATGGTCACCAGAAAATTCTAATTACTTATCTAATCTTCGAATTTACGTATCAAATGTATGCCAGCCTCATGTGCTAATGGTTTGAGTTTCTGACTACAGTTCATGAGGTCCCAGGTTCGATTCACAGTTAGACCACAGGCATTTTTAAAGGGAATTATTCCTGCGACCTCCCATGGTCTGGATTTAGGTTACGTTTAGGTTTAATGACTCTCCTGCCACTTCATTATCATCGAGGTAACGTAACTCCGCCTTCCACGCGCCCCAATTTCAGAAATGAGTTACCAGTTCGCCATGTCAGGAGAGATTACCAGAAATGTCATAAAGACAACCCGCTGGCGTTGGTAAAAAAAATCAAACTTTGCATGACTAGGAGCATATCTTATTGAATTCAGTCAATTAAATAAACCAACTCACACGATACGGTTCTATATTTTCAGTTTTCATGCCAACTGTAAAAACTGAAAGTCTTTAGACATTAGGTTCAGCACTTGTTTTTGTAATATATAACAGTGGTTATTCAAGTTCCTTATAGAGTCAGCGAAACATTGTAATTATAAAATCGTGATCTATTGAAAAAAAAAAAAAATCCGTCACGCAGAAACTTGCGTTACTCAGCCAATTCCTCAGCAAGTCGAATTTATGGTCTGATTTTGCTTGTTTACGGAATATACATTAATTTTGTTTAGTACGAGAAACTGAATTTCTGATGCCAGCTAATTTGAAAGTATCGGACTGCACTGAACACAAACCACACGTATACATAAATTATTATCTATTAGATATAGGCCTATATTGTTGTATAATTTGACACATTTAAATAATATTTACTGATTAACTTTCCATTATTTTAATAAAAAAATTTAATAAATTAGACTAATGTATCTTATAGCATACATTGCCAATTTAAGGGATATCTAAATTAATTGTAGTAGGGTATACATTTCGACAATGCAAACATGACGGTTGATAGAGTGAATTTTTAATTTCGGGTTTCAGGTAAACCCCCACTTCCAATGATCGAATTTCGTTGAATTCTGGAGAATACCATCCCAGTTTTATTGTCTTAACTGATACCGAGTCTCGTTAAGAAACATCGAAAATTGCGACCGATATTTAAATTTTTGTTGCAGATGAACTCGTATGCCTAATGATCCGATTTTGCTAATTAAAGAGCAAAAACTATTTTTTGACGATTTTCGTGAATAAATTTGCTTCTTATTTTGAAATATTTTCTTCTGGAGAAAAAGAAATCAGTTGACGGTCAACCTCAATGACAACAGAATCTCTTTCTTCCCATCTTAGTTTAACCTCTTCCTTTGTAGGAACATTTTAATTACATGTCCTACCCCACGCGGATCTCACAGGGACACGACTTTCGGTAGATGATTTTTAATTCTTGATCACATACATACTTTTTTTTGGCTACATAAGGGCATGGAGGGTATCCCTGGATGAGTGATCAGCTCAATTCCAGGGCCACCCTCCGAGACAACACAAACATTTAAGACAAAACATACCATTTGTTCATACAGTCATACTAAACAGGATGAATATGATATGGAAGACTGTGATGGCCAAATAATGTTCGGATGCCCTTAGGGCATTAAAAAATGTTCCTGGCATTTGTCTTACAGGCGAGGAAAACCCCGAAAAGAACCTCGCTCAGTAAACTTGTTCCGACCGGGATGTTTGTTTTTTGCTGTTATGTCATCTATTACAAAGTTATGAAAATTAAATCTTGTTGTAATCTTGTAAGCCCATGTTTCCCTTAACAGAGATTTAGACGCTCTCCCCCTACAGGAAGGAATTTGAACCATACTAATTTAGTTACACTTGATTTCGTATAGATGTCATTTGAGTGGTCCATGGTCAGCGTTCCGCCTCATACTGACATCTAGGAAACCAAGGTAGTACTAGGACGGGAAAATTCGGCAAATTTTGCTTAGAGACCTCTTCATTCAGGCTTAAGGGTCTTTTACGAGCCTGAAAATCTTCAGACTCGGGACTTACGGCTTAAAGTCCCTCCCCGAGGACTTGCTCCTTGGATTTCTCCATCCTAAAAAATCCATCGACCCCGGCCAGGTTTGAACCCGCGACCCTCGGGACCAGAGGCAAGGAGCATAACCACTAATCCACCGCGGCCGATTACGACAATTAAAGCGAAGGAAATTTGTCCTTGGCATATGAGGTATAGGCCTATCTAAATAGCTCAATGGTAAAGTGCCAGTGAATTATTCGGGAGAACTTCGGATCAAATTCTGGCTCAGGTGCAATTTTTTTCTCTTGTATAAACCACAGCCAACGGACCCTATCGCAACATCACGTAATTCAAGAACTCCCATTAATTATTGTGAATACAGTAAGATTTTAATATGCCTTTATGTTGTTCCCTAAGAGTAGTTGATGTAACTGAATTAATAATGATAAATTCATTACCCAAATCAAAGTTATGTTTATTCAATAATTCGTCGACGTTTGACTGGGTAACGAATTTATCATTACTAATTTAATTACAGTAAGATTGCGTATTTACGAGGGACTGAGATTAACTAACTAACTCACTGGCACTATCGAACCCGTAGGTTCATGGCCGCGTGGACATATGTTCTCCATAAATCCCTATCCAGAGCTAATGTTTTCCAATCATCCCCTGTATAATCTACTTCCCTGAAATCAATGATGTTATTCTCCCACCTCATTCTTGGTCTACCAACAAGACGTTTTAGACGTTTTCCCCTCCTGGTTTTCCTACAAGAAGCTTCCATGCACCTCTTTCATCCTCCACACGTGTCTCATGTCTTGCCCATTGCAGTCTACGAGACTTAACTGTTCTTATTATATCGGGCTTCCTATACATATCATGTAGCCCACTATTATTCAGTTTCCTCATTCATCTGTCTGTTCAGCTCTTTTTGGCCTAAAAATTGTCATAAGAACTTTAAAGAGGAATGAACTTTGCATGCCCCGCGAGGTGTTCTTAAATAGGTCAATGTTAGAGCATGAGTGCCTAAATCTGGTGATCTTGAGTTCAAATCTCGACCCAGTTACTAATTACTCTCTCTCTCAATCTATTTGTTTTATTATTTTTTAGAGGTAACTCGCTGCCTCTTACGCAGTGGATTCACGCCATAAGTAAGTTTTTTTTTGAGGGGGGGAGGGTTTCCTCACCCGTAAATCAAATGGCACGAAAATTAAAACACGAATATTCTCTCAACATTTTCTGCCCATCGTAATCACCCACCTCATTCTCTCCTTGTTTGGTATGAATGTATGAGTGAATTTTGTCTTAAAAGTTCATGACAACCTCATAAGGTCAACAAGCAGCCTATTATGTGATACAAGTTAAAAAGCCCTTTCCTAACATCATGAAAAAGACCGTCTTTCGACAACAATTAACGCGAGTTCAACTATTCATATATATATATATATATATATATATATATATATATATATATATATATATATATATAGAGGGAAGTACGGATAATGTGGACCCTTCTGTTTGAATGGACCCTGTTAATATCTTCTTTAATTGGTGCTGCCCTCCAACAGAAACTATTTTAAATCCTTCCCCCTCATCAACTTTGACAGGTTCAAGGCCAGTTTCTTTTATTCTTTGTGCGAAGAAGGGTTTATTTGTGATATTTATAAAAATTACCACTTTAAAAGTTTTTCAAGCGAAGTATCAATTCTTAATTTCTGCTATTGAATATTACAAATGTTGAAAAATCTCCTAAATATATTATATTAAGTTGATACTGTTTTAATATACTGACGATATGATATAATGTGACACGGTGGCTGTATAAAATAATTAAACATAACAAAGGAATTCGGTTAATATGGACTGTCCTCGAGGACCTGGGTCCACTTTATACGAATATGTATAACAATGAGGATGCTATCTGTAAAAACCATTCACTTAATTTTATTTAATATCCTTGTAATTTTACTTAATCCAAAGACCGTCGCTTTCTGCAGTTGAATGACGTGTGAATGTTATAATCAACAATAATTTTTCAAAACATTAAATAAATATCAACGCTTTTTAATTATGATCAGTCATAAATATTTTCAGATTAATCTGTGCTTGTATTTATAAATTAATATAAATTAATAGAGTAAATAAACTAAAAGCTAAGGTGGACTCCGAAGTCCACTTTTCCGGAATATGGAGGTTAAAGTGGACCTTTCTTGTAATGTGTAAGTTTTATAAATTATAAAGATGTTTCCATATCTGAATAAAATATCAATGCTATTTCATAGTTACAACGCTAATGATAATCACTGTAATTAAACAAAATTAAAATCTCTTAATTAAAAGAAGAAAAACAACAAATTCATAACAGGGGTCCAAATTACCCGAAGTTCCTCTATACCACAATAATTTGTTCTTTTTCATCTCTTCTTCTCCATCGTTCTTTAGCATCTCATCTTATATATATTTTTTAAGCCCATGTTTGCCCTTAACAGAGATTTAGGCGCTCTCCCCTTCAGGAAAGAATTTGAACCATACTAATGTAGTTACACTTGTTTTCGTATAGATGTCATTTGAGTGCTCCGCGGTCAGCGTTCCCGCCTCATACTGACATCTAAGAAACCAAGGTAGTACTAGGACGGGAAAATTTGGTAAATTTTGCTTAGAGGCCTTTTCATTCAGGCTTAAGGATCTTTTATGAGCCTGAAAATCTTCAGACTCGGGACTAACGGCTTAAATTCCCTCCCGGAGGACTTGCTCCTTGGATTTTTCCATCATAAAAAATCCATCGATCCCTGCCGGGTCTGAACCCGCAACCCTTGGGACCAGAGACAAGGAGCATAACCACTAGTCTACTCCGGCCGATATATATATATATATATATATATATATATATATATATTTATATATATATAGAAAATTGTACGTTTGTCTTGGAATTCTTGGGTAGCTCAGTTGGTTAGAGCGCTAAAGGTACAGACTTTAGAGACTCGAGTTCAAATCCCGACTCAAGCATTCTTTTTTCTTTTCATATATATATATATATATATATATATATATATATATATAATATAATATGAAAAAGCATTCTTTTTTCTTTTCATATATATATGAAAATAAAGGTGAATGCTTGAGTCGGCATTTGAACCCGAGTCTCTAAACTCTGTACGTTTAGCGCTCTAACCAACTGAGCTACTCAATTATTCCAACACAAACATACATTTTTTTTGTATATGTAGTATTTTAAATTCACACAAGAGGTAGCGGGAAGATGTTCCAACTACCTCTAGTAGCCACCATAACAGGTACGCAAATTTTTAAAGAGAATATTTACTTTATAGCAGTAACGCTTGTATATTTATATGTTATAACTATATTTTTGACATTTAGCAATGAAGGCAAATATGATATGAAAAGAAAAACGAATGCTTGAGTCGGAATTTGAACCCGAGTCTCTAAAATCTGTACGTTTAGCGCTCTAACCAATTGAGCTACTCAAGTATTTCAACACAAACATACATTTTTCTTATATATGTAGTATTTTGAACTCACACAAGAGGTAGCGGGAAGACGTTCCAACTACCATCTAGCGGCCATCATATATATATATATATATACATATATATATATATATATATATATATATATATATATAAAACACGCTGTCATACGAAGACTTAAAAAACACAACACGTAGCCCGGACCTTACAGTGGCGCGACCTGTCGGGAGTGGGATATTAAACTCTGGATCACATATGTTCTTTTTTGCCACGCAAGGTCATGGAGGATCTCCCCGAGTGAGTGATAAAACTCAATCTAGGGCCTCCTTCGAGACAAAACAACATTAAGACGAAACACATAATTCACCACACATTGATACTAAGCATGGGGAATATGATTATGGTGAATAGTTGATTTTCGAGGATGTTGGGCCTTAGATTTTCCTGACATACGCCTTACAGCGATGAAATGCCCATAAAAACACAGGAAACTTGTCCCGGCTGGAGATCGAACCCTGGCCCGCTGCACATAAGGTAACAACTTTACCCCAAGACTATAGCGGTGGACACAACAATTTGTTGATTACTTAAAAAGTGTATAAAATTGTAATTCTTGTTTTGTTTGAAATGTTTTCATTGAGAAGATAAAAAAATAAATAAATATGTGACTGTAATATTTCGCTGTATCCAGTTGGACACAAAATAATGTTGTGTTTGTTCTCTGAAGAAGTTAAGTGAGTTTAATAAATTGTAATGATTTATAAAATGGTGATTATGATTAAATGGTTCGACCCCGGTGGACTAGTGGTTACCATACTCGTCTCCGGTCCCAAGGTCGCGGGTTAAAATCCGACTGAGGTCGATGGACTTTAAAATTACGAGTATGCCTTTCTTTGGGAACGAAGTAAAGCCTTGAGTATAGTGTCGTAGATCTGCGGCGCCCAAAAGAATATCAAGTCTGAAATAAGAAGCTTCTAAACAAAATTCGGCTGTCCTTTCGCGTTCAGATTTGAATTGTGACGCTAATTACCTGAGCAGTTAATAAGGAAAACCAGATAAAAAAAACTCATCCAGGTCGGTCAGGTCCGGGGTTTGAACCTGGAACTTTGTTAATAATTACTTTTTTGAAACGCTATCTCTACCAATTAATAAAATAATAATAATAATAATAATAATAATAATAATAATAATAATAATAATAATAATAATAACAACAATAATAACAACAGCCTTATTTTACCTGGCAGAGTAATTTTGTTTCGAAGATCCTGCATTCTTTGAATTTTGCTTGACGGCATTCAGGAAGAAAAATGGATTTGAGCTCTCTTTGTTATAGCAGCCAGAACAACCAGTAGGTAAGCTAATTAATTCTATCTCCACTCTATTTTCCATACAACCTAAATCTTATATATAAAAATTAATGTTTGTTTGTATGTATGTTTGTTTGTTTTTATGTTTGTTTGTTTGTTTGTTTGTTGTTTGTACTTTATGCGCGGCCATACCATTGATCCGATTGTGATGGGGTTTTTGCAGAATGTTCAGGAGATTCCCGGGATGAACATAGGCTATAAGAGAGTTGCGATACTCAACTCCTACACCCTTAAAAATCGCCCTTTGTAGTGGAAAACGTGAAAAAAGTAGCTCTTTGGACGCTTAAATGGCTTACGCTGCCTAAACCATAAGAAATACACAAAATTAACGTACAAAGAATTGAATATCTCAAAAAGCTCTACAAAAAAGTCCGCGACAGCATATGTTTATCTCTTAAGGATAACTCACTATAACCATTTTTTTCTTTCAGTGATACCAAGAGTCTTGCGCCATAGCCGAGTGGTTAAGGCAAGAAGTCTTGGCGCAGATCTACGGGACTTATGCTGGTTCAAGTCTCTACGGGGGAAGAAATTTTTCTCATGGAATTTCGGCCAGTATGGGACGGCTGCACAGTGGGTCAGAAATGATATCTAACTGCGGGAAAAAAAGAAAAAACTGTTTTGACTCACTCTCATCAATTTATTTATTTTTTTCACTCTAATATAATTGTTATTACGACGGTTCTTAACTTATCTGCAAAGGAGGGTACAATTTAGAAGTGGAGGTTTACTTGAAATCCGAAATTAAAAACTCCTGTATATCGAATGGACCGATTTGGATGATTTTTTTTTCTGTGCGTTTGAGTGGGTACCTGGATGGTTTAGATTCACAACTGGACTTGGTAGGTGACGCGGCGATCGGATTATAGGATTTTTTTATGTCAGATGCGTAGTCATCTGCATTATCGTTATGATCCGACATAACTATGTGACGTCATCATTCACACTTCCTGAGCCACAACAGAAGGCTGTAAGAGGTTTTCTTGCGAACTTATTTAATAATATCTAATTATGTCCTAATTGCTGAATTTTATGGCAAAAAAGTAACATATTTTTATCGTCCGCCCATGACATGAGAACTGAACGTTCGGGCAGGACAACGTCTGCCGGGTACGCTAGTAATACATAAAATTTCATCTTCCAAGCGGTGCAATTCCAGACTGGAGAAGGTTAACCTATCAGGTCTAAAGTTTCTATAAACTAATTATGGAGATTTTTATAATAAGTCTTACATTGAAAGCTCACCTCTATGGAGTATTGACCAAAAACTCAGACAGCAAGGTACCTGACCTTGGGCTGGATGAACTCGCTTCGATACCAGGCAGCGGAGATTTGGAGACTTCGCTCAATGATATTAAAAATTTGTCCTGAACCCATCAACCTACTAAAAAATGGCAATCAGGAACTTCCCTGAAAGTAGCGTAATAATTTATATATGTAAGTGTATATGCTATGAATGATATTCCAGGGGTCTCGGTTCAATTCTCGGCTACACCGAAGAACATTTTTAGTACAGGATCTACAACAGGGTCTATTCAGTCACATGGGGACAACTGAATATGAATTTGATATGATGGTGTTTTTTTCGGATTTTTTCCTCATCTGTAAGACAAATGTCAGGAAACTTTAAGGCCCAAACGGTCCCCAAACATCATCTGGACATCATTCATATTCGCCTTAGATTATGTTAGGGATTAAGGACTCTCCTGGCGCACCATTGTCATCGCCCATCATATCATCGAGGCATTGTAACAACCGCCTTCCAGGGACCCCACCTCAGAAGTGGGTTACAATTACAATAATGCCAGGAGATAACTCCGGAAATGTCGAAATGACAACTTTGGGTACTGAATAAAAAATATCATAACATAGTTGATATTAAGTTTAGCGACCAAACTTCTTTTCTGACAAATAGGCCTACTAGGTCCTCCATATATATTGAACTATTTTTTTCATAACATACTGTATATGTATATAGGGGCACGCCGTAGCGTAGTGGTTAAGGCACTACGCTACAAGCCGGAAGGTCGAGGGTTCGAGTCCCGGTGGGGTCAGGATCTTTAAACTGATCCAAACCTTCTGGCGGCACTATGACCCTGGGGTCGACTCAGCCTCTAACTGAAATGAGTAAGACGCTTGTTCTGGGGTAAAGGCGGCCGTCACGCATGGCTGACAACCCGGCTGACATCAAGTGCCGATTGTCAAGAAAAAGTGGGAGTCTTAATCTCCTACTACCCCAAGGGCCTCCTGAGGCCTGTAGTGGGATCACTTTACCTTTTATATGTATATAGGCTAGGGTGGGCCGAAGAAAAAACCCATTTTTTTATTTCGAAGTTGTAATAGCGCGGAAAAGTTGCGAATTATATAGACAAAATAAAAGAAAAAATCAAAATCGGTTGACATCTTCCGGTCGCGCAAATGATCTAAAGATTGACAAAATATGAAAAAAAACTTCATTTTTGAGATTATTTCTTTAATATTTTAATTAGATGTTTTCGTAATGTAATAGTTTGTAATGTCTTCAATTAAAGCCTAAAAGCACTGTGTTTTAATTTGGTTTAGATCAATTGATATCTTCTGGTAGAGCATAAGCTCCAAATTTTGCCAGAATAATGAACAAGTTATATTTTTACGCATTTTTGGTATTTGATAAATAACTTCCAATTATCAGTTCCCACAGATAGACAGACATAAACGTGCTTAGCAAAGATAAGTAATACGACTTGATATTAAAAAAAAAACAATTGCAAAAATGAAGTTTTTTTTTATATTTTGCCAAACTTCAGAGGCTTTTGCGTCCGGAAAATGTCAACCGATTTTGATTATTTTTTTTTTTAGTTATATAATTCGCAACTTTTCCGCGCCATTACAACTTCGAAATAAAAAATTAATTTTTTCGGCCCACCCTTATATAGGCTAAGGTGCATTTTTACACGCTTTATATTAGCTTGACCTGTATCTATCTATCTATCTATCTATGTAACTGAATCTTTCAACGCGATTTTCACCCACTTAAAATCATTGGATCGACTTGAAACTTTGTATACTTGTAAAGAATCCGTGACCATACAATAATATCATATTTATTTTCTAAAATCCTGGCCAGAATCATCAGAAAATCAAAAAAAGTGTATTTGTATCCATGTAACGGAATCTTTGAAACGATTTTCACCCATAGAAACATTGGATCGACTTGAAACTTTGTATACACGTAAAGGACCCGTGACAGTACAATATTTTCACATTTGTTTCTAAAATCCTGGCCATAATCATAAGAAATTCAAAAAAATTGTCTATGTATCTATGTAACGGAATCTTTGAACACGATTTTCACCCTCTTACAAATAATGGATCAACTTGAAACAATGTATACTTGTATACGTGACAATACAATAATTTCATATTTTGTTTCTAAAATCCTGGCCAGAATTATCAGAAAATAAAAAAATAAAAAAAATGTAAACTGGTATAATAGGTTGCGGACTTGTCAACTTTCTAGTCAATCGTTGTGAGAGCACGGTTGGTAGAGCGGTGAACTCTAGTGGTATATGATTTCAGTAATCCATAGGTCGCTGGTTGAAATCCGGCTGGGAGTTTTATTTTTTAGTAGAGTATTACTTTTAGCTCATACTACAATAGTATCGAATTTAAAGATATTTACGTTTTCATCTTATTCTGTAAAATATTAAAACTAAAAAATAAAAATAAATAATAGTTTTAAAAAACTAAAACAACACGCTTTATTAGAAAACCCAACTAAAAAAATGAAAAATAATTTTAATTTCCAACACACTTGGGATAAATAATTTTACCATCAAAAGCGTGGGGTGCTTTTTATGATTTTTACATTTTCTTCTTAGAGACTTTACTTTTACCAATATCTGTTTATTATCAAATATATTAATTGATAAAGAGCACCCCACGCTTTTGATGGTAAAATTATTTATCCCAAGCGTGTTGGAAATTAAAATTACTTTTCATTTTTTTAGTTGGGTTTTCTAATAAAGCGTGTTGTTTTAGTTTTTTAAAACTATTATTTATTAAGAATATTGAGAACACATTGAAAGAAGCTCTACTTTTTTTTGTATAACTGTATAACACTTAAAAATAAGGTAAAATTTATCAATATTGTATATATCTTTTAGATTGAACTTAAAAGTCATTTATATCTCAGAAATACTATTGTGAACTTACTTATTTCTATCAGAAAGATGACGAATCTAATTGACTCTATATTTGTAATTTACCTAATAACCTATAACAACATAATCACACAATGTGTAATATTTATGTCAACAGTGAATCATAGAGCACATCTCTGAAACCAGATGTTTGCCTTGAACTTTACAAAGGGAATGAAAACTAAAAAATGGCATTCCTAGAATATCAGAAGTTTTATAGAACTTAATAGCACAACGAAAATAGTTTCTTTAGAATGTGGTTTTAAATCTCTTAGAGCCTACTGTATTTGTCCGATAACAAATCGAACTGCAAAACTTCGAGAGAGAATAAAAACGCAATGTGATAGCTTACACCAAATAAAGAAAAAACTATTATATATATATATATATATATATATATATATATATATATTATAATGGTTTACTCCCTATTATACATATTATATTTGGTTTTACTGTAGTATCAAATACTATTTTTAACATATGGAAACATGAAATAATAAAGCGATTCCATTGAAAAATAAAGCCAGGAAAGACTCCAGATTGAAATTATACATGACAATGGAAGTGCATGTTATTACTTATGGATCCAAAACATGCACAGTGACAACACAACAATCAGCCAGAATACAAGCTGCTGAAATGAAATTCCTCAGACCAATAGCAGGATATCAAAGAACAGACAAAAAACATAACACACAAATAAGACAACAACTAAAAGTAGAGGAATTAAACACAACAATAGTGAAATACAGAACAAACTGGAAAGAACACTTGGCAAGGATGACTGAGAATAGAATACCAAAAGCAAAATACAGCTATTCACCATGAGGAAGAAGAAGTTTGGGAAGACCAAAGAAAAGATGGAAAAAGCAGCAATTTGGAGCCGGAACAGGCTAGTAAATAAGCCTAAATCGTGATGAAGAAGAAGAAGAGTCCATTATAAACCTTAGGGGAAACTTCGGTTAGTAGGAGATAAAAGATCCGCCTTTCTAGACAATCGTCACGAGATTTCAGCCGTATTGTTAGCCCTGCGAAACGACCGCCTTTATTACTCCCAAAACATACATCTGGTACTCATTTGCGCTAGAGAAGGTTTAGGCCAGTTTAAAAATTAGCATGCAGCAGACTGCAAAAACTAAACTGCATGGCGCGTCAAGCCTGTACTGGCCTTTACATATTTATCATTCCTTATTGTTGTAGTCGATATTGTAATTAGTGACTTCATTATAAGTATTCATTTTATAATGGTGAAGTATCGCAAATCCCAAAGTATCGAATAAAAACTGTAATCTAAATTTTCGCAGTTGATTTTTGGATAGAGTACTTTTTTTTTATTACCAATATTTTATCAGATCGCCACTGTAATGTTGTTGCTCAGACGCAGCAAGCCCTGGCTGGGGCAAGTTTCCTGGGAAGGTATTTTCGAGGTTTCTTTCCTCACTTGTAGATAAATGCCATTAGTTCCCGAATACCACCCACATATTTGTTCTTTTTAAAACCACGTTACAAGCAACATAAAATAAAAACACGCAGACTGATGGTTACACCTCAAAGTCATAAGACATGATTATGATCTTAAATACTATATAGGGTAAATGGATGATTCATCGCCGAGGCGTGATACTGGACTCATTACTTATTAACTGATTAATTTTATATATTTAGAAATGTCCTCTGTTTTGTATAAATGTAATAACACACCTTTTACTTTTAAGAATGAGAAACAATTGATTATTTTAGCAATGTTAATACATCAGTATGTCCACCGCTGTGGTCTCGAGGTAGCATGCTGCCTTGTCACGCAGCGGTCCCAGTTCAATTCTCGGTCGGGATAAATTTCTTGGGTGAGGTTTTTTTCTTCACTTGAAACATAAATATCAGGAAACTTTAAGGCACAAACGATTCCCTAACATCATATGGCCATCACAATCATCATAATTCATATTCATCTTAGAATAACTTTAGGATTAAGGACTCTCATTACCATATCACATCATCGGGGCAGCGTAACCCTGCCTTCCAGGCGCCCCAACCTCAGAAGTGGGCTACAATCACGCTAATGCCATAATAGAACATCAGAAATGTCGAAAAGACAACCTGGGCCATTGAATAAAACATTAATTTAAAACATAATTAAAATACTTTTTTCAGAAACTAATGTAGGCTATAATTGGAAAAACTGCACTTAAACTAGCGTAAAATATTTTCACTATAGAACAATAGTGCGCATGCGCCAGAGTTTATAGAGCCAGCGATAACCCACATATCGATTATCATCCTCGATTACTATCCGCCGCTATGAAATTTAAATGACCAATATTTGCAATAAATCCCCAAATCTATGTTTAAAAAATATATCCATAATATTAAAATTACCAAACGTTTATTAAAAATGGGTGTACACTTACTTATCACTCCCTAATGCTGATCCAACTAGCGATAACCCAAAACAGCGATAGAAAAATCATAGACTAAGTAATACACTCTGTGGAGAAAATAGCAGTTAGCATCACAATATTGTCTAACAGTGTCATAATATTGTGATTTGCATATTTAAATAAATGCTTCAAAATTGTCTAATAATGTTATAAAATTGTTTGAAAAAGTTTAAAATAAATATTGTTAATAAACACAGAAGAAGAGCTATAACTAAAAAATCAAGCGCTAGTAGAAGTGCAGTTGAGCCCTATAATTCATTCAATAATTTATTATCAGTCATTTTAAAATATACGATCTACCTCTTTTTAAAAATAAATAAATTATTTTAATGTATTTATATGTTACTAAAAATTCTCCTATTTAAATCTCTCAAAAATTAACAGACAAATGTTTTTTCAATAAACGGCGATGTTATATAATATTCCGTTTAGACCATCAGTCTCAAGACAGATTCCTCTAAATGACCTGAAATATCTTCAATTTTTTAAAACGTCAAAAAATTGTAATATCGCAGATTGACATATTTCAGACATTAAATGTAATAATTTCTTTCATTGACATTTAAAAAATAATTTAATGAATAAATAGGTTTATTAAGCATTTTTTCAACGGATTGGCCTAAATTGATTGAATAAGAACTAAATGACTATTGGTCATTCATCCAAATTTATAAACTGTAAATAAGAATTTTGAGTTAATTGTCAGAAACGTCTGTAGATGTCTCTGAGTGCAATAATACCAAACGAATTGGGCATTTATTTAAGAACTAAACAACGGAAAAAATATGAAAATAAATTACTACAAATATAAACAAAATTTTACCTGTGATCCTAGTTTGTCTGTTGTATGGGCTCGGTCTTCGAGTCTTGTGTCGAACCTCAGATTCGTTCTTTTTGTCTTCAATCTGTTTAGCAGTTGGAATCAACGCAGGATTCAGTCCAGAAACAATTAAGTTATTTTTAACATCTCTATCACTGTTTTCAACATGTTCCACATTTGTAACTGGTCTTGATGTTAAAATATCGAAGTTATATTTTCTAATCATCATTTCCCTGTCAGCAATAAACTGTTCTTCTAGAAGTTTTTTAGTTTCTAATGGATCAGGAGACCCAAAAAGACACCTCTTAGGTGAACGTTTTTTCAAATTATTATTAAATTGGTCTGCAAACTGTGGGCAAAGAACACGTATCTGATTTGCTGTGAGCATATCGGAGCTTTTTTAGCAAAGTTTTAAATAGTGTTAGTATTTGTTATATTTCACAAACACTTCCTGCGAGAGCGAGGGAAGAAAAAGAACAAGATTAAAATTTAGTCTGTAATATATCACATTCACTTGACAGGCGCGAAAGATTTTAGCGAGTGATAGAGCAACACATTCACCGTTCACAACCTCTTTCAACGACACACAAACACGTTGTGAAATATTCGTGCTACTCCTTGGATGTGAACGTAGCTATCCCCACCACTACACACAACTCCAAAACATTGAGAGGAAAAGTGGTGTACATCCCAAGCTCCTTAACGCGTTGTGCAATAATCACAGTTCTAGAAACTTTCATACAATGATCATCTCTACTGTCAGGTGTCAGTAAAAAAAATGAAGGGAAATTTTTTATAGTCCGTCATGCAGGAATTGGGTAAATTAAGCAAATTTCTCAACAGATATAATTTATGGTCAGATGTTACTGATTGACGGAATATATTATATATATATCCATCCATCCATAGTAATTCTGCCCTAGGGCAGGTCTTCCACTGCAATCATAACATTTTCATACTATGCTTTGCAGCTTTACTAGGGAATTGTAGGTGTGGTAGCTTCCCGTTACTTTCCACACCGGTGAAGGATGATGATGATGATGATAAGGATGATGATGTCCATATGATTTCGGGGACTGTTTGGGCCTTAAAGTTTTCCTGGCATTTGTCTTACAGATGAGGAAAAACCCCGATAAAAACCTCACCCAGAAAAACTGTCGCGACCGGGGATTGAACCCGGACCCGTTTCGTGACAAGGCAGCACGCTACCTCGGGACCACAGCGATGGACTATATATATATATATATATATATATATATATAGTGTTGTTATATAACTTTTTTACAACCTCATATTCCTGTACAGTAATTCGATGAAGTTTTGCCTCCAAAAATAAACCAATACAACATCCTTCTTAAAAAATTACCATCAAATCAAAAATGAAATTCTCATAGTATACATCTCCATATATTATACAGAATATGTGATATCAACTTAAAAAAAAAAAACTTGAAATTAAATTATGTACATTATTGGTTACTAGTGGTCGCCCAGCGGTCGAAATCCGACCACAATTCATTAATTTTTTACGATTGTCACAAATACGTCATTATGCATTAATTTTCTATTTCTTTTTAAAAATACGAACATAGGAAATGTGGTATAGCTTGGCTAAGCCATATTTAAAAAAACTATAACGCGTCATTTGACACTTGTATACTATTTACAAGATAAGTCTGCTAACAATTCCTCTTCATAGTACTTCCTCTTATTCTACTTCCTTCACAGTAGTCTCTACCTGCTCCTGGAATTTTCTTCCTCAAGATATCAGGGGTTGCCGCACACTTGGCACTTTTAAGTCACGCTTATACAGTTACCTATTGTCTAATAATTAATTTTTCTCTATTTATTTAAATGTATACCATGTCATTAATTATCTTTTTCTCGTTTTTTATATATCTTGTACATATTATATATGTAATTCGTTAAATTTAGAGTAAATCAAAATACATTATAAATATTAATTGTATTGTATTTATAACATGTAATCGTTTATGTATATTGTAATTTAGATGTAAGACTTTTTTTTTGTATTTTTTAAAACCTGGTTGAGTGGCAGACAGGGCCTTAAGGCCTTAACTCTGCCAGGTAAAATAAAGCTGTTATTATTATTATTATTATTATTATTATTATTATTATTATTATTATTATTATTATTATTATTATTATTTATACTATTTAAAGTAGCATTTGACCTATTATTATGTGAACGAGAACTATATCCCTTCATCTTTGTCTCTCACTCCGACCCGTCAATGTCTATGTCGAGGCATAATAGAAGTAGGTGCGAATATGTAAAACAAAAGCAATGAAGTTCAGAAGAGGAGGCAGTTTATCAAAAAATGACCACTTTATGTGCGGCGACTCAGCCCTAGAAATAGTCCCCAACTTTAAGTACCTGGGAGTGACGCTGCAGACCACTGGAACCACGTTCACCATGCATATACAAGACAGGACCACAGCGGCAATAAATTCGATGTTCGACATCCCCAAGCTTGAGAGACTGTCCCTGCCAACGGCGATGGCACTGTTCCAACTCAAGGTAGCACCAGCGGCCACATACGGTATTCAGATAATTTGGATTCACCTAACAGCGAAAAACCTCAAGAAATTGGAGAATGTCAAAGCCAGATATCTCAAGAGGGCCTTGTCACTCTCAAAGTACACAAGAAACAGCTACGCCTACAGAATAGCACATGAATCCTACTTCATTGAGGACATCAAGCTTCGCTTCAATCTACCAGAAACCCAGGCATATAAAGACGCCATCAAAGAGAGACAAAACAAAGCCAATGCAATACCGATGGAAATAATGGACACAGAAACGATGAAAACCGATGTGTGGAAAGGACCGAGCTTCCAACTTCGCCACCTATACACACGCTTCGCCGCGCATGTTTTCCACTGGAAAATATGTCAGAATCCGTCATACCACGACCCGAAGGAGGACTGCAGATGCAAGCTTTGCGACGAGCCATGCTCCAGGTACCACCTAATGAAATGCCAAAGCAGAACTCAGCCTCTCACCAAAATTACAAAAGACTGGTGAAAACTCTAAATGTACACATTGTGTTTAATAAAATCAATTATAATATGTAAATATAAAAAAATATATAGGCCTAATATAAATTACTGAAACCAAGATTAGACAGGGTTTAATTTAAATAATGAAATGTACACACTTTTTTTAATTTACTAATAATAAATACGCGAGAGTAAGTCAATTCACATTGCTGCAGCACAATTTTCTTTTTCCAACAATGCACTTTAAGTATGAATGTAAACAAATGAATGAGTACACAAATGAATGAGTAATACACATAAATTCCTTAGAGACAATTTATTTTATTTTGTTAAATTTAATTTATTTGTAACACATATTATACATACATTTTATTTTGCCGCACCCCTTGTCTATATGAATTTTAATTATGCCAAATATCACACTCCTCCATGCGCGCAATCTGCACAAAGTTTTTTCTTTACGTATTAATATACAGATTGTTTAGAGAAAATCTAAGCTGCAGTTAATTTGATTATTTTTATCCAGATAGTTCATCACGCTGATTACACCTTCTGCATATTGGTTACTTCTTGCTATTTTTAATATATGCATGTTTCCAGAGATTTTTAAATGCATGCTGTGATTAGGCTATAGTAAAATCTTAATACTTCTCAGAAGTTCCTGCAGTCATCAGTACTGGTAGGCCTTCACATGACTACCGAACCAGTGGTCTGCCCAGTCATATGAAATTAATCTCAAACACTTAAAAGTGATTCCTGTATGTGTAAGTATGAATGCAATCAAAGTGAGAATGGCTTTTGAATTACATCTTCTATAGCAGACATTTGGAATGTTTCGGGACCTAATCAATGTTAAACGTACTTTCCCTTAAAAAAATAAACACACATTTTTAGATGATACAGGAATTTTATATAATCTCTCCAGACTGATGTATCTAGTGTTTCTATATTTGTTCGAAAAATTTACTTTAAATTACTAATAATTATTCACCAATTGAGACTCAAATTGGTATTCAATAAATAGACATATTTTCACTACTAAGTTCTTTATCCATCAACAATTGGAGTATCCTGTGCAGAATATGATGCTGACAATTGAAACGTTGTGGTATAGCGAAATCCTTAGCCTATCTGAAAATAATATTGCAGTTAGAGAACTCCGTATTTTTACTAGTGATAACTCTAGTTGTATGAGTAATAATCATTTCAGTTAACTGACCAACTCACTGGCCCTATCGAACCTGTAGGTTCATGGCAGCGCGGACATAAGCTCTCCATACATATTTTTTCTCAGCTAATGTTTTCCATCATCCCCTGTATAATCTACTTCCACCGGTCATGTTTAATGTTATTCTCCCACCTCATTCTTGATCTACCAATTGAACGCTTTCTAACAGGTTTTCCTACAAGTTTCCATGCCCTGCTTTCATTTCCCATTCGTGTCACATGTCCTGCCATCGCAATCTATGAGTCTTAACTGTTCTTAATATCTGTAATGTTTCCTATAGAGTCTTCTCCATTCGCCTGTCTATTCATCTCTCTTTGGCCCAAAAATATTTGCTAAGAACTTTATTCTCCAATGCTCTTAATATTTTCTCCTCCCTTAAAGTAAGAGCCTATGTTTCGCATTTATGTAACTGGAAGAATAACAGTTTTATATTATTTCATTTTTTAGAGGAGCTGGGACGACAAAAGCCCTTGTAATGCATTTTTCTATAGTGTTCTGCCTTAGGGAGGTTCTTCACTGCTATCATAGCATTTTCATGCTATGCTTTGCAGCTTTACTAGGGAAGTAGCTATAGCTGTGGTAGCTTCCTGTTGCTTTCCACACCGGGAATGATGATGATGGCCAGATAATGTTCGGCATAATATCATGTATTTCCAGAATCGAGCTTACAATTAATTTCTTTGAGTATCTCATTCCTATTTGTAGCTAATCGTTGTTCCTAGATACTTGAATTCAGCCACTTCTTCAAATCAATTTCATTCGCAAATTGTATTCATCATTACGTTCAGCAATAGATTTGCCCTTGTCATTTAATAAATGCAATTCAGCCTATTTTACACCAGTTGTTTAATTTGTAAACACTACTACGTGTCATTCATTTCCTCGATTTGTTTGCCATAAAAACGAAAGACTATTGTTCTGTAATTAAGGTAACCGAATGGTGAATTTCATTTTTTTTTACTTTTCATCTGATTGTTTTGAAATTTTTATCACATACATTAGGTGCTTATAGAAACGTTTTTGTGAAATTTTGTGTTTATAAGTACAATAATTTCAGAATTATGATTTTTTAAAACCATTATTTTAAATAATCATCATCATCATCATCACTCCAGGGATTAGGCAATTGCCCGTTCCGACTTCATATTGCATCAGCCCAACGTCTTCTAGGTCTTCCAACATCAAGCCTTCCTCTTGCTTGATAATTTCTTGCTAACAATGGATATCTCTCCTTACTCATTCCATCCATGTGATCAATCCATTTCTGTCTGTAATTCGTGACTTTATCCAATAAAGGCTGTACTTCCAATTCTTCTCTTATATTATTTTAAATATTTCCTAAAAAATGCTGCTTACAATGCATTTTTAAATATTTTCTGCTGAAATTTGAGATTCAGAGTCATTATGATTATGCAGAAAAAATCATAAAGGAATAATACTGCTTATTTTTTTCATCTTTTGAAAAAGAAATATCACTCTCATTACTTTTTCCCATCTCAGTTTAAAAGAACACATGGTCTTGGACTAGTAACTGCATAGCAAATGTGAATTAGAATATATTGGGGAGTCCAACCATAAAATCTCACTTTGATAGCATAAAAATTGCATCGTAAGGAGCATTTTATGTTTTGGAAAATGTCAAAATATGGAAACGGAAAAAAAAGCGCATATTACGTAAATTTTAGGTAGTAATGCTGACCAAACGTGCAAGGGTATTTAAACTCTTACGTCACGGACTTAATTTTGCTCCTGCAATAAAAAAATACATGAAGACGGTCCTAAAGAATCAGAGTTATTCAAAAGTAAATAAACAAAAAATGCATTTTTTTGCGATTTTTTCCAACATTTTCACCAGTCGGTCCCCATAAAACATTTAATCATCTTCTCCTTCAACTTATTTACCTCACTGAAATATGATTTGCAAGTTGCAGTTTGGCTGGGAGTTTGAATATCAATATCATCACGTGCATATTTTAGGAGCTTGACTTAATATATTATTTGTGGGTGATATCAAATTGGTTGCTATCATTACTTTTTTTTTAGAATTAACATCCTAAATGATGGCATTTAACTGTTAACTCCAAGACGCGACAAGAACCGTCTGCTTGTCATATACAACGATAGACGATTACCGGTATATACACAGTACAGGGATGACATTTGATGAGCATGTCGAGTCTCCAGCCGTTATAGCTGGTTTTCTCAACCTGGAGCCGATACTTATTGTAGCTATCATCATCAGCAGCAGCATCAAAGATTAGACGTGCTGGTCTGTTCCGATCTCATGTTAGAATTGGTCTATCCATCTTTTATTGAGTCTTCCAACATTTCTTTGTCCTACTGGTTTGTAACGAAAAATCTATTTCGGAATTCTATTGTTATCCATTCTATTGGTGTGGTCCATTCATTCATCTCTGTACTGTGAATTGTCTAATAGTTTGAATCATTCATCTCTGTACTGTGAATTGTCTAATAGTTTGAATATATTCAGTTCTCTTCGTATATCCTCACTTCGTCTTTGATCCATTCCAGCCACACTCCTCAGAAACCTCATTTCTGACGTTTCTATTCTTAGTTCCTGGTTTTTGGTTAAGACCCAGTGTTCCGATCCATACAGTAATGTTGGAACCACCATTGTTTTATAACATGTTGAAAGTATCTCGTTTCTAGTTCCTTTGAGACTTCGTTTTATGGTGCCACACATATAATTAAATTTATTTATTTTGTTTTCAATGTCTTCACTTTTTCTATATGATACATTGCATCCCAGGTAATTAAAATTGCTCACTTGTTCTATTATTTTATACTCTAATTGGATTTGTACTCTTAATGGCTTATACCCTCGAAAATATACTTCTAGCTAAAACTTCTTCTCCCATGGGGACTCGAACCAGCGCAAGATCCGTAGTTTGTACAATATCTTAAACCACTTGGCTACGACGCGGGGCATAAACTACTGTAGATATTGATATCGTGATTCAATTTTTGGATTTAATGGTTACTTTTTTTAATTGAGAAATTGGGGTCTTCAAAGCGATTTATAAATGAGATATCACTGATTTATGATATAGAAAATATGTTATATTACTTCTTCACTTCCTGCTTTAGGCATTAATTGCCTGTTCCGTGTTCACTAACAGATCTAAGACCATCTCTTCCGAGGACGTCCGACTTCTCTTCTTCCTCTCGGAAAACAATACAAGATTTTATTTGGAAATGTACTTTCTTCCATTCTTTCTACTTGTTATTTCCGCTGATTCTTGTTGTTAAATATCTTTACTTTTGTGGAGTAGAACTGCAGTTCTTCACGGATATCCTCATTTATTATCTGGTCCATTCTAATGCATTATTTTACTGTTCTTAAAAGTTTCATCTCAGCTGCTTGAATTTTACTTTCTTGTTAGGTAGTGATAATCAAAGATTCGTTCCCATTCAAAAGGACA
This sequence comes from Diploptera punctata, assembly GCA_030220185.1. Lineage (NCBI taxonomy): Eukaryota > Metazoa > Arthropoda > Insecta > Blattodea > Blaberidae > Diploptera > Diploptera punctata. The sequence continues at coordinate 2,105,348 of JASPKZ010000046.1, forward strand.
GGGACCACCATTGCTTTATAAAATTGTAATTGTGTTTGTTTATGGGCTTTATTATTCAATGTTCTATTCGTTGTGCCACAAATAGATTGAAACTGAGGAGTTTTATGTTCAATATCTTTATCATATCCATAGCTGATATCACATCCTAAATATTTAAAGTGGGATACTTGTCACTAATTATTATTTTTGCACGCAGAGTGTTTCTTCCATAAAATGCCATTACTTTTATTTTACTTCTGTTGTTCCTGTAATTGCGGCTAAAAATGTATTTATTCGCGGATCCAATTGGTATATTAGCCGAAGCAACTATATGAATGGCATCCTGACAGAAAGAAGAAAAGAGGAAGACCAAGGTTAACATGGAAGGAAAACATGAAGACAGTAATGAAAGCTAGAGGGCTAAGCATCGAAGATGCCCAAGACCATAGGCTTTGGAGGTTTGGCACGGGAAGACGGCAGCAGCTGTAAAAACCCGAAGATAGATAGACAATTGGTATATTAAAAGGATTAGTATCCTTTATTAACGCATCGGCAATTTTTTTACTGCAGGCACGTGGCAAGGCGACTGTTGAGCGATTCAAATCAAATAGACAAATTAGTATCAAAGTAAAACAAATCTAATTGTCACAAAGCCTAAAGTGCGTTGTTAAAGCCACCGCCGTCGCATTACATGCGCCACTATGTCCGTTATAAATGCTGCCCTCGCCACTATCCGTGTTTTATTGTTTGGACTTGTCATTTGTTGTGTCTCTTCTGCTATGTTACCAATTTATAATGTCGAGTAAAAGGAAACAAAGTTCCGAAGCGGAAAAAAGTAGTGTCGCCGCTTAAAGTAAAACAGAAATGCTTGACCGTTTACGCGTTGGCGTCTATATCACACTGTTTCAATGTTAATGAATTAACTGTACGATTCATCAAAAAATTTGAAGACTTATAAGGAATTCTATAGCTGAATTCACAGGTGAATATCAATCTCAACTGAAAGATATTTTAAAAGCGGCAAAACAGTAAAAAATTATTAACGTCTTTAAGCCCTTGCCTAAGCCTGACAATAATAATTAATATAAATTGTTCAAAATCTCTCATTAATTGATTTTACTTCGATCATTTTTATTTTATTTTGGAACCCTGGAACGTATCCCCTATATACCCATACTAATTACCATTCCATATTCGCGGTTTCTGTTTTCGCGGCATTTTTACGGAATATATCCTCCGCGAATAAGGAGCTTTTACTGTAATATACATTTCAAACTATCCGTACTTCGCATCAAAAATGATTAAAAATATATTGTTCAGTACATAGTTATAGATATCACCTACTTAGAACCAGATTATTCTAACTCGATTTTTTTTAATGTCCAGGAGAGCTTGATTAAGGTTTTTTTTCTGCCGAATTCATAACAATAATACTGTTTTGAGGAAAAGGGTTTAACAATTTCTGATCACAAAATGTACAGTTTTATATGTGAAACTCATACAGAAGATAATTATAAACACAAGATAATAATAATAATAATAATAATAATAGTAATAATAATAATAATAATAATAATAATAATAATAATAATAATAATAATAATAATAAGTGGAGTTCCAACAACCTGGTTCTAAGCAGGCCATATAGGCCTATAAATATATTTGTGTGTGTGAATTTATTTCTCTAATGGGCATGTCAGCAGGTTTTGAACATTTTTTCATATATTTGAACAAACTTTAATTAATTAAACATATTTTAATATCGAGCTTATTAAAAATACTTTGATCTACATCCTATGTGGCCAATTGATGAACAGGTTAAGATTTTGAGAATTGAAATATTGATATTTCACAATAAAATACATTACGCATAATTACAATAATGGATACAAATGAATGGATGGACTCACACATATAGCCTACAGAAAATAAATAAATTATATATATATATATATATATATATATATATATACACACACACACGCATGTGAAAACGTGTGTACGCAACGGCGCGCCGTTGCGATCTCGGGATAGCGTCCTTATCTGGTACGCAGCAGGCTCGGTGATATTTCCAGGGAGATACTTTTTTCATAGTTTTTCTTCGCCTGTGTTGTCTTGGAGAAGGCCCTAGCTCTAGTTGATCACTAATTCGGGGTTTCCTTCCATTGTCCTTCTGTCATCAAGAAGTATGTGTGGGACCAAAGTTTAAATACCTCTCTCTACAAGTCGTGAAAAATTTATAAATATTCCTCTAGCATAGTGAGTAAGGTTATAAAATATATTAGGTATTTATAAAGTTTTAATTTTAGGGTATTAGAATTTTAATTGGAATATATCTAAATTGCAATCTTAATACAATGAAAGTCTACGGATCCCCAGTATATTTTATAATTTTTATTTAACTTTCACAGGGAAATAACACTATGAGGTTTAATTTAATAATTAAATTAATGTTTTTATTACCTCACCTCATATCCTTTTTCTTCTATACTGCAGTTTCGGAGCTTATCTCCATCGTCAGTAGCCTCTGGTCGACCGGTGTTATGTCGTTTCTTGGCGGTTTCCTTCTTACTTCTATCGGTGGACATATGAACCTCTGGATCAGGTCAAAATTTGCAGGAGTTTCAAAATTCATGAGTTTGTCTTTTTTGTTTTTTTGGATATGGATTTTTTCCCAGACTGTGAGTTCCTTTAGTTTATCTGTTTGTTTGATTAGGCTAGCTTCTGTATCAATTAAATGTTTTTCAGACCAAACATGGGCTGCTACTGCTGACTTGTCCACTTCACCCTTTTTTACATTTCTAAGGTGTTCTTTCAATCTAGTTTTTAAATTTCTTTTTGTTTTTCCTATATAGATTTTGTCGCAATCTTGACATTTGATCTGATATATTCCTGATTTATATTCTTCTCCAATTTTTTCATTTTTGTTGGTTTTAATTATCTTGTTTAGGCTGTATTCATTCTTTGGGGCCAATCGAATGTTAAACTTATTGAAAATTTTCTGGAACTTGTGGTGTTTTACAGGATGGTAAGTGAATTTTTGAATCTTATGTTCTCTTCTGTTTGTTTTTTAAGTGTGCTTTCATTAATTAGTTTTTGCCTTTTAAACTTATTTATTTTCTTGTGTACCATGTTCTCTTCATAACCATTTTCTATTGCTACTTTAATTATGTATTCTTTTTCTTTTTCATATTTTTCACGGTTCAGGGGTACATTCACCAATCTGTGTATTAGGCTATTGAATACAGCTTCTTTGTGAGCGAAATGGTTGAATCCTGATGCCTTAATGTAGTTATCTTTATGTGTGTTCTTTCTGTATATTCCAAATTTTATTTTGTTTTTTTCGTTTCTAGTTAGGGTTAGATCCAAAAATGAGATTTGTTTGTCAATCAGTTTCAGTTTCCATTGTGAATTTTACAGTTTTGCTCTAAAGGTTCAGGAGTTTTAAGGCATCTTCTATTTGTTTATGGTTTATAATGGCTATTATATCGTCAACGTATCTGCGCCAAAATTTGAAAGTTAATGGGTGTCCCCTTGTGATTTTCTGTTCAAAACTACCCATGAATAAACACACAAAAAAACACACAAAATTAGATCCAACTGACAGGTTAGTTTCTTTTGATGTAGTTTCATTGTTTCCCAGTGTCCCAAGAGAAACCACCATTGATATTCTGGAAAAATGGTTAACGAACAATAATTTGGAAAAGGAAAAGATAGAAGAATACATCATTTTGACAAAATTATGCATCGAACAAATGTTCTTTACATACAATGGGAAATACTACAAACAAAATTTTGGACTTTCCATGGGGAACCCCCTATCTCCCTTTCTGGCCAATTTATTCATGGGTAGTTTTGAACAGAAAATCACAAGGGGACACCCATTAACTTTCAAATTTTGGCGCAGATACGTTGACGATATAATAGCCATTATAAACCATAAACAAATAGAAGATGCCTTAGAACTCCTGGACCTTTAGAGCAAAACTGTAAAATTCACAATGGAAACTGAAACTGATAGACAAATCTCATTTTTGGATCTAACCCTAACTAGAAACGAAAAAAAACAAAATAGAATTTGGAATATACAGAAAGAACACACATAAAGATAACTACATTAAGGCATCAGGATTCAACCATTTCGCTCACAAAGAAGCTGTATTCAATAGCATAACACACAGATTGGTGAATGTACCCCTGAACCGTGAAAAATATGAAAAAGAAAAAGAATACATAATTAAAGTAGCAATAGAAAATGGTTATGAAGAGAACATGGTACACAAGAAAATAAATAAGTTTAAAAGGCAAAAACTAATTAATGAAAGCACACTTAAAAAACAAACAGAAGAGAACATAAGATTCAAAAAATTCACTTACCATCCTGTAAAACACCACAAGTTCCAGAAAATTTTCAATAAGTTTAACATTCGGTTGGCCCCAAAGAATGAATACAGCCTAAACAAGATAATTAAAACCAACAAAAATGAAAAAATTGGAGAAGAATATAAATCAGGAATATATCAGATCAAATGTCAAGATTGCGACAAAATCTATATAGGAAAAACAAAAAGAAATTTAAAAACTAGATTGAAGGAACACCTTAGAAATGTAAAAAAGGGTGAAGTGGACAAGTCAGCAGTAGCAGCCCATGTTTGGTCTGAAAAACATTTAATTGATACAGAAGCTAGCCTAATCAAACAAACAGATAAACTAAAGGAACTCACAGTCTGGGAAAAAATCCATATCCAAAAAAACAAAAAAGACAAACTCATGAATTTTGAAACTCCCGCAAATTTTGACCTGATCCAGAGGTTCATATGTCCACCGATAGAAGTAAGAAGGAAACCGCCAAGAAACGACATAACACCGGTCGACCAGAGGCTACTGACGATGGAGATAAGCTCCGAAACTGCAGTATAGAAGAAAAAGGATATGAGGTGAGGTAATAAAAACATTAATTTAATTATTATATTTTATAAACTTACTCACTATGCCAGAGGAAAATACAATTATAAAAATTCCTCTGGCATAAAGAGTAAGTTTATAAAATACACTGGGGCCTTAATAGGGAACCGAAATTACATAATTTTCTAATGTTGGAAGGAGAGGCTAAATAAATCAAGGCATTAGTTACAATTTTAATTAATGGATGTTTAATTCGTAATTTATTCATTAATTTATTGATGTAGGTACGTAAACGTGCCAATAAGGCGAGAGGTTAAACTATATTGATTAAATTAAATTTAAAAAGTGTACATAGGTAGGCCTATATTGATAGATGGATGATTGAAGGATGATTCAACATATAAACAGACAGACAGACAGACAGATGGATTGAATTATGGACGGATCGAACATGGATGGATGAATGGAATGATGGATGGAAGGATGGCATTATAGATGTTTTATTTGTATTTTTTTGTATTTAAACACACATTCTTTTTTTTTTTCAAATGCCCCAGGTTTGTCTTTCGACATTCCTGGCTTCTCTCCTGGCATGGCATAGTTCTGGGGTTGGGGCGCCTGGAAGGCGGGGTTACGTTGCCTCGATGGGTGATGGTGATGATAATGGTGCGCCAGGAGAGTCCCTAATCCTAAGCTTAACCTAAGATGAATATGAATGATGATGATTGCGATGGCCATATGATTTCGGGGACCGTTTGGGCCTTAAAGTTTTCCTGACATTTGTCTTACAGGTGAGGAAAAACCCCGATAAAAACCTCACCCAGAAAAACTGTCCCGACCGGGGATCGAACCCGGGCCCGCTGCGTGACAAGGCAGCACGCTACCCCGAGACCACAGCGGTGGACTTTAAACATAAATTCTACTACACGTGTTTCACCAAGGAGTATATACGGGGTATTTATAGTTTTCGTTATACAATTATTGTTTTTGTTGTTGTAGATGATGGAAGATCTTCGTGAGGAATTCTGTAATGTTGACTGTGTTGAAATGAATTTTCAGAATATTTCGCGGAGTAGCATTTTGTAGTACGGCCGGTTGATCTCTCGATTCACTCATCAGATGATGGGCCGTCTGCAATGATTTTTCTGGGCAGTTGCAATGAGGTAAAGTAGTTTTGTTTATTCTGTGTTCTTATAGATGATACGAGTAACACTGAGCAACAAAAAATAAACTTTTCTTTTTTGTCTCAGAAAGAAAAATATGTGATTGTGATAATATTTTCTCTCCTCGATTCAAATAGGCCTATGATATCGGTTTTCCTCCATCACGCAAGGTTTCCGAGAGACAGGAATTTATAATTTCAAACACTTTAATAGTTTCTACATTCGTAACTACACAATATTTGAACATTCGGACTCACCTAGAAAGTAAGAAATGACTATTTTCTGCTATATTTCGCCTGTGGAGCATCCCTCTTGATGGTCCCGTTTTATTTTACAATGGACAAATGGACGAAAAAACGTTTATTAAACAAATAATAATTTAAATCCATTAATTGAAATTGAAATAAAAAACTGTGGGTGATGGAGAAATTCCGAATTCGAATTTAAAAACACGATAAAAAACTGCATTAAGTACAACTATTGGTTTTCATGAGATAAAATTCATGTTGACCAGTGTGATTAATGAATGGATAAATACATTGGTATTAAGTTCGTAGATGATCATGTAGAGCTTTAGAGCCAAAAGATATGCTTGGATCAAATAAACTATATCTATGAAGGTTTACCTAAATACATTCAAACCATAAGTTATAAAATATTTAATAATATTCAATCAACGTTAACATTTCAAGCAGATACTCCATTTAGGCCCACATTGGATTTTGAAATTTACAATGAAGTCTGACTGTGATCAGCGTCTTGGAAATTAGTATTTAAAATATTGGAACCAGACTATTTACGAAAGTATTGTACTTAAGGAAAATGTTCAGTGTTTCTGTAGAAAAAGTCGTGCAGCTGTCAAATTGCTGTTTATTGTATCAACAAATATTATAATCTGAAAGTCATATTTAGAAAGAGTTACGTCACAATGGCAGAGAGATAACGCGCGGCCTTGTGGTATATATGCAAATTGAACCAAAGTCGTGGGAGTGAAAATTAGTTTAGTACAACATTCCCAAACTGCTTGCGTTCACAAAAACATATTATCTTACCCTCTTAAATTACTCAACAAATTGTTTTAAACTCTACTGACACATATATAGAAATCGTCTTCCACGCACTCTTTTGCTGATTTGTGAGAAACAAATCGCAAAAATGAAGTATTTTTCAATTTGAATTCACAATTTCAATATTAGGCCTATATATCAATATCATAGTTCATTCACGAATTTAGGCCATTTGTTGACCTGTTTCGGCCTCAAGAGAAACATCATCCAAAAGCATTTTCAGTGGACATCCTGGTCTTCTTATTCATGCAGGTTGATAGCGTAACATTTGTTTGCGTGTCCTATAATCTTCCATTCGATGAACATGTTGCATACATCTAGACTCATAATCAAAAATGTTGTTTTCCAAAGGTTCTATATGTAATTATTCTAAGATGTTTAATTATAAATAAAAAAATATTATAAATAAATAAATATATATATATATATATATATATATATATATATATATATAATCAAGGAATGATGGGTTCGAGTCACTGGTTTAGGTTTTATATAATATAATGACATGTGGGATCATGTCGAAACGTCGGAATCAGTGGCCGCAGGACACTCTTGAATCCATGACGCGAAAAACCCAAGAAAACTTCCTTGATCATATAGATACGTATTATATGAGACATGGAAAGAAAAATAAACGCCTGAACCGGTATTTGAACCCGAGACCTCTAACTTTGTGCGTTAGCGACACAACCACTAGTCCACTCAGACTCCTAGCACAAACATTTAATTTTTCCTTCCTTATATATGATTCTCAATCACGAAACATAAACGCCTGAACCGGGATTTGAACCAGAGATCTCTAACTTATATATAATTTCCCTGGGTTAAGAATTGTCTGATTTCTGAGAAACTATCGTGAAAATGAAGTTTTTTTTTAACTTGAAATCGCGATGTTTAAATTTTAACGTATAAAGAAGATTGTCCGTCTTCCAGGGTTGAAATTTCTACTTACATCAGAGGGACTTAGTACTTAATTATCGTCTTCATTATTATAACTCTGATCCTCTATTCTATGGTGTAACGGTCAGTGTATCTAGTTATCATTCTTGAGTTCTGGGCGTGCTATATGAAGCCTATATCATGGATATTTTCTTTTTAATTCGCATATGTAATTTTTAATGGGATCCACTCTTCTCCAAGGCAAATGTGAAACAACAATGATTGATATAAGAAGTATTGAATGTCAGTTAAGAAAACTGAACTAGTGTTGAGGGACTGCGTCGTTTTAACCACGAGCACCTCTGTACTCTTGAGTTGTGATCTGACCATATTTTGGACAAAATATATTGTTGTTGTAATAAGAAACCATTTTTCTTACAGAAGTTTCCTTCAACACAATATGATAATACTGTATAATGTAAAGTATTTTCAAGAACTTGTTCATTGTTTAAAAGGCTCTTCCAAAGGTTCCTGTATTGTGTCTTTCTTTGTAGCTTTAAAATCCGATCCAAATTCAAGATTTTTCTCTCTTGTTAGACTATGTTTAGCGAAAGGATCAGTATCCATGAAGACATAGAGATTCTAAAAGAAGCAAGGAATAAAGACCTACTCAACGAGAACATACTCGCAGACATAAATCCGTTATATAACCTATATAACACCATCAGTTCCAGTTAAAACGCAGAAGATGAAACATAGTTTTCGAAAGGCCTCCATATTGGAATAATTTGAAGAAGTTTAATAATTTAGTTAGCGGCAAGAATACCAAATCAAAATTGCTAATAGATTTGAAATACTGGAATCTTCAGATGACAATGTGGCAAACAAGGAAGAAAACTGATATAAATAAAGAATGGGAGGCTATAAGAGATACTATTAAATTGTCAGCATCAGAAAGCATTGGTTGTTTAAAAAAGAGGCAAAACAAGAAATGGTTTGATGAGGAATGTGCCGATATTGTAAAGAAAAGAAAGCTAGCAAAAATTAAATGGTTACACGAGCCAAATGAGGTAAATTTAGAGAAATTGGGTAGTATTAGACGGGAAACCACCAAGCTACTAAAGAGTAAAAAGAGGGAATATTTGAGAGAGAGGATTAATGATCTTGAAATGAATGCAAAAAATAGGAACATTAGAGAATTATATCAGGGAATTAGTATAGAGAAGAAAGGGTTTCAGGCTAGAACAAAACATAATTCGGAATGAAAATGGGGATATGATTGCAGATTCTAGGAGTATATTAAATAGATGGAAAAGTTACTTTAATCAGCTATTAAATGTACATACAGAACAGGACATTGAGGAGGATAAGTTACAGACAGCAGAAATGCTAGTCGCAGAGCCAAGTGCATTAGAAGTTGAAATGGCGATTGAAAAATTGAAGATGTATAAAGCATCAGGTTCAGATGAGATCCCAGCAGAACTGATCAAATCAGGGGGAGAAAAATTGATGGACAAGATACGCTGGTTGCTTAGTATGATTTAGGAAAAAGAAGCTCTTCCAGATGAATGGAAGGAATCAATTATCGTACCAATTTATAAGATAGGAGATAAAACTGATTGCAACAACTATAGGGGCATCTCATTACTTTCAACTTCGTACAAAATTCTAACAAATATATTAGTAAGAAGACTTACTCCCTATATTGATGACATTCTAGGAGATCATCAATGTGCATTTAGAAGAAACAGGTCTACAACAGATCAGATTTTTAGTATAAGACAGATTTTAGAAAAGAAATGGGAATATAATGGTACTGTACATCAACTATATGTAGACTTCAAAAAAGCATATGATTCAATTAAGAGGGAGAAGTTATATAGTATCCTGCTGGAGTTCGGAATTCCTAAAAAAGTTAGTTAGACTTATACGAATGTGTCTAAATGGCTCAAAGAGTAGGGTGCGTGTAGGCAAACAGTTTTCAGACACTTTTGTAATCCAGAATGGGTTGAAGCAAGGAGATGCACTATCTCCTCTACTATTTAATTTTGTACTAGAGCATGCCATTAAATCTTTAGAGAATGAGGAAGGCTTACAACTGAATGGTATCAATAAGCTGTTAGTTTATGCTGATGATGTAGTACTATTGGCCGATAGCGAGGAGATACTAAAGGACAACACGCACACACTATTGAGTAACACTAAGAAATTAGGACTGGAAGTAAATATCAATAAAACTAAATATTTGGTCACACGTAGAAATTCAGTATACAATGGAAATGGACAGCTAATGACAAATGAGGGAAATTTTGAGGAAGTGGCTGAATTCAAATACCTAGGAACAATAATCACAAATAGGAATGAGACGCACAAAGAAATTAAACATAGGCTCAATTCTGGAAATGCATGCTATTATGCATTGCAGAGACTTTTGATGTCCCAACTCCTTTCAAAAAACGTTAAGCTGAAAATATACAAAACTATTATTCTACCAGTTATATTATATGGGTGCGAAACATGGACTCTTACTTTAAGGGAGGAAAGGAGATTACGAGTATTTGAGAATAAAGTTCTTAGGAAAATGTTTGGACCAAAGAGAGATGAACAGACAGGTGAATGGAGAAGACTACATAAGAATGAAGTACATGGTATGTATAGGAAGCCAGATATAATAAGAACAGTTAAGTCTCGTAGACTGCGATGGGCAGGACATGTTGCGCGTATGGGGAATGAAAGACGTGCATGGAAGCTTCTTGTAGGAAAGCCAGAGGGAAAACGCCCAGTTGGTAGACCAAGAATGAGGTGGGAGAACAACATTAACTATGATTTGAGGGAAGTAGATTATACAGGGAATGATTGGAAAGCATTAGCTCAGGATAGGGATTTATGGAGAGCTTATGTCCGCGCGGCCATTAACCTACGGGTTCAATAGTGCCAGTGAGTAAGTAAGTTAATAATTTAGTTAAGGACGACTGACTTACCAGTCAAAAATTGTATAATTAACATCTGATTGCATGACCTCAACGGTGCTTTAATATGAATTTCAATAGTTCCCTAAAACGTTTAAAAATAAATAAAACTAATATGATATTCTCCTATATTCAGCGAAATCCGACCATTAGAAATGGAAGCTTACTTGAAACCCAAAACAAAAAATTCATTCCAACAACTTCCCGTGTTTGCTTCGTCGCAATGTATACCACACAATTTAATTAACCCGTAAATTGGCAATGCATCCTATAGAATATATTTATTTAATTTACTTATATTTTTTTGAATAAAGTTGCGGGAATTTGAATCACTAGATATTATTTAAATGTGTGTCAAATTATACAACAAAATACAAAAGATAATCTAATAACTTACGTTATTCACGATTTGCTTTCACTTCAGTCCGACTCTTTTAAATAAACTGGCATCAGAAATTGAGTTTCTCTAATTTAACAAAAGAAATAACTTATGTTTTCCGTAAAACACCAAAATCGTACTGAGGAATTCCCTTAGTTTAAGCAGTTCCTGCGTGACGGACTTTTGGAGGTGCCCTGTTATCACCTTCCTATATGTAGTGGACATTCTAGGTTTTCACTCGATAGGGACTTAAAAAATAATTAATACTATTTAACTTTTTCCCTAACAATATAGGTTTATCCAATGGTGCCAGTAAATATTGTCTAGGGGATAGGCCTAAAATTTTATTTTCAAAAAATTGGCATTCCTATTTTTCTTCGGACATCCTTAATTTGTACATAATATTTTAGTGTCGGCTACTAGATGTCACTTTTGAGGCGACGTGTTAACTACATGTCACTCGCTGATATTTGTAGGGAAATAATCATCACTAAATTAGCTTGATTAAGTAATTTCCTATAGGGAGCAACTTGTTCCCACGGATGAGTGTAGACTAGACTTATTTTAGTAATTGCCCCGCGCCGTAGCCGAGTGTTTGAGGCAAGATGCCTTGGTGCAGACCTATGGGACTTGCGCTGGTTCGAGTTTTCATGGGGGAAGACATTTTATCATTGCATTTCGGTCAGTATGAGACCTGTGCTCACCCAGCATCATGAGGAATTGACTGGGGAATCCGACATGCTGACCACATGTTACTCCTACACCAGCAGGATAATTGTCTACCTCTATGATTAACACATATACATGTGAGGCGAGCAGCCGAATGGTAGGCCAAGGGCCTTCTAGGCCTGTCACGCCAAGGAGTTTTTTATTATTTTTTTTATTTTAGTAATTCCGATTTAGTCAACTTTCCCCTATGTCTTGTAGAGTCGAACTGTAAATTAAAACAACGCATGGAAGTGGGAATTAGTTTAGTGTAGCAAACTCCAATACCGAGAAACAATTATTACTTTTTTCCTTTCAAATTAGGTAAGAATTTTGTTAGCCCTACTGACATATATTTAAAAATAGACATGGTATACGTTGTTAGTAAAACAATGTATTCATAGGTATTTTATTTCATCATCATCATCATCCTAAGGCGCGACAACTTCAAAAGTGAAAGTTTTGGCCTTCTCAGCAATCCTCCTCCATGCCAATCTGTCTCTTGCCATATTCAAATTAGTCACTTTCATTTTCTTTAGATCGTTCATTGTGTCATCCTCCCATCTGATCTTCGGTCTTCCAACAGCACTGCCGCCTATAGATTTCCATTTATAGAGTTCCTTGACCAGTCTCTGATAATCCATTCTTATCAAATGTCTAAGCCAACCAATTCTGAGAGATCTTATATGGTTTACTAATATTCTGGTGTTTATTAATTTGTTTAGTTCGTTATTTGTTTTGATTTTCCAACAGTTATCAGTTCCCCTATTTGGTCCAAATATTCTTCTTAAAATGTTTCTATAAAAAATTAATACTTTCTGTTTTATTGTTTCTTTTAGGACCCAAGTTTCACTAGCATATGTAACCACTAGTGTAATAAGATTTTGTACAACCTTATTTTTGCAGTTTTTGATATTAATTTGCTTTTAAATAAGGTTCTATTTGCAAAATAAGCTTTATTCCCATTTACCAATCTTTCCTTAATTTCCTCTTCTAGTGCATTATGTCCGTTTACTTTGGTACCTATGTATTTAAATTATTCTACTGTGTTAATTTGCATGCCATCAATTTGTAGATTTTCCGATTTTCTGTTGTGATTACTACATTTTAAATATTTTGTTTTCTCTTGATTTATTATTAGACCAATTTTTTTTATTCCTCTTTCAATTTTGTGAAGGTTTCACATAATGCTTCTTTGGTTCTTGCTGTAATCAGTATGTCATCTGCATAAGCTATACACTGTTTGAGTTTTGTTGTAATATTTCCTCTTAATTCCATTTTCTTAAATATATAATCAATGATTAAGCCGAATAAGGTAGCTAAGAGGGGGTCTTTTTTGACTCCTGATTTAATACTGAAACTTTCACTTAGTTTATTGTTGATTTTTACTTTAGCAGTTGTATCTATTAAGTTAAGGATAGGTATTTTGTTTAACGATTCTATTTAATACCTCAGGCCATTGGCGTCGCAATTCAAAGCTAGAGTGAAAGACCAACGAATTTTGTTCAGTTGCCTCTTATTTCATACCTGAGATTCTTTCCTGTGCCATAAATTTTACTTCCGTTCCGAAGAAAGCCATTATCAGAATTATCATGCCCCGAAAAATCCATTAACCGTGGCCACATTTTGAATCATATACCCCAAAAAATCCACCAAACACGGTTAGATTTGAATCCCTGAACTTCACAAACATAGGAGCGTATGATAACCAGTTGTGCGCCGGGACTACAGAATATATTCATGCGTTAAAAATAATTAGATTCATTATTTTGACAACATAGGAATTATTGCTCAGAAAGAGTTCACTCTTGAAATGAGCTATGAATATTTCAACCAAATTAGTGTCCTATTTGTAATGAATAGTAACGGTGCTATGAATTCAGAATATCCCAGGCTCCTAGAGATAGAGTAATTAAAACTAATACATATATTAAAATAACTTAATGAAACAATTTCCAAAATTATTTATAAATATTATATTTTGTTCTCCAACTTTGTGTTAAATAATTTTTAATTTTAACTACTAAGTTCATGTTTTATTTCATATTATTTACAGGCGCTTTAACATCAAGGTCATTTTTTGTCTTGGGATCTTTAAGTGTATCCGGTAGTCTGTGTGTCTGTATACTGTGTTTTTAACAAAGCTAGTATTATAGCCTACTGTATAGATGATTATGATGGCCAGATAGTGTTCAGGGATATTCGATCCTTAAATTGTCCTAATATTTTTATTACAGTGAGAAAATCCTCCCTCAAAAAAAAAAAAAGAAAGAAAGAAAGAAAGAAAGAAAAAGTCACACAGGAAACTACAGTAGGGTCTACAACTCACATAAAGAAACTGCAAGTTTTTCAAAACAAATTACTATATATGATTACAAAACTTTTTAAGAAGAGTAAAAGGCTGCACTAGAATGGACCAGATAAGAAACGAGGATATCCGTGAAGAACTGTAGATCTACTCCATAAAAGAAAATATATTTAACAACAAGATACAGTGGAAAGAACATGTGGAAAGTAGATTACCAAATAAAATCTTCCATTATTTTCCAAGAGGAAGAAGAGATGTCGGACGTCCTCGGAAGAGATGGTCTTAGATCTATTAGTGAAGACGGAACAGGCCTAAACCATGAAGTGAAGAAGAAGAAGAAGAAGATTACAAAACTACCGCATGTAACACCGGTCGACATATTACACGACCAAACGGGTGCAGAAACAATCGAAAAATATAAAACGCATGACTCTTAAATTTTATAATACACGTGAAGGTCACGATAATCCACTTGTGGTATCGCTGGGAACGTATGAAACAGCCAACAACAAACACAAGCGTCTAAAATGAATCCTGGACAACACTTTGAACGGTGAAAGCTGATAGAGCACACACACACACACACACAGAGAGAGAGAGAGAGAAATACATTACAAACTTACACAATTATAATTACAACATTGGTATATAATGTGTAAATATATTAATACAACAAATTAAAAACTAATCCTACTGCTACAGGTACATCCCACCAGTTCCAGAAAAACTGAAATCACGAGAGAACAACAGACAACAGGAACAACAACTGAAGAATAAATTTTAAAAAATTGCACATATTACCATAACTGTATAAATAATTGTAATAACTTGAAATGTATGTAGATTATATTTAAATAAAGAAAAGCATGGTGCCCGGTTTGGCCCTCAATATAGAGTCATCCGAAAGCCAAACTTGGCAAGATCCCGCGTGATCGATCGACTATTCCGATTAAAGTTTTAAGCGGTTTCCCTCAATCCAAAGAGCAAATGCTGGAATAGAACACCAAAAGGTCCGCTTCCGGCTTCACTTTGCTAAATAACTTCAAATCTACATTTAAAATTTAAACCGGGGCTAAAGTATTTTACAGGAACCCGGGGTTCTACCTATAAAGGAGAACCAAAATGTATCGTTCACCGCCAACACTTAAGTGATGGCCGCAGAGCTTTCCATCTATCTATCTATCTATCTATCTATCTATCTATCTATCTATCTATCTATCTATCTATCTAACTCTCTTATAGACCGGGGACGACGCGACATTACTCTTAGATCACAGCGATCAACTCTAAATTCTTAATAGGCCTATGTAAGACGTTTAGTTCATTTTGAGTTGCACATATTATCCATTCTGTTTAAGTAGCCAATATATATTCTAATTTTAGACGCTTTTCTACCTAATGCTTTGGTTTATTATACAGTGTGTAACGCTCGACGTATATATCATCCTTCCAAGGATTGTAGCCTATTGTCAGTTACTGTTCTCTGTCGTCCTTCACTCGTCTCTTTTTCTTTTTTTAATCAGCTGACTGAGTATCCCGGGGTTCTCTGAGTAATGAGTACAGATTCTGTGTAAATAGAAAATGAACTTAAGTAATTCAACATTAAGAAAGCTTTACCTTAATAAATTTAAGTTCACATCAATTATTTTAATAAGTTGAACAATTGACATTAATAAAATTCAGGGAAAACAATCCATCTAAGATAAACGTACTCGAGGAGATGGAAATTTTGAAGGCAGTTAACAACAACCATCTGTTGAATGAGAACACACCCAGTACGTGTAACCCCCTGTACCAGATTTGCAGT
Source organism: Diploptera punctata (assembly GCA_030220185.1). NCBI lineage: Eukaryota > Metazoa > Arthropoda > Insecta > Blattodea > Blaberidae > Diploptera > Diploptera punctata. Next base: position 2,121,512 of record JASPKZ010000046.1, read on the forward strand.
GGAACACCATTGAATCAGGGGTCAACTGATAAGAACCCATATCCCGTTACTTCTGCTGATGATGGGACTAGTCCGGAAGCGCTACAGATAATTAATAATTTTTAAGTTGATGGGACGAACCTTTTAGGTAACTATTTTATAATTTTATATTATAATTTTTAATTAAGTTGAACAATGCTGAATACTGTAACGTATCATTTTTATATATCGTACACCATGCATTAATATTTAATTATTTATATAGTTTTTTCTGTATGGTTAATAAAGTGCAGAAGATATAAAATATACACATGAAACAGCTGTATAGAAATAATTCTAAATTTTCACACTAGATAGCATGCTATTAGAAATCCTCCTCATATCATACAGAACTCGATGATTTGAAACAAGACTAATTCAAATTCCATCGTTAAAGTAGCTAAAGTTACAAAATAAGCGCTGTTTTGCCGACTTTTGTCATAAAATCTTGTTTGTTTTTAGCAATTACACTGATGAGTACGATAATAGCTTCGGTATTCTTTAGGAACGCCGCGTCGGCATATTGCATTCAGAATTCAAGTAGTTAAAATACACGATGTATCACATTAGCGTAGAATTCTCGGGCCTACGCTCAGCGTTGTAGAGAAATCACTTGCATTCAAAAACAAGGGGAGCGATTACGACGATTTGCGTCGTAGATAAACCATAGCTTAAGGTCATATCGCGCCTAGGATCTTTAGATGTATTCAGTATGCTTTTTTTATTGCGTTTGCTGAAAGCGTTTACTGATTTTGTTTTGTTTAACTATTTATTTGGTGATTATGATGACATGAGTTTGTGTAATGAGATTCCAACCCAGAATTTGCCTTGATGACTTGAAAAACCAGAAAAAGTCTGGTCAGGTCGGTCGTCACTAGGCTTTGTTCTAGGACCTTTATAATACGAGTTTCAAACGCTACAGCTTGAGCCAGCACGCTCCATTAATAATTCACATTGTTTTCTCTTTTAGTAATAAAGAGATGCTATAGGCCTAGTGGTATAATTGCAACTGAAGTAAAATTAAAGGCATAGGTTTATTTAACAACAGATTTTGACCTATTAACAAACTAGAACAATCATCAAATATTGTAGTTTTGTGAAAATTGTGTCAATCAAGGCGATTAGATCCCTGAATGGTCATTAATGGAATAGAAATTTGACCAGAAAAACAAAACAAAAAAGAGATTATACAGACAAAAATAGAAAGTATACTTACACATGGATCAGAAAGCTGGACAAATGAAAGGATGCAGAAAATAATCTTGGCGACAGAAATGGATGGATCGCGGAGAAGTATGAGGATATCCAGGCTACAACATATTAGAAATACATATATCAGACAAGAAATGGATGCACAAGGAACTGTTATCGATAGGATAACAAAGAGAGCTTTACAGTGGATATGGACATGTACAACGGATGTCGGAAAAAGAACAGGGGCCTAAACAGGTGTTGGATTGGATGGGTACCAGGCAGAAGGAGAAGAGGGGGAGAAGTAGAAGAACATGGTATGAGGGAATATATGATGCCATGATGAAGAGGGGTTATGGAAGAAGGACAATGGGAAAATATGAATCTCTGGAAAGCAGGAATTAAGGGCGATCTGCTGTAAATTGGAAAGCCTGTATTAAGTATTAAGTAAGTATATCAATCAATCAAAATCAAAATTCCCATCATTCCAGCGTGGAAAATAGGGCTCTCAGAAAATTTCTCCATCTGACTCTATGCATTCTTGACCAGCTCCTTGATTTCATTCCAAGTCTTCCACATCATTTTAGCTTCTGTGAGAACAGTTCGTTTCCGAGTTATCTTGGGTCTGCCAATTCCCCTGCTCTCCTACGGGTCCCAATCCAATGCCATCCTCGCAGGGTCATCTGGAGGTCGGCGAGGTGTATGTCCCAGTCATCCCAACTTACTATGCCGAATTTTAAGTTCAATAGGTTTTTGTTTGGTTTTAACCACATGTTTTCTTTAGACATCTTGACCGGCCAGAATATTTTTTAATATATTTCGCAAACATCTATTAATAAAAACTTGTAGTTGATTGATAATGGTTTTAGTTATTTTCAGATTTTACAACCATATAAGAGTACAAATTTGACATTAGTGTTAAAAATTCTTAATTTAGTTTTTATTGTGTAAGCAGAACTCTTCCATAAAGGTTTTAGCAACCCAAAGGCATACCTTGGCCTTTTTATTCTTGCTCTCATATCGCTATCTGTACCACCTTCCTGGGAGACTATGCTGCCTAGGTATGTGCAGCTGGGGAAAATTGAAAAATAGTATCAGGGATCAGATTGCTTTAAACACGATGAGCTATTTGAAGGAATTTATTATTATTATTGAATCTTCAAATATACTGAAACCATATTTCGCCACAAAGGCATGTTAAGGGTTGTAGCTTACTATAACAACACTATTGTAAAACAGAAATATTATCTTATGGTTTTGAATGAGTGTTATGTATTACATAAATCGTGTATAAGTGTCTTAGAAAAATACAACATATTGTTATGAATGTGTGTTATGAAGCATCAAATGTTTATAATAATTTTGATTCTTAAAAATCACTTCACACATTGAGGCAAAAGTCTCATCATCATTTAAAAGTAAGTTTAACCAGAATCATTGTCTTTCAAGTATAGGACAATCAAATAAAACATGTTTTACAAATTGTACTGATTCTTGACATTTACAATTATGATCACTGTCGGGGTTAATATTAAGTCTCCTAAAATAACTTCCAAATTGTCCATGGCCAGTCATAAATTGCGTTAAAATGAAAGTTGGAATAAAATGTTTTGCATTTAGCCTATGGTGTACTGTAGGAACGAAGAGCCCTTTAGTCAAAGCACATTTGCACTCCTTATCTAATGTTCATTCCAATCAGTGATGATATAGTCCAACAGTTTATTTTTTTTAATATAGGATGTTGGATACTTTGAAAATGAATAACGAAGCTCAGAAGATGCTGCGGATTTAGCTAATTGATCAGCACATTCAGCTATTTGAAGGATATGTAACATTCTCTGCTCTGTAACCTACGTAATTATATGTAGAAGTAACATTGAAGACACCATTGCCTGTGTTTAGCTCTCGTAAAACTTCCAGTCTTCCGGGCATTGTAGCCGCGGTCTAAGAGTCAACTATTTCCATTTTTCATCTGCTGGTGCATCAGATATCTTCAGAAGGATTCAACGTAATGTGAAGAAATTTATCAGCCCGGAATATAACATGTTTAAGAGCACTAATTATCGAAGATAAAATTGCAATCATACAGTTCGCAAACCTTTATAAACAATGAATAAACATTTTAGGACAATAAACTAACTAACTAACTAACTCACTGGCACTATCGAACCCGAAGGTTCATGGCCGCGCGGACATAAGCTCTCCATACATCCCTATCCTGAGCTAATGCTTTCCAATCATTCCCTGTATAATCTACTTCCCTCAAATCATAGTTAATGTTGTTCTCCCACCTCATTCTTGGTCTATCAACTGGACGTTTTCCCTCTGGCTTTCCTATAAGAAGTTTCCATGCACGTCTTTCATTCCCCATACGCGCAACATGTCCTGCCCATCGCAGTCTACGAGACTTAACTGTTCTTATTATATCTGGCTTCCTATACATACCATGTAGTTCATTGTTATGTAGTCTTCTCCATTCACCTGTCTGTTCATCTCTCTTTGATCCAAAAATTTTCCTAAGAACTTTATTCTCAAATACTCGTAATCTCCTTTCCTCCCTTAAAGTAAGAGTCCAGGTTTCGCATCCATATAATATAACTGGTAGAATAATAGTTTTATATATTTCAGCTTAACGTTTTTTGAAAGGAGTTGGGACATCAAAAGTCTCTGCAATGCATAATAGCATGCATTTCCAGAATTGAGCCTATGTTTAATTTCTTTTTGCATCTCATTCCTATTTGTGATTATTGTTCCTAGGTATTTGAATTCAGCCACTTCCTCAAAATTTTCCCTCATTTGTCATTAGCTGTCCACTTCCATTATATACTGAATTTCTACGTGTGACCATATATTTAGTTTTACTGATATTTATTTCCAGTCCTAATTTCTTAGTGTTACTCAATAGTGTGTGCGTGTTGGCCTTTAGTATCTCCTCGCTATCGGCCAGTAGTACTACAATCATCAGCATAAACTAACAGCTTATTAATACCATTGAGTTGTAAGCCTTCCTCATTCTCTAAAGATTTAATGGCATGCTCTAGTACAAAATTAAATAGTAAAGGAGATAGTGCATCTCCTTGCTTCAACCCATTCTGGATTTCAAAAGTGTCTGAAAACTGTTTGCCTACACGCACCCTACTCTTTGAGCCATTTAGACACATTCGTATAAGTCTAACTAACTTTTTAGGAATTCCGAACTCCAGCAGGATACTATATAACTTCTCCCTCTTAATTGAATCATATGCTTTTTTGAAGTCTACATATAGTTGATGTACAGTACCATTATATTCCCATTTCTTCTCTAAAATCTGTCTTAAACTGAAAATCTGATCTGTTGTAGACCTGTTTCTTCTAAATGCACATTGATGATCTCCTAGAATGTCATCAATATAGGGAGTAAGTCTGCTTACTAATATATTTGTTAGAATTTTGTACGAAGTTGAAAGTAATGAGATGCCCCTGTAGTTGTTGCAATCTGTTTTATCTTTTAAACGGAGTCTTTCTCTAACAGGAAAATCAGAACTTGTATTAGAAGTCCGTCGCCGTGGCGTAGTCGGTAGAGCCCCTACCTTCCACTCCGGCGACCCGGCTTCGATTCCCGGCAGGGTAGTGGATTTTTAATCTCCACCTTGGGTCTGGGTATGTGTCTTGTCCTTGTGTCTATATGTGATAACAACAGCAAGTTAACAAGAAGGAAAACAGTGTAAACGAAAAGAGGGGAAAAAAAAGGCCTACACAATCCTGGGTATTGTAAAGGATACTTGGTAGATAAAGTTTCGTTAAGGAACCCATAACCTGATGGGTACTGTTTTTCTTTTATTTTTTTTATAATGACGAGATTAGTAGATTACAAATCTTCCCACCGTTATAGGATCCATCATGGTGGAATGATAACGATTACCATGTGTGTCTCTGGTTTTGAGGTTCTGAGGTTTGCGAGTTCAAACCCGGTCAAGGTCGATGGATTAAGTGCATACTAATCCTTAGCACGGTTTCCTTAGGAAGAGGAGTAAAGCTGTAGGTCTCATGCCGTAAATTTACAGCATGTACAAGAACCTAAAGCCTGAAATAATGAGCCTCTGAGAAAAATTTGTCGGTTGTTTTATGCATAATTTTAATGTTGACTCTAATTAATAAAAAAAGTTAAAGTAATAAAACCTGAGATGCTAGTCGTTCTCAACAACAAAATAAAATTCCACTGAAGCATTTTTTATGGAATTTCATTTTATTGAGGACAACTGACATCTCAGTTACTAGTTTTACTATTTTAACTTAATTCGGAATGAATAGAACTGTTAATATAATAGAATATTAACTATAAGACAGGCACTCCAGGAGCCAAATATTGGGAAGTTCTAAGACGTCCATTGATTTTAAATAAAGACATTTGACATTAGGTGCATGAAGACGTCACTTGCTTAGCGATATAGTTATCTCCAACCTTAATTTCAGTTTTATTAGCAGAATTACACTACTTCTCCTTTAATGTAGCTTACTTCTAAGCAGTACCCGCGAGGTTGAGTGCACGCCGTTCCAGACCCTAGATTATGCATAAGGAAACATGTATTTTGTATAGCTGGGAATCGAACCCAGGTCCCTGGTTACTGGTCAGACATGCTAACCTTCACACAAAATATGCAGACGATTGCATTAGTAAAAGACAATTTTACTTTATCACTATTCATACGAATGCTAGTATGCGGATATAATACAATCTTTAATGTCTCCCTGAAAGTTTGTGTTAGTGGCTTGTCGTACAAGCTCTTGCATTATTCCTCTTAAAAGATAATGATAAGGTAGGAAATTTAAACAAAGCGGCCAGTATGGGGTATCCGGTGAGGAGGATGAGCCTCCCCCCTGAATGTAGCGTGCGATATGGATGTAACCGTCATTCTGTTCAAATGGCGGAACCTCCACCCTGGGTAAGAATATTCCCATACAGATCAATAACACCCACAGCTGTTAACTGCGTCCTTTAACCGTTTCTTTAACACATTTTATTCTTCCAATTACTGGAATATGCCCAATTATGTTAGGCATATATTTCTCACTTCCCTTTAAATTCCAAAATAGGCCTACAGTCAGTTCTAGTTAGATTCCTAATGATTTAATAAAACCTCTATAGGATTTTCCATGTCTAGAAAATAGCATTACTCTTATGGGAACGCTGTTGCTATTGACGCTGCAGAGTAAGTGAAGATATGAAATATTCTCCCTAGCCGAATGGTTAAGGCAAGATGCTTGACGCAGAGCTATGAGACTTGCGCTGGTTCGATTCCCCATGGGGAATTTCGGCCAGTATGGGACTAGTGCCCACCCAGCATCGTGAGGAATTTAGGTAGCTACAATAAGTAGTGGCTCCAGGTTGAAAAAAAAAAAACAAGCTATAACGGCAGGGGTTCTGACATGCTCACCGCATGTCACCCCTATACTGGCTGGATTTTCGTCTACCTCTGTGATTAGCACATGTGGATGTGAGGTTAGCAGCCGGTTGGTAGGCTAAGGGCCTTCTAGGCCTGTCGCGCCGTGGAGTTTAGTTTCACTTCTTCTCCTTCTAGCATAAGTACAGCACTAACATAAGGCATCATCATCATCATCTGCATTCATGGATTAGGTCTGTTGACCCGTTCCGACTTCAGCCCATCTCTTTCTAGGTCTGCCCACATCTCGGGTGCCTTTAGGTTTGTATTTTGTTATTTGTTTTGGATATCTATCTTCATTCATTCTGTCTATGTGTTGCTTCCATTTTTGTCTATATGTATCTATTTTATCAGTTATTGCAAATATTTCAAGTTCCTGTCTTATTTCTGTGTTCTTGATTCTGTCTTCCTTAGTGCACCCTTTAACAGATCTCAAAAATGTAATTTCTGCCGCCGTTATCCTACTTAGATATTGTTTTTTTATGTATCCAGGCTTCTGATCCATAGAGCAGTACCGGTACTGCCAGTGTTTTATAAAATTTCAATTCGGTCTCTCTTGTTGTTTTGTTATTTAGTGATCGTTTTATCGTACCACATATTCCCTGGAATTTTGCTATTTTATTAGTTATATCATTATCATAATTAAATGAAATGTCACATCCTAGATAATTGAGATGGTTCACCTGTTCTATGATTTTGTTTCCTATTACTATTTTGGATCTGATGTGATTTTTCCCTTGGAATGCCATTACCTTAGTTTTTTCTATGGATATTTTGAGATTATATTGTTCACATATATTATGTAGTTTAAAAATATTCTAACATAAGTTTACGGCACAATTATCATCACTACTGCTAACAAAATCTAAATACGTGATCATACTAATAGGGATCTCCTAAATAACAAAAAGTAACATTTACAAGTAAGTTATTCAATTATATATTTTACTGGGGACCGCGTGTATGGTTAAGGCACTGCGCTACAAGTCGGAAGGTCGAGGGTTCAAGTCCCGGTGGGGTCAAGATTTTTAAACTGACCAAAACCTTCTGACGGCAATATGACCCTGGGGTTGACTCAGCCTCTAACTGAAATTAATACCCAGACGCTTGTTCTGGGGGTGAAGGCGGCCGTCACGCAGGGCTGACAACCCGGCTGATATTAAGTGCCGATTGTCTAGAAAATGTGGGAGACTTAACCTCCTACTACCCAAGGGTCTCCCGAGGCCTGTAGTGGGATTACTTTTTTATTATTTATTTTAATTCAATTTTTAAAAATTATAATTATTCACAAAAAGAAAAATAGATTTTATATTCAAGTTATTTAACAATAATCCACGTAAAATTAAAAATAACGCTGTGTATGGCATAAAATAGTATAATAAAAAATGTTCAGATAGGTACTGTCTATGCAGCCGAGATAAAATATTATCCCGCTCCGCGCTCTAAACAACATCGAGATTTTTTAAATTATTTCCATGAAAATGAATGTCCTTTAGAGTAGGATTGTCATTGAAGTATTAGGAGATCTGCGACATTGTTAATTGTGTTTAGGATCTTGCGATAGTTGGTGGACGATTTGGAGAGAAAAAAAAAGAGAAGTTACGCAATTTACGTTGAATCCCTTTCTTCACAAAATCGCAATATTTAATGTATATGTTGTGTCTTCTTGTTCTGTGACTCTTCTTTTCTTCGGATTATCACGGAGTTATTAGAAACTTTACTACGAATATTATAGGCCTATATTTTGAGCACAGAAACACCTATACCTTCACAATATTATCGCTGAGTAAACCATACGTTATATATATATATATAGGCTATATATATATATATATGTTATAATTAAATCTTTAACATTGAGCAATGCAAGCTTAATATGGTATGATAAGAAAAATAAATGCCTGGACGGGGTACTCAGAGATCCGGGTTCGAATCCCGTCCAGGCATTTATTTTTCTTATCATACCATATATATATATATATATATAAGCATCATTACTTATGGAGCAGAACTTTGGCCATTAACAACAAAAACAAATAAGTACCTTTTGGAACGGAAATGGATTTTATACGAAGGGCCGTAAGAATTTCAAGAAGAGAAAAAATTAGGAACTCAGTTATAAGGGAGAAAATGAAGATTGAAGACATTATTTTAGATTATATTAAAACTCAGCAATTAAGATGGTACGGACATGTCCAGCGAATGGAAGAGGATCGACTACCAAAATCTGTTTTGGAATGGAAACCTGAGGGAAGGCGAAGCAGAGGAAGACCTAAAACCTCCTGGAGTCAGGTAATATGTTTATATATGAAGGAGAAACATCTACAACCAGGAGATTTGATGGACCGACAAAACTGGCTATTAGGAATCGGACGATGTCAAAGACATTAATCAACCGATGATCTATATATATATATATATATATATATATATATTGTCCAAAGCTACCAGGCTGTCTTTTATGACATTTCTGGTTTTCTCCCCTGGCATTAGCGGAATTGTAATCCACTTCTTAGGTTGGGGCACTTGGAAGGCGTAGTTACGCTACCCCGATGATATGATAGTTGATAAATGATAATGAAGCGCCAGGAGAGTTCTTAACCTAAACTTAACCTAAATTCCAGACCATGGGCAACCACAGGAATAATTCCCTTTAAGGAAAAATTCCTATGGTTTGACCGGAAATCGAACCCGGGACCTCATGAACTGTAGTCAGAAACGCTGACCACTAGCCTATGAGGCTGGCCACGCGTTATATATTAGTTTAATATTATCTGTTAGTCACAGCTGTAAAGGCGGCCGTCACGCAGGGCTAACAACCCGGCTGACATCAAGTCCAGAAAAGTCCAGATTGTCCAGAAAAGTGAGAGCCTTAATCTCCTGAGGTCTGTAGTGGGATCACTTTACTTTAATTTACCTCTAAGTTAATATGTAACATTTATTAGTTCTGGCGTTAACTAACCATTAAAATAAATAAATATAAAAGCTTTAACTCACCATTCAAATATACATATAAATAAGTAAATGTTAAAGTGACCCCACTACAGGCCTTAGAAGATTCTTAGGATACAAGAAATTTAAAGTTCTCACCTTTCTAGACAATTCGCACTGTGGACGTGGCCGATAGAAGGTTCACGCCAGTTTAACAATCCTGACTTCCAACTTGTAGCGTACTGCTATAACCCCCCTCCCCCAATTTATATATAAAATAAAAATATGCTCATCTCGTGTCAACTCAGGATCGGATCGAGGGTTGAGATGAGATGAAAATCCTACATTTACAGAGGTCTGCGAACGACAAGGTTGCTGGCCGACCATTCCTGACGCACCGTTACAGGGGCGGATGAATGAAATGAAACGAATGGATGAGATGAGTATGGAGGAATAGTGAAATGAAATTTGTGGTAGGGGAAAACGGTAGAAACCCCGAGAAAAACCCGCCCAAGCTCCGTTTCGTCCACCACGAAACCCACATAGAGTAACCGAGACTCGATCTCGCGTCTCAGCGGTAAGTGGAGAGCGTCTAACCGCTTGCGCCACGGAGCCGACTCCCTATAAATATATATATATAAATTACCGGGCCCTAGCGCGTGGTCTAAGGCTGCGGACCCTGGCCCAGAGTTACGGGGCAAACGCTGGAAAGAGTAGAATTTTCTCATGGAATTTCTGTCACCATGGAATCAATGCCCAGCCATCATCGTATCGTGAGGAATTTGGGTCGCTGTGTAAGTAGCGACACCATATGAGAAAACCAGCTATAACAGCGGGGGGGGGGGTGATATGCTGTCCATATATCACCCCTATACTTTTATCTCTGTGATTAAAACAATGGCCACCAGCCGACTGGTAGGCCAAGTTATTCTAGGCCTGTTGCGCCATAGAGGAGAGTAGACTACTTAGTAAATGTAGGCCTACTTTTATGTCAAGTATTTCGTTTTAGTTTTAGGGATAAAAGTAGAGTACGATTACATTTTTGTATACATCTTATTTCACTGGTTGAGTGAAAAAAAAAATCCTTATTGCCTTAATTTTTCCAGTTTAATTTAAAATTATTATTATTATTATTATTATTATTATTATTATTATTATAAATTTGATTCATAAGAATATGATGCTGATTATGAAGACAATTTTAGAAAAGATGCCCGAATTTGTTGGCATTTGTCTTATAGTTGAGGAAAACCCTGAGAATATCAACCAGGAAATTCAATTCGACCAGGAATCGAACCTGGGACCGTTAAGTTAGAGACAGCGTTATTTTAATTTGATGATATAGTAGGTATTAATTTTGCAGAAGATAGAGTCGTCGGTTGTGAAGTTGGTTCCAGGAGAGCGCCCAGGACGGTTAAATCATCCCCCATAATGCACCGCGAGGATGTACAGTGATGAGAACCTCTGCTACTACCGGATATAAGCGTTGTGCACCCGTGAAATATCACGCAGTCAGTCGTGACGTCAGATCCGGGCTAAAAATTTCAAATCCCCACACCACGCACTGCTTCTTCAGGTTTTAAATACCTCTGCATCATATGTTCCCTACACGCATCATGTGGCCTTAAATGGAAATTTAAACAATACTCTACATGGACTTTGCATTTCAAAAGGCTACAACCTCTAAACCTTGTAAGTAATTATTCATATGGAATCAGCCTCATGGGCTAGTGGTCCGAGTTTTTGACTACAGTTCATGAGGTTCCAGATTCGATATCCGGTCAGACTACAGGAAATTTTCCTTAAAGGAAATTATTCCTATGGTTACCCATGGTCTGGAATTTACGTTAAGTTTATATTAAGGTCTCTCCTGGCGCTTCATTATCATTTATCACCAATCATATCATCGATGTAACGTAACTCCGCTTTACAGATATCCCAACCTAAGAAATGGATTTCAATGCAATGTAAGAGGAGAAAGCCAGAAATGTCATAAAAGATAACCTGGAGGCATTGGAAAAAAAAGTATATATATATATTTATTTATAAGGTTTATGAATGATGATGATAATAATAATTTATTTATTTATATACAGAATTTTAATGTTTACACATCTTGATGTGCCTAAAGTTTTATTTTTCTTCTCCACGCATCTCTCTCCATCCAATCCATGTCCTCCAATCCTCTTGCTCTCATTCCAGTTCTTATTTCCTGCATCCACGAGTTTCGAGGTCTTCCTCTCCTCCTTCTTCCAGGTGGACACCATTCCAATGTTTTCCTGGGTAACCTTTCTTCTTGCATTCGTCGTACGTGCCCATACCAATTTAATTGCTTATACCGTATATAATCTAATATTGAATAACCAATATTTATTTTTTTCTCTTATGACAGTATTTCTTATTTTGTCTAATTTTGAACATCTTGCTGCTCTCCTCAAGAAATCCATTTCCATCGACATAAGTTTTGTTCTAAGTTTTTGTTGAATTTCCAAACTTCAGCTCCATATGTGACAGTACTTCTCACTATTGAATTATATATTTGTAACTTATTTTTCCTGGTTATATGTCTGTTCCATAAGACTCCATTCATCATTGCTGTTATTGCTCTACCTTTATTTAATCTATTCTTAATATCACTTTCTTGTTTATCCTTTTTATCTAATTTTACTCCCAGATACTCAAATTCTTCACATCCTCTAATATACCCCTTTTAATCTTCTAATATCAAATCTTCCGTTTCGGCTCCACATCCCATATAAAACGTTTTTTTCTAAATTTATTTTCAAACCCCGGTTATCGTATCCAATAATTTTCTGAGCATAAACTCCATGATTTCATATTCTTGAGCAATTATTATCTGGTCATCCGCAAATAACAGTGTATATATTGTATCTGTTGATCCATCGCCAATTGGTACTCCCATTCCTGAACATTTTTTGTTCCAGTTTGACAGTGCTTTATGTATAAATATCTTAAATAATGTCGGTGATATGCTACAACCTTAACGAAGGCCTTTTGTTACTTTAATTTCTTCTGATGTATATTTTCCAATTTTAATTTTAGATACTGCATTTTATATACATTTTTTTATTGCATTAATATTTGTATCTAATAATAATAATAATAATAATAATAATAATAATAATAATAATAATAATAATAATAATAATAATAATAAATTCACGATATGACACCTTTGAAGAGCCAAGACGGACTGAAATGATTACGTTACTGGCTAACAAAAGACACATGGTTAGAGTGACGCAGTACCTCAGTTTTATTTCAGTTTTTGCAATCGGATTTCGCCGATTCCTTTATCAATTATAATAGCGATTTAGTTGTACTCACGAGGTTGAAATGACCCTATAATGAAAGAAAGATTTCTATAGCATAGCCGGGAATCGAATTCTGTAGTCTGGGAAAACAGTCGAGCATGCTAATAATTACGTAGAGATGATCTAATAATAATAATAATAATAATAATAATAATAATAATAATAATAATAATAATAATCGACCCTAATAACAATAACAAAATAATAGTGAAACCTCTATGGTGCGGTGCTGCATGCCTGACTAGCTTCCCAGGGGCCCTGAGTTCAATTCTCAGCTATACATTTTCTTTTCTTCCGGTTTAGAGTCTGGAACGACTTCACTCAGCCTCATGAGGAGAAATGTAGTATAAGAAAACTAAAAGTAAGATTGAAGGACAGCCTCGCTCTAATCGCATTACTTCCTGTACTGTATCCTGTTAGCTAGTAACTTCAATTACTTCAGTTTGCCTTGATTCTTCGAAGTGTTGTACGACGGATTTATTTTAATAATAATAATAATAATAATAACAATAATAATAATAATAATAATAATAATTCAAGTCAAGAAGTAAGTCTCGAAGCCTGTTACGGTCTCTTTCCATCTCCCAAAGGGTCTACCCAAAGATATTTTCCTCGAAACACCTGAAGATTTGTTTATATATTCTGGAACGATCCGTTGATACGTAAAAGCTATTCTGCCTGTGGGTGGTGGGCATTGTAGAAATTGTGAATTTTCATTGACATGGCTTTTTCTGCATAATAAAAATTATATTATTATTATTGTTACTATTATTTTTATTTTTGTTTTTATTATTGTTTTATTATTATTATTATTATTATTATTATTATTATTATAAAGCTCGGAAATCCAAGGTCATCTGAAGTGGTTGATATTACCGGTAAACAGTATTCCTAACTCCAAAATGAGAAAACCTATTAGACACGGAAAAAAAAAAAAGGTCACAGAACGTAACATAAACCACACTAAACATTTCGTCATACATTTCCTCTAATTTTTATATTAATTATAACTGGGCTATATTTTTCTAGTTATTTTTAACAGTTTGTGGTGGAGTAAACCTTTATATATACATATATACGTTAATAGTCTTTGAGTGTTTTCGTATGATCATGCTATGTTTCTCATAATAATCAATTCCGGAACTTCTAAAATTTAAATTTAATTTTGACACCTCTGACGATGCTACATTATCAGTACAATGTGCTCTTGGATGCAGCCACGAGACATGTTGCAAGATACATCATATTTATAGAGGATTCCATTAAGCTAGTTCAAACTCCCCATCCATCGAGGCAATTGAAACTTTTCTTGCCAATTAATGCGTTGTAAAATAAATGTTTAGACGACCAGACTAAAGTACAATTTAGTAACGAGATGATCAAGTTAGAACACGACCGAAGGGATTGCAGCGAGTTACTAATCCTAATTAGGTAACGTGTTGTATACAATATTTTATCTACGTACGTTCACAGTATTTTAGTATAAGTTGTATATTTAGTATATATTTAATGAAATGTATTTATTGCGGAGTCGATAAGCTTAAAGAAAGAGTAATGTCGACTTTGGAGAGAGAAAAAAAAAAAATACACGAGAAATCAACACACATTGTTGTTATATTCTGCAATAATTTTGGGTGCTAGTTTCAAATGTGGATTTAAAGTGAAAATAAGCGGAGAAGGTGATTTTCACGGTTCATGAGGAAAAATGTTAAAAGCAATCCAATATGCAACTATTAATATACTCGCAGAAAAAGTCAATATTATTGTAATGTTACAACACCTAACAATCATCATTAAAATGAATTTTACGTTTTGTTGAACCTGTATTTTGTGTTTTGATAGCGTGTTTTGTGTTTTGTTAGAATACAATATATATACGTTTTGTTGCGTATTAACTATGAACTAAAGCGTCACTGATTGTTATAATCTAATATATAAAAATGTTCGTTTGTTTGTTTGTTCGATCGTTCGTATTCTATGCGCGGGCATACCGTTGATCCGATTTTGATGTTTTTTTTTGCAAAATGTTCAGGAGATTCCCGGGATGAACATAGGCTATAAGGGAGTTGTAATACTCAAACCCTTCACCCCTAAAAATCACCCTTTGTAGCGAAAAATGTGAAATAACGTCCTTATTTTGACGGTTAAATGGCTTACGCTGCCTAAACCATAACAAATGCACCAAATTATTGTACACGGAATTAAATATCTCAAAAAACTCTACAAAAAAAGTCCACGACAGCATATGTTTATCTTTTACGGATAACTCACAATAAATATTTTTGTCTTTCATTGATGCTAAGAAGATCGGGATTAGCTGATTCCCGGGCAAGCATAGCAGCTCAAGGCTGGTGGTAAGAACACATTAACATAGTTAGGAGTAGTAGCGCACGCCGGGTATTAGCTAGTAGTAGATAAAAATCATTTTATACGAATGAATATAACACTTGGATTTTTCCATCCTAAAATATCCATCGATCCGACCAGGTTTGAACCCGCGACCCTTGAATCATAGGCAAGGAACGTAACACTTAGACTATCAAGGCCGAATTTATACAATTTAATATATCTAATCAACATACTTTTCCCAAATTACAAGTTTTAGAAAAGTGCGAAGAAAAAAAAGTGTGTTTTATGCTATCATAAGTGGAATTTTATAAGCGACTGGTGTACTTTATTTATTCTGGAGTTGGCAAAACTGATTTGATTTTGATAAAAGCTAAGTTTTCTCGGAAATACTGGCACCTGCACTTTACGTTCATATGAAACTAAACCGTGTGGATGGTGTTATTTGAGATGTCTCGTGTGTTGCAGTTATCTTTTTAGTTATTTATTACTCATGCACCGTAAGCTTTATATAATACCACTGTTTTCACTGCTTCATTAACTTATAATTATAGGCTACTTATTAAGGACACATGTGTCATTTGACACTTTTACGTCTGTGTCACTGAAAGTAACATAAACACTAACAGCATTATACACTAATTAATGTCTACCTCACTATCTTGGAATTTCTATTTAAAACAAGCTTGATTATAGTCTACACACTTGACAGAAATCCTGAATATGAAGGGTTCAGGAAAAAATTGAACTAAACCACACATTAGTGGAAAGTTATGATTTTATAATCTATGCAGTTGCTCAATCATTCCTGAAAAATGATGATCTCAAATATACAAATTTTATCAGCCTTATGGGTTAGTAACTACAATTTATAAGATCTCGGATTCGATTCCCGGTCAGACATAGAACTTTTTTCTTTAAAGGGAATTATTCTTGTGGTTGCCCAAGATCTGGAATTTAGGTTAAGTTTAGGTTAAGGACTCTCCTAACGTTTGATTATCATTTGTCACCCATCATATCATCAGAGTAACGTAACTTCGCCTTCTAGGTCCTCCAACCTAAGAAATTGATTACAGTTCCGCCAATGCCAGGAGAGAAAATCAAATGTCATAAAAGACAACCTGGTGGCATTGGACAAAAAAAAGTGTGTATAGGGCATATATATATATATATAAAGTCCACCGCTGTGGTCTCGAGGTAGCGTGCTGCCTTGTCACGCAGCGGGCTCGGGTTCGATCCCCAGTCGGGGCAGTTTTTCTGGGTGAGGTTTTTCTCGGGGTTTTTCCTCACCTGTAAGACAAATGTCAGGAAAACTTTAAGGCCCAAACGGTCCCCGAAATCATGTGGCCACCACCATCATCATTATCATCTCATCATCATCATCATCATCCTTCACCGGTGTGGAAAGCAACGGGAAGCTACCACACATACAATTCCCTAGTAAAGCTGCAAAGCATAGCATGAAAATGCTATGATTGCAGTGAAAGACCTGCCCTCGGGCAGAATTACGATATATATATATATATATATATATATATGTGTGTGTGTGTGTGTGTGTGTGTGTGCACACACTTTTTTTTTTGTCCAGTGCCTATATATATGACATGATAAGAAAAATAAATGCATGGACGGGATTCGAACCCAGAACTCTGGGTCGGTACCCCAGCGTGTTATCCATTACACTACCAGGCGAATCCAATTCAAACACTTATCTTTTTAATATATATATATATATATATATATATATATATATATACAGGGTGTTTCATAAAGGTTGGCGCAAACTTAAATGGTTGAAAGTACACGATTATAGAAGCAACAATGTCCCAATAAACATGGGTCCGCAAACGAGCCGTTTGCGAGATAATTACGAATGTATGGTTACAAGCTGCCACTGACTTCAATGTAAACATCGTCCTAGTTAGTAGAAATTTATTTGAATTTAGACTTTACTATTGATTTTTCATCTCATTTAGTTCACATTTCACAGTTCACTTCACTTATGGGTTACCTGTTAAAGGAGATGTTAAAGTGTCTTCCTTGCATCTGGATGCAATACTGACTCGTTTCTGCAATGAATGTCGAATTCTTTCGAAAACCCCTGGATCATTTTTTCTGAATTTTTGACAAGCATGTACAACTCTCTGCTCCAGTTCTTCAATCGTGTTAACGGGTGTGCTGTACACTTCGCTTTTGAGGTGACCCCAGACATAAAAATCCAAAGGATTTAGATCAGGTGATCTTGTAGGCCAAGGTACAGATCCGCCTCGACCTGTCCATCTTTGGCCGTATCTGCGCGTTAGATGCCGTCTCACAGCAGCAGCAAAATGTGCCGGAGCTCCATCATGAATGTACCACAAACTCCGACGTTGCTGAAGGGAAACATCCTCAAGCAATCCTGGAAGATGACGCCGCAGAAACCTAAGGTACCTCCGTCCATTAAGTTTTCGTGGAAGAATGTGTGGCCCAATGAGATAATGACCTAGTACGATGTTACAAACAATGACGTCAGTGGCGGCTTATAACCATACATTCGTAATTATCTCGCAAACGGCTCGTTTGCGGACCCATGTTTATTGGGACATTGTTGCTTCTATTATCGTGTACTTTCAACCATTTAAGTTTGCGCCATCCTTTATAAAACACCCTGTGTGTATATATATATGTTATAATTAATTCTTTTTGACATTGAGCAATGCAAGCTTAATATGACATGATAAGAAAAATAAATGTCTGGACGGGATTCGAACCCGGAACTATGGGTCGGTACCCCAGCGTGTTATCCATTACACCACCAGGCGAATCCAATTCAAACATTTTTTTCTTATGTATATATTATATTTTCCATTATTACTAGATGTCGCGAGAACTCGGTCTTCACTGCCACCTATAACAAGTAAGCAAATTAATGAGAATATTTTTACTTTACTACTATTCTACAATTCGCTGGTTGAGTGGAAGAGAAGTCCGTATGGCATTAACTCTGCCAGCTAAAGTAAAGCATTATTATTATTATATTATTATTATTATTATTATTATTATTATTATTATTATTATTATTATTATTATTATTATTATTATTATTGTTATTATTATTGTTATTATTATTATTATTATTATTATTATCATCATCATCATCCTCTTCTTCTTCGGCTTTCCCTCATTTATAATAATAATAATAATAATAATAATAATAATAATAATAATAATAATAATAATAGCTTTATTTTACCTGGCAGAGTTAAGGCCTTAAGGCCTTGTCTACCACTCAACCAGGTTATAGGTTTGCCGTCTTCAGTTTCCATTTATCTCTATCATTCCAATCTCCCTCTTCCAAATTCCTATCATCCATTATAGTTCTGACGTAGGTTTTCCATTTCCATCTTGGTCTGCCACGTTTATTTCTTCCAAAGGGTGACCATTGGTATATATTTTTTGGCCATCTTTCATTTTCCATTCTTTGCACATGGCCATACCATTTAAGCGTTTGATTTTCAATCCTCTTAACAACTTATTATTATTATTATTATTATTATTATTATTATTATTATTATTATATATTTACGGCACATAAAAGAACCTAGAGCCTGAAATAAATGGCATCTGGACAAAAATTTGTCTACCCTTTCACACCCAAATTACACATTTTATAGAATTTTAGAGGTTAGTGTTTAACTTTTTACATATCAATTTGTATGTTAATGTCAGTGAATAACAAATGTTATTGAAAGTTGTAAATTAAATCAACATGTCTATACTGTAGCTTACATCCCCATGCGGAACAAGAGTGCTCCCTAGTGAGAGGTTCTCAAAACAAACTAATTTAGTTATTCTAATTCCCCTACATATGTCAGCGAGTGACACGTGGTTAGCACATCATCTCAAAGAGATATGTAGTAGGCAATTAAAGTAGGCCTATTACTTGGATGAGAAAAGCCGATTAAATTTTACTAAGAGTCACTAATTTAAATCTGAGTTCTTTTACGAGCCCGAAGATAAGTAAATCGCGGAGGACTTGTCCATTGGATTTTTCTATCCTAAAAATCCAGCTACCACGGCAGAGTTTGAACCTGCGACTCGCGGGATCAGAAGCAAGGAACGTAAAACCTAGACCACCGAGGCACTTCAATATTGATTTTCTAATATTCGTTTTAATATTTCTGTACTCATACATCTCCACGTGAGGACAGGGATCCTCCCTAGCGACAGTTTCTTAACAAGCTTATCTAGTTACTTTCGTTCTCTACAGATATCAGCAAGTGACACGTGGTCAGTACATCACTGTAAAGAGACATGTAGTAGGCAACTGAGATGTTACTTTGGTCGATTAAATTTTGCTCAGAGGCACTAATTTAGGCTTGGTGTTCTTTTACGAGCCCGAAATCTTTAGTATCGGAACCTACGGCTTAAAGTCCCTCTCAGAGTCTTGTCTCTTGGATATTTCATTCTAAAATAATCATCGACTCCGCCTGGGTTTGAACGCTCGACCCTCGAGACCACAAATAAGGATCCTAAAAACTAACTCCTGGACCATCGAGATTGATATTCATTTTAGTATAAAGTGGTATATCCTGAAAAATGCTTGGATTTAGTTTTTTTTTTTATTTTGTCCACTTTGATAATATCAAATTAGGCTTATTAAATATATATATATATATATATATATATATATATATGCTAATGTTTCAATATCTAGTAAAAACAAAAAAAAGTTTGTGTAACACATATACTGACTAGCGGTGTTTGCAATTATAGCAGGATTTATTCAATGATATCCCCTATTTACAGGATTATCAATAAATCCTAAATGATTAAAAGTTCAGTTTATGATCATATTTACAGGGGTAAATTTAACTTTTTTTCCACAACATTTTTTAGGTCTAGCGGGAATACCTCGGCGATATTCAGATTATCCAAATGGGAGTCAATGACCAATCACATTTTAATTATTTTTTATTTCAACCAATCACAGTCGTTTTTCACCTCGGCTTTATCAGTTTACTTTTATCACTGTAAAATCAAGTTCCTCCTTTTTAACATTCTGAATAGGCCATAGCATTATTTTGCAGTGACTACATGTGGCTACCAGATTGTATATATAGTGCACGAATGTAACTTAATCGCGTTGTAGGTGATAATATAAAAACATTTGTAGCAGTTGATTATACCACAAAAAAAACACTGTTTGCACTTTCTTAAACTATTATTTCCCAGGTAAAAACGTTCCAGAAAAATACTATTAACCTATTTATATCATAGGACATCAAAAATTAATTAATATAGTGTTTGATGTGTTTCATTCTTTCTCCGCTAGAGTGCATTCTTACAATATTGCGACCTTTGGCAATAAATAATATGATCTGGTTGCAGTGATGAACAACTGAAACATAACGTTTCTCATTTGTTTTCAAACAACGCCGTTTACATTAAATATACAAATATTTTAAAACAACTATATTTAAATAATGATTTGTAAGTAAACAGCTTAATTTTATTCGTTAAATAGTCCTAACAAATGCCACTCTGGATTTCCAAATTATTTGAAAATCACTCGTGGCATTACTTATGATAAAATCTAAGTAGCATTAGCAAATACAAATGTAAAATATTAAAA
The DNA here is from genome assembly GCA_030220185.1 of Diploptera punctata. Lineage (NCBI taxonomy): Eukaryota > Metazoa > Arthropoda > Insecta > Blattodea > Blaberidae > Diploptera > Diploptera punctata. The sequence goes on from JASPKZ010000046.1 coordinate 2,142,367, forward strand.
GTGACGTAATAACACAGTGAAAATACATTCATGAAAATACTATTGTATAACTAACTCAATGACACTATCGAACCCATAAGTTCATGGCCGCGCGGACATAAGCTCTCCATAATCCTATCCTGAGCTAATGTTTTCCAATCATTCCCTGTATAATCTAATTCCCTCAAATCATAGTTAATGTTATTCTCCCACCTTATTCTTGGTCTACTAACTGGGCGTTTTTTCTCTGGTTTTCCTACAAGAAGCTTCCATGCACGTCTCAAATACTATTGTATATTGTACCAGAATTAAATCATATAGGGAAATAAATATCAATCTACTAATCACAAGTGTATACAAACCATCATAAATTTTAAATGTTTTTATTCATATAATATTAAATATATTGTTACTGAATATGATCTGAATTAAAACCGTTTCTGTCAACCATATCGTTTATGATAGTGCATTAATAATGATCTGCTAAATTAGGAGGATTCCAATTTCTTGCAAACGTCTTCAACATGGCGGCAAATTCATGATGGAATCACTCACCATGTTCACCTCTTACTGCACCGAAATACTTGGGGAAGAAGATAAGCATAGAGGAAGTGCAGGTGATCCACTGAATCCATGTAATTTGTTGCACTATTGTTCTTCAAGATATTATTATTATTATTATTATTTTCTTATTCTTACTTACTTACTTACTTACTTACTCACTGGCACTATCGAACCCGTAGGTTCATGGCCGCACGGACATAAGCTCTCCATACATCCCTATCCTGAGCTAATGTTTTCCAATCATTCCCTGTATAATCTACTTCCCTCAAATCATAGTTAATGTTGTTCTCCCACCTCATTCTTGGTCTACCAACTGGGCGTTTTCCTTCTGGCTTTCCTACAAGAAGTTTCCATGCACGTCTTTCATTCCCCATACGTGCAACATGTCCTGCCCATCGCAGTCTACGGGACTTAACTGTTCTTATTATATCTGGCTTCCTATAAAGACCATGTAGTTCATTGTTATGTAGTCTTCTCCATTCACCTGTCTGTTCATCTCTCTTTGGTCCAAAAATTTTCCTAAGAACTTTATTCTCAAATACTCGTAATCTCCTTTCCTCCCTTAAAGTAAGAGTCCATGTTTCGCACCCATATAATATAACTGGTAGAACAATAGTTTTATATATTTTCAGCTTAACGTTTTTTGAAAGGAGTTGGGACATCAAAAGTCTCTGCAATGCATAATAGCATGCATTTCCAGAATTGAGCCTATGTTTAATTTCTTTGTGCATCTCATTCCCTATTTGTGATTATTGTTCCTAGGTATTTGAATTCAGCCAATTCCTCAAATTTCCCTCATTTGTCATTAGCTGTCCATTTCCACTATATAATGTATTTCTACGTGTGACCATATATTTAGTTTTACTGATATTTACTTCTAGTCCTAATTTCTTAGTGTTACTCAATAGTGTGTGCGTGTTGGCCTTTAGTATCTCCTCGCTATCGGCCAGTAGTACTACATCATCAGCATAAACTAACAGCTTATTAATACCATTCAGTTGTAAGCCTTCCTCATTCTCTAAAGATTTAATGGCATGCTCTGTACAAAATTAAATAGTAGAGGAGATAGTGCATCTCCTTGCTTTAACCCATTCTGGATTTCAAAAGTGTCTGAAAACTGTTTGCCTACACGCACCCTACTCGTTGAGCCATTTAGACACATTCGAATAAGTCTAACTAACTTTTTAGGAATTCCAAACTCCAGCAGGATACTATATAACTTCTCCCTCTTAATTGAATCATATGATTTTCTTATTCTACTTCCTGAAATTAGGCCTTTTGACCTGTTTTCACATAAGTGGGATTTAATGAATCCTCCCATCTAGTAAATGGGCGTCCAACACTTCTATGTGCTATTTGTTTGTACTTTTAATAATAACTGTGGGATTCTATCTGTAGGCATTCTTATAACATGTTCATACCAGTTGTTTCTCATATTGTCAATTCTATTTGTTAAATTAAAAATATTTAAGTCTTTTCTAATATCTTCATTTGTTTTTCTGTCCAAAATTGTCACACATGCTACTGAACGTAAGAACTTGTTTTCTGCAGTTTCTGTTTTTCTTCTGTCTGAATGGTTAAGAGCCCAATTTTCACTTGCATATGTTAATATAGGCACTGCCATAATTTTGCAAAATTTCAATTGTGTACTCCTCAAAGTTTTATTTTTCAGTGCCGTTTTATAGTGCCACACGTTAATATTATTATTGTTATTATTATTATTATTATTATATTATTATTATTATTATTATTATTATTATTATTATTATTATTATTATTATTATTATTATTATTATTATTATTATTATTATTATTATTATTATTATTATTATTATTATGTCCACCGCTGTGGTCTCGAGGTAGCGTGCTGCCTTGTCACGCAGCGGGCCTGGGTTCGATCCCCGGTCGGGGCAGTTTTTCTGGGTGAGGTTTTTATCGGGGGTTTTCCTCACCTTTAAGACAAATGTCAGGAAAACTTTAAGGCTCAAACGGTCCCCGAAATCATATGGCCATCATTATCATCATCCTTCACCGGTGTGGAAAGCAACGGGAAGCTACCACACCTACAATTCCCTAGTAAAGCTGCAAGTATAGCATGAAAATGCTATGATTGCAGTGAAGGACCTGCCTTCGGGCAGAATTACTATGGATGGATTATTATTATAAACAGAATCCTCTTATAGCCTTGTAATATTTCATTAATATGAATAAATTTGTTCACAAGTGAATTTTGGAGTCGCCGTGTGATCTGCAACTTTTAAGACCTTAGTGTAATGTTGGTAGCCTGCCAGTTTCTTCGAAGGATTGAAGAGTGTAATTAAACCCCACAATAACTAATTATCTAACTCACTGGCTCTATCGAACCCCTAGGTTCGTGACCGCGAGGATATACAACCCTATACAACCCTATCCTGAGCTAATATTTTCCAATCATCCCCTGTATAATCTACTTCTCTCAAATCCTGATTAATGTTATTTTCCCACCTCATTCTTGGTCTATCAACTGGGCGTTTTCCCTCTGGTTTTCCTACAAGATGCTTCCATGCCCCTCTTACATTTCCCATGCCCTGCCCATTGCAGTCTACGTGACTTAACTGTTCTTATTATATCTCGTTTCTTATAAAGATTACGTTGCTAACTGTTATAAAATCCTCTCCATTCGCCAATCTGTCCAAAACATTTTCCTAAGAACTTTATTTTCAAATACTCGTAATCTTTTTTTGCTCCCTTAAAGCAAGAATCCATGTTTCGCATCCATATAATGGAACTGAGAGAATAAAACACACATATATAGTTTAATTTATATATATATGATATGATATGAAAAGAAAAAAGAATGCTTGAGTCGGGATTTGAACTAGTCTCTAAAGTATGTACCTTTAGCGCTCTAACCAACTGAGCTACCCAAGAATTCCAATACAAGCATACAATTTTCTTATACATGTAGTATTCTCAATTCACACAAGAGGTAGCGGAAATTTGTTCCAACTGCCATCTCGCGGCTAACATAACAGTTAAGCAAATTTTTAAAGAGAATATTTACTTTATAGCAGTAACACTTGTATAAATATAGATATTATATATATATATATATATATATATATATATATATATAGTTTAACATTCCTTTAGAGAAGTAGGGACGACAAAAGTATCTGTAATGTATAACAGCATGCATTTCCATAATTGAGTCTATGTTTAATTTCTTGTACATTTCTTTCCTATTTTTAATTATGTTCCTAGGTATTTAAATCAGCACTTCTTCAAAATGTTCCCCATCTCTCATTAACTATCTATTTCCATTGTATAACCTATTTATATTTGTGAATATATTTAGTTCTACTAATGTTTACTTCCAGTCTCAATTTCTTAGTGTTATACAATAGAGTGTGTGTTGGCCCTTAGTATTCCCTCGATATCGCTTAATAATACTACATGATCAGCATAAACTATCAGCTTATTATTGTAGGCTTTCGTCATCCTACAAAGATTTGATGACATGATAATAATAATGATAATAATAATAATAATAATAATAATAATAATAATTTTATGTGGTAGAGTTAAGGCCTTAAGTCCTGGTCTGCCACTCAACCAGGTCTCTAGTTTAAAACTGAAAAGTAGAGGAGTTAGTGCATATCCTTGCTTTAACCCAGTGTGGATTTCAAAAGTGTCTGAAAACTGTTTGCCGACTTGCCCCCTCCTTTTGTGCCATTTATACACTTTCGAATAAGTCTAACTAGCTTTTTTAGGAATTCTGAACTCCAACAGGATACTATGTAACTTCTCCCTCTTAATTGTATCGTATATCTTTATGAAGAATTAACCCCACAATAAAATGTTAAAATAATTCTGTACTCAAATATTATGTCCATAATAATTAATGACACAGCATTATCTATACTTTATTAAAAATGTAATAATATTTTGATTATAACTTTGAATATTTGTTACATCACATTTCTCCTGCTTTCTACTCAACAATTTGTATTTCCGTAAACTGGTTGATAAGATTTCCCAGTGTTTTTTGCCAATGCATCTCCGCCCAGAGATTCCCGCGGGGAATTGTTTTGCCTTCGAGTTCTTTTGACGCCAGAAGTTTCTCTACTGACCTATAAATCTACCGTACATCGATTTGTCGCAATCCAAGAGGCCACGTAGAGGCGATATTTCCACCGTCCTTCACAAATTCATGTCTCTGATATCTGCAGGTCGAATTTTAAAGCTTTTATATTGCGCTATGAATAAAGAAGCTCCTGCATATTGAAGATTACTACTATTATCATTATTGATACTATTGATGCTGCTGTTACTACAGCTACTACTACTACTACTTCCACTATACTACTGCTCATTAGGCATTAATTTTACAGTATGTAAAAAAATGTCAGCATTTAATAAAATGTTACAATTCTCACGTGTACAGTAATAGGCCATCCATCCATAGTAATTCTGCCCGAAGGCAGGTCCTTCACTGCAATCATAGCATTTTCATGCTATGGATGCAGCTTTACTAGGGAATTGTAAGTGTGGTAGCTTCCCGTTGTTTTCCACACCGTGAAGGATGATGATGATGATGGCCATATGATTTCGGGGACCGTTTGGGCCTTCAAGTTTTCCTGACATTTGTCTTACAGGTGAGGAAAAACCCCGATAAAAACCTCACCCAGAAAAACTGCCCCGACCGGGGATCGAACCCGGGCCCGCTGCGTGACAAGGCAGCACGCTACCTCGACACCACAGCGGTGGACATTAATAGGCCTATATCTTATTCAACATTAGAACTGGGTTAGCACTCAAAACAGATCATATTGCTAAGAACAAGATTGTTTATCATACCAAAATCTTTAAAATTATAATAAGAAATTGTTAAATGCCTTCCATATGTTTGGACCATTCTGATTTCATTGTTACTCGCAGATATGCTGATTTGTCCCTGAAAGATTTCTGATTCTGCTTCATAGAGTGAAAATTGTAAAGGGAGATCAGAGCATTAAAAAATCTCCTAGAAAGAAATGAGCACTCTTCGTGCTTCGTGTTCCGCACTAGGCGAATATATGACATTAATATGGTATATTTTGATGTTACGTACCACATAGATACACCGCGTTACATAGGCGATTATTTGTGTAGGATGAGTATATATTTAAGTGTTTGTACAGTGGACGTGTATTATACGAGAGATAAGAAGATTATAATGATGTTGGTGGTGATGATGATGAGATGATATTGATGATGAATGGAAGTAAGAAGGAGAAACCCAGTATCAGTAACATGAGCATCAAAAGAACCACAAGACTTAACGACTCCATCCCATGGACGAATAGATATCAATTACCCAATAGGCATCTCGTAATTTCAAGATATCGCAGGACTTGAAATATACATTTCCAATCATTTATTCATTATCTCTAAAATCTCAGTTTGCTGTCATCTTATCGTCTTAATAATTTTGGATAAAAATGTTTGAGATGCTGTGTCTATTTGGCAAATTCAAAGTTTTATGTGGCTTGAACAACATATTCTCTCGTGTTCAAGATTTCTTGGCGCCTGAAATATGAGTTCCCTACCGTTCGTTCACTGTGACAAAATACTCAGTTTGCAATCCTCTGTCGTCTAAATAATTGTGATCCTAATAGTCAGCTGCAAAAAAAAAACATGACTATGTTTTATATTTCATGTTAGTTTTTATAACTACTATGGCAATAATTATAAAACCATGGGTTGTCATTCAAAATTTGTTTTTGCTTTTGACGGTAAAGGTTCCTGCATGATGCAAAGCGTGCATGAAGTTTGTCACATTGACGTATTTCCGGAGATGTAACTGAGAGATAGATGTCAGCAGCTGTTTCACGTGTCATAGTATCACCGGTGACCGGACACTCCCACAGTTTAATTCCTGTGCACAAGGCGACATCCCCTTGTTTTGCGTGCACTAATAACATAATCCGATCAGAGAGGACGACATTCTTGCATTATCAGATCTCTCTATTCCATCATATGGCACTGTAATATAATACACATGAGGGCTGCTCTTATGTGGGCAATATATTCCACAATAATAATAATAATAATAATAATAATAATAATAATAATAATAATAATAATAATATATTATTGTGACAGAGTCCAGAGGGCCATAAGGTTATCTTCTCCACTCAACTAGCACAATATGATGTATAATATATGAAACTGCACACTTTAATTTCAGGATAGCCCCTAACAGACATTTTTAACGCTGACGAAACGGCACTGTTTTTTTCGCGCGTTATCGTCGAAGTCGGTTCATACATAACACACCTCAATTTTCAAAGACAGCGGAACTATAATTATTCCATACGTAAAAAGACATATACGGTACTCTATAATCCAAGATTATTAATAAATTCTAGTTTTTTATAATGCGGAATTTTATCTAATATGGAAAAAAATTGGTCCCATGCGATTCCGCTTTGAGCAAGTTTTACTGTATTAAGGAAAGAAAAAATACAAGTACAGTAAGCCCTAATCGAAAATAGGATCCTAAGGCTAGTATTCGGTACCATAAGGGAAAATGGAATAAGCTTCACAACTTGAAACTTCTTAATCTATATCATCCTAATTTTATGACTTAGGTTAGGTAGAGGGGATTGAGATGGACAAGTCGCGTAGTTCGAATGAATGTCAGTATAAACGCTTTCAATTTGTTTTATTGAAAGATACTTAGAGGAAAATGTATTAAGAAGGGCTGAGATTAAGTGAGAGAATCGCATTCAGATTAATGTTAGAGAACGAATTATTAATGATAGGAACTGAATTCACTTACCTGAGGATAGCGTCAAATTGGTTCCATAAGCTTATGGAAGTGAAAGTCGATGTTTCAGTTAACCGAAGTTACATACTCTACTAGATCTGGGATTCAATATTCCATATACAGATTTTTAGTTTGTCAATCGGAAAGTTAGTTATATGTAAAGGTAATGGAAGTAAATATCAATACAACTAAATATATGGTCACATGTAGAAATACATTATATAATGGAAAAGGACAGCTAATGACAAATCAGGGAAATTTTGAGGAAGTGGCTGAATTCAGATACCTAGAAACAATAATCACAAATAGGAATGAGATGCACAAAGAAATTAAACATAGGCCCAATTCTGGAAATGCGTGCATTGCAGAGACTCTTGACATCCCAACCCCTTTCAAAAAACGTTAAACTGAAAATATATAAAACTATTATTCTACCAGTTATATTATATGGGTGCGAAACATGGACTCTTACTTTAAGGGAGGAAAGGAGATTACAAGTATTTGAGAATAAAGTACTTAGGAAAAATTTTGGACCAAAGAGAGATGAACAGACAGGTGAATGGAGAAGACTACATAACAATGAACTACATGGTCTTTATAAGAAGCCAGATATAATAAGAACAGTTAAGTCTCGTAGATTGCGATAGGCAAGACATGTTGCACGTATGGGGAATGAAAGACTTGCATGGAAGCTTCTTGTAGGAAAGCCAGAGGGAAAACTCCCAGTTGGTAGACCATGAATGAGGTGGGAGAGTAACATTAACTATGATTTGAAAAAAAAAACTCCTGGCGCGACAGGCCTTCAAGGCCCTTAGCCTACCAGCCGGCTGCTGGCCTCACATTCACATGTGTCAATCACAGAGGTAGATGATAATCAGCCAGTGTAGGGGTGACATGTGGTCAGCATGTCGAGACCCCAGCCGTTATAGCTGGTTTTCTCAACCTGGAGCCGCTACTTATTGTAGCTACCCAAATGCATCACTATGCTGGGTGGGCACCGGTCCCATACTGGCCGAAATACCATGAGAAAATTTCTTCCCCCATGGAGACTCGAACCAGCGCAAGTCCTGTAGCTCTGCGCCAAGGCTTCCTGCCTTAACCACTCGGCTACGGCGCGGGACTTAAAGTAAAGTGATCCCACAACAGGCCCGGAGGCCCCTGGGGTAGTAGGAGGTTAAGGCTCCCACTTTTTCTAGACAATCGGCACTTTATGTCAGCCGGGTTGTCAGCCCTGCGTGACGGCCGCCTTTACCCCAGAACAAGCGTCTGGTACTCATTTCCGTTAGAGGCTGAGTCGACCCCAGGGCCATAGTGCCGCCAGAGGGTTTGGGTCAGTTTAAAAATCCTGACCCCAACTATGATTTGAGGGAAGTATATTATACAGGGATTGATTGGAAAACATTAGCTCAGGATAGGGATGTATGGAGAGTTTATGTCCGCTCGGCGATGAACCTACGGGTTCGATAGTGCCAGTGAGTAAGTAAGTATGTAAAGGTAAAGTGAACCCACTACAGGCCTCAGGAGGCACTTGAGGTAGTAGGAGGTTAATGCTCCCACTTTTTCTGGACAATCGGCACTTGATGTCAGACGAATTGTCAGCCCTGCGTGATGGCCCCTTTACCCCCAGAACAAGCGTCTGGTACTCATTTTCGTTAGAGGCTGCGTTGACCCCAGGGCCATAGTGCCACCAGAAGGTTTGGGTCAGTTTAAAAATCCTGACCCCCACCGGGACTCGAACCTTCGAGTTCCGGCTTGTAGCGTAGGCGTGCCCCGTTAATTATATGTAAATAAAGTTTTTAACGGTGGAGAAAAATTAAACGTAAAAAATTGTCTACTCTCATCAATTGTGACCACAAGGATCAAAAATACAAATACAGTATGGCCATCCATCCATAGTAATTCTGCCCGAGGGTAGGTCTTTCACAGCAATCGTAGCATTTTCATGCTATGCTTTGCAGTTCCACTAGGAAATTATAGGAGTGGTAGCTTCCCGTTGCTTTCCACAACACGGAAACATATATTAATATTAATAAAGCTTGCATAACTATATATTTTATGTATCTAACTATTTATGATTACACATTTTAGATTTAAGTGTATAGATGTATTGGATTAGGGGCATCAGTAATTCTCTTCCCCTATACAGAGTCAATATGATATTTCAGAAGATATATGAAACAAATTAAAATACAAAATTTACAGGCCATTAATAAATACAAATATAAATATTGATTGATGATTCGTCTTAGGCCTATCTCTAAAAAAATAAAGGTAACTGTGTTTAACCAAACTCTGCCATTTGACTAATACACCGTGTCCACAAATATAGTATCATACTTTAAACTACTACAACGTCGCTTTGGATAATACAGGTTTGATAATGAAATATTCTACTCGTAATTCTGAAAATGGCGTAAATGCGAGTCAGATTGCAGATTAATGCTTCTGCAAACAACTTTTAAACGCAGTCAATAAAATATATTGCATTTTATTTAAGTAAACTTATAAATTGAGATGTCTTGTTTTTTAATAATATGTAGCCCTACTACATATTTAAAAAATCATAATGGTTAATAAAAATATACACTTTTAATACAGTCTTCTTCTGATCCAAATTGGTCTCTTGCTTGGGCAGGATTTGAATAAGGTGCAATGTTTAAGGAATTTGGCTGTAGGTTGCACGTGCCTTTTGTTTACTTGTTGGTGGAGCCGCAAGAAGTTGTCCCTGACAGACAAGTGCCACGATGACTGACAAATAACGAGAGCAGTTTCCTCGCTCTTATGGGTAAGTCTTGAAAATGTCAGTTCAGTCTGAAAGCTTCTGTCTGCAAGTTGTTCTTCAAATGTTGAGTGTTCATTGATTTTGTTTCCATGGAAACGTCACCATTAACTATAATCGTCGCCTTTCCCCCCCCTTGTTATCATAGACTTGCATTTTAGAAATTATTAATTACTTATAGACTAGGTTAGATCAGATTTTGTTGATGACGATCAGTCGATCGGAACTGTTCGTAAGGACTTCGTAATTGAGTATTTTTATTATAGCTAGCCGGGTACAATAATATCAAGAACTTAGTGGGCCTATTAATAAAGTATTATAATCAGGGAGCGGGGTTCCAGTAAGCATATAGTGAAGTTAAGAATGCACGGACTATAAGGAGGGAGGACGCACCTGTGACTGTGCAGTGTTCAGTATAAACAACATGATGTTCGATGGAAGACATTACACCCTGATTCAAAACACATTACACCAGAATAAGGAATTATAAAAGGAAGCAAACAATCGTATGTTTAGTTATTTGTAGTGTGCAATAAAACTACTTCATTTTGACTAAGGGTTTAATGTACAGAAATATTTTCTCATACAACATGATTATAGTTATTGCAATGTACAATAATATACTTCCGAAATGTATAGTTCTTTACTACTCTGTATTCAGCGAATAAATGAAACAGTCGTTAAGAAACACTCTGTTGTAGAAGAACGAGTCCTGCGCAGTACATACTCCGTGTAGCAGGTAATATGAAGCGTCTGTTTACTTACTCAAACCCCGCTCCCTGGTAATAATGTTCTTTTAACCTTACAAATAATAAAAATCGTTATAAAGTCAGTGTCATCTGTATAATATTTAATAACATTCTTTATTCATTGTTTATATGTTATTTTCAAGAGCGTTAAATACAGGCTTTTTTTTCTCATGTAAAATTTCATAAATTTTCATAGTAAATAAAAATAGCCTATTTTAAAGCAATTGTGAGGTGAGATGAGAAGCATTCAAGTAAATTTTATGAGGTTCATTTTTCTCTTTTGGTAACTGAGATACGGTATTGATACTTTTGTGTTTTAATCTTAGATATAGTGTGCATAGCCTTAACGAATTTCAGAATTTTCTTTTACTTAGAAATAGTTTAAATATCTCATCATAAATGTTTAAAATGAATGGTTATTGATCTCAACTGGACATAAATGGTTATTAAAGTCAATATATAAAATATGCACCAGACAAATTAACATTATTAACAAAAAATGAATACTTTGCAAAAGTGTATTGTGCCCAACACGCAATCAAAACAGAAAATTTTTAGTAAATAAAATTATTTTTATTCTATTTCATAGTTTCAGTCCGAATCTCTGTCTTCCATGTTACTTTCACTATAATTATTATTTTATTCAACTGTTACTAAACGTTTAATAAATAATAGTTTTAAAAGTTGAATGCAGGCTTTCACGGCCGGTAATCAGAATGTTGAGTGATTCCGGGTTATGTGGCCGTGGTCCATAGTTGGTGTTGATACCAGACGTTTCGCCCTCAACTGCGGAGGGCATCTTCAGTGGCGAGTGCTTCTAGGCGTGTTTCCTGGTCGGAAGATCTACTTAGAGTGAGCGCTGCGGATATTGTGGACGTTGTATTAGTGGTGGGTGCAGGGTGAGTGGGCGTGGCTCTTGCTGATTGGCTAATGGTCGTCTCCTTGTTATCCCTAGTGTTAATGCATTTATTTTCTAGTGTATGATACCAGGCTTTAGCCAGTTTGATACCTTCCTCTTTTCTGTAAGGGAAATATCAACAGAAAAGAGGAAGGTATCAAACTGACTAAGGCCTGGTATCATACACTAGAAAATAAATGCATTAACACTAGGGACAACAAGGAGACGACCATTAGCCAATCAGCAAGAGCCACGCCCACTCACCCTGCACCCACCACTAATACAACGTCCACAACGTCCGCAGCGCTCACTCTAAGTAGATCTTCCGACCAGGAAACACGCCTAGAAGCACTCGCCACTGAAGATGCCCTCCGCAGTTGAGGGCGAAACGTCTGGTATCAACACCAACTATGGACCACGGCCACATAACCCGGAATCACTCAACATTATAATAGTTTTAAAAAACTAAAACAGCACGCTTTATTAGAAAACCGAACTCAAGAATGAAAAATAATTTTAATTTCCAACACGCTTAGGATAAATTTAAAGTGGCCAACAAAAAATCATCTCCAACACATATAGAATAAAACTAGAATTATCAACAAAAAGAAAATAATTTTACCATCAAAAGCGTGGGGTGCTCTATATCAATTAATATATTTGATAATAAACAGATATTGGTAAAAGTAAAGTCTCTAAGAATAACATGTAAAAATCATAAAAAGCACCCCACGCTTTTGATGGTAAAATTATTTTCTTTTTGTTGATAATTCTAGTTTTATCCTATATGTGTTGGAGATGATTTTTTGTTGGCCACTTTAAATTTATCCCAAGCGTGTTGGAAATTAAAATTATTTTTCATTCTTGATTCGGTTTTCTAATAAAGCGTGCTGTTTTAGTTTTTTAAAACTATTATTTATTTTTTTACCTTTTAATTTTAATATTTTACAGAATAAGATAAGAATGTAAATATCTTTAAATTCCATGCTATCGTAGTATGAGCTAAAAGTATTTCTCTTCTAAAAAAAAATTCTCCCCAGCCGAATTCGAACCAACGACCAATGGATTACTGAAATTATATACCACTATTTCACCGCTCTACCAACTGAGCTCTTAAAACGATTGACTAAAAAGTCGACAAGTCCGTAACATATTATACCAGTATTAATTTTTTTTGATTTTCTGATGATTTTGGCCAGGATTTTAGAAAAAGAATATGAAATGATTGTATTGTCACGGGTCCTTTACAAGTATACAAAGTTTCAAGTCTATCCTATGTTTCTAAGTGGGTGAAAATTGTGTTCAAAGATTCTGTTACATAAATACAAAGACACTTTTTTTGATTTTCTGATGATTCTGGTCAGGATTTTAGAAAATAAATATGAAATTATTGTATTGTCACGGGTCCTTTACAAGTATACAAAATTTCAAGACGATCCAATCATTTTAAGTGGGTGAAAAACGCGTTGAAAGATTCAGTTATATAGATAGATAGATACAGGTCAAGCTAATATAAAGCGTGTAAAAAAGACCTTTACCTGTAGAAAACATTTCGGTGATAAGAATTTTTGAGAAATCTACATTTTACATAGACTATAGTAGTCAACTGTAATATGTTCATATACTTACTTGCTTACTCACTGGCACTATCGAACCCGTAGGTTCATAGCCGCACGGACATAAGCTCTCCATATATCCCTATCTGTGGAAAGCAACGGGAACCTACCACACCTACAATTCCCTAGTAAAGCTGCAAGCATAGCATGAAAATGCTATGATTGCAGTGAAGGACCCGCCTTCGGGCAGAATTACTATGGATGGATATCCCTTTCCTGAGCCAATGCTTTTCAATCATTCTCTGTATAATCTACTTCCCTCAAATCATAGTTAATGTTGCTCTCCCACCTCATTCTTGGTCTGCCAACTGGGCGTTTTCCCTCTGGTTTTCCTACAAGAAGCTTCCATGCACCTCTTTCATTCCCCATACGTGCAACATGTCCTGCCCATCGCAGTCTACGAGACTTAACTGTTCTTGTTATATCTGGCTTCCTATGAAGACCATGTAGTTCATTGTTATGTAGTCTTCTCCATTCACCTGTCTGTTCTTCTCTCTTTGGTCCATAAATTTTTCTAAGTACTTTATTCTCAACTATTCGTAATGTCGTTTCCTCCCTTAAAATAAGAGTCCATGTTTCGCACCCATATAATATAACTGGTAGAATAATAGTTTTAAATATTTTGAGTTTAACGTTTTTTTGAAAGGAGTTGGGACATAAGGAGTCTGTGCAATGCATAATAGCACACATTCCCAGAATTGAGCCTATGTTTAATTTCTTTGTGCATCTCATTCCTATTTGTGATTATTGTTCCTAGGTATTTGAATTCCTATATATATATATATATATATATATATATATATATATATATTTGTCTTTTCACTATCTGTCTTGTTTTGATTATAAAATTTCATTTTAATGTGTTTATAATCTCAATAAGATCCGTCTTTGCAGACCTTCATATTCTTCTGCTGAGACTTTAATTTGAAGGCTTTATCATGTACAATATAGGCTACATCTGTTCTCCATTTTCCAAATTAATAGTTCAAATGTTCGTTATACGTAGTACAGTAATTCAAGTACTCATATTTCACAGTATATTTACTTTATTTTGTCGTGCAAAAATATTCACATGTTATCCATTTAGTATGTTTACAAATACTCTATTTTACATCAAGTTCACTGTTTAGATAATATTTTTTCTCACTTTACCATAATGGCACACTCGTTAAGTATATGAACGAATATATCTGTCAATCTGAGTTACGGCTTGAACAGCAATACATTAGTTGTTGCTGTGTTCAACCCTTTCATCTGTAAGACATATTTCCAGTCATATGAGACTTAGAAGGCGCTGAACTTATTGTCTGATACCGTAGAGAGTAGTAAATTGCTTTTACAAACTACATGTGGGTGGACTATGGTTATGCTCCTTGCCTCTGGTCCCGAGCGTCACGGGTTCAAACCCGGCCGGGGTCGATGGGTTTTTTAGGAAGGAAAAATCCAAGGAGCAAGTCCTCCGGGAGGGACTTTAAGCCGTGGGTCCCGAGTCTGAAGATTTTCAGGCTCGTAAAAGATCCTTGCGCCGTAGCGTAGTGGTTAAGGCACTGCGCTACAAGCCGGAAGGTCGAGGGTTCGAGTCCCGGTGGGGTCAGGATTTTTAAACTGACCCAAACCTTCTGGCGGCACTATGGCCCTGGGGTCGACTCAGCCTCTAGCTGAAATGAGTACCAGACGCTTGTTCTGGGGTAAAGGCGGCCGTCACGCAGGGCTGACAACCCGGCTGACATCAAGTGCCGATTGTCAAGAAAAAGTGGGAGCCTTAACCTCCTACTACCCCAAGGGCCTCCTGAGGCCTGTAGTGGGATCACTTTACTTTAAAAGATCCTTAAGCCTGAATGAAAAGACCTCTAAGCAAAATTTACCGAATTTTCCCGTCCTAGTACTTACCTTGGTTTCCTAGATGGTTTCCTCAAATGACATCTATACGAAAACAAGTGTAACTAAATTAGTATGGTTCAAATTCTTCCCTGTAGGGGGAGAGCGCCTAAATCTCTGTTAAGGGAAACATGGACTTACAAGAAGATGTTAATTTGATTCAACTCTCGTTTTGTAAATAAATGTAGAGTGTCGCATTCAAACTTCCCACATTTTAATTGATCATAACTAACAAAGTATGCGGAATTATGAAATGAAGCCGGTATCAAGCGAAACAGAAACTCAAATAATTTTTATTTCCACACATTGCCACACACTAAAACACCTCTATATGTGCACCATTAGTATCACGAACAATCTCAACAATATCAAGTCTGTATTCGAATTCGTGCCACGTTCTGTCCAACATGTCCATTGCTACTGTTCTTATTGTGTCAATGATACGGGTTCGTAAATCATGAAGATCTTGTACTGGAGTCGCAAACACACCGTCTTTTGCATATCAGAAAACAGTTTGTGCTCGTTGCTGAGGAGTCGCCATTTTGTTTTATGTCATTATTGTCCAACATGTGACAGATTAATTAACTGCAACAATGAAAACAAAAATTCTTTGAGCTTCTCTTTCTTTTAATACCAACCTAATTTCATAATTCCGCATACTTCGAGAGTTATGATTAATTAAGTTTGAATGGGACACGGTGTACATACCGTAGTTCTTTGGTTTGCTTGTTTCTTCACTATATCCCTCTATCTTGAACGTTGTGTTGCAATACATGTAATTAGCTTTTGAAAATGATTATCTAGTATGTTTGTCATACATATTATTGAAGGAAGCATTTTTTTTTTTTTGTATTCTGAATCTTAATTTACTGAAATACTTATTTCTACACAGACAATCTGGTTCCTATCTTCTTGCATCCAGTAACTAACTCTAACTCACTGGTGCTATCGAACCCGTAGGTTCATGGCCGCGCGGACATAAGCTCTCCATACATCCCGATCCTGAGTCAATGTTTTTCCAATCATTTCCTGTATAATCTACTTCCCTCAAATCATAGTTAATGTTATTCTCCCACCTCATTCTTGGTCTACCAACTGGGCGTTTTCCCTCTGGCTTTCCTACAAGAAGCTTCCATCCACGTCTTTCATTCCCCATTCGTGCCACATGTCCTGTCCATCGAAGCCTAAGAGACTTAACTGTTATTATATCTGGCTTCCTATAAAGACCATGTAGTTCACTGTTATGTAGTCTTCTCCATTCACCTGTCTAATCATCTCTCTTTGGTCCAAAAATGTTCCTAAGAACTTTATTCTCAATTACTCGTAAACTCCTTTCCTCCCTTAGAGTAAGAGTCCATGTTTCGCACCCATATAATATAACTGGTAGAATAATAGTTTTACATATTTTCAGTTTAACGTTTTTTGAAAGGAGTTGGGACATCAAGAGTCTCTGAAATGCATAATAGCACGCATTTCCATAATTGAGCCTATGTATAATTTCTTTGTGCATCTCATTCCTATTTGTGATTATTGTTCCTAGGTATTTGAATTCAGCCACTTCCTCAAAATTTCCCTCATTTGTCATTAGCTGTCCATTTCCATTAATGAATTTCTATGTGTGACCATATATTTAGTTTTATTGATATTTACTTCCAGTTCCAATTCCTTAGTGTTACTCAATAGTGTGTGCGTTCTTCTTGTATCCACAGTTTTATTTATCCAATTTACATGATTTTAACCAAAAATCTTTTTTATTTATAACTAGCTAATACCCGGCGTGCGCTGCTACCCCTAAATAAATTAATGTGTTTTTTATGTTTAGATGAATAAGCATAAAAAAAAAGAATTACAAATTTATCTGATAATTATTTTTAGATACCCTGTGCTGATTACCCGGCGTTGCCCGGGAATTTATTTATTCCGACCTTCTTGGCATTATTGAGGTGAAAGACAAAAATGGTTATTATGAGTTATCCGTAAAAGAGATTTGTAGATTTTTTTTAGATATTTAATTCTGGAAACATTAATTTGGCGTATTTGTTATGGTTCAGGCAGCGTAAGCCATTAGAGGTGCCAAAAGCGAATCTTTTAGTGCTGTGATGAACTGTTCTTTTAGATCCGGCTCTGATTTTTTTTTATTCAATGCCTCAGGTTGTCCTTTCGACATTTCTGGTGTTCTCTCCTGGCATTGGCGTAATTGTGTAATCCACTTCTTATGTTGTGGCGCTTGTAAGATGCCCCAATGATATGATGGGTGATGATGATAGTGGTGGGCCAGGAGAGTCCTCAATTCTAAACTTAATCTAATGCGAATATTAATGGTGATGATTGTGTTGGCCAGATTATTTTTGGGGACCATTTGGGCCTTAAAGTTTCCTGACATTTGTCTTACAGCCGAGGAAAACCCTCAGAATAACGTCTCCGAGGAATCTTGTCCCGACCGGGGATCGAACCCGGGCCCGTTGCATGACAAGGCAACACGCTATATCGAGGCCACAGCGGTTGACCCGGCCCCATAGTACGATCGATAACATGTTATATACCTTAATTTTAAAAAAGATATCTAAATGATGGTAAAACTCCATTAAAATCGGCGAGTAGTTTTTGAGTCCATGAAGGAAAGACCTACTCACAGACACTCATTTTTATAGGCCTATATATAAAAATGAGTGTCTGTGAATCGGTCTTTTAAAAAAGTGTGTTATATAATTATTTTATAATGTATTTAGATTTGTATTAAATGATATTGCGAGATAATGCAATCGTTGTATCTGTACGAAAGGATCGCTTGTCTTTCTAAACGTTACACAAAGCTTCTCCGCGTGGCGTTTGTGTTTTGTTGTGTGCAACACAGTTGAATATTAAGATGGCGTACGTTGTATAAAACCCGTGCGCGCCATGTGTAAAACTTAATAAACAAAGTTTGTAATAATTGTGATAGTTGTTTAAGCGTGTGTACAGTGTTTTAGTAATGTTTTACGCGTGTTTTGATGTGTGTAAAATGGACACAAGAAGTGGGATTGTCTTGAATTCTGCACAAGGTTCGTAGATTTGTGTTATTATATTTGTAAGTTTATTGCTAACCGTTTGGTAATTGATGTTATCAAAAAATCTCTCTATTTAACCTTAGTTTGGCCTCCATCTTAAAAGTACCTTGGCTCAAGTTTCCAACATGCAGCGGTCGGAGATTTTGAAAAACCTTACACAGATTCTATCATATTTTACTTTCATGCATTCATTTTTCTTCAACACCAGTTAACACCCGGAGTGCGCTGCTACGCCTAAAGAAATGAAAATTAATGTTTTTTTTATATTTAGTTGAATAAGGGAAAGAAAAAATAATTATAAATTTATATCGTAGTTATTTTTAGATTATTTATTCCGATCTTCTTGCATAGATGAGCTAGAAGACGAAAGCTAATGCGTTTTTATGTTTAGTTAAATAAGTAATGGGAAAAAATATATCGTAATTATTTTTCGACATCCCGTGCTGATTACCCGGCGTTTTCCGGGAATCTACTTATCCCCATCTTCTTGGCATAAATGAGCTGAAAGGTAAAAATTAATATGTTTTATGTTTAGTTGAATAAGTGAACGGAAAGATGTATATCAACATTATTTTTAAATACCCCGTGCTGATTCCTGCGTTGCCCGGGAATCTGCTTATCTCGATTTCTTGGCATAAATGAGCTGAAAGACGAAAATGAATGTTTTTTTATGTGGTAGTTGATTAAGTGAAAGAAAAAATATATCGTAATTATGCTTAGATACCCCGTGCTGATTAACCGGCGCGCCGCGGCTTTGTCTGGGTATCTATTTATCCCGACCTTCTAGGCACATGAACTGAAATACGAAAATTAATGTGTTTTATGTTTAGTTGAATAAATGAAAGGAAATGTTTATAACATAATTATTTTTAGATACCCTGTGCTGCTTACCCGGCGTTGCCCTAGAATCTACTTATCTCCATCTTCTTGGCATAAATGAGCTGAAAGACTAAAATTAATGTGTTATTATGTTTAGTTGAATAAGTGGTAGAGAGAAAATGTGTATCATGATTATTTTTAGATAGGTACCTCATGCTGATTACCCGTTGTTGCCCGGGAAGATAGTTATCCCGGTCTTCTTGGCAAAAATGAGTCCAGTTTTATGAATCGTTGAATATGAAAGGAAAAATTCATATCATAATTATGTTTAGATATCCCGTGCTGATTACACTGCGTTACCCAGTAATCTACTTATCCCGATCTCCATGGCATAAGTGAGCTGAAATACGAAAATTAATATGTTTTTATGTTTAGTTGAATAAGTAAAAGGGAAAATGTGCATAATCATTATTTTTAAAAACTCGGTGCTGATTATTGCGTTGCCCGGGAATCTACTTATCCCGATCATTTTTCGCTTAATGAGCTGAAGGACAAAATTCATTATTGTGAGTTATCATAAGTAATGCCACGAGTGATTTCCAAATTATCGATAAATTCACGACTCACGAAGTGAGGAGTGAATTTATCTAGAGAATTTGGAAATCAAGAGTGGCATTTGTTAGGACTATTTAACGAATAAAATTAAGTTGTTTACTCACAAATCATTATTTAACCATAGTTATTTTTAAAATATTTATATATTTAATGTAAACGGCGATGTTTTAAAACAAATGAGAAACGATAGGTACGCTTCATCTGCTTCTTATGTTTATCACTGCAACCAGATCATACTATTTATTGCTAAAGGAACGCAATGTAAAAAGGAGGAGCTTTCTTTAATATGGTAATTATAACACTGATAAATATTTGGTGAAACACGACTCTGATTGGTTGTGAAACAGAAATCATTGAAACGTGATTGGTCATTGACTCCCATTTGGGGCATGAGTTAAATAGTCCGTAAAAGAATACCCACCGTGCGCTGCTACGCTTGCCCGGCAATCTACTCATCCCGATCTTCTTGGTATCAATGAAAGACCAAAATGGTTATTGTGAGTTATCCGTAAAAGATAAACATATGCCGTCGCGGACTTTTTTATATAAATTTTTTAGATATTCAATTCTGTGTACATTAATTTATGCATTTTTATGGTTTAGGCAGCGTAAGTAATTTAAGTTAGGTTCAGGTTGGATTAAGGTTAGATTCGGGTTAGGTTCAGGTTAGGTATAGGCTCAGGTTAGGTTCATGTTAGGTTGAGGTTAGATTCAGGTTAGGTTCTGGTTAGGTTCATGATAGGTTAAGTTCAGGCAATGTACAGCTAAAGTTAAGTTCAGGCTATGTTCAAGTTAGGTTCAGATTAGGTTCATGTTAGGTTCAAGTTTGGTTCAGGTTAGGTTCAGGTTAAGTTCAGGTTAGTTTCACACTAGGTTCAAGTGAGGCCCGGAACATTTTGCAATAAGCCCCATCAAAATCAGAAGAACGGTATGGCAGCGCATAAAATACGAACAAACGAACAAACAGGCATCAATTTTCATATACAGAAAAACTTGTTCAAAGCGGAATCGCTTGGGACCAATTTTTATCCACATTAGACAACATTCCGCATTATAAAAAATAATAACCAATCTTAGATTATACATCACCGTATACGCCATTTTTATTCACGTTGGATTAATTGTAGTTCCGCTGTCATTGAAAAGTGAAGTATAGTATGTATGAGCGACTTCGACGGGGATAATTGCAATTTTTAGGCTGTAGCTGTAGGGAAGGTAACTTAAAATGTTCCTATAGTATATGTGTAATTATTATAATATTTATAAAGGTTCCGGTCGGCCTCAAATTTCTTAAACAGTCCCATTTCGTCAGCGCTAAAAATGTTTCTCAGGCGCGTATCCTGAAATTAAAGTATGCAGTTTCTATTTCTACTCACTAACTATATTGTCGTCCACATCCTTTGATTCTTCGCAAATTTCATTCCACAATACATTGTGTCGCTTTTAAAAATGTCCACAACCAACCTGAAGATGCCTTAAAATCGTTATTCCATAGGAATATAGCAATAGCTAGAGCTTGACTTTGGAGCATCGGTCCGCAAATTTGGAGATTTTTTAAATCTTGGACTTGTAAAACACTCACACACCTCGTTTATTTCATTTTTTTTTTTTTTTGCTGTCCTCTTCATTTCACCACTTCCTTGCGTCCATTCATTCATTATCTTTCCTTAGTATTTTAAAATCACATAAACTTGGGTTTTCCACATGTAAATTTAGTCATTATTTGGCGTATGAGAGTTTGTTTTTCTTTATCTTCAATGACTTTCACTTTTTCGTTTAATTACAATGATACATACGATTTAGCCATCTTTATTCCGTAAATAAAGAACGCTACCTGTCAAAGATACGTACACAATCGGTATCATATCTTAAACTAATTTCAGATTTTACAGTGCACTGATTATTTGTAAGACAGATGTCACACCCAAATAGTTGTTAAACGAACCTGTATTTCGCAAAACGGGTGTTTTGTGAGGCCGAAAGAAAATTCCAGATACAGGTAGAAACTCTACTTCACCCGGCGGCAAGAATAATCACTTATTCACCTAAAGGGAATTCAATGAAGTGGAAACTAATTTATTTGTCTCTCTATCTTTCGACCTTATAAAATTTTCTTTCATGAATTGTGTAGAAATATCCTTCCGTTTCCTCGTTGGACAGATTCCGTTTTATACAAAATAAATACACGTAAAACTATTATTATTTCGCCGAGACCAATAAATTTGTTCACATTGAATAGGTTTCCGTTTTATTCAAGTTCCGAATTAAACAAGTTTTACTGTATTAGATTACGTTGCGATTCCAAGATGAAATATGCCGTATTCCTGAGGTGCTGGTTTGTCCTTCGTCATTTGACGTGTCAATATGAAACTAAATGACATTCGAAATAATATTCACATGTATAATTATGTAGCTGGCTCACAACTCAATGGTATTAATAAGCTGTTAGTTTATGCTGATGATGTAGTACTATTGGCCGATAGCGAGGAGATACTAAAGGACAACACGCACACACTATTGAGTAACACTAAGGAATTAGGACTGGAAGTAAATATCAATAAAACTAAATATATGGTCACACGTAGAAATACATTATATGTTGGAAATGGACAGCTAATGACAAATGCGGGAAATTTTGAGGAAGTGGCTGAATTCAAATACCTAGGAACAATAATCACAAATAGGAGTGAGATGCACAAAGAAATTAAACATAGGCTCAATTCTGGAAATGCGTGCTATTATGCATTGCAGAGACTCTTGATATCCCAACTCCTTTCAAAAAACGTTAAACTGAAAACATATAAAACTATTATTCTACCAGTTATATTATATGGGTGTGAAACATGGACTTTTACTTTATGTGAGGAAATGAGATTACAAGTATTTGAGAATAGAGTACTTAGGAAAGTTTTTGGATCAAAGAGAGATGAACAGACAGGTGAATGGAGAAGACTACTTAACAATGAACTACATGGTCTTTATAGGAAGCCAGATATAATAACAGTTAAGTCTGTTAGGCTTCGATGGACAGGACATGTGGCACGAATGGGGAATGAAAGATATGCATGGAAGCTTCTTGTAGGAAAACCAGAGAGAAAACACCCAATTGGCAGACCAAGAATGAGGTGGGAGAATAACATTAACTATGATTTGAGGGAAGTAGATTATACAGGGAATGATTGGAAAACATTAGCTCAGGGTAGGGATGGATGGCGAGCTTATGTCCGCGCGGCCATGAACTCGCGGGTTCGATAGTGCCAGTGAGTGAGTTATTTAGTATTGTTGAAAAGGATACGACAAAATTCATTTTAGCGCGGTACCGTGTTTGGTGGATCATTGCGCATGAACATAAATGGGACAAAACTCAAAATCGCGGAAATGATTTTTTTTGTACTTAATGTATTAAAATGCATTTTGTGTTTAAGATATTTTGATCGTTCTTGAACTTAAATAGAGAAAGATTATTTATTGACGTATAATCTCTGTCAAAACTCCATTTTTGACCAAAAGTGGACATGAACAGTTTTTTAACCCACCTCTTCAATTTTGCACCGTATCTGAGCAGTCTAATGCAACGTACTTGGTGCAGGGTTACAAGGGCGCGCACTAGTTTGAGTTCCCACAGGGAAGAATTTTTTTCATGTAATTTTGGCCAGTGTATGGGATAGGTATAGGCCTACTCCCAGCATCGTGAGAGATTTGAATAGTTATAAGTAGCAGTTTCAGGATCAGAAAACCAGGGCTAACGACTGGGGATACGACATGCTGAGCATATGTTACTCCTTTACTGACTGAATTGTTGGTGTGGATGTGAAATCAACAGTCGGTCTTCTAGGACCTTCTAAGTATTTCAGACAGAGAGGAGAACTTTTCATACGTAAAGTAAAGCTATCTAGAAACAAATTGCAAGTTTTATATTAACATGTCTCACAAGGTCATATTTTATCTACACGTTTGTTTTTATACCTTCAATGTTAATTCCCCTGTGGTTCCAATGCTATGAAATTCCTAACTTATAATAAAAAAAATACTACCACGTTTCCTCTCTTCCAGCACACGTTAATGTTTATTTCAAGAAAACGTGGCCACATATAGCAGAAAGCGAGATCCTGTATCTTCAAACATTTCCTCTCATTGTACTTACTTTTCATTGCTTTGTATTTTTTACATTATCTACAGGGTGCTCTAAAATTCCCGTTACAAACTTCTAGGACTTGTAGAGGAGACTGAGTTGATAATATTTAGAATTGAAAACCATGTCCGGAAACTTACAGTTTCCATGCTACAGCCGTTTGAATATATGTTTTTAACGCGACCACTTTTATAAGTAATTTGTTATGAGGCGTGACACAGTACATCACTTGTTTTACAATTCAACTCATTAATAACTAAAGAAGCAAGATGGAAACTGAATCATGACTTGCTTCGCGAAGCTATTACTTGTTGAGACACGTGACGTACGATCAGGAAATGCTTGCTTTCAAACGACTGTAGCACGGAAACGGTAAGTTTCCGGACATGGTTTCTAATTCTAAATAATATCAATTCAGGCCCCTCTACAAGTCCCAGAAGTTTGTAAGGGGAATTTTAGAGCCCCCTGTATACAGCATATAGGATCTGAAACCTCCGCTAAGTATTTTCCTTTATCTTTAATTGGATAATCCCCAGTTGATCAATGAAGAAATAACGTTTATCGTATTCACAATATAATGCTATGATTGCAGTGAAAGACCTGCCCTCGGGCAGAATTACTATGGATGGAGTTGTAGTATAATAGGCTTGCTCATGTAGAAGGGAAGTGATCTCACTGAAACAAGATAGGGCTTACAGTAATTCTTCCAAAGAGGAAGGTGCAGGGGATGTCCATGAAATTACATTACGCATAATTTAACATTCTGTGGTGACAATAAAATGACTGATTTCACATTATTTGCAAGCTTTGTTTGTTCGTGATTGGGAAAACAAAAGAAACAATGGTAAGGGCATACGATGTGCCAGGGATCGCACGTAGTATAAGGGGATTTATTTTTGTTTAAATGAGGCATAGATAAACAAGCATGAGGGTTAATTGAACATCCGCTTGTGAACACTATTGTGAATAATTACCTTGTAAAATCCCTGTCATGACAGCTGCAGCGCAGGCGCAGGTGGAACTAACACCACCTCCATCTTATTCCAACCATCAAAAATAGCGCTAAATACATTTCCATACAACATACAATAGACCCACAAATATTTAATCTACTTTATAGTGTAAGATTGCTGAGAATCAAATTCGTAAATGATAAGAAGGCATATATTACCGGTGTACAAAATTCGCGATTTTGACCATAATCCTCATCAACTCTATTTTTCATAAAATGCAAATGGTTACTTACATTACAAGAAATGAAAGTGGGGTTTTACGGACAACTTTGCATATTTATGGATTAAGGATAGCCGAGATCGAAATTTCAAAACGACTTCGTAAAAAATTACAATCTGTGTAATGTACATAATTGTCTTTCATATTATATCAAATTTCAATATTTGTAATAAATAATTTTTACAGCACCATTTGTGTTAAATAACGATACCAACAATCTAGACATTAAAACATGCTCGAAATGAGATAGGCCATGTGTAATATTTAACTTATTATTACGATTAATAGTAAAATAAGAATAATAATAAAATGTGTGCAAGCAAAATATTATTATTTAATAATATAAACTCGCTGTTATGAATATGTAATTGGTTACTAATTTTCAACATTAACTTCTAAAAATGAGGGAATGAACGGTGATTCGATCACTGCAGATTAGTAGGGCCTATACCCAATATAATAGACAAAATAAAATGCAAATTGTATCATTATATAAATATAAGTCATGTCAAATCATTTATTTTAATTTTCCTTACAATGGATTAAGTGCCTACTGATGATATGAACGTATTAGTCACGTCCATATTATTTTTTATTGGTTACCCTTGCTTTTTTTTTACTTTAAAGTTATTAATTATGTTTGCCATGGCTTATTTTTTTTTGTTGGTGAATGCTGGATTTGTTGTTGTGAATATTACAATACATAGTACTGTAATGTTCCATTTTCCCACAATTTTGTAAGACCGTAAAGTACTAAAACGAGATATAGTATGAAATTAAAAAAAAAAGTATATTAATGTTACGGAATATTGTATTACTTAACTAGTCGAGACTAAAGTTTGGGTAAAAAACGCCCGAAGGCCCGAGGTTTTCCAAGCATTTATAATTTGATAAGCCACTTAGAGTTTATAGTTAATGAATTGCTTTTTTTTGGTACTTAAAAAATGTAAAAAGTAATAATAAATCAAAATTGCAATTCTAAATTTTATAATTGACTCATTAATTCAAGTAGCACATGGATTGGTTGCTAGGTTACTTGTTTATGGATCAGAATTTAAGTTTGTATCAAGCAGTAAGGTTGACTAAAATATTTAAAAAATGAGTGAGACTGTTATTGAAGAAGCTGCGGATCTAGCACATGCATCACTTTTACCAGCAAATACAAAGGAAATGTATGAAGTAGCTTTATAGTGATATTCTTCTGTCTCTTTAAACGACAATGCTGACATTTCCGTATGCATGAAATTTAGGGCATTTTTGAAGAGATAAAATATTGTATATGTACCAAAAAATGTAAAGTGATTTACAAAACTGTACATTTTAAAATTTCTATGTGAATTTGCCGATGAAACATATTCGTTGATGAAGTTTTTTTTTGTAATTATAGAAATTCCAGAGGTCCGCCGCAAGACAAAATTATGTATGTTAACTGTAGATAGTATCGTAGATAAAGGAATAATTATAGGCCTACACTCGTCAAGATATCTGCACTAAATTCTAGAATTGGAGCAGATATTGGAAATACATGAATCTCCGACCAAAAATCGGAACAATAAAAATGAAAAATACACTATGTAACCACTGGAGAAAAATGTTTTCGCTAAAATTCCATCTTAAATTGCTAAGTTTATAAATTTGTCAAATTAAAAAAAAAGAAAACATACTCGGCATTTCTTTTGAAGAACTCCAGTCACGGTTTTGGCGTATAGTGGAGCCGATTTCCTTGCTTTGAAGGGGCTGTGGATGGAAATCTTGTGCGATAGCGTGGCGGAATCTTTGGGTCTATAAGAGGCTAACAAGATTTTACATATTGACGGACAAAACGCTCATCTCACCAAGCATCAGATAGGTCTTATAATTTGAATATTTCATGTGAAAATCCCGGTTCGACCTCAAGACAATTGTGAAGAAATTTAAAAAAAAATGTTATTAAATGTTAACAACATGTCCAATGTTAATTTCATATTTCATTCTATAAATAACCCATGCTTATGTACATTTTGTTAAATATTAATTTAAAAAAGTTTGGTTTTAAGTTACTATGCTGTTGGGTGTTTCGACATTTCCAACTGGTACTGTAAGCATCAGACCTCTCCAACTAGTATTCTAAGTATCTCAGATATGTTGAAGCCTTAATATCATGGAAATTAAAAATTGTAAATTTAACTTACACTACCAGATATGCGATAACAGTGATTAACTTACTTAAAATATTGTAAACATTACTTTATTTTCTTTCACATACGTATGTGATTCAACCTAAGTTGTTATTATAAATAATATAAAAACAGAAAAATAAAATCATAATTGACTTCATAGTCAGGCCTCGCGGCCCCAGCGTTTTCTATTATTTTCTCTTTTGTTTTATAAGGAACAATTTGTAACCTACTGGTAGCCTTCAGATTCCATTTGTGTGATGTAATCCATCCATATACTGTATTATGTGCTTGTTATTGGAATTTGTAATATCTTTAATCGTATTAATATGTTGTTGTTGTTGTTGTTGTTGTTGTTTAAAGTGCTGCATCTAACACTGAAGTCATTAGCAGTCTTGTTCTTGTCTTAGAATCTTCATGTTTGACAGCGATACAGTTGTTCAAATGGCCTTCGTCCATTTCTTCATAAGGGTGGTTGCATAAAATGCATTTCGATGAAGGCAGAACATTGATTTTGTGAAGGTGTTTTGCTAGTTATCCTAAAATGTGCTACTTCTGTTTTCTTGGTATGTTCGGTATATCAGTATGTTTTATTAGGCATTCCCAATTTTTTGTTTCTGGGCACTGTTTGAAGTCTATTGTCATTCATACTTTTTGGATTTTAACTTTATGTGGCGCTTCACTGAGGAGTAAGGTGTTGGTTTAGATCTAGGCATTTGTTCAATGCGAGAGTCTTTTTTTTTTCTTCTTTTTTGCGAGGAGATCGGCTGTTTCATTTCCAGCAATCCCACAGTGGGAGGGGAGCCATTGGAGGACAACTTCTTTACCACAATTTTGCAGGTCAGTAATAATGTCATAGCATATTAATATGTAACATGCTATTGGTCCGAGGAGTCTCGTTTATTGAAATTTGTTTTCCTGCACATTGCCATATTTCATATCCATTGGTGAATGTTAGATTGTAATTGATTTTTGAAGATTCGATTTTTTTTTCCCCCAATGCCCCAGGTTGTCATTTCGACATTTCTGGTTTTCTCTCCTGGCAGTGGCATTATTGTAACCCACTTCTGAAGTTGGGGCGCCTGGAAGGCGGAGTTACGTTACCCCGATGATATGATGGGCGATAAATGATAATGAAGCGCCAGGAAAGTTTTTAATCTAAACCTAACCTAAATTCCAGATCATGGGCAACCACAGAAATAATTCCCTTTAAGGAAAAATTCCTATGGTTTGACCTCATGAAGAGTAGTCAGAAACGCTAACCAGTAGCCTATGAGGCTGGTCTAGATTCGATTATAACTAAATAACTCATTGGCACTATCGAACCCGTAGGTTCATAGCCGCGCGGACATAATCTCTCCGCACATCCCTATCCTAAGCTAATGTTTTCCAATCATTTCCTGTATAATCTACTTCCCTTAAATCATAGTTAATGTTATTCTCACACCTCATTCTTGGTCTACCAACTGGGCGTTTTCCCTCTGGTTTTCCTATAAGAAGCTTCCATGCAAGTTTTTCATTCCCCATTCGTGCCACATGTCCTGCCCTTCGAAGTCTACGAAACTTAACTGTTCGCATTATGTGCGGCTTCCTATAAAGACCATGTAATTCACTCCATTCACTTGTCTGTTCATCTCTCTTTGGTCCAAAAATTTTCCTAAGAACTTTATTCTCAAATACTCGTAATCTCCTTTCCTCCCTTAAAGTAAGAATCCATGTTTCGCATCCATATAATATAACTGGTAGAACAATAGTTCTAATATTTTGATTCAATTATATGTTATCTTATTTTATCACATATGGACCTTTTGATTATCCCAGCAAATGTTTGTGTTTGCAAATTTATTTTCAGTTCGAATAGATTTAGTCTTAAGATGCATTTACAAGTCAAGTTCACTAGTCAATTATTTTACTTGTTACAATATTTAGTCTAAAAAGCGAGGAAAGTTAAAGATTCATGTTTCACGGTGAAATTAGATAAAGGAATTTATTGTACATGTAGACCTCAATGCAAAGTTACATAAACCGGTCTACATGCAATATCCCAGTTTTGCACTTTGACTCGTTGATTCAATTCTAATTTTATTTAAGTGAAAGAGAAGCGTACCGAGACTTAATGTAGACTTTATCCTTCAAGTTATGAAGTTGATGTTCACTTATTACATTTATGATGACTATAATTTTAGAGATTTGTGTCTAGAAAATTTGCATCTTTCTATTATAACTGATGACGTAGACTATTTTGTTCGTAATATTCATCTTGTTGGGATGTATTTATTATGCTGCCTCCTGTCATATTAACTTCATTGGCACTTACTCCTGTACTTCCCAACTGTTCCTGATAAATTAATCCAAATATCTTTAGAAAACATCGCATAATGAGAAAAAAGAAAAAAAGGAATTTTAAGAACAATGTCAATCTCTTCAAATAAGTAGACCTTGTAATAACATGTTTTCGGATAAAATAATTATGGCTTTTTGTATGTTGTAGGCCTTTATGTTAAAGTAAACGAAATCGAAAAACCAATTAATGAAGACGTACACTCCATAATATATTATATTTGTTAAATATATCTGGAATTCCTTACTACTTCATATATCGATATTACTGAAATAATACCTCTGAAGCGTGTGTTTTCTCAGAATATATCCATATCAGAAGGCTGATATTACATAATCATGAATGTAAGACATGTATGATTTAGCAATTATGTTTTTGTTGTTTAAGCAAATATGATTTTGCCTGTAAACATATTATATACTTTTGATCAACAATAGGCCTAGGTATAACACAATAATCCATCCATCCATTGTAATTCTGCCCGAGGACAGGTCTTTCACTGCAATCTTAGCATTTTCATGCTATGATTTGCAGCTTTACTAGGGAATTATAGGTGTGGTAGCATCCCGTTGCTTTCCACACCGGTGAAGGACGATAATGATGATGATGATGATGATGATAATGATGGCCATATGATTTCTGGGACCTTTTGAACCTTTAAGTTTTCCTGACATTTGTCTTACAGGTGAGGAAAAACCCCGATAAAAACCTCACCCAGAAAAACTGTCCCGACTGGGGATCGAACCCGGGCCCGCTGCGTGTCAAGACAGCATGCTAACTCCAGACCACAGCGGTTGACAACACAATAATATAACACATGTATTCCAGTGCTAAATTCTGAAGCGATTAAAATTCAAGCCAATATATCGGCGATGCGTTCTTTGCCGGGCAGGTCTAGGGACGATACTTTCTGTAGACGTCGCAGAGAGCACGAAACCCTTGCACACATCCTTGGGACTTATCCATTTGGAGAATCACTGAGAAACATTCGGCACCGCACTATTCGAAATATGATGGCAGAAGCCTTGTGAGATTATGGAAGCACACTTTATGAGGGAGTTCATGGTGTGGCAACTAATGAAAGTAACAGACGAATAGATATTATTGCATTTAGACCATCTTCTAAAATTGGTAAGATATTAGATCCACAGTCCGTTTTAAGACATATAGTACCCAACCTGAGGAAGTTGACTGTGAAAAGAAAGCCGTATATATGAGCCAACAATTGACTATTACAAAGACTATTTAACTCATGCCCCAAATGGGAGTCAATGACCAATCACATTTCAATGATTTCTATTTTACAACCAATCAGAGTCGTGTTTCACCAAATATTTATCAGTGTTATAATTACCATATTAAAGATAGCTCCTCCTTACAATATTGCGTTCCTTTGGCAATAAATAGTATGATCTGGTTGCAGTGATAAACAAAAGAAGCAGTAGAAGCGTACCTATCGTTTCTCATTTGTTTTCAAACATCGCCGTTTACATTAAATATATAAATATTTTTAAATAACTATAGTTAAATAATGATTTGTGAGTAACAGCTTAATTTTATTCGTTAAATAGTCCTAACAAATGCCACTCTTGATTTCCAAATTCTCTAGATAAATTCACTCCTCACTTCGTGAGTCGTGAATTTATCGATAATTTGGAAATCACTCGTGGCATTACTTATGATAAATACCAGTTACATAGTCTCACTGTAACAGGATTCATGATCGGGGCAAGAGGTACTATACCAGGATTCTTAGCTAAATTTTGGAATTCCTTAGATTTGGACAGGGTGTATCTTTCTAAAATTACAATCGCTGCCATTAGAGGATCAATTTCAATTTTAAGAAACCATATTTACAAAATGTCTACTTTATAGTATGTATACTTCAATTACAATTTGAATTTTTTTAATGTATTTACAAAATGTATTTCATCAATTTCGAAAATTAATTGTCTGTATCACTTTGTCCTTGAGGCGATCCTCTAATGAGGAAAGTTGTATATAATTAAAAAAGTTGGTTAAATATGTTCTTCTTTATTGTATTTTAGCCGCTTTAACTGCAATGATCGCATTCCGATTATCCTATAGGTTAATGCTGTATCTGGTCTTTGAAGACAACATCCTCTCTCTAGGAACTACCGTACTTTTATCTTTGGGTTCGACATTTAAAATCCTACCTGACGCTAATTGAAATCATTGATAGAACTATAATTATTTGGTTTTCTAGTTATAGACTAGAAGACTCTATCGTGTAAACTCAATTTGTGATGAGTATGATAGTGAAAATATATTCTTAGAAAAGTTTTAGTCGAATTTGGGGATGCGAAGTTGAGTAAGGCAATACACTATAAGCTGAAAGTTCGGGGATTCGAGTACCGGTAGGATGAGGATTTTAAACTGGCCTAAACCTTCTAGCGACACCATGGCTCCAAATGAAATGAATACAAGTGTAATTTTAGGAGTAAAGGAGGCCATCACGCAGGGCTGATACCCGGCTGATATCTCGTGACGATTGTACAGTAGGTAGGATTTTTAATTTGCTACTACCCCAGGGATTTCCTAAAGCGTGTAGTGGGATTTTTTTTATTTAATCCGAATATCCTGGAATATACCATACTTGAGATAAACCATGAAAAATCTCAAGGAAGACATTCAAACCAAGGTCCAACAATATAACCGCAAAAGAACAAATATTTCCTTGTAATTTCAGACATATACATTAAATTGATTTTAAGAAAAATCGTTTGGACCAAAAAGTGATGAACAGATAGGCGAATGGAGATGACTTCATAAGTGAGGTACATGATGTTTATAGGAAACCAGATATAATAAGAACAGTTAAGTCTCGTAGACTGCAATGGCACGAATGGGAATGAAAGAGGGTCATGGTAGCTTCTGGTAGGAAAACCAGAAAGAAAGCCCCAGTTGGTAGATCAAAAATGAGATGGCAGAATAATATTAAACATGATTTGTGGGAAGTAGATCAAGCAGGGATGATTGGAAAACATTAGCTTAGGATAGAGATGTATGGAGAGCTTATGTCCGCGCTGTCATGAACCTATGGGTTAGATAGAGCCAGTGAGTTAATTAGTTAGTTAGAAAAATGCACTTTATAAACAGTACTTTCAACTCTAGTGCTACATAGCAGATCCCTTTAAGAAATGGAGGAGTGTGCAATGAATTTGATATAATTCGATGACCCACACGCTCAATGAAGCAGATGTGTTTATATGAAACAAACGCGGTAATAAGAAAGGGTTTGAGATGAAAACTGAATGATGAGAAATGCCATACCATGAGGGAGAGCTCCGCGGGGTGTCTAATTATTGCAACCGGATCAGAAGGGGCAGATGTAACCGTCGATCGCGTGTTCTTTAACTCTGCTATCGATCACAATGCTTCTGATATCGATAATAGAACAAACATTCCAATTGTATTTCCATCAATTTGTTTACTGCAGTTTGTGTGGTCATGCTTTACAATGTATTGTAATATAAACCTATTATATCATACCATCATCACTGTTGTCATCTGCTTTGCAAAGTATTAAATTACAATTTTAAAAAGTTGGTACGCGTGTGGCTATGTAATTCAACAGAGGCTGTGTATACCATAGCAGAGAGAGAAAATGATTGCCCATTATTAGAATAAAACCATAAAAATTATTTAAGACTGTAACGTTTGATACAATCAGAATTCTTGGTTCAAAAACCATGACTGACCAACTTGACAGAGATTTTTTCCTCGCTAGCCGAAGCATATCCTCATAAGTAATGCCACGAGTGATTTCCAATTTATCTAGAGAATTTGGAAATCAAGAGTGGTATTTCTTAGGACTATTTAACGAATAAAATTAAGCTGATTACTCACAAATCATTATTTAAATATAGTTATTTTAAAATATTTATATATTTAATGTAAACGGCGATGTTTGAAAACAAATGAGAAACGATTGGTATGTTTCATCTGCTTCTTTTGTTTATCACTGCAACCAGATCATATTATTTATTGCCAAAGGAACGCAATATTGTAAGAATGTACCCTAGTGGAGAAAAAATGAAACACATCAAACTGGTATTAATTCATTTCTGATGTCTTATGACGATTATATTTTTTCTGGAATGTTATTACCTGGGAAAAAATACATTTAAGAAAGTGCACACAGTGTTTTTTTTGTGGTATATTCAATTGTTACAAATGTTTTTATATTAACTCCCGCATGCGCTATGTGTTGACATTCATGCACTATATATACAATCTGGTAGCCGTATTTCTTAGGGAGTCAGTCACTGCAAAATAATGCTATGACCTATTCAGAATGTTAAAAAGGAGGTGCTTTCTTTATTATGATAAACTTTAGATAGTAAATTCTAGGCTAAACACGAATGTGATTGCTTGTAAATCAAAAAATCATTGAAACGTGATTAGTCATTGGCTCCAATTTGGGGCATGAGTTAAATAGTCATTACTATTTCACGTTTACTACATCATATTTGACCAATAAAACTCTATGGTAGGACGTGTTTCAACCAATCATGATAGCATATCCCACAATATTTATAACTATAACATCCTAGCACTTGTTTTTTATCACCTCTGTAGCATTTGTTTGTTTTTATCACCTTCGTAACATTTTTTTGCAAACATTTCAAACAGAAAAGTTATTTTACTATAAAACACGCATTTCATTCTTGTGTTTCACGCATACATTATCAATAATTATAATCAACTGAAAGTGGCGGCTTCATCCAAGCGTTTTGGCGAAGCTAACAGTAGCAAAATAGAAAAATAATATTTACAGCACGACACCAAGCAACACTAAAAGAAACAGAAACAGTAGGCCTATATCGAATCAGTTTGATATGTAGCCTATTAAGCAGGGGCACAAATGTTAGGTGATATTCCAGTTGAACAGATCGCTATAATTATGAAAGAATGGGCCATCAATATGCGAAAGCAAATATCCATCCATCCATAGTAATTTTGCCCAAGGGCAGATCTTTCACTGCAATTATAGCATTTTCATGCTATGCTTGCAGCTTTGCTAGGAATTGTAGGTGTGGTAGCTTCCCGTTGCTTTCCACACCGGTGAAGGATGATGAATGATGATGATGGCCATATGATTTCGGGGACCGTTTGGTCCTTAAAGTTTTCCTGACATTTGTCTTACAGGTGAGGAAAACCCCCGAAAAAACCTCACCCAGAAAGACTGCCCCGACCGGGGATCGAACCCGGTCCCGCTGCGTGACAAGGCAGCACGCTACCTCGAGACCACAGCGGTGGACAAAGCAAATATATATATATATATATATATATATATATATATATATATATATATATGAGTTTATAAGAGCCCCTATATAATTCCATTGCTTTTAAAATTGTAAAAAAAATCAAATTATTTAAAAGTAATACAAATAGATTGTTTTACTTTTTAAGTAAAACAATAAAAATCATTTTTTAGATCAGAAACAGTTGAGACTTACGATATTGTTTATGATCCATATTTGGAAGGCCTTGAATTTAAATCCCGGTATTAAGAAACCTGTGTGGTAGTTTCATGGGTTTTTCTAGTCTTCAAGGTTACTATTGTTATAATAACATTTTCTTACAAAGCTAAATTACCACATTAATGAATATTTCAAATTTTCAAATTAAAATATATATGCTTATTTAGAGAAGACACATGAAAGATTACCAGCAAAAATTCTTCATCTTAGGCCTACATCTCAAAATAAAATTGAAATAGGTAATATAGTCTAACCCTCTTACTAATAATCCATATATAACTTTTATACAAGGTTTATACACATCTCAGTTGAAAATTCTTACTAATAAACACTGTATTAGCTGTTCAGTGTAGAAGAGGTGTACAACTTTACATGGGAATCGTTATACATGCCTCCACCCTTGTTTAAGGATTCTATAACTAGACAAAATGTCGGACATCAAGATCAACTGACTGTTTTCTTATGATTTTGATGAAAGTTTCCTTAAATTTAACCCAAAATGCAACACTTTAATGACTGTTTGATGGATGCACAGGGCATAAATAATATTAATAAAGCTCTGGGTAGGAAAATAAAGGCATCATAAAATGCCTTTCGTTACACTCATTCTCGATTAGGCCTAAAAATATTTTAAAATTGAACATTGAATCACAAAAGGATATGTTCTACAATAATTGCTGTAGACAAGATTTTACCTGAATGTAGTTTAAATGCTTCATAATATTATTTTAAGAAAACTTTCTTGCATCTTTAATACATAACACACACACCGATATAAAAATGTATTTTAGTATAGAGGTACTATTATTGCAAGAATCTACACGTTAACTTGGTAGTCTTGTGGTTAGAGCTTCTGGCTGCCATGCGTGAGGTCGTAGGTTCGATTCCCGGTCGAACTATAGCGATTTTTTTTTTTTTCGCTTGAAATGATATTTTGTTGTCGGTAACATTTCCTACTATTTTGAACGTTTTCTAACGCATCATAAAATACTGCATATAATTCATAAGTAATGGGCAAAGCTTTTATTAGTTTCCAAGAATTGGTCGAAATTCTTGACGTTAGATGGCAGCACATTATCTGTGAAACCAATTCTACGTTTTATTTGACATTGCGTAAAGGAAAATGTCTATAAATTAAAACACACTTATTTTTCCCGTACCTCCTCAATTAGGGAATCTCTTTTAATTCTTATCCATATTCATTTCTTACACAATAATCACTAGTTGATGTTGTTTTATTTCTGTTACAAACTGCGAGTAATATTGTTCTGACGTCATTATGATGACGAATATGTGACGTATTGTGTATAACTGCTGTTTTGTTATATAGCTCCGGCACAACGTTTATTAGTAAGGAAATTATACGTGATCTACATAAGGCTTATATATTGTATAACTAAACAACTGATGAAAGCCTGTATTAGAGATTTTTATTAGTAAGACCGTAAATGTTTATACAAGAGTCACAGATCTTTCTCTTAAAAAATGTTTCGTGGTAATAACATTGTTGTCCACGAAAAAACCTAATGATATATTAAGAATGTAAATTTATAAATCTCCTGACACAACCTTGACATAAAATCTAAACAGCAACATAATTTGTAGAGATATTTATCATAGGATATATTTTTTAGCGAAACCGACGACAAATCAGAAGATTCATTATATTTTAAGTTATAAAACCCATCAATTAAAATTATATTCGCATCCTGTGCTATATGAATATTTTACTGCAAAAGAATTCAATAGAGTTTCGCCATTAATCATAATTTCACAATTTAACAATTATTTATTGAATAGCGTCTAGAATAAGGTACCGGTAATAACAAATAACTATTTTTTCCGGAAAGTTGAATTTTACACGAAAACGCGTCAGATTTTTTTTTTCGTATAGAAATCAACTTAAAAAAAAACCTTGTTCTGGGCTGATATGCAATTGAAATTATCAAAAGAATTGTCTCAGGCAACCAATTTGACATGGGATATATTTATGTTTTCCAACTCTTCCAGGCAGATGGTGATCGGAATTTCATTATCAGGGCTTATTTTATTAAATCATAATTTGATATAGTCCTTAACATTAAATAATAAAACTTTTACAGCAAATATATGATAAAACAATAGTAGAAACTACTGGATACATGTCAGAGTGTCTAGGCGCGATATGATCTAAAACGATAAACCGTATGTTAAGTAATAATTCAATAAATAATTAAAATTAATAAAACTGGGCTAGAATATGGAGTTGGTTCTACGTAAAAAATACGAAGTACGAGTATTTTATCTTAAATAGGCCTACTGTGTGTCTGATAGTACTGATGTAGACATTTCAATTAACTAGAAGTAAATTTAATAGCAATTTAAAGTGTATGGGGGGATGCATCTGCCTGTCACAGAGGGTGTTATCGCCAGGTGCTACAGACATCTTCTCACCCTTTTTAAAAACATTAGTTCCCAAGTCCATTAACCCAACATCCTCTTGGCTCTGTGGAAAGTGCTTATTAGATGGGGGATGTTACCCTCAAACTGTCATCTAAGTGTTGCTACAATGAGATATATGTTGTTAAAATACATTAATTGTAACCGATACGCTGGTGTTATTACCTATAACCAAAGCTTCACATGTTACACAAAATGGATTTTACAATTTACTCTCTCACCTATATCATCCCTTTTAACAAATTGAAACACGGCCCTGTCCTTGCAGATGGCCAACCAAAACTTAAATAAATACTGTATTTTTCATTAATTACGCTTTTATTAACGAATGTTCATTTCAGTTCAATGTTCCTTTTTATAAAAGCTTAGCATTTTCTTAATCTGTTTACAGTATAACACAATTATATTAACAAACTCGAAACAATAGGCCTATATCGGTCCTGATGGGTTGCTGGTTATCATGCTCGAGGTGTACGAATTCAAAAAGGTCGGGTTTAACAGTTTTTTTTCGGGGCATAAAAATCCTTAGCATGAGTTCCTTCGGAAGAGAGCTAAAGACATGCATCGCGTATAATAGATTTTCGACACGTAACAGAACCTCAAGCCTGAAAAAAGACCTGAGCAAAATTGTAACTCTTTTAATTCGCAGATTTGAATTGCGATCCTGATGAGCTAATGAGCACGGACAGGGAAAACGTCTGTAGGAAACGTCTTGTAGGAAAAGCGCCCAGAATATAGAATGAGATGTAAGAATAACATTAACCATGATTTGGAAGAGGTTAATTATATAGGGAATGACTGAAAAACGTTAGCTCAGGATAGATAATTTTATATGGAGAGCTTATGTCTCCTTTAGGATCGTTAGTGTCAATGAATTAATTAATTAACTAATTTAAAATGCGAATAAGGGTGTAATTAAAATAATCAGGACATGTGGCACGAATGGACAATGAAAGAGGTACATGGAAGCTTCTTGTAGGAAAACTAGCGGGAAAATGCCCAGTTGGTAGACCAAGAATGAGGTGGGAGAATAACATGTACCATGATTTGAGAGAAGTAGATTATACGAGGAATGGTTGGAAAACAGCTCAGGATAGGGGTGTTTGGATAGCATATGTCCGCGCGGCCATGAACCTACGGGTTCGATAGCGCCATTAGATTCTACAGTTCATAAGGAGAATGATATCTGTTTCGCCACATAACCAAACTTATGTTAGCATCTATAGATATGTGTATCATTATCGCATTGTCTCAATCATTATGTCTAATTAAATAACTCACTGACACTATCGAACCCGTAGGTTCATGGCCGCGCGAACATAAGCTCTCCACACACCCCTATCCCGAGCTAATGCTTTCCAATCATTCCCTGTATAA
The DNA here is from genome assembly GCA_030220185.1 of Diploptera punctata. NCBI lineage: Eukaryota > Metazoa > Arthropoda > Insecta > Blattodea > Blaberidae > Diploptera > Diploptera punctata. Next base: position 2,181,292 of record JASPKZ010000046.1, read on the forward strand.
TCTACTTCCCTTAAATCATACTTAATATTATTCTCCCACCTCATTCTTGGTCTACCAACTGGGCTTTTACCCTCTGGTGTTTCCATGCACGTCTTCCATTCCCAATTCGTGCCACATGTCCTACCCACCGCAGTCTACGAAACATCCAATTCACACACACAATCATTCTAAATATGGCGAATATGATAAAGATGATTATGATGGCAAGAAGATGTTCGGGGACCGTTTGGAACTTAAAGTTTCCTAAAATTTGTCATACGGTGAGGAGAAACCTCGAAAAAAAAAAAAAACATCACGCAGGAAACTTGTCCCGGAAGATCGATCCCGGCGGTGGACTTGATCTTATATAAAAGGTTCTTCTTCTTAAACATAATTTGTAGGATTTTCGTCCTTTTATTTCCAAAATCACTCCTCGGAGGAAGACGTATTGCATGTGCATGCACTGTCTATCCATCTCTTGTCTGGTCTAGCTTCTTTAGCTCTTTTTACAAGTCGGTTTTCTTCCATTCTTTCTATATGACCCTTCCAATATTTTCGTTTATCTATAATAAGTTTGGTTATAAAAGGTCAAGATAATAAAATATATAACTTATCTGAGCTCTCAATCTTCCTCAACCAAGTAAAATTTCAGTTAAAACACCTTGTAGATCTTTCGGAACATGTTTCATCATCAGTTTTTAAAAATGTATATTTTGTAACTGATAATAATGGAACATGTTCCCGTGTTTTATCTGAAAATTTACTATTAAGGATGACTGAGGTCTCAGGTACATATTTTATCATTTTAACCTTAGATTTGCATACGACTGTTTATGTGGGGTAATAGAACGTGTGCCATTGGTGTCCAGGGACCCAGGGCTGGATTTCCGGGTAGCCTATACCATAGATATTTGTCTTAGTGTGTAAATTTGTGGAACACGGTTTACACAGTCAAGAGTAGATAATCGCATTACTATTGTATATGGGTTAAGAAAAGATAATCAAGATAATTCAATAACTGTTTTAGATGAGGTCTGGTTAAGAAAGTTTAAATTAAGTTTGAGGGATTACGTCTGGTAAACTACGTGATTTTGAGTGCAGCATCCAACGATGGAGGCGTTGGCTCTTTGAACTGTCGTGCTGCGATTTTTAGGATCATTAAGGATCTGACAAAATAGAACGATAGAAGAAAAAGTAAAGAAAGTCGTAAAATTAGTGTAAAAAAGAATACCTAGGCCTATGTAATAAAAGTTTAATTTAAAATAATTCCAGGAAATACCATGTAAAGCCGTTGAAAACAAAACAACTTAAACATTATGACTAAATTTTCCACATAAAAGATGCATACATAAACTCCTGCTAAAAGAAAAGACTTTCGAAAAATAATCAAGAAGCGTCTAAAATACTCATTATTTTTAATGTAAAAAGATTCTTCTGTTATGGCTGTCATAAAAACATAAGAATTCAATGATTATGGTTTTTAATATTTGCCTTAAGAAGATACAGTAGTTTATGCAGTATAACACAGGTTTCTCACAAGTAAAAATATATTATTAAAATGAATTACACTTTTAATAATCATATTTGAACACCGTTGAGGTTAAAATTATTTTTATTTTAAATTAAAACTTTATAAAACAATGGCAGTCCCTGTCCTTTTGTATGGGAGCGAATCTTGGATTATCACTACCAAACAAGAAAGTAAAATCCAAGCAGCCGAGATGAAATTCTTAAGAAGAGTAAAGAGATGCACTAGAATGGACCAGATAAGAAACGAGGATATCCGTGAAGAACTGCAGTTCTACTCCATATGAAAGAAAATATATTAAACAACAAGATTCAGTGGAAAGAACATGTAGAAAGAATGGAAGAAAGTAGATTACCACACTATTTTCGGAGAGGAAGAAGAGATGCCGGACGTCCTCGGAAGAGATGGTCTTAGATATATTAGTGAAGACGGAACAGACAACCAATGCCTAAACCAGGAGTGAAGAAGAAGAAGAAGAAGAAGAAGAAGAAGAAATGTTTACCTCATAAAACAGTCGTCCTCAACTATAATAACTTCTGTTATAAATGTCGTCACACTATTAAAATTTTAGGTCTTTATATAATATAGCCTATATATATATATATATATATATATATATATATATATATGTATTATATATAAATATATATTCTTCTTTGCCAATTAATAATATAGCGTTGCCTGTATCGGCTTTGGTATGTATTATGTTTTCTGTTTTGAGTTTTATTTTTAAGGTTTTGTGTGTGTTTTTTCTAAGTTTTCCTTGACTTCTTTATTTAATGATGGCATATTATTATTATTATTATTATTATTATTATTATTATTATTATTATTATTATTATTATTATTATTATTACTATTACTATTAATGAATTTTTCTAATAACTTTGGTTGTATCTTATTTGGCGTGAGTTTTGACTTGTTATATTAAGTTTGTTTATAGCTATTTCGCTTCCTACTACTATATTTTGTATTATTTATTTTTTGTTATTTGTAGGAAAATTAAATTTATGTCCATATTGAAGTAATTGAATTCCATCTTTGTTGAATGTTTTTGTGGTTAGATTAATGTCTTCTGGTCGTCTTTACTATGAGAGAAATGATCAGGTTTCTTTTTATCTGTTTTTAATTTGTCTAATTTGTTTTTTATTGTTTTATATTTGTTGTCTATTCTTTCTGAAATTTTATTATGTATTTGATTTTCGATTATTTGCCAACCTTTACCAAATATGATTGTAGTCGGTAGAGTCCCTACCTTCCACTCCGGCGACCCGGGTTCGATTCCCGGCGGAGTAAGGGATTTTTAAAATCTCAACCTTGGGACTGGGAGTGTGTCGTGTCTAGTTGTACCCATTGGGTTTAATTCCTCTAAAAAAAATAATATAATTCATTTTTTTTTTGTAAAGGTGTTTTATTTCTTTTTCTACCCAATATTTTCTGCAAATCTTTTGGTTTTATTTGCTGTATAATTACACTGAGCAACAAAAAAGAAACTTTTTTTTTGTCTCAGAAAGAAAATATGTGATTCTGATAGTATTTTTTCTCCTGAATTCAAATATGATATCGGTTTTTCTCCAACACACAAGGTTTCCGAGACACAGGCATTTATAATTTCAAACACTTTAATATTTTCCACATTCGTAACTACACAATATTTGAACATTCGGACTCACCTAGAAAGTAAGAAATTACGATTTTCTGCTATATTTCGTCTCATGAAGGTCCAACAATAATCGGCCAGCATATCAGGATTCCATTTGCCTTGATATCTCTTTTCCATATCTGAAATATCCTGATGAAAGTGTTCCCGTGCTCATCGCTCACTGTGCCAAGATGGACAAATGGACGAAAAAACATTTATTAAAAAAATAATTATTTAAATCCATTAATTGAAATTGAAATAAAAAAACCGTGGGCGATGGAGAAATTCCGAATACATATTTGAAAACACGATAATAAACTGCATTAAGTACAACTATTGGTACTCAAGAGACAAAAATCATGTTGACCAGTGTTATTATCGTTTATTTTGATTTTGGCGTATTTAGTGTTATTTTATATTTGAAAGTACTAGAATTTTAATAGTGTGACGACGTTTATAACAGAAGTTATTAATTATAGTTGAGGACGACTGTCTTACAAGGTACACATTTTAAAATTGAAATAAAATGTACAGTATCAGTGCTCTTAAACTTGTTTAACCAAATATTATTAGTTTAAAGAATTTGATAATAAAAAAAAGATCATCTCTACTCCTAACATCCTACGAGTGGAATCTAATATTGTAACTTATTCTCATTCTTCCTTTTCCTTATGCGTTTACGTGAATATTAGAATAGTTATATCCAAGCTAGTAGATACGATTGCACAATACAGAGGCGAATGAATGTACCACATCAATAGAATGGATAATAACAGAATCCCGAAACAGATTCTTCACTGCAGATAACTAGGACGAAGATATGTAGGAAGGCCCGGTAAAAGATGTACAGACCAATTCTAACATGAGGTCGGAACAGGTCTTGATGCTGATGGAGATTAGAATAGAGATTCAATAATTACCATTACCACGAGGTAAAATAACTTAAAACCTAAAAAGAGGCCTCTGACCAAAATTGACCACCTTTTCATCCCCACATTTAAATTATGCTGCTAATGACATTAGTTGTTACACAGCGTTGTTAAGTAAAATATAATTGTATCTATTATTATTATTATTATTATTATTATTATTATTATTATTATTATTATTATTATATAGTATGGACACCTCATAAGAATGGAAGAAGATAGAATACCAAAGAAGATCCTTGATTGGAAAGCTAATGGAAGAAGTGGAAGAGGCAGACATAAAGATCCTTGGATAGATGGAGTGAGTTGAAGAATGGAAGTTAGAGATTTGAGGGAAAAATATGCTGTAGACAGAAACCTCAGGCGACAAATCACTTTGGGTTGTAAGAGAACCATTGAAGTGTGGAATATTCCTAATAAATTATGATTACATTACTATTATTATTATTATTATTATTATTATTATTATTATTATTATTATTATTATTATTATTATTATTAATGCATTTATTTATTTAGGCCTATTTAATAATGATGTTTAACGTTTCACGTTTTTAACATTGCAAATGAAAGCTGAATGTGAAAGGGCCGGCTAATTTTGCTCAAAGACCTTCTTATTTCAGGCTTGAGTTTATTCCTAGGAAAAGACCCAGTTCGCAGTAAAATTGTTTTTAATAATAAAATATTAGAACAAACCAACACATTTAACTATCTCGGATACCAAGAAGAGGAAAAAGATTTTAGTCAAAAAATTATAAAATTTAACAGAGCAACAGGAATTATAAATAATATTTCCAAGCCAAACACAGTACAGCAACACACACGAACTAGAATTTATAAAACACTGGCCAGACCCATATTATGTTACGGCAGTGAGGCTTGGACAATTCGCAGTGTAGATGAACAAATACTAACTACAGCAGAAATGAGACGTACTGCAGGTTACTCAAGAACAGGCCATAAAAGGAATTCTTAGATTCTCAAAGAATTAGAAACAGAATCAGTCATGGAATAAGTACAAAAATACAGAAACAACTGGAAATCTCACGTAAGAAGAATGAGCAGAACAAGAATACCACGTCAAATCTTAAATTACCAGCCACCAGCAAGAGATCTTTGGACAGACCCATCAAACGTTGGACTGAGACCGTAACAGACCACTAGGTCTGTGACATGATAGGAAGAAGAAGAAGAAGAAGAGTTTATTTTACGTCTATTTTCTTTTTTAACTTTCGAAGGGAAGACTTTCAGGATTTTTACGTTCTAAAAAATAACCATCTACCACGCAAACTTCGAAACAGATGTCAGCCTGGTAACCACAATTCGAACGGGACTTACAGTAAAAAAAAGTTAGTGTTGTGAATGTTTATAGAGGTAAAGTTGAACGGAACATAGGGATCCATCCATAGTAATTCTGCCCGAAGGCAGGTCCTTCACTGCAATCATAGCATTTTCATGCTATGCTTGCAGCTTTACTAGGGAATTGTAGTGTGGTAGCTTCCCGTTGCTTTCCACACCGGTGAAGGATGATGATGATGATGATGATGATAATGATGGCCATATGATTTCGGGGACCGTTTGGGCCTTAAAGTTTTTTCTGACATTTGTCTTACAGGCGAGAAAAAAACCCCGATAAAAACCTCACCCAGAAAAACTGCCTCGACCGGGAATCGAACCCGGGCCCGCTGCGTGACAAGGCATCACGCTACCTCGAGACCACAGCGACTTTCTTCTTACTTCGTTTTCTAAGACGTATTTATCCTAGCATTTATGCCCCCATGGGCCTCCATGCCTTTAATTTATCTGGTTATATCGTACAGGAAATCCATCTCTGAACGCACTAGTCTCAATTTGATTTTACGGCTAAGGTCAAATGAATACTTGGAACTTACAACTGTAAGAAAGGTTTATAGCTGAGGATAGTAGCTACAAAAATACAAAATGAATATCTTTTGATGATTTTATGGCTACTTTCGTTTTGAAAAAGAAAATACCTAACCGAAATCCATAGAGTGGTAAACCACAACATAAAATTATACAAGCATCTTTGTCGGTCGTTTTCAGCAGAACAATAACTTGACCGCTGTGTGAATGATTTACACATGGCTCTATATGTTGATGGCTCTATACGTTTTGTAGGGAGAAATAAACCTTCAGGAATAAAAGTTTCACTCAAAATAACCCAAAGAGAAACTTTATGCGATTACTTTTTCTTTATGTGAAATTACAGAGAAATACATTCTTGTCCTATACTATGGTCTCGAAGTAGCGTGCTACCTTATCATGTAGCGGGCTCGAGTTCAAGTCTCGGTCGGGACAAGTTTCCTGTGTGAGGTGTTTTTTTCGGGGCTTTTCTTCACCTGTTAGACAAATGTCAGGAAACTATAAGGTTCAAACGGTCCCCGAACATCATATTACCATCGTCATCATTCATATTCCGCTTAGATTAAGTTTTGGACTAAGGACTCTCCTGGCGCACCACTATCATCACTATCACCGATCACTTCCAGTATCTATCCTCAAACCATAACTTAAACACAAGATCACAACATGGTCTCCTGTTTAATATACCGCAACATAGGACATCACATCACTCCATGTCATAAACTATCTTCACTTCTCGCAACTGGAATTCCCTACCACAAGAAATAAGGGGCTGCCGGATATTGGCATCTTTTAAAAGAAATCTAAATTTATATTTGCTCTAACCTCGACTTCATCATTACCCAGTACAAGGTACATATATTAATTGGTGTTTCTCGTATAATTTATTATAGGCCTATTTATACTATTATTATTATTATTATTATTATTATTATATTATTATTATTATTATTATTATTCCGCGCCGTAGCCGAGCGGTTAAGGTAGAAAGCTTGGCGCAGAGCTACGGGACTTGCGCTGGTTCGAGTCTCCATGGGGGAAGAAATTTTCTCATGGTATTTCGGCCAGTATGGGACCGGTGCCCACCCAGCATCGTGAGGCAATTGGGTAGCTACAATAAGTAGCGGCTCCAGGTTGAGGAACCAGCTATAACGGCTGAGGGACTCGACATGCTAACCACATGTCACCCCTACACTGGCTGTTGATCATCTACCTCTGTGATTGACACATGTGGATGTGAAGGGCCAGCAGCCGGCTGGTAAAAGGGCAACCGCTGAAAAGTGGAAAGACCCTCAATCGGATCGGATTATTATTATTATTATTATTATTATTATTATTATTTTATTATTATTATTATTATCATCATAAGTATTATTATTGTTATTATCGTATAAAGAGTCCACTCCTGTGGTCTCGAGGTAGCGTGCTGCCTTGTCACGCAGCGGGCCCGGGTTCGATCCCCGGTCGGGGCAGTTTTTCTGGGTGAGGTTTTTATCGGGGTTTTTCCTCACCTGTAAGACAAATGTCTAAGGCCCAAACGGTCCCCGAAATCATATGGCCATCATCATCATCACCATCCTCATCTTCATCCTTATCATCATCATCATCATCATCATCATCCTTCACCGGTGTGGAAAGCAACGGAAAGCTACCATACCTACAATTCCCTAGTAAAGCTGCAAGCATAGCATGAAAATGCTAAGATTGCAGTGAAGGACCTGCCCTCGGGCAGAATTACTCTGGATGGATCGTATAAAATGTTCTTTGTGCATGAAATTTACATTGCAATATTTATTATATTTTTAACTCTTTATAATTAGTATAGTGTATATCTATATTTGTCAAATATTTATTTGTATTTGTGCTGGTTGAGTGGAAGAGTAGGCCTTAACTCTGCCAGAATAAATAAAACATTGTTATTATTATCATCATCATCATCATCTGGACAGCATTTCAAGCGCCCCAATCTCAGAAGTGGTTATAATTACGCCAATGCCATGAGAGAACACCAGAAATGTGGAAATGATAACCTCGGGAATTGAATAAAAAATAATGATAAACATTCTTATCCTCTCTGTAATAATTTCAAAGGGACCATTTGAATGTTCAGCCTCTCTGAAAATCTAATCTAAACTTACAGGCGTAAAAGGGTTTTGGCATAAAGCTGGCCTTTGGGCTCACATCCACATGTGTTAATCATATAGGTGGATGGTCATTCAGCCAGTGTGAGAGTACATATTGTCAGAATGTCGATTCTCCAGCTATTATAGCGGTTTTCTCAACCTGGACCTTCTACTATCGTAACTGCCGAAATTTCTCATGATCTTGGGTGTACACCAGTCCCTTGCCATGTCTAAATTCATGAGAAAAGTATTGTCTCTCACCAGCACACTTTCCATAGTTCAGCACCAAGACATGATGCTTTAAACCACTCGGTAACGTGCGAGACTAATAATAATTAATTTTATTCTAAAATATAACCCGAAACTATTACGAAAATCACATTATATGTTTTTAAAGTCGTAAAAACATCTCAAAACTTTTCCCATCACTTTCTGCATGCACACAAATGCAACATCTATAAAGCGGAAGGGAGGATCAATTTGGTTTGTTTTGTTGGTGCAGAAATTGGAAACAGTAGGCGCTGAAAGACGGGAAATGCACCGGAAGCTCCACGCGACCTGGAGCGGAAAACACCAGTAATAAATCTTGGCAGAGGATTCGCACTTCCCCTCGCCACAGACAGACAATACTGGTGTTGTTAGGGGATGAACACGTGTTAAATAGACTCCCAAATCATTATCCATTGTATCTTCCCAGACGGAGGCTTTCTCGCTTTAAGTTACGTGTATTACACGGTGAGTCTTTTTATCAGCTCCTTTACCATTTTTCAGTTCGGTAAAAATATTTTAATTATTTATTAATTGAATATCAAAAACCGCAGAAGTCCAAATCACATTCAAGTACTGTTTCTTTATCCACTTCGTACCCAATCCATTAAAATAATTCTCTACAAAATGCTCAGCTTATAATGATCCATTTTGGAACTGTGTTAAAATAACAGTATTGGAAAATGCAAATAAAATACTCAGAATCATTATAAAATGGACAATTCAGAAAACAAGTAAGCCATACTATACCTATTTCATTAAAAAAAAACTAATTCACTGGCACTATTGAACCCTTAGGTTCATGGCCGCGCAGACATAAGCTCTCCATACATCCCTATCCTGAACTTTTTTTCAATCATTCCCTGTATAATATACTCCCATCAAATCATGATTAATGTTATTATCCCAACTCATTCTTGGCCTACCTACTGAACGCTTTTCCCTTTGGTTTTCCTACAAGGAGTTTCCACGTCTCTCTTCCATTCCCCAGTTGTGCTACATGTCCTACCCATCGCAGTCTACGAGACTTAAATGTTCTCATTTCATCTGGTTTCCCATCTGTTATGTTGTGAGGGACGTCGCCAGGAGGATGTAAAAGGGTGCATCAGCACTCCTTATTTTGAATTCGCACCCCATCCCGCATCCCCACTGTTTCTGAACCATTTTGTTAACAAAATTAATCTTACATTCGCCCTGTATCAGTTGTACATAAAATTTTGCATTATATCAGAGTATGGCTCCGTGGTGCAAGCGGTTAGACGCTCGCCTCTCACCACTGGGGTCCCGAGATCGAGTTTCGGTCACTCCATGTGGGTTTCGTGGTAGATGAGATGGAGCTTCGGCACGTTTTTCGCGGGTTTCTCCCATTTTTCCCTGCCACAAATTTCATTCCACGATTTCTCCATGTGTATCTCATCCATTTCGTTTCATTTAGTTCATCCGTCCCTGTGACGGTGCGTCAGGGATGGTCGACCGGCACCTTTTGTAGTTCACAGACCTCTATAAATATAGGGAATTCATCTCATCTCATCCCGACCCTGAGTTGGACACGAGTTGAGGAGATTTTATTTTATTATAAATTATGTTTGTGACATATGACACTTAATTATTTAACATACGAACTTTGCGGAAAATAATACGGCCGCGCAGATCTTTTGAAAATATGGGAGTGTCATAAATCGTTAAAACATCTATTGTGCTATCACCGTTCTGCGCCTGGTGAAAACTTACTTACCTAAGTAACCTAGCTGTTAGAATAGAATGGATTAGAATAGATTTATTTAGCCTGGTGGAGTTAAGGCCATGTGGCCTTCTATTCCACTCACCAGGACAAACATATGTTACATATAAATACAAAAAATTACAATAATAGTCATACTAAACAATTAATTATCTGTCAAATTCAATAATAATGAAAATAATGTCTAATAATACAATAAAATTAAATACAATTAAAATTAAATGAATTATAGAATGAATATAGAAAGTAATAACAGCTCGAATCTACAATACATAAAAAGAAAAGAAAGAAAAATACAAAGAAAGTAATAAACTACAATGAATTAATATATGCTTTTTATACAAGGCATTAGGTAAATATAGTAACGAATCTTAAATCTATTTTTATTAAATAATGAAAAAACACATTATTAATTTTTAAAAAGTAATATTAGTGAGTGGTTTCTGTTAGTAATTTTATTTTCAATTTGTTTCTGAAAGATAGTAAAGTTTGGCAGTCTCTGACATAGGGTGGAAGGGAATTTCATGTTCTAGCAAGAGAAATTGTAAAATATTTCGAATAATAGGTAGTATGATGAGGGGGTTATAAACGACACTGCGCTCAAGGGATCGGGTATTTAATTTATGTGTATCAGAGAGTCTAGTGAAGCAGTGTGATAAATAATAAGGTAATGATGTGTGTAATATGTTATAGAGAAGGCATAGGGAATGGATGGTTCTACTCTTGTAGACGAAGCCATGACAATTGTTCCAGGGATGGTGTAACCTGATCAAATCTACGTATACCACAAATAAAACGTATGCAAGAATTATGAACACGTTGAAGTCTTTCGGTAAGAACAGTATTTAGGTCAGTAAAAAGAGTATCACAATAATCAAAATGGGGCATTGCAAGTGTTTCTACTAACATTTTCCTTAGAGCAAACGGTAAACAATTTCTTATACGATTTAATGAGTGCATTATTGAGAAGATAGTTTTGCAAATGTTATTTATTTGTTTATTCCAAATTAAATGTTTATCCATAAATACTCCTAGGTTTTTTACTGTCTCACTATAAGGGTTATGGCTACAGAAAAGGATATCCCAAGACGCTGGATGTGGAAGAAACTGTGCCGTGTTTTTCGGATCTGCTACCTTTTTGTGCACTGTTTCTTTAGAGGATTTACTCACATATTCCATTTCACTCATAGTAGCATCGAGTTCATAGCTATCAGTGCTCTTTCCAATCCTTTGCCCGGGCCCATCCTTCCTATTTAGATTCATAAACATTAATTAATAATAATTCTTAAAACACTGTAGCAATTTATGATTCTTAGTTAACCTGAATATTTTTAACCATGAAAGCTAGACGGGGAAAAGGAGCTCATATAACTTTGAGAAAGCTTGTATACGGGAATTATGCAAGACAGCTGTAGCGTGGCTAACAAAATAATGCAATAATCAGACATTGATATTTACTTAAAATGAGATTTAATGTTTAAATTGCACGTCTGAAGTTGAAAAGTGAAATTAAATATAAACATAACTTGATCACTCAATGTTAAAGAACAAACAATAAGTAATAACAGAAATAACATTGTTTACACAATCAACCACTCATACATACTTTTTAGTCCTGCCTAGGGTGCCTTACCCTGGCTTGTCGGACCAAACCCTAAATACGCAGCTCTCCTGGAGCTCGCGTCCTCCAGACGACAGAGAAGTGTTCCAACGAAAATCTATGATCGAATGATAGAGTTCACTATGTGTTTGGCCTATTTGAGAGTTCCGAGGTAGAAGGGGAATTAATTAATTAATAATATTAACAATACACATGACGATAAAATGTCTGCAGAAAAACATACTAGTCCTACTTTCTAGCAAAATATTGTCCTCTATAACATAAGCAAGAAATATTAATAAAAATTAGTGCTAGCCTAGTGGTCGAAATTCGACAATAAATAACACGTCATCGCACTTATTTTTTCACTATTATTAGATATTGCTAGTTTTAAATTTGTATTATCTGACATTGCACTGGAGTTTCATGTTTATATATACCTAGGCCTATTGGAAATGCATTAACTGACACCTTAAGTATTATTTTGCTTTGACACCTTAAGATTAGTATTGTTTTGATGTAATGGATTACATTTTTTCTTTTGTTTTGTTATTGACATTTCTTCTTCTTTCCGTTTCTTTTATTGTTTATATATTATGCTTTGCAGCTTTACTAGGGAATTGTAGGTGTGGTAGCTTCCCGTTGCTTTCCACACCGGTGAAGGATGATGGTGATAATGATAAGGATGATGATGATGGCCATATGATTTCAGGGACCGTTTGGGCCACAAAGTTTTCCTGACATTTGTCTTACAAGTGAGGAAAAACCCCGATAAAAACTACACCCAGAAAAACTGCCCCGACCGGGGATCGAACCCGGGCCCGCTGCGTGACAAGGCAGCACGCTATCTCGAGACCACAGCGATGGACAAATATATATATATATTATATATAATAATATAATAATAGTAATATAATAATAGTAATATAAAAATGATATGTAATGATATGTAACAGATATAATGAATTCTAAATGGTAAAAACTCTATTGACTATTTAGAAATATTGTAGATTGAAGACGTAAGTAGCGTGAAGTATTACGAATCCATCCATCCATAGTAATTCTGCCCGAGGGCAGGTCTTTCACTACAATCATAGCATTTTCATGCTATGCTTTGCAGCTTTACTAGGGAATTATAGGTGTGGTAGCTTCCCGTTGCTTTTCACACCGGTGAAGGACGATGATGATAATGATAAGGATGATGATGATGATGATGATGATGGTCGGACGACTTTCGGGGACCGTTGGGTCCTAAGCGTCCTGACATTTTTCTTACAGGTGAGGAAAAACCCCGAAAAAAACTCACCCAGGAGCCTGTACCGACCGGGATTCGAACCCGGGCCCTCTGCGTGACAAGGCAGTACGCTACCTCGAGACCACAGCGGTGGACAATATAATAACAGTAATATAAAAATTATATGTGGCAGATATAATGAATTCTAAATGGTAAAAACCGCATTGAGTATTGTACAATTATTGTAGATTGTAGACGTAAGAAGCGTGAAGTATGACGAACAGAGGCTTCTAAATAAAGACTTCGACTCTACGTCGAAGGTAGAAAAAAAAATATTTCAATTTTTTTTTTGTTGATAACACTAAAGCTCGTCAATAGCTACTTTAAAAAAATCAAAATCGGTTGACAAACAGAGGAGAAAAAGGTACTGAACTTTTTGTCTTTACCTATTTATATATCGATAATAATAATTATAATTATAATAAAATAATAATATTTAGAGAAATAACAACTAAAGTTTAAAATGCAAAAAAAAAAAACAGTAATTTAACGAACAATCTAAGAAATGATATTAGGAAATTGGTTTCAATCAAATGCCTGTTAGCCTATTGGCTTATTTATCATAGCCATGTTAATGAGTAAAAATCGTAATATAATGTAACTGATTTCTAACGTAATGTAACTAATGTGAAAAGTTATTAATATTCATAAGATTTGTCTTCTTACTGTTTGCATTCACACGGTTAAATTTGAATGACAGAGCCATATCATAAGAAAAATTATTTAAAAAATCGAAAATGCGGAAGCTGCTGTACCATTATATTATCCTTTATTATTGTTAAGACTCATGTATCAGATGATTGAGTTATTAAAATATATTATTAGAATTTTGCATTACTACTAAATACACACTTAACATAATATAGAAATGTTTTTCAAGGGCAGTCGCGAGAGAGAGAGAAAAAAAAAGTACTTCTTTGTCCGCTTTCAATCTAACGATGGCAGGTAGCATTTGCTATTTTTTATTTCAGTATTATAAAAATAAATATAAAATAAATTAACATTATTAGTGTTTGAAGGAATTGCTGTGAAGCGAATATCATCTGTTATTTCATTGCATGCATGCAGCTTATTTTATTATCGACGATCCTGAAGATAGTAATTTTTACTATAGTATGGTACTTCTCTACATCTAATTTCATAATTTTATTTAATTCATGTCAGAATTTATCAAATAACTAACGATTTTGTACAATGGTATAGGCCTAAGTTGTTTATAACTATAAGAAAAAAGAAAACTTACTCACTGGCACTATCGAACCCCTAGGTTCATAGCCGCGTGGACATAAGCTCTCCATACATACCTATTCTGAGTCAATGCTTTCCAATCTCTCCCTGTACAATCTACTTCCCTCAAATCATAGTTAATGTTATTCTCCCACCTCATTCTTGGTCTACCACCTGGGCGTTTTCCTTCTGGTTTTCCTACAAGAAGCTTCCATGTACGTCTTTCATTCCCCAAATGTGCCACATGTCCTGCCCATCGCAGTCTACGAGACTTAACTGTTCTTATTATATCTGGCTTCTCAGTGTAGTTCATTGTTATGTAGTCGTCTCCATTCACCTGTCTGTTCATCTCTCTTTGGTCCAAAAATTGCCCTAAGTACTTTATTCTCAAATACTCGTAATCTCCTTTCCTCCAAGAGAAAAAACAGTTTTTAAAAACAATTTCTAGAAAAGGGTTTATGCTCAAAATTAAATTGTAACTTAAGTGAGTATTTTTGCAGTGTCAACGTCTTCAATGTCCTCGAAATAAGATTATAAGATGGTTGATATTCTTTTAGGATTCGAGAATAAAAACCACCAATACACCTAATGTTCTAAAAGTCAAGAATCGCTGCAGTTGTTATGGGCTTGTATAACTTGTCATGTTTTTATAGCAAGGGATGTGAATTTTTGCTAATTAATGGCCGGTTTATCATTGTGGAACGCACGTGCGCTGTAATGAAATTATCTCATCGCCATAGCAACAGCTTCTGTTCCGTTTCAAGGAGCGCAATAAACGATTCTGTTTTTTTTTATGAGACAGCTGAAGCACGAGCAGCAATTTAGAAAATTGTTAATGATATAAACCAAGAAATTATATTAGTCTATTCAATACCTATCTTCCAATATTCCTAAGTTAATTTAATAATTTAATTACTTTCCATTGACGCAGTTTAACCTCTCGCCTTTATAGGTAGTTTTACGTGCCACACGCCACCCGGACCTTACAGTGGCACGATCTGTCGGGAGAGGGATTCCAACCATCGTTAACAAACAAGCTTTTTTTGACCAAACAAGGTCATGGAGGCCCTCCCCGAATGAGGGACCAGCTCAATGTCAGGGCCTCCTCCGAGACAACACAATATTAAGACGAAACACACCATTCACACATACATAGGAACTATTCATGCGAAACATGGCGAATATTATAATGATTATTATGATGGCTAAATGTTGTTCGGGAAACGTTTGTGCCTGAAAGTTTCCTGATATTTATCTTATAGATGAGAAAAATCCCGAAAAAATCACTTGGAAAAGTTTTCCCGATCGGGGATCTAACCCGGGCCCTCTGCGTTACTAGCCAGTGACGCAATCCCGAGACGACAGCGGTACACATATATTAATAGTCGATTCCATTCACGACTATTTTAATTTTAACGTTTCAGTGATTATTTAGGCTGCCTAAAATAACATTCCAAGAACTAAAAGTCCTCGGCCTAATAATCGTCCAGCCTCCATTAAATTTGATCCAATTTGTATAAAGTTGTGTGTTCTTTAGTAACTCATGTAAAATAAAGTTTGATTCTCCCAATCGATTTTAAGCTCACATAAAAACTACCTGATTTAGAATCCGCCAACAGCTTTTACTTTTAAAATTAATATTACTTCGTGCTCAAAGAAACTTATTAAATATAAAATAAAATTATAGGCATATTTGTCACAATTTCACTTCAGGACTCAAGATGACAGTAGTAATAAATAATAATAGCAACTTAAGGATGATGATGATGATAATAATAATAATAATAATAATAATAATAATAAACATGGACGTTGATGCAAAAACACACAAATTATTAGTCACAGAAATGGACTTTTTTAAGTAGATCGGCAAGAATATGAAAATTGGATGAAGTAAGAAATAATACAATAAGAGAAGTAATGAATGTCCATCCATCCATAGTAATTCTGCCCGAGGGCAGATCTTTTACTGCAATCATAGAATTTCCATGCTATGCTTTGCAGCTTTACTAGGGAATTATAGGTGTGGTAGCTTCCCATTACTTTCCACACCGGTGTAGGATGGTGATGGTAATGATCCATCCATAGTAATTCTGCCCGAAGGCAGGTCCTTCACTGCAATCATAGCATTTTCATGCTAGGCTTGCAGCTTTACTAGGGAATTGTGTAGGTGTGGTAGCTTCCCGTTGCTTTCCACACCGGTGAAGGATGATGATGATAATGATAATGGTAAGGATGATAATGATAAGGATGATGGCCATATGATTTCGGGGACCGTTTGGGCCTTAAAGTTTTCCTGACATTTGTCTTACAGGTGAGGAAAAACCCCGATAAAAACCTCACCCAGAAAAACTGCCCCGACCGGGGATCGAACCCAGGCCCGCTGCGTGACAAGGCAGCACGCTACCTCGAGACCACAACGGATTGTAATGATAAGGATGATGATAATGGCCGGATGATTTTCGGGGACCATTGGGCCCTAATCTTCCTTGCATTCGTCTTTCTGGTGAGGAAAAACCCCGAAAAAATCCCATCCAAGAGCCTGTCCCGACCAGGAATCGAACCCGGGCCAGCTGCGTGACAAGGCAGCACGCTACCTGAGACCATAGCGGTGGACATATAATGAATGTAGAAAGGATATTGTACAAGATATTGAAGAAATCCAACTAAGATGGTATGGGCATATAATGAGAAGAAGGGATACAGAAACAAACAAAGAAGTATTGAAGTGGATTACTCCTGGAAAAGGGAAACGTGGTAGACCAAAGCCAACGTGGATAAAGGAAATTCAAGACAACGTAAAAAAGAGAAATATGACAGAAGCAGACACGCAAGACCGGGAAGTGTGGAAGGAAGGACTGTATATTTTGGTTGAGGATACTTGTGTAAATAACAGAAACAATCCTGAAATATTAATAATAATAATAATAATAATAATAATAATAATAATAATAATAATAATAATAATAATAATAATAATCATCACTCCAGGGATTAGGCAATTGCCCGTTCCGACTTCATAATGCATCAGCCCAACGTCTTCTAGGTCTTCCAACATCACGCCTTCCTCTTGCTTGATAATTTCTTGCTAACAATGGATATCTCTCCTTACTCATTCCAATAATAATAATAATAATAATAATAATAATAATAATAATAATAATAATAATAATAATAATAATAATAATAATAATAATAATAATAATCTTCTACTTCAGAGGTTAGTCATTTCTTCTTTAATCGGCCCTAAAATACTATTTTATTTTGTTCATCCATCTTGTCAATGGTAGTCTTTGACTCCTCCGTCCTTTGGCTTAGCATAATGATACTTGTTAAAGGTTATTATAATTGGTTTAAGTAGAATTCAGTCTGTAATCGCTGACGAAGGGGCTAAGAAGCCTTGAAACATATGTTCGACAAAAACTATAAGTGGTAACAATGAACAGACAAAATGTTTTAATTATTAAACAAACTTCTTAATGTTACTTGAATAGGCAAAATGTTTTAATTAGAAAACTTGTTTCAAACGGGGATCGAACCTGGGTCACTAGATCACAGAGATGGACAAAACAACTCTCATATTTACTGAAAACTTTTGGGAGCTTCGAGTGAAACTTTTGATTTAAACCAAGAGATTTAAAAATTAGTATTGAATACTATCATTAAAACAAATGAATGTTGTGACTGTTATACTTAGCGTCTTTTATTAATTCTACATCATGAATATTGGCAATTATAATTAGTGTGATTGACAAAATATATCTTGACCTTTCCCATGACGTGACTGGGTCGACCTGCAAGTCATTTCCCTACATTAATCATAAATACTACACATTCGTAATGAATTATTACAAGCATTTATTTACTATTTAGGTAAATTGTGCAAATGTCATAATCGAGACAAAAAGAATACTCTTTAATTTTTTTATAGCCTACTAGAGCATTTTTTTAGATGAAACTCGAGAGTTGCGTGCTACCGACTATGTAAAACAATAAAAATATATTTTTTATTATAAGCAATTACAAGAAAAGACGAGAGAATTGGTTCAGGGGGTACATTTTAAATTTTGTATTCATAACACCGAATTTTGACTCACCTCATATTACTTGATTTTTATGCAGACCTGGTTTCGTCACATCTGTGCGACATTCTCGATTAATTACAACCGTTGCCTTTCGGTTGTCCTTCCTGCAAGTTGATTTCTGCTGACTAATGAACTTCCAAATCAATCTGTTTTTCTCTTTCGTCGGGAATTTCAAAATTCATGATTTTCTTTTTATTCTTGCAGATGCAAATTTTCTCCCAAATTGTGGGAGTTAGAAAAATCTAAAGAACTCATAATTTGGGAGCAAATTTACATCTGCAAGAATAAAAAGAAAACCACGAATTTTAAAATTCCCGGTGAAAGAGAAAAAAACTTGATTTGGAAGTTCATCGGTCAGCCAACAGAGGGAGCAGAAATCAAATTGCAGGATGAGCAATAGGAGATTAAGATTCCCACTTTTCCAGACAATCGGGTTGTCAGCTATGCTTGACGGCCGTCTTTACCCCCAGAACAAGAACCTGGTATTCATTTCAGTTAGAGGTCAAGTCGACCCCACGATCATTGTGCACGCAGGTTTGGGTGAGTTTATGAACGGCCAACTGTATTCTATACCTTACAAATCACAAACAGTTAAGAGTCAGGATTCGATAATTTCCAAACAATTGCGAATCGGGTATGACAATTTCACTGACTATTTAACTCATGACCCAAATGGGAGTCAATGACCAATCACGTTTCAATGATTTCTGTTTTACAACCAATCAGAGTCGTGTTTCACCAAATATTTATCAGTGTTATAATTACCATATTAAAGAAAGCTCCTCCTTACAATATTGCGTTCCTTTGGCAATAAATAGTATGATCTGGTTGCAGTGATAAACAAAAGAAGCAGTAGAAGCGTACCTATCGTTTCTCATTTGTTTTCAAACATCGCCGTTTACATTAAATATATAAATATTTTAAAATAACTATAGTTAAATAATGATTTGTGAGTAAACAGCTTAATTTTATTCGTTAAATAGTCCTAACAAATGCCACTCTTGATTTCCAAATTCTCTAGATAAATTCACTCCTCACTTCGTGAGTCGTGAATTTATCGATAATTTGGAAATCACTCGTGGCATTACTTATGATAATCTATCGCGTTTGGTTCGAATTGACAAGGCTATGAATTTAATTGATAAATATTCAGTGTCTAGCGTATGAACAAAATATTCTTAAGTAAGCCAGATATAATAAGAACAGTTAAGTCTCGTAGACTGCGATGGCCAGGACATGTGGCACGAATGGGGAATGAATCTTCTTGTAGGAAAACCAGAGGGAAAACGTCCAGTTTTTCGACCAAGAATGAGGTGGGAGAATAACATTAACTATTATTTGAGGGAAGTAGATTATACAGGGGATGATTGGAAAATGCTAGCTAAGGATTGGAATGTATGGAGAGCTTATGTCCGCGCGGCCATGAACCTACGGGTTGATAGTGCCAGTGAGTTAGTTATGAGTTATGACACAAAGCCAGTGTAGTTAAAGACCGAGTAGATAGGCGAATATAAATTTCAAATTGTACATGAATTTAAATATCTGGGCACTATAATCACTGATGGCATTAATATTAATAAGGAAACAAGGAACTCGAGCGCAGCGTGCTACCGACTATGTAAAACAATGAAAATATTTTTTTTATTATAAGCAATGCAAGAAAAGACGAGAGAATTGGTTCAGGCGGTATTGTATAAATTTTCCTTCTATCTGTTCATAACACCGAATTTCTTAACATTGACTATTTAACTCATGCCCCAAATGGGAGTCAATGACCAATCACGTTTCAATGATTTCTGTTTTACAACCAATCAGAGTCGTGTTTCACGAAATGTTTATCAGTGTTATAATTACCATATTAAAGAAAGCTCCTCCTTTTTAATATTCTGAACAGGTCTGACCATTATTTTGCAGTGACTAAGCCTGTAAGAAATACGGCTACCAGATTGTATATATAGTGCATGAATGTCAACACATGCCGCATGCGGGAGTTAATATAAAAACATTTGTAGCAATTTATTATACCACAAAAAAAAAAGAAACCACTGTTTGCACTTTCTTAAATGTATTTTTTCCCAGGTAATAATCCAGAAAAATATAATTGTCATATTTACATCATACGACATCAGAAATGAATTAATATACAGTTTGATGTGTTTCATTTTTTCTCCACTAGAGAGCATTCTTACAATATTGCGTTCCTTTGGCAATAAATAGTATGATCTGGTTGCAGTGATAAACAAAAGAAGCAGATGAAGCGTACCTACCGTTTCTCATTTGTTTTCAAACATCGCCGCTTACATTAAATATATACATATTTTAAAATAACTACAGTTAAATAATGATTTGTGAGTAAACAGCTTAATTTTATTCGTTAAATAGTCTTAACAAATGCCACTATTGATTTCCAAATTCTCTAGATAAATTGGAAATCACTCGTGGCATTACTTATGATAACATTCTTTGATAGGTACGGTACGCCAGATGTCTCTTGGGCCAAAAAAAAACGCCAACTTCACAGACCAGACACTGTAGTTAAAATTACTGTAAATAAGAACAAATAAAAATAAGTTTTATTTGCGCACTGAAATTAATGTTGATTTTTACAGTTGAAATAATAGGACCTAGTATATAGTATCCTGCTGGAGTTCGGAATTCCTAAAAAGTTAGTTAGACTTATACGAATGTGTCTAAATGGCTCAACGAGTAGGGTGCGTGTAGGCAAACAGTTTTCAGATACTTTTGAAATCCAGAATGGGTTGAAGCAAGGAGATGCACTATCTCCTCTACTATTTAATTTTGTACTAGAGCATGCCATTAAATCTTTAGAGAATGAGGAAGGCCTACAACTGAATGGTATTAATAAGCTGTTAGTTTATGCTGATGATGTAGTACTACTGGCCGATAGCGAGGAGATACTAAAGGCCAACACGCACACACTATTGAGTAACACTAAGAAATTAGGACTGGAAGTAAATATCAGTAAAACTAAATATATGGTCACACGTAGAAATACATTATATAATGGAAATGGACAGCTAATGACAAATGAGGGAAATTTTGAGGAATTGGCTGAATTCAAATACCTAGGAACAATAATCACAAATAGGAATGAGATGCACAAAGAAATTAAACATAGGCTCAATTCTGGAAATGCATGCTATTATGCATTGCATAGACTTTTGATGTCCCAACTCCTTTCAAAAAACGTTAAGCTGAAAATATATGAAACTATTATTCTACCTGTTATATTATATTGGTGCGAAACATGGACTCTTACTTTAAGGGAGGAAAGGAAAGGAGATTACGAGTATTTGAGAATAAAGTTCTTAGGAAAATTTTTGGACCAAAGAGAGATGAACAGACAGGTGAATGGAGAAGACTACATAACAATGAACTACATGGTCTTTATAGGAAGCCAGATATAATAAGAACAGTTAAGTCCCGTAGACTGCGATGGGCAGGACATGTTGCGCGTATGGGGAATGAAAGACGTGCATGGAAACTTCTTGTAGGAAAGCCAGAAGGAAAACGCCCAGTTGGTAGACCAAGAATGAGGTGGGAGAACAACATTAACTATGATTTGAGGGAAGTAGATTATACAGGGAATGATTGGAAAGCATTAGCTCAGGATAGGGATGTATGGAGAGCTTATGTCCGTGTGGCCATGAACCTACGGGTTCGATAGTGCCAGTGAGTAAGTAAGTAAGTAAGTTACATAAAATTACGGAAATAATTAACTAACACACTGGCACTGGTTCATGACGGACATACACTCTCCATACATTCCCATCCTGAGCTAGCGTTTTCTAATCGTCCCCTGTAAAATTTACTTCTCTCAAATCATGATTAATGTTATTCTCCCAACTCATTCTTGGCGTACCTATTGGGCGCTTTCCATCTGGTTTTCCTACAAGGAGTTTCCATAGCCCTTAATTGTTATTGTTCTGGTTTCCCGTGAAGATTATGTAGCTCACTGATATATAGTCTTCTCCATTCACCATCCTGTTCATTCCGAGAGCTATGACGGTGCTACTGAAAGAGTTAATCGTGCCGGATAGGTCGAAGGCGATAAGCCAGACGGAAATAAAAAATGCATAGGTCAAAAAAGTGACCCTAAAAAATACAACCATCATGAATTGGGGACATGAGTTCAACTGGAGTAAATTTTTTCGGAGGTAAAATAGTCCCCCATTCGGTTCTCCGCGCGGGGACTTCAGATAATACATGACAAAGGTTCAAACACAGGGACATGTTCCTAGGAACATGGAATATTATAAAATGACGGGTATATGGGGAAAAATTACTATACTTCTACTTTTACGTTACATTTTAGCATTCAAGTCTTTATCTTCTAAATATAAGCATTTTCTGAAAGCCATGTTTCCAAGTTTTTTTCTCTTACGAGTATTTCTTGTTAATTAATACTAACTAATAAATTACAAAGAATAAAAAAGAAAAGACTGAACGATAATTGGACAATGGGCTCAGACGGTAATGTTTGAGACTCGTATTCGGAAGGTCCTAGGTTCAAACTTTGGAGTCCACCGGCCGTACAGAGATTGTTTCCATTTTTCTTCAGATGTGAAGAAAAATGCTGAATTGGAATGCTATTAGTCATTATTTCTCTATTATAACGAACATGTAACAGTAATTAAATCAGTGAACTAGGAGCGGAAATAACAACAACAAAAAACTGAAAAACAGATCTATTGGATGGAATCAAAGATTCTAGACGAATTAAATGACTTTAGATTAAATTAGTCTATTATAAAATAAAAATTAAAGTATACCTGTTGACAGGTGCCGTTGTTCTCAACTGTGTTAATATATATTATATTAAAATGATATCTGGAGGCCTTTCGGAAGGTAACTTCCATCATCACCAGGATGAATCTGCTGCTATATGTTGTTGTTCACAACGATGTGGACTTGAAGTGTCATTAGTATTAATATATATATATATATATATATATGTATATGTATGTATATGTATGTATATATATATATTAGTCTACGGGTATTTGAGAATAAAATTTCGTAGGATTTTTTTTACCAGCGAGAGATGAACAGATAGGTTAATGGAAGAATACTTCATAACACTGAGCTAGACACATTTTTTTTTTTGGGAAACCATATTTAATAAGAACAGTTGTGTTGTAGATTCGGTGGGTAGTAGGCAAATATGAGAATCAAATAGAGGAATGGATACTTTTCGTAACAAATTCAGAGTTCAAAAACACGTCTGGTAGTCCAAGAATGAGGTGCGAGAATAGCATTTACTAACGATTTGAGGTAGATGAATAATACAGGAGATCATTGAAAAATATTAGGAGTGTATGGAGAGCTTATGTCCGCGCGGCCATAAACCTGGCCAGAGTGCCAATGAATTTGGTATATTCGTTTTATTTACATACTTCTTCTTCTTCTTCTTTTCTTCTTCTCCTACGTCATGACTTGTTTTCACATCAAGAGACAGTATTCCTCCATCTAGTAACTTGGCGCCCAATATTATTTATATACAAGATAAAATTAAATTTAACGTCCTATATTCGAAAGACAACGATTATGGTTAACCCTACTTTTAAATGCCTCAATGTGTGAAGTGATTTTTAAGAACCAAAATTATTATAAACATTTTATGAAATTCATAACACACATTCATAACAATATGTAGTATTTTTTTCTAAGACACTTATAGACGATTTATGTAATTCATAACACTCGTTCAAAACCATAAGATAATATTTCTGTTTTACAATATAGCCTATAGTATAATATCGTTATAGTAAGCTACAATCCTAACATGCCTTGGTGGAGAAATAGGGTTTCAAATATTTGGAGATTCAATAAATAGGCCCTACATTAAATTTAGCTTACTGCACTGCTATAAATAGAAGAGCATACATTTTAAGCACGCATATTGCTTTTATTTTTTAAATGGCGGTTGAAACAAACAATGATATGTTTGGACAGCATTTGAATTTAAATCACGGTTACTGGCGTGGGAATTTTTTGTCCTAGATCGGCGGAAATAGTGCACAGAAGCACGCCGGATGTGATGTAACGAGAGAACGCGTAACATGACTAGAAGTAAAAAAAAATGAAATATTTCATTAACCTGTAGTAGTAGAGCAAGCTCAGAACTGTATGAATATTCATAGTCTCCAGTTCATTCCACCGTAAATAATGAATTATTCAGTTCTTTATTACGTAGCTTCTTTCCTGACAATGATCGCCTTGCATTTTAGTTCATCTTGCGTAACTAAAAGATGATGTGATATACAATAAAAATAACATTTGAGGCTGAAATGATTTTTAACAGAATAAACAAATTATTCCAAAATGTTAATATATATAGACGGGTTCTCTTAATAATAATAATAATAATAATAATAATAATAATAATAATAATAATAATAATAACAATAACAACAACATCAAATAACAATAACAATAATAATAATAATAATAATAATGTTTTATTTTAGCTTGGCAGAGTTAAGGCCATAAGGCCTTCTCTTCCACTCAACCAGCGAATTATACAAAAATTACATAGCCTACTTATTACAATTTTAAGATGTTATTAAAATACAGACTTAACAAAGTGCAATAATGATTTGATATAATACTAGCTAATACTAACAAAAGCATGGAATATAATGAAATTAAAATGATATAAAGTAAAGTAAGTAGCTTCCTAGATGATAATTTACAGAATGCTGAATATAGTTGTTATGCAGTTAATGTTTTCATTGTGTCGAACTTAAGATGTCAGTTAATTTGTATTTGAATAATGATAGTGACTGGCATTCCCAGACATGACTGGGAAGTGAGTTCCATGCTCTAGTCATAGATATTGTGTAAGATATAGGCATGTCCTGTGCTGTGATATCAAAAATAAAGAAGAGTCTTGTGATCTTGTTCCTAAATTGTGATGAGCCAATAAATTTTGACGTGTTGATAAATGACTTGGTAAATATGTGTGCAGAATTTGGAATAGTAAGGTATGTGAATGTAAAGTTCTCCTGTCATTTAGGCGTAGCCACGATAAGACCTGAAATGAATATGAGATAACAATATGCATATTATAATTTTTAAAAAAATTAACCATTGTTTGAGGGAGGCGAATTATACAGGGAATTATTGGAAAATATAAGTTCAGGATAGGGATGTATGGAGGAGAGCTTGTATCCGCGAGGCCATGAACCTCTGGGTTCGATAGTGCCAGAGAATTATTAGTTAAGGATACATACAGTATTTGAAATCGTGTAGGTCTACAAGACCGAAATGTTTAATTTCTAGTTGAAAAAAAATATCGATCTATGCTAGAATGTTGTATAGGCCTATTACTTTGTGTGCATCATCAGCTTCATGATCTTGCGGTCAGAACTTCTGACTATAGTTGATGAGGTCTCTTGTTCAACTCTCGCTCAGAACACAGGATTTTTTCCTTAAAGGAAATTATTCCTATGGTTGCCCATGGTCTAGAATTTAGATTAAGTTAAGCATTCTGCTGCCTTTCATTATTATTTATCACCCATCAAATTATTGGGGTAACGTAATTCCTCTTTATAGGCGCCTCAACCTCAGATGCGAGTTGTAATTCCGCCATTACCAGAAGAGAATGCAAGAAAAGCTACATAGGCCTACAACCTGGTGACATTTAAAAAAATGTGTTTTCTTGCGTAGGCATGTAAATTATTTATTATTTAAAATTAAAATGTATATATTTCGTTTTATTTGTTGGGGTTCGTGAGACGAATCCGAAATCAACTCATCCCGAGGCAGACCCACTATACTTAAACCAGGAAGATCGACATTTATACACTGTGTATAAAAACACAAATAACAATTATCGTAATTATAGGCTATTAATTTTTCTCTTGCTTTTCTTTTTCTCAGTCCCAAGGATAACCCGGATTATCAGTACCAATCTCAAAATATTACTAAAATTAATAAGTGAACTTATATATGGAACTAATGATTACTAGGGCTGAAAAAAGTATTCGTTATAGGCTAAGCTGCATCGTACTTAGACCGCTATGTTTACAAACTGCACGTTGACACGCGCTACTCGGGACAGACTTCTAGTACAGTCCGCTTTGTGTAGGAATGGACTCATCTGTGCACAATTTTTGTTTCGACATTCTGATACAACCACACGTCATGTAAACAGGTCTATTACTGAGGAGAGTCGAACATACACACTCTCCGCTCCGAGCAGACAGTGCAGACGTTCGACAAAGACACGCATTTTGTAAACAATGTGCATAGAAATTAGTTACTATCCTGATACCGATACTTTTTTTCAACCCTAATGAAATACTAGATTCAACTTCAAATTCAAGACGCTTTATTTTCTTAGACATTATTTATCTAAAAGTATAAAGTATACTTTTCACTATTATCTGGCGGTTGGGGACCGTTACATATTTGTCGTCTTATATCGGCCGCGGTGGACTAGTGGTTATGCTCCTTACCTCTGGTCCCGAGGGTCGCGGGTTCAAACCCATCCGGGGTCGATGGATTTTTTTAGGATGGAAAAATCCAAGGAGCAAGTCTGCGGGAGGGACTCTAATCCGTGGGTCCCGAGTCTGAAGATTTTCAGGCTCGTAAAAGTTCCTTTATCCTGAATGAATAGGCCTCGAAGCAAAATTTACCGAATTTTCCCGTCCTAGTACTACCTTGATTTCCTAGATGTCAATATGAGGCGGAACGCTGACCACGGACCAGTCAAATGACAGCTATACGAAAACAAGTGTAACTAAATTAGTATGGTTCAAATGCTTCTTTGTAAGGGGAGTGCGCCTAAATCTCTGTTAAGGGAAACATGGGCTTACAAGATACAAGAAGATAACATAAGGAGTAGTTCTCATTCTACATCCCAACAATTGGTATACACCTGAAAGAAAACGTAATCTCTGATATTTGCATCAGTGTTCAGATAGTTCTTGTCGTGTGCTACAAGCGATAATTTTGCAGTCAGTTATAAGTTTATCTTAACTTAGAATAATTTATTAAGTACAAATTCACATTTGAAATGCCTCTTCATTAGTAACAGCTGAGTCGGTATTTTTAAGTCAGTTAGTAGTACCAATTCACCTGTTTTTTTTTTCAAGTACAATAACTTCACAGACCCGACAGTTTAGAGTGCGCGAGGTATAATAATATAATACATTAAAAGGCTCATCAAGAAGTATGTTTGGACAATTTTATAAAAAATGTAAAATTTGATTAAATTTTTATTTCTCATCATTACCTCCCAGTACAGGTTCCTATTAATGTGAGATCAAATATTTTCCTGTTTTGTCTATCTTGGGGTTTTTACAGCTGCTGCCGGCTTCTCGTGCCAAACCTCGAAAGCCTACGAAGCACCTACAATGCTTAGCCCTCTTGCTTGCATTACTATCTTCATGCTTTCCTTCCATGTTAACTTTGGTCTCCCTCTTTTCTTCTTTCTGCTCGGTTGCCATTGATATAGTAGTTTCGGCCATCGCTCATCTTCCATTCTTAAAATATGTCCTAACCATTTTAATTCCCCTCATCAATTCTTTCAATTATACTTTCTTCTGCTTCCATTATGTTTATAATATCCTTATTTGTGACATGTTCTAATTTTGACTTTCAGGCACTTCTGCGTAAATATTCCATTTCTAGAGCTATTAGTCTATTCTTGTAGTAGCTACTTGTTGATCATCCATACCTCACTTCCATACACTGCAACAGGTTCCACCAATGTTTTATCAATATATATTTTTTTTATGTCTTTCCAAATATGCTTATCCCACCATATGGAATTCAACGACGATAGTATTTTGCTACTCAATTCAATTCTATGCTTTATTTTCTCTTTGCCTATACCTTCAATGTTATCCATAATTATTCCCAGATATTTAGTTTGTTTCACTTGCTTTATTTGAATTCCTTCTTCCGATATTAAATATTCTCTTTAATTGCTATTTATTGCCAAATATTCTGATTTTTGTAAATTTACTGTGAGACCCCATGATTCATGTGTTTTCCACCTTTTTTATCATGAATTCCATATCAAATTTGTATTGCGCTAAGACCAGTTGATTATCAACAATTGTAATGTCAGCAAAAATCTGTTGCCTAGGATACTCATACCACCCAATGCTAAAAGACCAAACAAATCTTCCTGTTAATGTGGCCAATAATATATATATAATATGAAAAGAAAAATGAATGCATGAGTCGGGATTTGAACCCGAGTCTCTAAAACTCTGTTCGTTTAGTGCTCTAACCAACTGAGCTACTCAAGTATTCCAACACAAACATGCATTTTTCTTATATATGTAATAGGCTATTCTCAATTCACACAAAAAGTAGCGGGAAGTCGTTTCAACTGATATCTAGTGGCAACCATAACAGGTAAGCAAATTTTTAAAGAGAATATTTACTTTATAGCAGTAACGCTTGTATATTTAGATGTTATAACTATATTTTTGACATTTGGCAATGAAGGCAAATATGATATGAAGAGAAAAATGAATGCTTGAGTCGGGATTTGAACCTGAGTCTCTAAACTCTCTACGTTTAGCGCTCTTACCAACTGAGCTGCTCAAGTATTCTATCACAAACATACCATTTTTCTTATATATATTTAGTATTCTCAATTCACACAAGAGGTAGCGGGAAGTCGTTCCAACTGACATCTAGTGGCCACCATAACAGGTAAGCATATATATATATATATATATATATATATATATATATATATATAGAGAGAGAGAGAGAGAGAGAGAGAGAGAGAGAGAGAGATCTAAATGGTGTTTTAAAGAGATTGTATTATTTTTAGTTGGTATATTGAAATCGAAATCAATTTAATAGAATTTTTAGATAATGTTAGGATTTTTTAAAAAAAAGTTTAGATTATCAAATCCCAGGCATAATTTTAACGTATCGCCACGGTAGAGATGTTAAAATGAGCTGAGGAGTCAATGAGATTGAAGAGCGGAACGCACAGGATATGCACTCAGTGATTCTGCTACATATAAATATTAATACAGGAAACAAGTCTCACTTTGATTCATTACGTAACACATAAAATGTAAATCACTGGTAAAAATTAATATTATTGGTTTACTACATAAATATTCATGGAATGTTAATTTTTATCACGATAATAAACTAACGTAAAGTTCTGATATTCTTAGCCGTATTTAAATCCTTAAATTTGTTGCGTTCAATGACAAAGTAAGTTTTTTAATTAACTAAGAAATACAGTAAAATATAAGGAATAGTAAACTAAAGGCATGGAGTTGGTATGCTAAAGGATTATAACAATAAAATAAATATTTAATTAAATAAATTATGGATGCTCATCAAGTAAACGCCAATTCAATTCATTACATTATATATATATATATATATATATATATATATATATATATAATATGAGAGTGAACATATAAATAGGCTATATAATGAACGTGTCCTATAGAAATATCAAATAGAAAATAGAAATTAACGAGGAATAAGTGGTCCATAATTATATAAACCTGTGACTCCTTTATTTGAGAGATGAATAAACTTAAATACAGTAGTAGCCTTAATGCCCGTTAGCTTGATGTGTTCCATTTGATTTCTTGCTTCCCAATATCAAATACACTATTCATTTATACTAAATTAAGCAATAAAGTAAAGTGATCCCACAACAGGCCCGGAGGCCCTTGGGGTAGCAGGAGGTTAAGGCTCCCAATTTTTCTAGACAATCGGCACTTTATGTCAGCCGGGTTGTCAGCCCTGCGTGACGGCCGCCTTTACCCCAGAACAAGTGTCTGGTACTCATTTCCGTTAGAGGCTGAGTCGACCCCAGGGCCATAGTGCCGTCAGAGGGTTTGGGTCAGTTTAAAAATCCTGACCCCAACTGGACTTGAACCCTCGACCCTCCGGCTTGTAGCTCAGTGCCTTAACCACTACTCTACGGCGTGCCCCCCTAAATTAAGCAATATGAATCGTTATAATGAAGGAGATAAATTAATATAATTATATCATCATCATAGTACATTCACGAATTTAGGCCCTTTGTTGACCTGTTTCGGCCTCAAGAGAAGCACCGTCCAGAAGTCTTTTGAGTGGACATCCTGGTCTTCTTCTTCCTGCAGGTTGATATCTTAACATTTGTTTGGATTAATATAATTATATGTACACTTAAAATATGAGAAATTTTCATCAAATATTTCATGTTAATAATTCTTTGTATTATGTAGGAATTAACATGATTTTTCTATTAGCCTACTAAGTGGGTAAAAAAAAAATGGTGACTCCGTGGTGCAAGCGGTTAGGGGCTCGCCTCTCATCGCTGAAGTCTCAAGATCGAGTCTCGGTCACTCCATGTGGGTTTCGTGGTGGACAAAACGGAGCTTGGGCAGTTTTTCTCGAGCTTTTCTCTCGCGACAAATTTCATTCCAGAATTTCTCCATACTCATCTAATCCATTTCGTTTCATTTCGTTTAAACATGCACATATTACCATAACTGTATAAATAATTGTAATAACTTGACATGTATATCGATTATATTTACATAAAGAATGCCCGATGTCCGGTTTTGGCCCTGAGTATAGAATCATCCAAAAGCCAAACTTGGCAAGATCCCGCGTGATCGACTATTCCGATTGAGATTTAAGTGGTTTCCCTCAATCCAAGAGCAAATGCTGGAATATAACCCCAAAAGGTTCGCTTCCGACTTAACTCTGCTAATTAACTTCAAATTTAAATTCAAAAATTTTAACCGGGGCAAATGTATTTTACAGGTACCTGGGGTTCTACCTATAAAGGCGAACCAGAATGGATCGCTTACCGCCAACACTTAAGTGATGGCCGCAGAGCTTTCCATCTATCTATCTAAAGTCGAATCTAATTTCGTTCATCCGCCCCTGTGACGGAGCGTCAGGCATGGTCTGTCGGCACCCTTGTCGCTCACAGACATCTATAAATATAAGGTCATCACCTCATCTCATCCCTAGACCTAACCTTAAGTTGGACTCTAGTTGAGGATAATATTATTTAATTCGAACTTGACAGTCTTCACTCATACTGTATATTATTTTCGCACTGAGTTGTAGAAGAATATTCCAGAAAGTAGGTTTGTAGTTATTTGTAAGCAATAAATATTTGCGCTAGAATTATAGAATGTCACCTTGCCATTCCTGCAAAGGACATGGGTACGGCTATTTACAAATCATATTGTGACTAGATCATGAATATTTTGTTCTTTACTGATGAAGAATGCAAGCAGTAGATACACCTAACATTAGCACATCACGGTTTGTGTTTGTCTTGAAATTAGTTTTAGCCTTACTGGCATACTTAAAAACACACCATTCACAACATCATTACGTCTGCTTTTGTTATTGTGTCAAGTTAGATGAGTTTACACCCATCTCCCAACAATTTTTAAAACGAAATGGCTCGTAATTTACGTAAACTGGTGGGTAAACAACCTAAAAATACATCGGATTCGTTATTTTTTAAAATTTGTGCTAAAATAAAAGCACATTAGTTAAAGAACCAATCTGTAGAGCATAAATTATTTGCATATAAAATAAATGTAAGTTACATAAAATGTTATATATTTACACACACTTAACATGAATTAACGTTCACGTGTTTTCTGATCTTAATTTACACTTTAAAAGCCAGACAAATATTCATTTTTTAAACATATTCATATTTTATAAATATATCATATTATAAACTTTGCAATACCTTCATACCGTCAAAATACTTAATGCTCCCACTCAGCATTCAATTTTTGTTACTCTTTCTTACTTAACCGCAATCGCTGGAAACTTCAATGCACTCTGACGTGTTCTTTTTTTTAACAAATGAAATGAAGGTGCTTAAGTAAATGTTTAAAAACTGTCATAATTATCAAAAAAAGGTTGGTCCGTGGCGTAAGGTTGGGCATTCACTCTTAATCTCTGCGTCCAGAGATCTCGTTTCCGTCACTCCATGTGGGATTTATGATAGACGAATCGAATCAGGGCAGGTTTTATTCGGGGTATCTCCCGTTTTCCTTGGAAAAACTTCATTCCAACATTTTTCCATACTTATTTCATCCGTTACCTTTAATTTATTCCACTTATGGTACAACAGACTTTTTCACTCGACATGGTAGTATCAAAACATTTGAAATTCATGGTAGTATATTACATACCTTTAATAGCAGGGGTCTCATCTCATCTTATCTTTCGATCTAGTTTTATTTTGGTTACGAGTAATGTGTTCATTTTTTTAACCAACGAATGGTATTATGTAAGTTAATTGCATTCGTGGAGTTGACTGGTGTATTGGTTATTAATAAACTCCACGATACAGGCCTAGAATGCACTTGTCCTACCAGCGTGTCCGGTCCCCCAGTCGTTATAGCTGGTTTTCTCAACCTGTAGCCGCTGCTTACTAAGCTGCCCAAATTCTTCATGATGCTGGGTTGGCAACCGGTCCCATACTGGCCGAAATTCCATGAGAAAATGTCTTACCCCATGGAGACTCGAAGCAGCACAAGTCCCGCGTAGCTCTGCGCCAAGGACCTTACCTTAACCACTCGGCTACGGCGCGGGACATAGGTTATCATTGTTTTATTATATTTTTACTTATATTTTACACCATCTTAATGTTTCATGTATTATAATTTATTTTATTTATGTTTATGTGGAATTGTAATTTGTATTTTATGTATTGATGGTGTTGATAGGAAAAGGAAGCTTTATAGTCTTAACTTCGCCAACATTTAGCATTGTAATCTCTATTTTGTATATTATGTGCTAATTGGGAAGAAGAAAATGCCTTATGGCCTTAACTCTGCCAGAATAAATAGAAACTTATTATTATTATTATTATTATTATTATTATTATTATTATTATTATTATTATTATTATTATTATTATTATTATTTGTTATATGTACATCTCTGTGGTTTCGGAATAGCGTCCGCAGCGGATCCGGGTTCGATTCCTGGTCGGGACAAGTTTTCTGCTTAATGTTTTTTTTTCGGGATTTTTCCTCATTTGTAAGACAAATGTCAGAAAACTTTAATGTTAAAACGGTCCCCGAATATCATCTGGCCATCATATTCATCATTATCATATTCGCCATGTATAGTATGAGAGAGAGAGAGAGAGAGGGAGAGAGAGAGAGAGAGTGAGAGAGGAAGAGAGAAATAGAGAGATTGTGAGAGAGGAAGAGAGAAAGAGAGAGAGAGAGAGAGAGAGAGAGAGAGAGTTGTGTGTGTGTGTGTGTGTGTGTGTGTGTGTGTGTGTGTGTGTGTGTGTGTGGTGTATTTCGTCTTAATGTTGTGTTGTCTCGGAGGAGGCCCTAACATTGAGCTGATCACTCTTTCGGAAGGCATTCCATGTCCTTATGTGGTCAAAAAAATGATGTGTGTGATCTAAAGTTAAAATCCTTCTCCCTAAAGGTCGTGCCACTGTAAGGCCCGGGTGGCACGTAAAAGTACATATAAGGTGAGAGGTTAAACTGCGTTAATGGAATGGAATTATTATTGCAGTATATCGGTATACATTTCAGTGTGCCTACATAATAATTTCCTGCAAAATAAACAGACAAATGTAATAGCAAGAGTAAATTAGAGAATTTATTCCGAGGACGACAGTGGGAAAGAAGACTGATGAGTTAGAAAATGGGAACCATATTGAGAGGGTTCATTTTTCTGTAATTACCGGAGATATCTGTCAGGACATTTTTCCGTTTGAAGAGTCAGATGCAATTAGGCCGGTTCATCATTAGGCGCGTTGAGAGAGGGCGATGCTGCGATCATAGACATGACTTTGACATGTCTCTGACACCGGAACAGCTGCCTCTATGTCACTTCCTGTTTCGTCTCATCCTTCTTTCATTACGAACCAATGGGCAAATGCTGAGGTAAATTAATGATGTTAATTTTCAGTGTATAAGTTACCTAAGTCTCATCTAGATACTAATAACTTCTTGTCCATCAGTGTACAGTTTATATGTACGTAATACAGTTTTATTCAAATAATTTTGCTTTCAGACTTAGAGGAGGAGCTAAATCCATCCTAATGGGTATTAATCCAAGCAATACTGCAGTTGGAAAAATAAGATAGGTGGTAGGCCTATTCATCGAAAAATAGGCAACGCAAGCACATATTTTGCTGTAGGCTTTTCATTTTCAATATTTTTGTTTAATGTTACAAGAAGAGTGTCGGTCACAGTAATATAATGTACGGTTAAAAATTATAAAATAGTTACCTTGTAGGTCCGTCTCCTCAACTTAAGTTCTTTTAAAACTCTGTAGGCCTTTCGGGACTAGTCCCATCATCAGCAGAATGCATTAGGTCCGTTCTTGTTGACCCTTGTTGAAGCACGGACCTAATGCATTCTGCTGATGATGGGACTAGTCCCGAAAGGCCTACAGAGTTTTAAAAGAACTTAAGTTGAGGAGACGGACCTACAAGGTAACTATTTTATAGTTTTTAACCGTACATTATATTACTGTGAACTAATACCTCAACGGAAAATCACCATGAATTTTACTAGTATCGAGAATGTCGGTCGCTGTAGTCTAGTGGATATGTTTCTTATCTCTAGTCCTGAAAGATAGCGGGTTCAAACCCAGCCGGGATCGATGGATTTTTAGGATGGAAAAGAACTAAGGGACAAGTCCTCCGGGAGGGACTTTAAGCTGCGGGTACCGAGTCTGAAGATTTTCTGGTTCGTAAAAGAATCGCAGCATGAATAAAAAGGCCTCTGTGCAAAATTTAACTGATCTTCATTCATCCAAGTAATACCTTAGTTTCCTACTGGACGTCTCATTGAGGCGATGCGTTAATCAAATGTCACTCGTTGACATCTGTAGGTAAATAAACATAACAAAATTAGCCTCTATAATTTAAAATGCATGGTAAACCACCGTTGAGTTATTGATTAAAATATTAAAATTATAAAATCCTTACCTGTTCTATCAGTTGTCCTCAACTAAAACAAACATATGTTTATAAAACATCGTCAAATAGTAATACTCATACAGAATACCATGCTGATGATGGGAGATTGTCTTCTGAAAGGCTTACATTTTTAATATTTGACGATTTTTTATAAACAGAACTTTGTTTTGGTTTAATACGACTGATACTACTGATATGAATTTTATAATTTTATTTTAAATTAGCCTGGTTAAGAAACTCCCGGTAGGGAGCACCCGTGTCCACACTTGGGACGTATGGGTTATATGGGATACATATGTACAATAAACCTTCATTTAAAACATATTTTTATTTAATTCTTATTTAAAGAATTTTAGTATTTAAGATAATCTCGAGTTATATACTAATTTCATTTGTATCCTGTAGGTTGTGGGAACTTATTTACGATTTGCCATGTGTTTTGTAAAAAAAAATCATTGATTTAATTTCAGTGACTATTTATCTCATAGATCGATAGTTTTGTCTCTTCCTGTTGATAAAATTGTCTCCTCCTGTTGATAAAATTGTCTCTTCCTGTTGATAAAGATGCCTCTTCCTGTTCGTAATGAGAGATATCTCCGCAAATTAACTTCTTTAACAAAAGATATTGATTCAACAATGTACGATCGATATGGTACAGCAAGAAATGCCAAACGAAAACAACTTTAAAAAATTATTTAAAAAAAAAGTTTAGTTCTGTTGTTCTAAAAAAATTATTTAATGTTGTATAATGAATCTGAATTATTGCTAATTGTTATTGCTCATACGATCATCTGTTATTGATTATTTTCAAGACCAAAACAATAAAGATATGCTATTTATAACTATACAGCCGGCTTAGAAATCGCCCTGAAGTAAGATCGGAATACATAACTTCACATTTGGTAAATATTAAACGTTATGATTATTTTTAGCTTCTGATGTTGTATTATTCGCTAAATAATCACTCCAAATCCTACGCAAGGTTGAGTTTTTCTTCTTCTTCTTCTTCTTCTTCACGGTTTAGGCTTATTTTCTAGCCTGTTCCGGCTCCAAATTGCTGCTCTTTCCATCTCTTCCTTGGTCTTCCCAAACTTCTTCTTCCCCGTGGTGAATATTTGTATGCTGCTTTTGGTATTCTATTCTCAGTCATCCTTGCCAAGTGTTCTTTCCAGTTTGTTCTGTATTTCTCTACTGTTGTGTTTAATTCCTCTACTTTTAGTTGTTGTCTTATTTCTGTGTTATGTTTTTTGTCTGTTCTTTGATATCCTGGTATTGGTCTGAGGAATCTCATTTCAATAGCTTGTATTCCGGCAGATTGTTGTGCTGTCACTGTCCATGTTTCGGATCCATAAGTAATAATAGGCACTGCCATTGTCTTGTATAATTTCATTATAGAGCCTTTCCTGG
The DNA here is from genome assembly GCA_030220185.1 of Diploptera punctata. NCBI lineage: Eukaryota > Metazoa > Arthropoda > Insecta > Blattodea > Blaberidae > Diploptera > Diploptera punctata. The sequence continues at coordinate 2,217,949 of JASPKZ010000046.1, forward strand.
CTTTATTTTTCAAAGTTATTTTTAATGTTCCTGTTATATGATTAAACTTATTTAGTTTGTTACTTATATCTGTTTCCGCTGTGTATGAAATTTCGCAACCTATGAAGTTATATCTTACTACTTGTTCTATTGGTTTATTTTTCTAATAATATCTTTGTCCGAACTGGATGAGCACCCTTGAAGGCCATTGTTTTTTGTTTTTGTGAGGATATTTCCAAGTTGTATCTTTTTGATATTTAATTTAGTTTATATAGCATTCTTTGTACTTTGTCCTCTGTTTTTGCTATTAAAATCTGATCATCTGCAAAGGCTACTGTTTTTATTACTATATTTCGTAAGTTAATTCCCCCAGTCGTCATTTGCTTCCATGATCTTATCATGTCGAAATAAATGTTAAAAAGAGTGGTTGATAGTGGACAACCTTGTCTAACTCCTCCTGTTATATGTACTGGTTCCCTTTGATTTATTTTTATTTTTTTCTCATACATTTTCTTAATTACTGCTATCAAGTGTAGTGGAATTCCTTTTTTTCACTTAATATGTTCCATAATTTTGGTCTAGACACTTTATCAAAGGCCTTCTTATAATCTATAAAGAGGATGTGCGTCTCTAAGTTGAATTCTCTTTGCTTCTCTATTATTTGTTTTAAAGTGAATACGTTGTCTGTGCAGCTTCTTCCTTTCCTAAATCCTGTCTGCTCTTCTGATATTATTGCGTCTACTTTAGTTGTTAATCTTTGGTTGATCATTTTTGCATATATTTTGTATGCTGCACATAGTAAGATTATGCCTCTATAGGAGAGGAGAGAGAACGAAGAATAATCCGCAACGTGGGAGCAACGACCACACTGGAAGCTGCAAACACGGAAGACCACAACGGCAGACACGGCGGAGATAGAAATATCGGAACGGCGAAAATGGCGGAAGTGGCAACCCAATTTCTGGGGATGAAATAAGAGACCCAGCTCGGGAAAACAAGAGTGAAGTCCTCAACTGCAGAAGGTGGAAGAGGCAACCCTCCTTGTGGGGATAAAACACAAGGAAGCAAGTCCAAAGGCTTTAAGGAGGCAGCCCCTCCAAAGGACTAACCCTGCAGTACGTTAGTAGCGTACTCAGGGGACACTTTAAAATACTTACAAGCTCCAAAGAGATAGCCGGTTGAGATTTTTTATTAGACAAAATCACTCACGACTTTGTCGCTCGTGATTTTTTTGAGAAAAACACATCTTGTTAGATTACTGTTTATAATATAAAATGGTAATTATGATTAAATGACCCCTAGTAATGAAATTCCAACCCAGAATTTACCTTGATGACTGAGAAAACCCAGGAGAAAACATCAGTGAGTTTAGTAGATGCCGGAGTTTAATCGGGGTCAACTCGGTCTCTGAGAATAATTTACAATTTTATTTATTTACATACAGATTTTTAATATTTACACATCTTTCTATGCCTAAAGTTTTATTTTTCTTCTTATTTCTTGCATCCACGTGTTTCGAGGTCTTCCTTTCCTTCTTCTTCCAGGTGGACACCATTCTAATGTTTTCCTGGGTAACCTTTCTTGTTGCATTCGTTGTACGTGCCCATACCAATTTAATTGCTTATATCTTATATAATCTACTATTGAATAATTTACAATTCCCAGGTATATCTTTAGTAGCCTATATTTAACTCTGCTTTAATTATCATAATTCCTTCACATTATCTAATTCCTGAAATGTAAAGGCGAAATTTGACGTGTACGGCAAGTGACGTGCTCGGTTTTTTTAGAGTAATACGACATACCTGCCCGTCTTGCCCGAAATATAACCCTAATTCCAATTGTTTTTATTATTTTAATGATAATCCATGACTTATTGAGAACCATGGCCACCCTCACATTCCCATCTATCATTAGCCATTATTATCCATTTTCTTAAAACCAAATTCTATCAAATTCTACACTGAATCCATCTAATTCTTTTAGGTTAGGATAAGTCTGAGCTTGTTCAAATAATGCTTTAGTGTGTAGGGTGATAATGAAGAAAACTTCAGTCCAGTGCCGGATGTTGAATACTCTTGTCAATAAGTACCAAGTAGCTTTTAATGCTCTACATTTTAATTCAAATATCGACGAAACTATGTCATTTCTCAATATACATGTTCAGGTAAAGGTCATAGGAGACCCTTTGAGTAGTAGGAGGTTAGGGCTCCCACTTTTTCTAGACAACCGGCACTAGAAATCAGTCAGGCTATGAGCCCTGCATGATAGCCGCCTTTACCCTCAGGACAAGCGTCTGGTATTCATTTACGTTAGAGGCTGAGTCGATCCCAGGGCCATGGTGCCACTAGATGGTTTGACACATTTTAATAATCCTGACCCCACCGGGATTCGAACCCTCGACCATCCGGCCTCAACCAACTACGCTACGGCGTACCCCCAATACATGTTCAGGAGAGTTAAAAATTTAATCCAGAGACCGAAAGCGTAATCTAGCAATTATAAATTGCTTAATACTGGTTCCTTCTAGCACCAAGATTGAAAATTTTAATATTAAAATTTCCAACATCGAACCCAGACTTGTTAGTCAAATAACAGATGTACTATCCGACCGAATGCCCCCGAATTACGTTGATAATGGACTTATATCGTTGTTCTAGTCACGGGCAGAGATTCTCGTGTTCTGCTGTGTCAGAACAGCGGGGTAAAACTCAGGATCGTTGAGATGTATGATACAGCAAAATTACTCTAATTTGTTAAAATTACTCATCCATATATTTTCATAATGCGTCCCCATTAGATTGTTCTTTTTTTTTTTTGTTCTATATTTACACAACCACAGATCATAATATTTTATTTACTGAAGTCATGGCTTTGGAGACCAACTACTGTCGTCTAGGGGTAATAATTGTGTAGCGTTCGATTCCCTGTAGGACTAATTTGTTTTATTTACGCAAATGCTATAAAATTCGGGCCACAACTTTCCTGACAAATCATCGAACTCATATTTAACAATCAATAAGGAAAGTAAAATCAGTAAAGGCAGTAGTTACAATAGGACCAGATCATCAGTTTGTTCTGATAGGCAAGTGATTACGCTTCTATCCACAATCTCTCTTTTTTATTTTCAACTTATTCAAGAAGAAAACATTAATATTATCCATAACGATTTTTATTGGAAATAATCTATACCGATACTTCCTTTGTTAAAGTAACGTTATTTAAAATACTTTGCAACGCATAAACAAAAGATCCTTTAGAAAAGCAGCTAAAAAATCCATAGGAAAAAGGTATTCTAGATATTATAGGATGATCACCTTTGAAATTAAGGTTCGTGGAATAAGACCCAACCGTGATCGTTTGATTTTTAAAGGCCATAAAAGTCCTTAGATTGGCATCCGTCGGTAGAGAAATAAAGCCTTAGGTTGCGTGTCGCTTATTTACGGATGATGGTACATCAAGGCCGCTGAAGAACACTTGTCGGTTATTGAAGCCAGATTTTAATAGTAACATTAACTTGAGTAGTTAGAGAGAATCTTTGAATAAAACACTATAATTTAGATTACGATAATTTCATCAAAAACCAGCGTCTGTCAAGTAAGTTTTGAAATTACCTCAACAGAAATTATAGTACTGTATTTCGGCTGGTTATAATGGTTTAAAATATCCTGTAAGTGCCACGATAGCCGAAGAATTATAAATACAATGCACCTCTTAATGAAGTTTAAATATCACTGGTCAACATGATTTTTGTCTCATGAGTACGAATAGTTGACTTAATGCAGTTCTTTATTGTATTTTCAAATATATATTCGGAATTTCTCCATCACCCACAGTTTTTTATTTCAATTTCAATTAATGGATTTAAATAATTATTTTTTTAATAAAGTTTTTTCGTCCATTTGATCAATGTAAAATAAAACCAAATGAGATTACCAATTAGATGGTTTCAGCTATGGAAAAGAGATATCAAGGCAAATGGAATCCTAATATGCTGGCCGATTATTGTTGGACCATCAAGAGGGATGCTCCACATGCGAAATATAGCAGAAAATCGTAATTTTTTTACTTTCTAGGCGAGTCCGAATGTTCGAATATTGTGTAGTTACGAATGTAATATAAATTCTTGTCTCTCGGAAACCTTGCGTGATGGAGAAAACCCGATATCATATTTATTGTTGCACCATCAAGAGGGATGCTCCACAGGCAAAATATAGCAGAAAATCGCCATTTCTTACTTTCTAGGTGAGTCCGAATGTTCGAATATTGTGTTGTTATGAATGTAATATAAATTCTTGTCTCTCGGAAACCTTGCGTGATGGAGAAAACCCGATATCATATTTAATTCAGGAGAAAACATACTATCACAATCACACATTTTTCTTTCTGAGACAAAAAAAAAAGTTTATTTTTTGTTGCTCAGTGTAATCATTACTCGTACAGTAATTACACCGAATGTCGTATTGCTGAGAGAGCACCCTACAATCGGAATACCATATTATGTCTCTATGGCGGACGTGAATGTCGAACTTCACAGTCACACACAACAGTAGTCATAACATGCATAAAATCGTGATATTACCGAACATGTATCTGTTCTATATATTAAATCCACACGATCTTGAAATCCCCCCCTTTCTGAACTTATGGGGTATCGGAACAGTTTTATCAACTTTCAATGCAATTTTAACAATTTCTAGCTTATTTTCATTATTGTTTTACTCAACTTTATACCCTATAGAATCTATTCCTATATGTAATGCTCTTTCTTTCTTTTAATGTTTTGTACTAAACATATATTAATATTAGAACGAACCAGGAATTGAAAGAATTATATAAGGATAGCTCATGTTTATGCAAGATCTGAATGGAGTTGACAAGTAAAGGTACTTACAAAGAAGAGGAATAAAGTAAGAGAAAGAGAGATATTAAAATTACTGCTTAATTTACTTTGACTATTTAACTCATGCCCCAAATGGGAGTCAATGACCAATCACGTTTCAATGATTTCTGTTTTACAACCAATCAGAGTCGTGTTTCACGAAATATTTATCAGTGTTAGGATTATCATATATTAAACAAAGCTCCTCCTTTTTAATATTCTGAACAGGTCTGACCGTTATTTTGCAGTGACTGAGCCTATAAGAAATACGGCTACCAGATTGTATATAATAGTGCTTACATGTCAACATTTGTAGCAATTGATTATACCACCAAAAAAAGAAACCACTGTTTGCACTTTCTTAAATGTATTTTTTCCCAGGTAATAATCGAGAAAAATATAATTGTCATATTTACAACATACGACATCAAAAATGAATTAATATACAGATTGATGTGTTTCTTATTTTCTCCACTAGAGAGCATTCTTACAATATTGCGTTCCTTTGGCAATAAATAGTATGATCTGGTTGCAGTGATAAACAAAAGAAGCAGTAGAAGCGTACCTATCGTTTCTCATTTGTTTTCAAACATCGCCGTTTACATTAAATATATAAATATTTTAAAATAACTATAGTTAAATAATGATTTGTGAGTAAACAGCTTAATTTTATTCGTTAAATAGTCCTAACAAATGCCACTCTTGATTTCCAAATTCTCTAGATAAATTCACTCCTCACTTCGTGAGTCGTGAATTTATCGATAATTTGGAAATCACTCGTGGCATTACTTATGATAAAGGAATATTTTGGTACATGCATGTGTATCTTAGACATTAATTATACAAAAATGTAACCTTCCTGCAATGCAGACTGTATTCAACTAGGATAAATATTTAAATATCGCTCGATGAGATGCATGGTCTGTCTAATGTGCCTGTATAATATATTTATCATGTAGTCCACGGATGAAGAGAATACAAGTACGGTATTAGGTAAGCGTGAGAAATAAAACCGTCACAGTACCGAACACGCCCACAAATGCAGGAGCAGTCACATTTCACGCATCAGTGTGGTTTATTTCAGACTTATTGCGCTGAGAGACTGAAAAGTTTAGTTAATAAAATGCCTTATAACGTAATATACCAAGTAAGACATTCCTCGTGATCGCTTTCTTCTGAACTCGAAAGTGTAGGTCTACATATCACTTACAGGCTCTCTGGGTCTGTCTTGGCTCGAGCGTTTGGCTCGAGCTCCGTGTGTTTGCGGGAGGAAGTGTGGGGAGTGAAAGGAGGTACATCTCCCCACTTCTCGCAGTAGTAACAGCTGAGACAGCAAATTCCTTCAGACACACTGAGCTGGGTCCCGTACTGTACTCAACTCAGAAGGACGTAAGTTGACAGTTTTAATGTAGTTTTAAATAATATTTAATGTGATATACAATTAAACATAGGCTCAACTATGGAAATGCATGATATTATGCAGTACAGGGACTCTTGTAAAACCCAAATTCTCCTAAAAAACGTTGAACCAAAACTATATAAAACGGTGATATTTCCACATACACGGATGCAAAACATAGTTTCTTACTAAAGATTACGAGTATTTACGAATAAAGCAAAGAGAGGAACAGACAGGCGAATAACTATGAGTAGGCAAACATAATAGTGAACAAAATAAGATTAATTAGAAATCAGACGTAATAACTAAGTCACTGGCACTATCGATGACATAGATTCATGTTCGCGCGGACATGCAGTAACTCTCCATAGATCCATATCCTGAACTAATTTTTTCCAAACGTCTCCTTAATATTCTACTTCCCACCTCATTCTCGGCGTTTTCCCTCTGGTTTTCCTACAAGAAGTTCCCATGCCCTTATTTCATTCCCCATTATTGTCAACTGTCCTGCCCATCGTAGTCTATGAGACTTAACTATTCTTATTACATCTGGTTTCCTATAAAGATCATGCAGCTCACTAATAAGTAATCTTCTCCATTCACCTGCCTGTTCATCTCTCTAAGGTCAATGTTTTCCGATTGAGGGTCTTTCCACTTTTCAGCGGTTGCCCTTTTACCAGCCGGCTGCTGGCCCTTCACATCCACATGTGTCAATCACAGAGGTAGATGATCAACAGCCAGTGTAGGGGTGACATGTGGTTAGCATGTCGAGTCCCCCAGCCGTTATAGCTGGTTCCTCAACCTGGAGCCGCTATTTATTGTAGCTACCCAATTGCCTCACGATGCTGGGTGGGCACCGGTCCCATACTGGCCGAAATACCATGAGAAAATTTCTTCCCCCATGGAGACTCGAACCAGCGCAAGTCCCGTAGCTCTGCGCCAAGGCTTCCTACCTTAACCGCTCGGCTACGGCGCGGGACGTGTCAATGTTTTAAAGAACTTTATTCTTAAATACTCGCAATCTTTTCTCCACCCTTAAAGTAAGATTCCATATTTCGTATCCATATAACTGGGAGAATAACAGTTTTATATCATGAGATGTAGACCAATAAGAACGGTCAAATCTATAAGTTTGTTGTGGATATGGCATGTGATACGAATGGGGAATAAAAGGGAGACATAGAAACTTCTTGTATGAAAATCAGAAAGAGAGCGCCTAGTAGGTAAGTGAAGAATGAAATAGGATAACATTAACCAACGTTAAACTGAAAATATATAAAACTATTATTCTACCAGTTATATTATATGGATGCGAAACATGGACTCTCACTTTAAGGGAGGAAAGGAGATTACAAGTATTTGAGAATAAAGTAGCCTACTTAGGAACATTTTTGGACCAAAGAGAGATGAACAGACAGGTGAATGGAGAAGACTACATAACAATGAACTACATGGTCTTTATAGCAAGCCAGATATAATAAGAACAGTTAAGTCTCGTAGACTGAGATGGGCAGGACATGTTGCACGTATGGGGAATAAAAGACTTGCATGGAAGCTTCTTGTAGGAAAGCCAGAGGGAAAACGCCCAGTTGGTAGACCAAGAATGAAGTGGAAGAATAACATTAACTACGATTTGAGGGAAATAGATTATACAGGGAATGATTGGAAAGCATTAGCTCAGGATAGGGATGTATGGAGAGCTTATGTCCGCGCGGCCATGATCCTACGGGTTCGATAGTGCCAGTGAGTAAGTAAGTATGATTTAAGGGAGGTGAAAATAAATGGAAAATATTAGCTCAGAATTATTCTCCCAGTTATATTGTATGGATGTGAAACATGGACGCTTATTTTAAGGTATGAGAAAAGATTACGAGTATTTAAGAATAAGGGTTTTAGGAAAAAAATTGGACCAAAGAGTGATGAACAAACGGCCGAATGGAGAAGACTACATAACAGTGAACTACATACTCTTTACAGGAATCCAGATTTCTTCTTGTTATGCCTCGTAAACTGCGACGGGCAGTGGCACGAATGGGGAATCAAATAGGAGCATGCAAACTTCTTCTAGGAAAACCAAAAGGAAAACGCCCAGTAGGTAGTCCAAGAGTGATGGGAGAATAACATTAACATAAAGTGAGGAAAATAGATTATACAGGAGACGATTGGAAATCATTACCTCAGGATAGGGATGTATGGAGAGCGGGCCAAGAACCTATCTAGAGCCAGTGAGTTAGTTAGTTATTTGCTCAGAATAGGGATATATGAAGAGTTGATGTCCGTGCGGAGAAGAACATATAATGTAACCCGGCGGATTCGTTACTTCCAGTGAGTTAACGTAATTATTTCATTATTACTGTGTGAATGGACTTCCAGTAGCAGGTCACATTAAGAAATGATGAAATTTAGTTGCATGAGCGAACGTGCAGTCTGTTATTCATGAGATAATTGTCTCAATATATGAGATCTTTGCTTTGTGTAGAGAAATCACTGCATTTAACCATCCCTGCAGCGACAAATTACTGCCTTCAAGCTATAACTACTATAATGTGAGTCTATTTTTCATGGCGTCTACATTTAAGAGAAGGATAGCCCCGCTATTTATTGTAATTTTTTAATAGACAATAGAGAAAATTTTGTATGTCTTGTTATTATGTGAGCAAATATCTGTCCTGCTGTTTTGTTAAATTAGATTTATCCAGTCCCATTGTTCCATGTAGTCTTAGAAAATGTCTGTGCATTTCCTTTCCTAGACCCGTACAAGCCAATTTTCTGACAAAGTAATCCAAAATTATATTAAGTTTTATACGGTGACAGCAATACAAATTCTACTATATGGGTCAGAAACTTGGACCATGACACGAAATGACATTAACAAATTGCAGGCTACAGAACATTACGATGCGAGGTTGGAAAGTGATTTTTACACAATCGAGGAAAATGTTTAAAAGTCGAGCGATAGCGAGGAAATATTTGCGTTTATTATAAATAATTGTCCACCGCTGTGGTCTCGAGGTAGAGGGCTGCCTTATCACGCAGCGGGCCCGGGTTCGATCCCCGGTCGGGACAAGCTCCTGGGTGAGGTTTTTTTTTTTTAGGTTTATCCTCACCTGTAAGACAAATGTCAGGAAGCATAGGACCCAACGGTCCCCGAAAATCATCCGGTCATCATCATCATCATCATCCTTATCATTATCATCACCATCCTTCACAGGTGTGGAAAGCAACGGGAAGCTACCACACCTATAATTCCCTAGTAAAGCTGTAAAGCACAGCATGAAAATGCTATAATTGCAATGAAAGACCTGCCCTCGGGCAGAATTACTATGGATGGATGGATGGATAAACAATTGACTAACTTTAACAATCTGGGCGTTCATTACAAACAATTGACTAACATTAACAGTGTGGGCAATGTTTATTAGTTGAAACAACAGGAAGCCGTGAGATCAATTGGTTATAAAATGACGGCAAATACGTATATATTGTTTTATATTGTTTCAAAAAAGTTCAGTTAATTTAAAATTCAGTTATTTGTTTCGTATAATGTAGGAGTATATTAACACAACCCTTTGGATATTTTTTGCATATACATTGTATGTAATATACATGGATGGCAGTGGTTTTACTTCCCACACGCGTGTTTGTAATATGCAATATTACAGTATAGTTATTTATTACAGTATAATTATTTAGGTTGGCATCCCCGAAATATAGGAAGATGAACTTTCAATCGTGGTTGTCATTTCTGTATGTACGACAAAACGCACTATCGCGCAAAAAAATAGGCTTTTGATGCGAGTTAAGGGTCATACTAGGTTAGATAGCCTATAATTAAAAATGAGACTATAAGAAAAGAATTAAATGTAATATCATTAGAGAATAGGATTCATCATTACAGAGATCAATGGATTGAGCACCTACAGAGAATGAGTTAGAGTCGTATTCCTTGAAGCATTCTTGATTATAATCATGATGGAAGGAGAGATTTGGGAAGACCACGGAAATGGTGGTTGGAGAATGTGTGAAGCCGGAACTGGCTTAAGAACTTAATCCCTGATTGAAAAAGAAGAAGAATCAAAATTATTAGTATTAGCGTTCTCCGATTTATAGATTTTTTATCTCCTGATTAAACTACACGGTAAACATTTATTTCGTCGTTTCTCATCCAGTGAACCGAAATTAGATTTCCGGAAGGTTGATTGCCTCTTTGAGGTTTTCCAGCGCTTTTCCCGTGTAAAGAAAATTGCAGAAAATTTGGAACAATTTTCCTGAAAAATAAACGTCTCGTTAGTATCTACAATCATATATTGAAGTGAGTATAAGGTCGCAGATCAAGTTATTATACAACAATAGAAACATATAATAATTACATTAAGACGAATAAGAAAGGAATATTCTGGTATTATTAAATTAACCAAGCTTACGTCCCATTTTCTCTGGAATGATTTAAGATAATATAATGGATTTTTTGCAGTGTAGGCCTATATATATATATATATATATATATATATATATATATATATGACATAAAAATAAAAATAAACACCTGAACTGGGATTTGAACCCAGATCTCTCTGAATTATATATATATATATATATATATATATATATATATATATATATAAGGAGAGAGAGAGGGAGGGAGAGAGGGAGAGAGAGAGAGAGAGAGAGAGAGAGAGAGAAGCTATAGACCTATAGGCTATAGCTTTAAAATTATATTTTCATGAAAGCATATCAGTGAAATTTCAAGATATAAATCTATTCACTGTAAAATTTTACTGCATTATCTTAAACGATTTCAGTCAAAATGAGACATAATAATAATAATAATAATAATAATAATAATAATAATAATAATAATAATAATAGCTTTATTTTGCCTGACAGAGTTAAGGCCTTAGCCCAATTCGCCTCGACAGACGAGCCTCGACTCGCCGGCTGTTAAATGGCCTTCAACTCAGAAGACGCGGTACACTCGCTTAACTCTGCTGTTATATTGTGATATCAAGTACCGTTATGTTTTGTTTGTTTTGAATGTCTAAAAATAGAGAATGCTTAAATGCAGTTTCTGTGGAAATGCATTAGCAATTGCTAATCAATACTTTTGAAATTCATAACGAAACCCCATTAAGGTTACATGTAAATAAATACCTGCGGCCATGGTCTTCCTTAACTTTATGCGATTTACGTTGATCTGGGATCCCGGGTATTTATTTTATATTTTAAATTTATTGTTAATATTTGCAAAATTTCATCCACATGTTACGGATTTTATATAATAAAAAAAAATAAAAAAAGGAAAAAGTATCCTATTTCGTTCCCTAAGTACTTTGTGAAACTACTTCAATTTCACCATCATTATAAAGCAATGCATGAATAAACTTAACAGACTAACTCAATATCTTAACTGAAATCGTTTAAGATATCAACCTGCAGGAAGAAGAAGACCAGGACGTCCACTCAAAAGACTTCTGGATGGTGTTTCTCTTGAGGCCGAAACAGGTCAACAAATGGCCTAAATTCGTGAATGTACTATGATGATGATGATGATGATGACTAACTCACTGAGACTGTCATACCGAGAGGTTTATGGCTGCGCGCACATGAATTTTCTATGTATTCCTACCTTGAACTAATATTCTCCAGGCATATATATATATATATATATATATATATATATATATATATATATATATATATATATATAAACGAATGTATGTCAGTCTGTTTGCTTTTGTGCGCTGCCTTAATGTTCATCCGATGGGGCTTTTGCAAAAATGTTCATGAGTTTCCCGGGGGTGGGGTTTAGGCTATAAAAGAATTGTAATACTTAACCCCTTCACCTCTAAAAATTACCCTTTGTAGTGAAAAACGTGTTTTTCGGAACTTTTTGGACTCTTAAATGGCTTACGCTGCCTAAATCATAGCATATGTACACCAAATTAATGTAGACAGAATTGAATATATAAAAAAAATCTACAAAAAAGTCCGCGACAGCATATGTTTATCTTTTACGGATAACTCTCAATAACCATTTTTATCTTTCAGCTCATTTATTGCCAAGAAGATCGGGATACGTAGATTCCCGGACAACTCCTGATATTCAGCACGGGGTATCTAAAAATAATTACGATATAAATTTATATATCTATTTTTTTCCTTTCACTTATTCAACTAAACATAAAAACACAATTTTAATTTATTTAGGCGTAGCAGCTCACGCCGGGTATTAGCTAGTTCTTTAAATGATTTACCTAATGCAAATCATGGTTAATGCTATTCCCCCATCTCATTCTTTCCTCTGGGTTTTCTCCAACAATTTCTGTGTTCTTCTTTCATTTCCCATCCGTATCTGCAATTTTTTGCGAGAAAATCTTATATTTGTGGCTCAAATTCAACAAAACATTTTGATTATATTAAAGTAAAGTAAAGTAATCCCACTACAGGCCTCAGGAGGCCCTTGGGGCAGTAGGAGGTTAAGGCTCCCACTATTTCTGGACAATCGGCACTTGATGTCAGCCGGGTTGTCAGCCCTGCGTGACGGCCGCCTTTACCCCCAGAACAAGCGTCTGGTACTCATTTCCGTTAGAGGCTGAGTCGACCCCAGGGCCATAGTGCCGCCAGAAGGTTTGGGTCAGTTTAAAAATCCTGACCCCACCGGGACTTGAACCCTCGACCTTCCGGCTTGTAGCTCAGTGCCTTAACCACTACGCTACGGCGTGCCCCTTTTGATTATATTATGTTGTATTATTAATTAATATAACACTTTTTGTTTCTTGGTTATAAATTGTGAATGGAAATATATTGAATAATAATAATAATAATAATAATAATAATAATAATAATAATAATAATAATAATAAGGGCTTAATTACAATTCTACGTATTTAGGCTTATATTATATTATGTTCAAACCCCAGTCTATGCGTATATTTTTCTTTTCAAATATAATTTGTCCATCATTAAGATGTTTAAAAACGATTAATATTAACATTATATTATATACCCTCTTCGAGTATCATGATGCATATTATATACCCTCTTCAAGTATCATGATGCATATTATATACCCTCTTCGAGTATCATGATGCTGTAGTCAAGGATCATGAAATAAAAAATGAGAGAAAAAACGTTTGCTAATAGCACCCCTAACCTACATCACACCTCCACAAATAAACAAATAAAAAGAAGCAGTGGAGAACGCACCTAAATCTGTGTATTATCCAAAGGGCTAACAGTTCTCCCTTTTAAAACCAAACAATGAAGTGTGATGTTGACATTTCCCACGCTCAAGTTATAGAATAAGTGGCACAAGAAGCATATCTTATGGGCCACAATACTTTTTCATTAATCCAACACAGTGACACTTATAGGCTATTGGTGACCGCTAGTATCTCGTCCAGGTGTAACATATTTACGCCTCGCGCTGCATGCTCGGTTCGTTTCTCCGACGGGTTGAATTTCCTCGTTGAGGTTTTTTCAGAATTTTCTTCAACTGAATGGCAAATGCCAAGGAATGCTTTGAAAAGTCACAATCCTTACATTAGCCACAAATCATTGTCATAACATATTAAGTAAAGAAAACACAGCAATATAATTTACAACATGAAAACCAGATCATCATTCTATGAAAGACTGTGATTTAGGATTAAGATTTGTTAAGTGTGAGTTTTAAATATTCAAACTAAAGACTGAATGGCTATTCATTAATTAATGGCCAGGCGATATAAAATGATCGCATCTTCTTTAAAATCACATTATGATTCCTGTCTTGTTTTCTATCCAGGTTCATCAAAGAGGAGCTAAAGTTTTCGCATCTTCAGGAAAATTCAATATTTTCATGTTTTCTTCTTATGCCTTCAATCTTTAACTCTTTCCTATGTAGTTCTAACAGTTTATATGTGTTTCATCCGCTGTTTGAAAGTCCTTCGAATTTTTAAAATTATTTTTGTCCACCCATTTCCATTTAAGTCAGCTGTGGTGGACTATGGTTATGCTCCTAGCCTCTCGTCCCGAGAATCGCGGGTGGACACCTGCCCAGGGACGATGGATTTTTTACGTTGGAAAAATCCAAGGAGAAAGTTCTCCGGGAGTTACTCTAAGCCGTGAATCCAGAGTCTGAAGATATTCAAGCTTATAAAAGAGTCTTAAGCTCAAATAAAAAGGCCTCTGTCGTACTTCAACGAGAGTCAACGAACATAGACCTACTTCGTTCTGTTGATGATGGGACTAGTCCCGAAAGGCCTACAGAGTGTTAAAACATTTTAAGTTGAGGAGACGGACTTATAAGGTGACTTTTTTATAGTTTTATTCGTAAATTTTAATATTGTAAAGATCCAGATTTGCATGTAACATATGATGATCTTCAAGTAGTGAGAAATGTTTCCCAAACGTTTCACAAATGCCTATTTTTTTAAAGATGTGTTATCATTTATACTCCCTTTAATAACAATGATCATGTTGCGACGTTATTCTAGGTTATGGTTACTGATCTGCTAACCTTGGGTTCTCCCTCGCTCTAGAGACCTCATCCGAGTGGTTCGTGCCATGACATCTGGTGTGATGAAAGAACATTTTTAATTAAATGAAAGGTGCTCTGAACTCACACTTCACAACAACAGGTGACCTATTAAACCTGTTAGAAAAAATAAGTATTCTATCTTTGGGTTGGATATTTAAACTCGACCTTGAAACACGCTATAACGGAAGTACGTAAGGCCCATCTCGGTAATATTAAATTAACCAAGCCTATGTCTCATTTTCCCTGGAACTCTTAAATAGCGTAATTAAATGTTTATAATGTGTATATTTATATAGGCCTAGATAGATTTTTATCCAATACTTTTCTAGTGCAATTCGAATATTATAAATAACTACTATCCAGTATGGGCGAAATTGGACCACAGAGTAGAATGGTTGGGCCAAACTTTTTCCTTACAATTATATTAATTTTTGTTATCCTTTTATTGAAAATTCACTTGCTGTATCTGCTTTCATGAAAAAAGCTATAATATAAACCAATGTCTCATGTTCTCTGAAACCGTTTGAGATAACTTTATGAAATGTTTACAGTAGGCCTATACAGATTTATAAATTGTTCTACTTTCATGAAAAGTCTATAATACAAACCAATGTCTGATTTTCTATCGAACCGTTTAAAATAACATGAATAAATGTTTACGGCATATACATTTATATTTTATAAATTGACAGATCCATACACAGAAAGTAAATATATAATACAAACCTATCTATAAATATTAACTGTATTGTATTTATAACATGTAATTGTTTATGTTTATTGTAATTTAGCTGTAAGACTATTTTTTTTGTATTTTTTTAAAACCTGGTTGAATGGCAGACAAGGTCATGTTTTTAAAACATCGATGTATTGTTCATAAACATCGTTGTTACATCAACGGTACATCGATGTTTATGAACGATATTTTGTCGTGCCTAGCGCCATCTATTATATTATTTCAAAGATGCGACTGCTAAGAGTAAAGTCATCAAGTATATTAAAAATTACTTAACAAGAATGCAAGCAGTAATTTACTAAGTCTTCTGACGATTCTGAAAGGGATGAATCAGAACGTCACATATGGAGTTACCACAAACAAATACCGCATAACGATATAAAAAATAAAAAACAGATAAAACAAATGAAGAATCAGAATTTCACATGTTTATGCCGTCTCCTGTAATTCCAATAAAAGTTTAGAAATATAGGACAAAATGAAAGGTTCATTTCCTGGGCTGTTTAAACTGGTGATGATATATTTGCCTATCGTAGGAACGTCGGTGCCCAGTGAGCGGCTGTTTTCAAAGGCTGGGGCTACGATTACCCAAGGAAGAAACCGCTTAATAGGCACAAGATTGTCAAAATTGTTGTTTTTAAATTCTATTTTTGCGAAATAAATAATTAATAAACATTTTCAACATTATTTTGTGTTTTTATTTTTATTTTTCAAAAACATCGATATATCGTTCATAAACATCGATGTCTTGGACATCGATATTTTACTTTTCAAAACGTCTACCATCGACGTTTTTATGAGCGATGTTGCATCCCTAGTTTATTTCATACTTGGTTAATCCTTAAATTAGCAATACACTAATTTCTCGTGTCAGTTACTTAAATGTGGCGGACCGCAGTGAAAACGAAATCATAAATAACTGTTGTTATTAGGTCATCATCATCATCATCGTCTTCAAGGTATGGACCAATTGGCCCGTTCCGCTCCCCGCTGCACAATAATATTGCGAAATTCTGCATATATTTGAGCAATTTCTTTTAGTTAATTTTCTTCAGTTTGATTAAAAAGATGAAACAAATCAAAGCAATCGATGTATCCTGTAGGGTTAATACGACTGTTTTACAGTGCCCTCAGTCTAGAAAGTGATGAAAGTAATTATGTCTTCGGAACCAGGAAAACCAACATTACTTTAATAAAATGATAGACCTAATGTGAAGTATCATTGAAAACATTACAAAAGTAAGTCTGAAGACGATGACTTTTTCACGTGTGACTTTTGTCAACAACAAATGAACTATTTTTATAGTTTATCTTCTTGTAATCTTGTAAGCCCATGTTTCCCTTAACAGAGATTTAGGCGCTCTCCCCCTACAGGGAAGAATTTGAACCATACCAATTTAGTTACACTTGTTTTCGTATAGATGTAATTTTTGAGTGGTCCGTGGTCAGCGTTCCGTCTCATACTGACATCTAGGAAACCAAGGTAGTACTAGGACGGGAAAATTCGGTAAATTTTGCTTAGAGGCCATTTCATTCAGGCCTAAGGATCTTTTACGAGCCTGAAAATCTTCAGACTCGGACCCACGGCTTTTAAAGTCCCTCCCGGAGGACTTGCTCCTTGGATTTTTCCATCCTAAAAAATCCATCGACCCCGGCCGGGTTTGAACCCGCGACCCTCGGGACCAGAGGCAAGGAGCATAACCACTAGTCCAACGCGGCCGATTTTTTTTATAGTTTATAAGAATAATATATTTCTTTTGTAAGAGAAGTGTCCTTTGTTAAACTTTTTGTATTGGTACAACTACATTTTGGGGCACGCCCTAGCGTAGTGGTTAAGGCACTGCGCTACAAGCCGGAAGGTCGAGTCCGAGTCCGGTCGGGTCAGGATTTTTAAACTGACCCAAACTTTTTGGCGGCACTATGGCCGTGGGTTCGACTCAACCTCTAACGGAAATGAGTACCAGACGCTTATTCTGGGGGTAAAGGCGGCCGTCACGCAGGGCTGACAACCCGGCTGACATTAAATGCCGATTGTCAAGAAAAAGTGGGAGCCTTAACCTTCTACTACCCCCAAGGGCCTCCTGAGGCCTGTAATGGGATCACTTTACTTTTTTACAACTAAATTTTGACTTCCTTATGTTGCCTTTATTTTCGTAAAGGACAAAATTATGAATTCTGTTTTATCTGACTAGGTGGCTAAAAATATGCGGCATATATTTTTTCTCTTTTTACCGATGGGTCTTCCAGTTTTTTGAAAATTATGGTGCAATAAAAAGTGGCCAAAAATCTGCAGCATATATTTTTTTTTTGTCTTTTTACCGATGTGCCTTCCAGTTATTAGAAAATTAAGGTACAATTAAAAGTTCAGGTACTATGGTGTGGGAAGTATTTGGACCTCAAAGTTTTCCGTCGTTTCTCTTAAAGGTGAGGAAAAAACTGACTCGAACAAAACTCACCCATGAAACATGCCCTGACCGGGGATCTAACCCGGGTTTACAACGATGTTACCCCAAGACTATAGGCCTAGTGGTGCACATCATCCCATACTGTATGTAAAGTAAGTGTGTGGTTTGCAGTTTTCGAATACAACTTAACTAACTCACTAGCTCTATCGAACCGTAGGTTCATGGCCGCGCGGACATAATCTCTCCATACATCCCTATTCTGAGCTAATATTTTCCAATCATCCTCTGCATAATCTACTTCCCTCAAATCATGGATAATGTTATTCTCCCACCTCATTGTTGGTCTACAAACTTGACGTTTTCCTTCTGGTTTTTCTACAAGAACTTCCATGCACCTCTTTCATTACCCATACAAGTTACAAAATTATTAAATATATAGGCCTATATTTTTTATCAATACCACCAGGTTGTGATTACGGCATTTCTCGTATTCTACAAGCATGGCTTAGCTACTTGTGACCCACTTCTGAAGCTGGAGCGACTGCTCCGATGATGTGAAATATGATGATGATGGCAATGATGCGCCAGGAGAGGCCTTAATCAAACTTAATCTAATGTGGGGAATATGATATTGATAATGACAGCCAGATGGTATTCGGGGACCATTTGGGCCTTAAAGTTTCGTGACATTTCTCTTACGGGTGAAGAAAAATCCCGAAAAATCCATACCCAGGAAACTTGTCATGACCGATGATCGAACTCGGGCTCGCTGCGTGACAAGCTAGCACGCTATTTCGAGACCACAGCGGTGGACTAGATTGTATTAAACCAAGGTAATTTAGTTACGCTTATTTACCTACAGATGTCAACGAGTGACATGTGGTTAGCACATCGCCTCGATGAGACATCTAGTAGGCAAATAAGGCGTTACTTGGATGGATGAACGACGGTTAAACTTTGCACAGAATCCATTTTATTCAGGCTTGCGGTTCTGAAAATCTTCAGACTCGGGACCCACGGCTTAAAGTTCCTCCCGGAGGACTTGTCTCTTGGATTTTTTCCATCCTAAAAATCGATCGACCCCGACCGGCTTTGAATCCGCGATCCTTTGAGAGTAGTGGCAAGGAACACAACCACTAGACCACCGCGGACGACTAACAAATTGAGTAGTGCTATAAAAATGCCTAACTATAACTAACTCACTGGCGTTATCAACCCGTAGGTTCATGGCCGCATGGACATATGCTCTCCATACATCCCTATCCGGAGTCAATGTTTTCCAGTCATCCCCTGTATAATCTACTTCCCTCAAATCATAGTTAATATTAATCTCCCTCCTCATTCTCGGTCTACCAACTGGGCATTTTCCCTCTGGTTTTCCTACAAGAAGCTTCCATGCATGTATTTCATTCCCCATTCGTGCCACATGTCCTGCCCATCGCAGACTACGAGACTTAACTGTTCTCATTATATCTGGCTTCCTATAAAGACCATGTAATTCACTGTTATCCAGTCTTCTCCATTCACCTGTCTGTTCATCTCTCTTTGGTCCAAAAATCTTCCTAACAACTTTATTCTCAAATACTCGTATCTCCTTTCCTCCCTTAAAGTAAGAGTCCATGTTTCACATCCATATAATATAACTGGTAGAATAATAGTTTTATATATTTTTAGTTTAACGCTTTTTTGAAAGGAGTTGGGCCTCAAGAGTCTCTGTAATGCATAATAGCACACATTTCCAGAATTGAGTCTATGTTTAAAGCTATAAAAATGCCAATGTTACTATTTAGGGACAAAAGTTACATTAATAGTAAAGGCGTAGGCCCTATACAGTAATGCAGTAGTTGCGAAAAAAAAATGTAACTGCGGTTTAAGCCTATATAAAATTAATAATGTCCTGAACCTATACAATCATTTTCATTAAATCAGTTTCGTTAAATATATTTCGACGCCATGTGAACTAAATTTAGAAATAGTGAGTGAAGAAGTACGTATCGTGTTACACTTTCCCATGATCCTAATATGTTCTAATTGTGTAGAAATGGAAGTTTCTTACAAAACAGAAAATCGGTCTGTGGAATTGTCTACTCTTCTGTTTAGTATAGAAACTCATAAAAGCTTCTCTCAATACAAGTTAACCTTGCACTACTGCTCTCCTTTCTTTAAGACCCCCTCGCTAAATTCGATATTTTTAACATCTTCATTGCTGGACAAAAGCGAAATTCTCGTAAAAATCAACACATATGCACCAAAAGCAGAGAAATTGCGGGAAGTCTTTCTAATTATGTAGAGCCTACAATCTTACAGTTCAACCATCCGAACTATATTCTTCTACCATGCAGGCCTGAAAATACTTTACTCCTTCAACTAACCACAACAATAGAACTAGTAAATTACGATGCGAGGTTCAAAAGTGGGTTTTACAAAAGCGAGAAAAAATATTTAAAAGCCGAGCGGTAGCGAAGTTTTTTATTTCCGAGATTCTGTAAAACACTTCACAAACGTACGTTGTGCATTATTTTTTGCGCGATATTATTTGCAAAGTAATAAATAATAGTAAAATAATATCTTTGTAGAAAATATTTGCGTTCATTATAAACAATTGACTGACGTTAACAGTGTGGGCAATATTTATTATTTGAAACAACAGGATGCTGTGAGACCAATCAGTGATAAAATGGCGGCAAGTACGTATGTATTGTTTTATATTGTTTCAAATAAAGTTCAGTTCATTTAAAATGCAGTGATTTGTATCGTATAATGTATATTAACACTATATTTTGGGCATTTTTTGTATATACATTGTATGTAGTATACATAGAGGGCAGTGGTTTTACTCCCCACACGCATGTTTGTAATAGGTAATATTACAGTATAGTCATTTGATTACAGTATAGTTATTCAGGTTGGCAACCCCAAAATGTAGCAAGTTGAACTTTCAATCATGGTCGCCATTGCTGTAAGTACGACAAACGCATTATCGCGCCAAAAATATTTTTTATGTTTCATTCTAGTAATGGAGTAACAATGATGAAAGATAAAAATCTAATTTATGTGCTGTTATAACAGTCAGTGACGCTTTAGTCGTAGTTACTAAGCAACAAAACCTTTACTTCATATTATAACAAAACACAAAATACACTATCAAAATATAAAATAAGTCCACCGTTGTGGTCTCGAGGTAGCGTGCTGCCTTGTCAGATAGCGGGCCCGGGTTTGATCCCTGTCGGGACAGTTTTTCTGGGCGAGGTTTTTATCGGGGTTTTTTCCTCACCTGTAAGACAAATGTCAGGAAAACTTTAAGGCCCAAACGGTCCCCGAAATCATATGGCCATCGCAATCATCATCATTCACATTCATCTTAGATTAAGCTTAGGATTAGGGATTCTCCTGGCGCACCACTATCATCATCATCACCCGTCATATCATCGGGGCAACGTAACCCCGCCTTCCAGGCGCCCCAACCTCAGAAGTGGGTTACAAGTACGCCATGCCAGGAGAGAATACCATGAATGTCGAAAGACAACTTCGGGCATTTGAATTAGTCCAGTCATATTAGGGGTTTCGCCTCGAAATGAGAGATAATAAGCTGAAAACTCGTGTAGACCTTCATTTTGGCATTTCATAAGTTGTCTCAAAAGTCTCATAAAATCTCGTGTCCGCGTCGTAAGATATTCAAGGTCAAAGGTAAAAAATCGGTTTTTCGCAAATATCTCGTTTCCTATAGCTTTAATGCTATTTATATTTTATCATAAATATTGTAGAGAATAAAATTCACTACAACTTTTGTTTAAAGCATTTTTTATACATCAAACCGTTTTTTAGATAGAGGGCGGTGAACGCGTAGGCTTAGCTATCTACAGCATAATGCTAGGTCAATCGTTAGTCGCGTTATATAATACGCCGTATAAAGTCTATAAACCTTTAAAAAAGATAGTTATAAACAATTTGCATTTTTTATTAATTACTAGCTAATGCCCGGCGAGTACTGCTACCTAAATAATTGTGAATGTGTTTTTATCACCAGCCGTGCGCTGTTATGCTTGCCCGGGAATCTACTTATCCCGATCTCATTGGTATCAAAGAAAGACAAAAATGGTGTAGCGATTAATATGATAGGAGACATATAAACTAAGATACAACTCTAATATGCATGGATCTGATACTAAAATGTTCCGAAATATATTTAAATTGTTATTAAAATTAAATAAATCTATAAATAATGAAAATAGAATATATTACTAATATCGCTATACAATATGTATGTGGAAAAGTAGAAATATATCCAGGCAAAAATTCCACGTACATTTGTCTAGAATAAAATACTGTAAAACGCTACCTGCTATACAAATAACAAATAATATAATAAAGAGGTATTGTCAGAACTCTACCTACTACAAATAACAAATAATATCGGAACACAAAAAGGGCATTGTCAAAAGAATATAACTAATTCCAATTAGCAGGCTATACAACTAATAAGAAATATTCATTCTTTAAGAAAAGATAACATTAGTTATCTATTAAAAATATTAAAAATCTATTGACCCAATTCTTAGAAACCAATTAACGTTACTAAGCAATTCCAAGAAATGAGGATAAAGAATTACTACCTGGCTAGTACAGACAACAAAAGACATTCATTCACCTCTAGAAAACATAATCTCTTAATATTGACAGTTTACAAAGAAACTGCAAAACATTTATCTATTAAATATCAAAGAACCAATTTACCCAGTTCTTAGAAACGCTATACATACTAGTAAATAAGATTATTGTAACATAAATATATTCAATTGTAAGGAGTGGATTCGAGAAAAGTGGGAGGAGCCACCGCCTTTATAAGCGAGAACTTATATCAAAATACTCTCACTCTCACTCTCAGTGACTCTGTGTTCAGTGTTGGAACATCGTAGACATGCAGACCGCGATCTCCGATTCAGTTTAAATATTAGATTCGTCCAAGCAATAGTTAAATTTAAAGTTATAGTCCGAGCCCGCACCAATGGTTATTGTGAGTTATCCATAGAAGATAATCATATACTGTCGCGGACTTTTTTTAGAGTTTTTCGAGGTATTTGATTCTGTGTACAGTAATTTGGTGTATTTGTTATGGTTTAGGCAGCGTAAGTCATTTAAGCATCAAAATAGTGACTTTATTTCCCATTTGTCACTACAAAGGGTGATTTTTAGGGGTGATGGGGTTGAATATCACAACTCTCTTATAGCCTATGTTCATCCGGGGAATCTCCTGAACATTATACAAAAAATCGCATCACAATCGGATCAACGGTATGGCAGCGCATAAAGTACGAACAAACAAACAAACATTCATTCTTATACATTAGATTAATGAAAAATATTACTTAATGCAATGTAGTAATTAATAAAAATACAAATTGTTTATAACTGTATACTTTTTTAAGGTTTGTAGACTTTACACGGCGTATTATATAACGCGACTAACGATTGACCTTGCATTATGCTGTAGATAGCTAAGCGCTGCGCATTCACCGCCCTCTCTCCCAAAAATGGTTCGATGTATAAAAAATGTTTTAAACAAAAGTTGTAGTGAATTTTATTCTCTACAATATTTATGTTGAATATAAATAGCATAAAAGCCATAGGAAACGAGATATTTGCAAAAAAAAAAAACATTCGTTTACCTTTGACCTTGAATATCTTACGACGCGAACATGAGATTTTATGAGACTTTTGAGACAACTTTTAAAATGCCAAAATGAAGGTCTGTACGAGTTTTCAGCTTATTATCTCTCATTCCGAGGTTGACCCTTATTACACGCTTTATATTAGCTTGACCTGTATCTATCTATCTATGTAACTGAATCTTTCAACGCGTTTTTCACCCACTTAAAATAATTGGATTGACTTGAAATGTTGTATACTTGTAAAGGACCCGTGACAATACAATAATTTCATATTTATTTTCTAAAATCCTGGCCAGAATCATCAGAAAATCAAAAAAGTGTCTTTGTATTTATGTAATGGAATCTTAGAACACGATTTTCACCCACTCAGAGACATTGGATCGACTTGAAACTTTGTATACTTGTAAAGAACCCGTGACAATATAATAATTTCATATTTATTTTTTTTAAATCCTGGCCAGAATCATCATAAAATCAAAAAAAGTGTCTTTGTATTTATGTAACGGAATCTTTGAACACGATTTTCACCCACTTAGAAACATTGGATCGACTTGCAACTTTGTATACTTGTAAAGAACCCGTGACAATATAATAATTTCATATTTACTTTTTAAAATCCTGGCCAGAATCATCATAAAATCAAAAAAAGTGTCTTTGTATTTATGTAACGGAATATTTGAACACGATTTTCACCCACTTAGAAACATTGGATCGACTTAGAACTTTGTATACTTGTAAAGGACCCGTGACACTACAATAATTTCATATTTTTGTTTCTAAATTCCTGGCCAGAATCATCAGAAAATCAAATAAATTAAAACTGGTATAATAGGTTACGGACTTGTCGACATTTTTGTCAATCGTTGTAAGAGCTCAGTTGGTAGAGCGGTGAACTAGTAGTATATAATTTCAGTAATCCGTAGGTCGCTGGTTCGAATCCGGCTGGAGAGGTTTTTTTTTAGAAGAGAAATACTTTTAGCTCATACTACAATAGTATGGAATTTAAAGATATTTACATTTTTATCTTATTCTGTAAAATATTAAAACTAAAAAAAATAAAAGATAAATAATAGTTTTTAAAAACTAAAACAGCACGCTTTATTAGAAAACCGAACTCAAAAATGAAAAATAATTTTAATTTCCAACACGCTTGGGATAAATTTAAAGTGGTCAACAAAAAATCATCTCCAACACATATAGAATAAAACTAGAATTATCAACAAAAAGAAAATAAGTTTACCATCAAAAGTGTGGGGTGCTTTTATGATTTTTACATGTTATTCTTAGAGACTTTACTTTTACCAATATCTGTTTATTATAAAATATATTAATTGATATAGAGCACCCCACGCTTTTGATGGTAAAATTATTTTCTTTTTGTAGATAACTCTAGTTTTATTCTATATGTGTTGGAGATGATTTTTTGTTGGCCACTTTAAATTTATCCCAAGCGTGTTGGAAATTAAAATTGTTTTTCATTTTTGAGTTCGGTTTTCTAATGAAGCGTGCTGTTTTAGTTTTTTTAAAACTATTATTTATTTTTTACCTATATGACTGGACATATATACTAAAGGTTCAACAAAACGTAAAATAAACTTTAATGATGATTTCTATAACTACATAAATAAACTTTCCTTGACTTTTATGGAAGTAGGCCGTATATTAATAGTTGCATTTTGGACTGCTTTTAAAATTTTTCCTGGTGAACCGTGAAAATCACCTTTACAGCTCATTTTTTACTTTAAATTCACATATGAAAGTATCACCCAAAATTGCAGAATGTAACAACAATGTTTGTTGATTTATCGTGTTTTTTTCTCCAAATCCCACATTACGCTTTCTCTAAACATATCTTTCCGCAATAAATAAATTTCATTAAATATACTAAATATACTAAAATACTTTGGACATAGACAATTGTAATTTTACGTGTATTTATTTTGTATAAAACGGATTCTGTCCAACGCGGAAACGGAAGGATATTTCAACACAATTTATGAAAAAAAAATTAAAGGGCGGAAAAATAGAGAGAGAAATAAATTAGTTTCCACTTCATTGAATTCCCATTAGGCAAATTAACAATAAGTGATGAGTCCTGCCGCCCGCGCCGGGTGATGTAGAGTTTCTACCTGTATCTGGAATTTTCTTTCGGCCTCACTGCACACCCGTTTTGCGAAATACAGGTTCGTTTAACAAATATTTGGCGTGTGACATCTGTCTTACAAATTACCAGTGCACTGTAAAATCTTAAATTAGTTTAAGGTCTGAGACCGAATGTGTACATATCTTTAACAGGCAACGTTCTGAATCAAGGAATAAAGATGGTTAAATCGTATGTATTATTGTCATTAAACGAAAAAATAAAAGTGATTGAAGATAAAGAAAAACAAACTAAATTAAATGTGGATAAATCCAAGTTTTGAGATTTTAAAACACAAAGGAACAATAACGAATGAATGGATGCAAGGAAATTGCCAAATCAAGAGCAATGAAATAAAATAAAATAATGAAGAAATCAGTCCACGATCAAAAAATCTCCAAATTTACGGACCGATACTCCAAAGTCATGCTCTAGCTTGAGAATAATGATTTCAAGGCATCTTCAGGTTGGTTGTGGACAGTTTTAAAAGACGACACAATGTAGTGTGGAATGAAATTTGCAGGGAATCAAAGGATGTGGACGAAAGTATAGTTAGTGAGTTGAAACCGAAACTGCATACTTTAATTTCAGGATACGCGCCTAAGATACATTTTTAACGCTGACGAAACGGGACTGTTTTTTTTTTCGAGCATTACTATCGAAGTCGCTCGTACATACCAAACTCCACTTTCCAACGGCAGCGGAACTACAATTAATCCAAGGTACATAAAAAGACATATACGGTGCTCTATAATCTAAGATTGGTTAATATTTTTATTTTGTTTTTTTTATATAATGCAGAATGTTGTCTAATCCTGCGTTTCCGCTTTGAACAAGTTTTACTGTATACTGATCTCTCGACACAGCCTATGCTGCATCTTTAAAAGTAATGATGTAGGCCTAATGCAAATCACATAATGACATAACTATACTGTGAGTTAAAAATAAGTTATATAGACCTACTACACACACTACCAAACTTAAATAATAAGACATACACTTTTATAAAAAATACCGCCCGCGCGCGCGTGCCTGCGTGTGTGTGTGTGTGTGTGTGTGTCATGAAAAGAAAAAATAATATCTGAACCGGGATTAGAATGCGGGGTCTCTAACTCTATACATTAGTCCGTTACCGACCACTAACGTACAGAGTTAGAGGTTCCGAGTTCAAATCCCGGTTCAGGCATTAATTTTTTTTTTTCCGTGAGGCCTACAGTATTTCGTTTTCAACGTTTAATGTCAAAATGTAATTGTAACATTGAAATATTAAAGCTTAACTGCTATAAAGTAAAATTATATTCTCATTAAAACTCTTATTTGTTATAGAAGCCGTAAGTTGGCTGTTGCGGATGCTTCTCGCTGCCTCTTATGATTTGAGAATTGTATATAAGGATAATAAAATGAACGTTTGCACTGGGATGCCTGGATAGCGTGGTCGATAACCTATTAACGTATAGATTCTGAGGTCCTGGGTTCAAATACCGGTTCAGGAATTATTTTTTCTTTTCATAGCATGTTTGGCTTTCATTACATAATGTCAAAATTTAACTGTAACATCGAACTATATATATAGCCTATATTTTGTTGAAAAATCAATTTTATGTAATAATATTAGACCGTCAGGCGGTTAATTTCTAACTAGCTACACGAAAGGTAATTGGATCGACCCGGAAGAAACGGACAGAAACATTTTTGATAATTATTGTTAATGTTTCCATTAGAACTACTGTATAACACAAAATATTAAACATCGAATTATTAAAATGTCGATCCTGATTCAGTGAACTATTTCCACTAGTTTTCAATTTAGTGAACGATTCACATTGTTTACTTACGTTATATTTACGTCAAGTAACCATGGACATTTGTTAAATTACTTAAAAATGAGCAAACTTTTATTTTAAATATTATTTTCATACAAATATTACTTTCTCATCTTAACTAACTAACTCACTGGCTGTTTCGAACCCGTAGGTTCATGGCCACATAGACATAAGCTCTCCACACATTCCAGTCCTTAGCTAATCTTTTCTAATCATCCCCTGTATAATCTACTTCCCTCAAATCATCTTAGTAGTGGAAAATAAATATATATATATATATATATATATATATATATATATATATATATATAAAACACGAAAAAATCTCGGAAATTATCTATTTCGGTTTCAATACTGGAGGTAAATTTTACACCAATGAATAAAATCTTACTCAATCCTGCAGATAAAGAATATTATATGTACATTATTCTAAACACGTTAACCAACGTTTTAACAAGATTTAAATAAACATTAATGCCAAGAAAGCAGAATTTATGTTGTTCAAAAATCAGAACAGAAGATTATGTCTGATATGAAGATTGAATAGGACAAGTAGAGCAATTTTACTACTTAGTGTAATCATCACTGACAACCGACCAACAGTTGAAATTAGGAAAATAATTTAATGGGAAGAGAAATGTATTTACAAATAAAAGCTTTCGTATATAATGAAATGGAAACAAATATTTATAATATCTCACGTTTGGACTGTCATCACCTGGTCATCATAACCATCATTATCATATTCGCCATGTTTATCATGTATGTGTGAACAGTGTGTTTCGACTTAATGTTGTGTTGTCTCAGAGGAGGCCCTGACATTGAGCTGATCACTCATTCGGGGAGGTCATCCGTGTTCTTGTGTGGTCAAAAAAATATGTGTGTGTTCCATTGTTGAGATCCCTCTCTCGACAGGTCGTCCACGTAAAAGTTCCTATAAGGTGAGAGGTTAAACTGCGTTAATGGAATTGAATATTTGGACAGTGCTGCTATCATGCTCGTGAAAGTTGGGTCCTAACAAAAAGTGGCATATAGAGACCGGTAGCAATAGAATTGTGGACATGGAGACAATTAGCGAAGATAAATAGGACAGACAAGAAAACGAATCGACAAGTAGCGTTACTGGATAAAATAGAAGAAGATAGTTCATTAATTTTCAAAATCAATTGCAGAGAAACAGCCTTTTTTGGCCACTTACTCCGTCAAAATAATTTCCTAAAAACAAAATTTTGGGGGAAATAAATTGAGAGGAAAACCAAGGAGAACCGTCTTGGAAGATGTAATAGAAATAATAACATGCCAGGACTTCCAAAAAAATAATAAAAAGTGTAGGTGAAAAAAAAAAACCATGATTTCACTGACAAGCCGTTGCTTTAGAAGATGAAATTTGTACTTACTTACTTACTCACTGCCACTATCGAACCCGTAGGTTCATGGCCGCGCGGACATAAGCTCTCCATACATCCCTATCCTGAGCTAATGCTTTCCAATCATTCCCTGTATAATCTACTTCCCTCAAATCATAGTTAATGTTATTCTCCCACCTCATTCTTGGTCTACCAACTGGGCGTTTTCCCTCTGGCTTTCCTACAAGGAGCTTCCATGCAAGTCTTTCATTCCCCATACGTGCAACATGTCCTGCCCAACGCAGTCTACGAGACTTAACTGTTCTTATTATATCTGGCTTCCTATAAAGACCATGTAGTTCATTGTTCTGTAGTCTTCTACATTCACCTGTCTGTTCATCTCTCTTTGGTCCAAAAATTTTCCTAAGTACTTTATTCTCAATTACTTGTAATCTCCTTTCCTCCCTTAAAGTAAGAGTCCATGTTTCGCACCCATATAGTATAACTGGTAGAATAATAGTATTATATATTTTCAGTTTAACGTTTTTTGAAAGGAGTTGGGACATCAAGAGTCTCTGCAATGCATAATAACACGCATTTCCAGAATTGATACTATGTTTAATTTCTTTGTGCATCTCATTACTATTTGTGATCATTGTTCCTAGGTATTTGAATTCAGCCACTTCCTCAAAATTTCCCTCATTTGTCATTAGCTGTCCATTTCCATTATATAGACTGTATTTCTTCTTACTTGTCCCCATCTATTTAGAGTTTATTGATATTTACTATCCATGTCCTAATTTCTTAGTGTTACTCAATAGTGGTGTGCGTGTTGGGCCTTTAGTATCTCCTCGCTATCGGCTCAGTAGTAGCTACATCATCATAAAGTAATGTCACGTAGTGATTTCCAAATTAGCGATAAATTCACGACTCACGAAGTGAGGAGTGAATTTATCGAGAGAATTTGGAAATCAAGAGTGGCATTTGTTAGGACTATTTAACGAATAATATTAAGGCTGTTTACTCACAAATCATTATTTAACTATAGTTATTTTTAAAATATGTATATATTTCATGTAAACGGCGATTTGTTTGAAAACAAATGAGGAAACGATAGGTACGCTTCTACTGCTTCTTTTGTTTATCACTGCAACCAGATCATACTATATTGCCAAAGGAACGCAATATTGTAAGAATGCTCTCTAGTGGAGAAAAAATGAAACACATCAATCTGTATATTAATTCATTTTTGATGTCGTATGATGTAAATATGACAATTATATTTTTCTCGATTATTACCTGGAAAAAATACATTTAAGAAAGTGCAAACAGTGGTTTCTTTTTTTGGTGGTATAATCAATTGCTACAAATGTTGACATGTAAGCACTATTATATACAATCTGGTAGCCGTATTTGTTATAGGCTCAGACACTGCAAAATAACGGTCAGACCTGTTCAGAATATTAAAAAGGAGGAGCTTTGTTTAATATATGATAATCCTAACACTGATAAATATTTCGTGAAACACGACTCTGATTGGTTGTAAAACAGAAATCATTGAAACGTGATTGGTCATTGACTCCCATTTGGGGCATGAGTTAAATAGTCAGCATAAACTAACAGCTTATTAATACCATTCAGTTGTAAGCCTTCCTCATTCTCTAAAGATTTAATGGCATGCTCTAGTACAAAATTAAATAGTAGAGGAGATAGTGCATCTCCTTGCTTCAACCCATTCTGGATTTCAAAAGTGTCCGCACCCTAATTTGTGCCATTTAGACACATTCGTATAAGTCTAACTAACTTTTTAGGAATTCCGAACTCCAGCAGGATACTATATAACTTCTCCCTCTTAATTGAATCATATGATTTTTTTAAGTCTACATATAGTTGATGTACAGTACCACTATATTCCCATTTCTTTTCTAAAATCTGTCTTATACTAAAAATCTGATCTGTTGTAGACCTGTTTCTTCTAAATGCACATTGATGATCTCCTAGAATGTCATCAATATAGGGAGTAAGTCTGCTTACTAATATATTTGTTAGAATTTTGTACGAAGTTGAAAGTAATGAGATGCCCCTGTAGTTGAAATTTGTAGTTACAAAAATCATGGGCCTATATTTCTGTAGCAGGAGGTCAGGGCCAGCGTCATAATATGAATCTTAATATGTTATTATTATTTTTTTTCAAGATTGTTTCTGTTATTTACACAGGTATCCTCAACCAAAATAGTTTTTTTTTTCTCCCACACTTCCCGGTCTTTCGTGTCTGCTTCTGTCATATTTCTCTTCTTGATTTTGTCTTGAATTCCCTTCATCCACGTTGGCTTTGGTTTACCACGTTTCCTTTTCCAGGAGGTATCCATTTCAATACTTCTTTGTTTGTTTCTGTGTCCCTTCTTCATATTATATGTCCATACTATCTTAGTTGGATTTCTTCAATATCTTGTACAATATCCTCTTCTACACTCGTTATTTCCCTTATTATTATTATTATTATTATTATTATTATTATTATTATTATTATTATTATTATTGTGTTAAACGACGCTTGTTGACAGCTAAATGCTTAGTGTGGCAACCCAAATCTGGTCATGAAAGGACCGACAAATTTTTCACAGAGGCCTCTTTTTTCAGGCTTGAGATAATTTTACGTGCCATAAATCTACAACATAAGAATCACGGCTTTAGTTCCCGTCTGAAGAAATCCATGCTCAAAATTTGTAGATCTGATAAACACTTCGACCCTTAGCGGATTTGAAACAGCGAACTTTGGAACAAGAAACATGCATGATTCCCACTATTCAATCAAGGCCGTCTTAATTAATATGATTACAGTCCATTTTCGTTCGACTCTCACTGTCGCCCAAGTCAAAGCCAATTAATTTAATTTATATATATATATATATATATATATATATATATATATATATATATATATAAGATAGGAGAAGAAATATCAGAGGGAAAAGAAATTGGAAGGAGGGTATAGCAAGGATGTCCTCTATCACCTACTCTTTTCAACATCTACCTGGAAGACCTAATTAAGAAGTGCTTCAGGAATACGGGTGGCGTAAACATGAGAGGAAGAAGAATTAATTAAGTGCATAAGATTTCCTGATAATATGGCTTTGCTAGCAGAAGATGCAATGACACTGAGGAACATGCTGATGGAGCTAAATGACAAGTGTGAGGATTATGCAATGAAGATAAATATAAATAAGACGAAGGCCATGATTATAGGATGGAAACCAAGGAAGATAAACATGAGGATTAAATATAAGGCCATTGAGCCAGTAGAGAGCTTCAAATACTTGGGTTGTACTATCATTAGTAACATGAACTGCGGTCAAGAAGTAAAGCAGAGGATAGAAAGAAGAGGAAAATAAGCTTTTAACAAAAAGAGAATCATTTTCTGCGGGCCTTTGGCAAAAGAATTACGGAAGAGGCTAGTGAAATGCTTTGTGTGGAGTGTAGCATTGCATGGTGCAGAGACTTGGACATTACGACGGAATGAGGAAAAGCGACTGGAAGCTTTTGAGATGTGGATATGGAGAAGAATGGAACGTATAAAATGGACAAAGTAAGAAATAAAGATGTGCTAGACAGAGTGGGTGAAAGAAGAACAATGCTGGAACTCATAAAGAAGAGGAAAAGAAATTGGATTGGCCACTGGCTGAACAGAAACTGCCTGCTGACGGATGTCCTAGAAGGAATGGTCAACGGAAAGAAAGTTAGAGGCAGAAAAAGACATCAGATTATAGCCAATATTAAAATAAATGGT
Organism: Diploptera punctata; assembly: GCA_030220185.1. Classification (NCBI taxonomy): domain Eukaryota; kingdom Metazoa; phylum Arthropoda; class Insecta; order Blattodea; family Blaberidae; genus Diploptera; species Diploptera punctata. The sequence continues at coordinate 2,250,636 of JASPKZ010000046.1, forward strand.
TTGTATACAGATACAAAAGGAAGGCCGAGATAAGGAAAAAGTGGAGAATGTTGAGTTTGCAGTGAAATACCTGGTCTTTGACAGAACATTATGAATGAATATATAAAGAAAAGAGGAAAAACTTGTAACATAAAAGTAATTCGCATGTGAATAACATAAATAAATAAATCTGATACTAATATAAAATTGATAGAATTACAGCTCCAATTTAATTCGTGTTCAAATGAAAATCATACTTATAATAGGCCTATAGGATAAGATTAACACACCTTCGTTATATCCAATTCTACAAGTTGGGCCATTGCCAGTCTATCTCTTTGTGGGTATTACAATCTTAAGAAACATGTAAGCAATGACAATAAGTAAATAAATAAGATAAAAATGTAAATATCTTTAAATTCGATACTATTGTAGTATGAGCTAAAAGTAATACTCTTCTAAAAAAACTCCCAGCCGGATTTGAACCAGCGATCTATGGATTACTGAAATTATATACCACTAGAGTTCACCCCTCTACCAACTGAGCTCTTATAACGATTGACTAAAAAGTCGACAAGTCCGCAACCTATTATACCAGTTTTCATTTTTTTTATTTTCTGATGATTCTGGCCAGGATTTTAGAAACAAAATATGAAATTATTGTATTGTCACGGGTTCTTTACAAGTATACAAAGTTTCAAGTCGATCCAATGTTTCTAAGTTGGTGAAAATCTTGTTCAAAGATTCCGTTACATAGATACAAAGACACTTTTTTATTATCTGACGATTCTGGCCAGGATTTTAGAAACAAAATATGATGTTTTTAAGTGGGTGAAAATCGTGTTCAAAAATTCCGTTACATAGATACAAATACACTTTTTTTGATTTTCTGATGATTCTGGCCATGATTTTAGAAACAACATATGAAATTATTGTATTGTCACGGGTCTTTTACAAGTATACAAATTTCCAAGTCGATCCAATGATTTTAAGTGGGTGAAAATCGCGTTGAAAGATTCCGTTACATATATAGATAGATAGATACAGGTCAAGCTAATATAAAGCGTGTAAAAAGACACGATCATACAGAATGTATTATTTCTTGCAGATTTCATAATTTGATTTAGCATACAAAGCGGCCTTTACATGTAATATTCTTCCCCCAGGCTAAACCTAAACTCCTGGGAGCATGCTTCCAGATCAAAAACCATACCAGCTTGCGATATGTCACAAAGCGAATAGAAAAATTTGTCGAACACATGCCAATAATGACGGCATTTAGTCACGCTAAAATCCATTTTGTAAAGTATTTTACGTTAATTTCTATTAACTCTGGAAGGCAGCTGGGGGCTACTAAATTACGTTACGTTTTTGGTGCACTATTGTTAACAAGGTTTAAATCGCGTGCTAAACAAACAACTGTCGTCTGATTGACGTGGATTATTGAGGGTTGCTGACAGTAATCACAGGACACAGGTCACAAATTAAATACCCAATTGGAAAGGGTAGTACATCCACCTACGCCAGTCGTGCATGCAATATTGCACACACCCTTTCAATTTTTTCTACGTAAAATTGAATATTATATGTTGTTTTCTCTTCATAGTCCAATGAAATGTTTAATTGAAGGAAATGATTAGAGTAAGTATGACTATAATGGGCTCTATCGGTAATACATATAATATCGTATGTTAAATTAAATTTCTCAATATACATATTATGGTTTTTTTCAAGACTTTGTTTATTTTTATTCTATGTCTTCTCCTATTTCCTCGCAACTAGCAGGCATGTTGGGTATTGCAATCTTACTTTAAAAGTTCAGTCCAGGATATAATAGGATCACTCAGACATCGTTAATCATTTAAATATAATCAAATATGGATTAAAGGATTCTGCTTAAGTGCATACGATATAAAATATTTCATTTGTTTTTTAATAATATATAATGGTAAATTGATCCCACAACAGGCCATAGGAGACCCTTGGGGTAGTAGAAGGTTAAGGCTCCCACTTTTTCTAGACACTTGGCACTTGATGTCAGCCGGGTTGTCAGCCCTGCATGACGGCCGTATTTACCTCCAGAACAAGCGTCTGGTACTCACTTCCGTTATAAGCTGAGTCGACACCGGGACCGTGGTGTCACCAGAAGGTTTTCGTCAGTTTAAAAATCGTGACCCCACCGGGACTCGAACCCTAGACCTTCAGGTTTCTAGCGAATTGCCTATAATCATATATACGATTCGTTATTTTCAATTTATTTTCAGACTTTAAACCTATATATATGTCTACCGCTCTGGTCTCGAGGTAGCGGGTGAGGTTTTTTTTCGGGGTTTTTCCTCACCAGTAAGACAAATGTCAGGAATCTTAGGGCCTAACGGTCCCCGAAAATCATCCGGCCATCATCATCCTTATCATTATCATCACCATCCTTCACCGGTGTGGAAAGCAACGGGAAGCTACCACACCTATAATTCCCTAGTAAAGCTGCAAAACATAGCATGGAAATTGTATGATTGCAGCGAAAGACCTGCCCTCGGGAAGAATTACTATGGATGGATGGATTATCATTATTAGTAAAGTAAAGTGATCCCACAACAGACCCGGAGGCCCTTGGGGTAGTAGGAGGTTAGGGCTCCCACTTTTTCTTGACAATCGGCACTTTATGTCAGCCGGGTGGATTATCATTATTATTATTATTATTATTGTTATCATTACTATTAATGACCAAGAAAAATAAGTTACAAATATGTAATTCAATAATGTGAAGTACTGTCACATATGGAGCTGAAGTTTGGAAATTCAACAAAAACTTATGCCGATGGAAACAGATTTCTTGAGGAGAACAGCAAGATGTTCAAAATTAGAAAAAAAAAAAAAAAGAAAGAAAGAAAAGAAATAATGTAATACGAAAAAAAATTATAATTAGATATTCATCAGTAGATTATATAAGATACAAGCAATTAAATTGGTATGGATTGTACGACGAATGCAGGAAGAAAGGTTACCCATAAAGACATTGGGATGGTGTATCCACCTGGAAAAAGAAAGAAAGAAAGACCTCGAAACACGTGGATGCAAGAAATAAGAACTGGAATGAGCACAACAGGATTGGAGGACATGGAGTGAATGGATAGAGACGAGTGGAAAAGGAAAATAAACTTTAGGCACTGAAAGATGTGTAAACATTGAAAATCTGAATATACATTTATTATTATTATTATTATTATTATTATTATTATTATTATTATTATTATTATCACTATATTGAAATATATTTAATTTCATTAATTATTTAAAACTGTATTGTGATTGTTTTATTTTAATGTAGCATATAGTGGTTGTGGGGTTGTTTGGCCTTATGTCCGCCAGGCTAAATAAATATCGCTAAATACTAAATTAATAAACTAGATACGTCATTTCAGTTCCTTGTAGCAAACTTGGATAATTGGAGCAATGTACGCATCTTGGGATATTCTATTCCTCTCAGTGGAATAGGATCGTTTAAAAATTCTAAAAAGCGAGAAACCTTATCAGAATATGGTATTGTGAATCATGTTCCAGCAGATGGTCAGCTCTTGAACCTCTTGTTCCAGGGGGAGGTTGCGGGGGTTTGCATGATTAGGGTGTTGTGCCTGCTGTTACGGAGACACAACTAATAAGGGTAGGAGGAGCAGTAACGGAAATTTAAAACCACAAAAGCACGAACCAATACGTGAATGAAAGAGACGAGTATGTCACACTCAACCGTTTATTTTTTCGATTCGTTACCAGTTTTTTGTATTTATCGTATTCTCAAATCTCTGTTGATCCATTCACCATTCGACACCAGTTATACTTGAAACGTCTCCTACATTTTGCTAACAGATCAGTTTTAATGATCTAGTGGCAACAATATACCTCACTACAATAATATAATATTCTTCTTTAGTTTAACCTCTCACCTTATAGGTACTTTTACGTGCCACACGCTCCCCGGACCTTACTGTGGCACGACCTGTCGGGAGAGGGATTTTAATTATGAATCACATACATACTTTTTGATCACACAAGGATATGGACGGCCTCCTCCGAGACAACACAACATTAAGACGAAATACACCATTCACACACACACACACACATTCATTATAAACATGGTGAATATGATAATAATGATTATGACGGCCAGATGATGTTCGGGGACCGTTTACTTCAAAGTTTCCTGACATTTATCTTACAGGTGAGGAAAAGCCCCGAATAAACCTCACCCAGGAAACTTGTCCCGACCAGGGATCGAACCCGGTCCCACTGAGTAACAAGGCAGTAGGCTACTCGAGACCACACTTTGTCAAGTAGTTAAAATCATGTTCGTGTATCCTAAGAAATGACACACCGAAGATGAAACATGTTTCTGAAAGGCCTACATGGTTTTAACTACTTGAAGTTTTTTAAACAGAAATTCATTTTAATTGAGGACAGTTGATAAGTTATATCTGATACTTATTTTAATATTTTAACTTTGAATCTAGTTACTGTGATTCCACTATAGCGATGTTCGCGGGTTCAATCTGACCGGGACGGTAGATTTTTATCTCATTTTCTAAAACGTTTAAAGAATTTTCTTCCATCTTCTTTAAAACAAAACTGAATGTGTCAAGTTTGATTAAGCCGCATTTTTATTATTATATAATCAGGCCGGCATCCAGTAGGTTTTTTTTTATCCAAGCGCGAGAGGCCTAGAAGGCCCTTGGCCTACCAGACGGCTGCAGGCCTCACATCCACATGTGTTAATCACGGAGATAGATGATCATCTAGTTAGTGTAGGGATGACATGTGGTCAGAATGTTGTGTCCCCCAGCCTTTATAGCTGGTCTTCTCAACTTGGAAGTGCTACTTATTGTAGCTGGGTGGGCACCGGTTCCATACTGGTCGAAATTCCACGGGAAAAATTCTTCCCCCATGGGGACTCGAACCAGCTTGTCCCGTAGCTCTCCGCCAAGATATCTTGCCTTAACCACTCGGCTACGGCGCGGGACTAGATAAACATAAATTAAGACCATAACGTTAATCTTGATTTGAGGGATATGCACTATTCAGAAAATGATTGGAAAATATTAGCTCAGGATAGGGATGTATGGAGATCTTGTTTTGGCGCCTCCGGCTTCGATAGTGATACGATCATCTAGGACGCAAGATTGCGTAATACAATACGTGTTTTATACAGTACATATTTTATTCATTACATCTGGTTTCATAAATAGATAGGCTAATGTAGCTCACTGTTATGTAGCTCCATTCATCTGTATGTTCGTCTCTCTTTCGTCCAAAATGTTTCGTAAGAGTCCATGTTTCACATCCATATAACAGTGAAAATAACAGTTTTATATTTTTTCAGTTTAACATTTTTCTAGAGAAATTGGGATGACAGAGTCCCTGTAATGCGTAATTCGAGTTCCCACGGAGTAAGAAATTTTCTCATGAAATTTTGACCAGTGTGGGACTGGTGTCCACCCACTATTGTGAGGAATTTGGGTAACTACAATAAGCAGCGGTTCCAGGTTGAGAAAAACAGCTATAACGCCTGGGGGATGCGACATACTGTTCACATGTTACCCTTATATTGACTGGACGATATCCACTTCTGTAAATTATACGTACATATGTTTTACCAAGCCATTTACTTAATCTAATTATAGGTTATTTTGTTATTATTATTATTATTATTATTATTATTATTATTATTATTATTATTATTATTATTATTATTATTATTATTATTATTATTATTATTATTATTATTATTATGTCGGTCGCGGTGGACTAGTGGTTATGCTCCTTGCCTCTGGTCCCAAGGGTCGCGGGTTCAAACCCGGCCGGGGTCCATGGATTTTTTAGGACGGAAAAATCCAAGGAGCAAGTCCTCCGGGAGGGACTTTAAGCCGTGGGTCCCGAGTCTGAAGATTTTCAGGCTCGTAAAAAATCCTTAAGCCTGAATGAAAAGGCCTCTAAGCAAAATTTACCGAATTTTCCCGTCCTAGTACTACCTTGGTTTCCTAGATGTCAGTATGAGGCGGAACGCTGACCACGTACCACTCAAAATTACATCTATACGAAAACAAGTGTAACTAAATTAGTATGGTTGAAATTCTTCCCTGTAGGGGGAGAGCGCCTAAAATCTCTGTAAAGGGAAAACATAGGCTTACAATACAATACAATTATTATTATTATTATTATTATTATTATTATTATTATTATTATTATTATTCTTTCTTACCCTTGTCAACTTTATATTGTGTAATCTATTATATATATATATATATATATATATATATATATAATGTATCAATCATAATACTTATTGTATGTATAATTTAACCCTGGTGAAGTGGAAGAGAAGACCTTATGGTCTTAGCTCCGTCAGGTAAAATAAATAAATAAATAAAATAAATACATACAGACAAATTGTCATATTGGCAAAGATTCATGGACATGTCGCCCCATGGAGTTAAAAGACCCTAAAGAAATAAGAGATCCATGACAAAATATTGTAGTTAATTTCACACCCAGGCTTAAATTGCGGTGTTAATAAATTGAAACGTTAAATGAAACACTTTTTAAAAATCCTGTCCAAGTTCTCTTTTGAAACCGTTATAACTTATTCATATTATATAATTTTTTGTGTGCTTTGTAACAGCTGACAAACCGACTCAATAATCGCAAACACCAAGCTTTGTTAAATGTCGCATAATGATATTTTTGAAGTAAGGAGCATGCACGCGTACGTTACATAGCCGATGTGTGACCGCGATAGTGCATGCACGCTCCTCATATTAAATAGAATGCGGGCATAACAGTAGATTCTTTGTAACCGGTTAAATAATAAACCGAACCACAACTCTTTGCTTTGTTTGCTTGTGATTGCTTATCTCGATGTGTGGTGACGTGGAAAATAGGTTTTGTTACCCAGTGTCCTGCTGCGCTGTATCTTCACCACTTGTTGTGCAATTCGTTATTCTACTCCACACGGGATGTGCAATCATTAGAGGAGTTTTTGTTAAACATCTGCAGTTAATACATTTTGATGGCAACATAAATGTCGACACTGGACTAGACCATTTTTCATAACGTATTTTTTCTCCAAATATACTTTTTCCAGGTAATCCACAAATGTCGAGATTACAATCATCGGGATGAAATTGTTGGTTGCGATGGAGTCGTTGTTATCATGCTCGCCTCTGATTCTGAGGTTCGCGGGTTAAAACCAGCTGGGGTCGATGGAATTTTCGGGGCATAAAAATTCTAAACATGGTTTCCTTAGAAACGGAACTAAATGCAATAGTTGTCATGTCTTAGATTTCAGGAACGTAGAAAAAACTGAAGCCTGAAACTAGAGGCCTCTGAGTAAAATTGTTTGGCCCTTTAAACTCTAGATTTGAATAGCGACCCTTAAAAGCCAAGGGGTACAAGTGACAAAATACTAATGTTGGAGTTAAGTGTAGATGTTTGTAGTTAAAACAGATACTAATCTGAGTGGCCAATGGATAAACTAACTAACTAACTCACTGGTACTATCAAATCCGTTGGTTCGTGGCCGTATAGACATAAGCTCTTCATACATCCATATCCTGAGCTAATGTTTTCCAATCATTCCTTGTATAATCTACTTCCGTCAAATCACGGTTAATGTTATTCTCCAATCTCATTCTTCGTCTACCAACTGAGCGTTTTCCCTCTGGTTTTCCTACAAGAAGCTTCCATGCAAGTCTTTTATTCCCCATTCCTGCCACGTGTCCTGCCCGTCGCAGTCAACGAGACTTAAATATTCTTATTATATCTGGCTTCCTATAAAGACCATGCAGTTCACTGTTATGAAGTATTCTCAATTCACCATCCTGTTCATCTCTCCTTGGTCCAACAATTTTCTTAAGAACTCTATTCTCAAATACTTGTAATATCCTTTCCTCCCTTAAGGTAAGAGTCCATGCTTCGCATCCATATAATATAACTGGTAGAATAAAAGTTTCATACATTTTCAGTTTAAAGTTTTTTTTAAGGAGTTGGGACAAGAGTCCCTGTAATGCATAGTAGCATGAATATACAGATTTGAGCCTATGTTTAATTTCTATGTGCATCTTCTTCCTATTTGTGTCAATGGATACAAATAAAAATCTGTCTGGTGCTGAAATCTAGTGGCTGAAAAGAAAACTGTTAAGACAATCACACATGGAGTGTCTCATCTTTGAATATCATTTACTGAAAACTGACATTTTGTTACTTATATCCCTCGGCTTTTAAGGGTCTAAATTGTGACTCAAATGGGCAGAGCTGTTAACAGAACATTTATAAATAAAAATTGAATCAAATAAACTAATTCTGACGTTCTAAGAGGAGCATGCGGAAACTAAAGGACTAGCTGGAGTAGTCAGGGAATTTATCTTCTCAGATGCCTCTAACTTCATCTTGTTTAATAATTTCAAATTTTGCATTATGTGGAATACCTTTTTTGGCAGGATTTTATTCTAAAGATTTAATTTTGGAAATAGTTTCATTAAGATATTTTAATATCTTTGGTTTCATTATTAGTTTCATTATTAACGTATCTTAAATATTAAACAACAATTACATGTTTTGTACATTGCCTGGTTTGTTTGTTTATTTGTGTGGTATGAGCTATTATTTTTTCGTTTTTATTTGTGGGTGCTTTAACATCTAATCTCATACCAAGTCTAGGATTTGTAGGTGTATCCAATAAAATGTGTTTTTATTGTTGAGTTTATATTGTATTTTCCCAACTAATTAAATAACTGATTTTAATTTTAATAATAACAAAATAATGAAATGAAAAATGGGATCTGGTAATGAAATTCTACCCAAGAATTTTCCTTGGCGCTTAAAGATTAGTTAGAAAAACGTTTCAGGTTGCTCGAAACCGGGACTTCTCGAATACGAGTTCAAACTGAGCCAACTCGCTCCGCATTAGTAAACTTATGACCTGAATACTTCAAACCATATCGAATATTTATTCAACTCTTAAGTATGACATGTTGTAATAGAGTTAGGTTAGCAGACCTAATTGTCTAGTGCAGCGGTCCCCAACCTTTTCCGACTCGCGAACCCCTTCCACAACGATCTCAGATTTGACTTTTAAATTTAATTTACATATAGTAGGCATGCATAAAATTTAATTCCGAGCAAAAAGTTTAATTACCTTAAATTAACTTAACCCTTAACGGCTAGAACCAGAAGTTACTCTAGTTACGGCTTAAAAAGTTACACAACATGTAGGCCTAGTTGCAATAATAAATAAGTACAAGTTTTCATAAGTAATGCCACGAGTGATTTCCAATTTAGAGAATTTGGAAATCAAGAATAGAATTTGTTACGACTATTTAACGAATAAAATTATTTAAATATAGTTATTTTAAAATATTTATATATTTAATGTAAACGCCGATGTTTGAAAAAAAATGAGAAACGATTGGTACGCTTCATCTGCTTCTTTTGTTCATCACTGCAACCAGATCATTTTATTTATTGCCAAAGGAACGCAATATTGTAAGAATGCACTCTAGTGGAGAAAAAATGAAACACATCAAACTGTATATTAATTCATTTCTGATGTCCTATGACAATTATATTTTTCTGGGATGTTATTACCTGGGAAAAAATACATTTAAGAAAGTGCAAACAGTGGTTTCTTTTTTTGGTGGTATAATCAATTGCTACAAATGTTTTTATTTTAACTCCCGCATACTCTACGTGTTGCTATTCATGCACTATATATATAATCTGGTAGCCGTATTTCTTCGGTTGTCTGTTACTGCAAAATAATGCTATGGTCTATTCAGAATGTTAAAAAGGAGGTGCTCTCTTTATTAGGCCTACGATAAACTTTAGTAGGTAAATTCTAGGCGAAACACGACTGTGATTGGTTGTAAATAAAAAATCATTGAAATGTGATTGGTCATTGACTCCCATTTGAGGCATGAGTTAAATAGTCATAAGTAATGCCACGAGTGATTTCCAAATTATCGATAAATTCACGACTCACGAAGTGAGGAGTGAATTTATCTAGAGAATTTGGAAATCAAGAGTGGCATTTGTTAGGACTATTTAACGAATAAAATAAAGCTGTTTACTCACAAATCATTATTTAACTACAGTTATTTAAAAATATTTTTTATATTTAAAGTAAACGGTGATGTTTGAAAACTAATGAGAAACGATAGGTAGCCTACGCTTCTACTGCTTCTTTTGTTTATCACTGCAACCAGATCATACTATTTATTGCCAAAGGAACGCAATATTGTAAGAATGCTCTCTAGTGGAGAAAAAATGAAACACATCAATCTGTATATTAATTCATTTTTGATGTCGTATACATTTAAGAAAGTGCAAACAGTGGTTTCTTTTTTTGGTGGTATAATCAATTGCTACAAATGTTGACATGTAAGCACTATTATATACAATCTGGTAGCCGTATTTGTTATAGGCTCAGTCACTGCAAAATAACGGTCAGACCTGTTCAGAATATTAAAAAGGAGGAGCTTTGCTTAATATATGATAATCCTAACGTTGATAATTATTTCGTGAAACACGTCTCTGATTGGTTGTAATACAGAAATCATTGAAACGTGATTGGTCATTGACTCCCATTTGGGGCATGAGTTAAATAGTCATTGTAATTACCTCTTCCTTGGAATTCAGTGCTTGGAAGCTTGGTACCACAGAAGTTAAATAAAATCATTTTTAGCACAAAGTCTGTTTCTGTATTTATATTTTAAATAGGCATATGAAGAAAACGACTTTTCGCACAAATAGGGATGTATATATATATATATATATATATAACAACGCTGCCTTGACACGCATCGGGCCCGGGTTCGATTCCCGGTCGGGACAAGCTCCTGGGTGAGTTTTTTCGGGTTTTTTTTCCTCACCTGTAAGGCAAATGTCAGGAAGCTTAGGGCCCAACAGTCCCCGAAAATCATCCGGCCATCATCATCATCCTTATTATTATCATCATCATCATCCTTCACCGGTGTGGAAGCTACCACACCTATAATTCCCTAGTAAAGCTGTAAAGCATAGCATGAAAATGCTATGATTGCAGTGAAAGACCTGCCCTCGGGCATAATTACTATGGATGAATATATAAATAGAAGTGGCTGAATTCAAATACCTAGAAGTAATAATTACAACAGGAATTAAGCGTAGAAAGAAATTATTTCGCAATATTATATTTGTTATTGCATGGTTTGGTACTCCTGTCCTCAATAAAATCATTAATTTCTTAGGACCAGAAAATTTAGGCTGCAGAAACTATACATCTACAATGTTGCAATTACCTATTATATTTACAATTTTTCACAAATGTGACAAAAAGATGAATACAATTGCAATGTATAATGTTATGGCGGTTCCCACAATATTGTATGGATGTGAAACTTGGGCTCCAGTGAAAAAACAGAATGATAGAATACAGACGGCGGAGATGAGGTTCCTAAGACAAGGAAAAGGATGTACAAGACTTGATAGAATAAGAAATGAGGATATAAGAGAAGAATTGAAAGTACAGCCTTTATTGGATAAAGTCACGAATTACAGACAGAAATAGATTGATCACATGGATGGAATGAGTAAGAGATATCCATTGTTAGCAAGAAATTATCAAGCAAGAGGAAGACGTGATGTTGGAAGACCTAGAAGACGTTGGGCTGATGCATTATGAAGTCGGAACGGGCAATTGCCTTATCCCTGGAGTGATTACGATGATGATGACAATTGCATTGTACAAGGCTCCCTATCTACCTTACCGCATTGCTCACTGCGATTGTTTATACATAAAAAATAGTGAGCCTATACTAAAATTACAATTCTGATATAGGCCCCTACTCCAAATAAATTTCACCTCCTGAAATAAAAATTATGAATATTTAATAAAATCGTGGATTATATAAAATGTCGTAGCTATATCCTAAATAATGTATATATACTATATATAAGTAGAGTCCGCCGCTGTGATCTCGAGGTAGCGTGCTGCCTTGTCACGCAGCGGGCTCGGGTTCGATTCCCGGTTATTAATATTAATATTAAGAATATTCGAGAATAAAGTTCTCTGTGAAAATGTTTAGACCAAAGAGAGAGAGATAGAGATAGAGAGAATGGAAAAGACTACATAACAGTTTAAGCTGCATGATTTTATGGAAAACCAGATGTAATAAGAACAGATGAGTCACTTATAGTCCTATAGGACGTGTTGCACGGATAGGGAATGACAGATGGCATGGAAACTTTTTCTAAGAAACAATAGGGAAAGCGTCTAGTTGGTAACCCATGAACAGATGGGAGAACAATATTTACCATAATTGTGGAAGATAAGATTGGAAAATTTAGCTCAATATAGGAATATATGGAGAGCTCATGTCTGCACAGCCATGGACCCCAGGTTCAATAGTGCCGGCTTGGATGTAGATGAATTAAATCGAGACAATTTACCTGGTTTATAAGGGTTTCAGACAAACATTTTGAGTTAGGGAACCCAGGCAAAAAATATACAATACATCAGTGCTTAAAGTTATCTTTATTTCATGTTCATAATCCAGTATTAAAATGAAATGGAAATACTCCTGTATAGATTCGGACCACAATATTAGAGATTGCGTGACACCCGACTATCAAGGACAAAACAACCATACATTTCCAAATGTAAGTTATCTTTTACAGAATCTGTAGATTTGCTTGCTGGCAAATAAGAGCAAGTTAGATTTTTTTTTTAAATGTGGTTAACTAGATCTTAATAGATGGGTTTCGTTCAATCCCTAAATTATAATCTATTATCTTCATGACGCTGCTGCCTACATGATCATTAACCAATTATCCGGCTACTGGCCTCTCATCCAAATGTGTCCATTACAGAGTGGACGATCATCCAGCCAGTTTAAGAATAACATATGTTCAGCATGTAGGATCCTCATTCACTATAATTTCCTGAACCTTGAGCTGCTACTTTATTGTAGCCAATTATAGTACTCAGATGCTGAATGGACACTGTCTCTGTAACTAACTAACTAACTTACTAATTAACTTGTACTATCTAACCCGTAGGTTCATGGCCGCGCGAACATAAGCTCTCCATACATCCCTATCATGAGCCAATGTTTTCCAATCATCCCCTGTTTAATCTACTTCCCTCAAATCATAGTTAATGTTATTCTCCCACCTCATTCTTGGTCTACCAACTGGGCGTTTTCCTTCTGGTTTTCCTACAAGAAGCTTCCATGCACGTCTTTCATTCTCCATTCGTGCCACATGTCCTGCCCATCGCAGTCTACGAGATTTAACTGTTCTTATTATATCTGGCTTCCTATAAAGACCATGTAATTCACTGTTAGGCAGTCTTCTCCATTCACCTGTCTGTTCATCTCTCTTTGGTCCAAAAATTGTCCTAAGAACTTTATTCTCAAATACTCGTAATCTCCTTTCCTCCCTTAAAGTAAGAGTCCATGTTTCGCATCCATATAATATAACTGGTAGAATAATAGTTTTATATATTTTCAGTTTAACGTTTTTTGAAAGGAGTTGGGAAGTAAAGAGTCTCTGCAATGCATAATAGCACGCATTTCCAGAATTGAGCCTGTGTTTATTTTCCTTGTGCATCTCATTCCTATTTGTGATTATTATTGCTAGGTATTTGAATTCAACCACTTCCTCAAATTTTCCCTCATTTGTCATTAGCTGTCCATTTCCATTATATAATGTATTTATGTGTGTGACCATATATTTAGTTTTATTGATATTTACTTCCAGTCCCAATTTCTTAGTGTTACTCAGTAGTGTGTGCGTGTTGGCCTTTAGTATCTCCTCGTTATCGAATCACTGTTTCTATACTAGTTTAAATATCATGTTAAAAAAAGTTTCCTCCATGGGGCCTCGAACCAGAACACTTCCCGCAACACAAGGTTTGTTGCCTTAGACGAGAGCGGGATAACTCCTTCCTATATTCCTATTTAATTTAATTTATTGTAGTCTAACTAATATTTAATTATTAATAGACTTTACCAAATGTTAACTAACTTTAACAACTCATAACTCACAAGGGAACTGTCAACCATTACATGACGAAACCTACCTTGAAATTTCTCTCAGAAGCGTTGTGATGTATCAAGGCCTTGCCCAAAAAATATTTACCTTTTGAACTGCAAGGCACAGAAATCGAAGCTCGATTCCATCAATGGCAACCCATTGTACGGAGCAGCGGACTCCCTACTTGAGTATGAGTGGAGTGAAGTGAGGCGGGAAGCGGCGCGGACGGCAAGTAGTGAGGGTTCTCCATTCTACGTATTTTATTACTTTCCCATAGTTTAAATGAAATATTTGGCGCTGGATTTTAATGCCTTACAGTTAAAAAGGCATATAATTATTTTTTGGACACGGCCTTGGTACATCAAAACGTTTCTCTGGAAGAAATTTCAAGGTAATTTCGGTATGCAATGGTTGGCAGTTCCCTTTTCAGATAGTCTTATTTTATATAAGAAAGTGTTTGCTTTCACAAACAATTCAAGTCTAAATAGAAAAGTACAACATTATCTTATTTAAAACTAGAATATAATCAAGTGTACGGAGAATCAGGCATTATTATGCTGTGACGGTTTCAAAAAATTTTGTAGGCCTACTTGTCACCCGACTGACAATCAACATTTGTTTTGTTTACTGTTGGGCAATATTAAAATTGTGTACTTAGAAGTTAAAATTTGTAGCCAACTTTTAAATCTAAAATGTTAAAATATTAAAACAAGTAGGCCTACCTGATATATCAGTCATCCTCAACTAAATTGGATTTCTGTTTAAAAAATGTTGTCAAGTAGTAAAAACCATGTAGGCCTTTCAGAAACAAGTTCCATCTTCGGTATGTAATTTGATACCAAATACAACCAAATGGTTGTATCCAAATGGTACCAAATGAGATGCGAAAGATGGAACATGATTCTGAAAGGCCTACGTAGTTTTAACCACTTGACGAAGTTTTTTTAAACAGAAATTTAATTTAGTTTAGGACGACTGATATATCAGGTTTTTAATTTAATCAAATTTTTTTGAGTCTAGAGATATCTTACCTCAATTTAATGTCGATTTGTTCTCGAACATGTTTCGATATATTCTTCCATATCATCATCAGCTTGGCTCTCAGCTTGGCTCAGAGCCAAGCTGACGATGATATGGAAGAATATATCGAAGCATGTTCGAGAACAAATCAACATTAAATTGAGTTAAGATATCTCTAGACTCAAAAAAACTCGATAAAAAGAAACTCAAAATATTATTTACTTACTTACTCACTGGCACTATCGAACCCGTAGGTTCATGGCCGCGCGAACATAAGCTCTCCATACATCCCTATCCTGAGCTTATGTTTTCCAATCATTCCCTGTATAATCTACTTCCCTCAAATCATATCCAAGGGGGATTTATCTAATTCCCGGTTAATATCTCTAGCGCCCCGCTTTGTATAAAGTCCTAACATTCCATGTTCCTAGGAACATGTCCCCGTGTTTAAGCCTTTGGCATGGGTTCCCTGAAGTAGTCCCCGCCCGGAGAACCGAATGGGGAACTATTTGACCTCCGGAAAATTTTACCCCAGTTGAACCCATGTCCGCATTTCTTGACGGTTGTATTTTTACGGTGAAAGGTCGTCACTCTTTCGACCAAGGTACTTTTTTCGTCTGGCTTATCACTTCGACCAGTCCGGCATGGGTACCCTATCGGCAGCAATTGGGACATTCCATACGAAATC
The DNA here is from genome assembly GCA_030220185.1 of Diploptera punctata. Lineage (NCBI taxonomy): Eukaryota > Metazoa > Arthropoda > Insecta > Blattodea > Blaberidae > Diploptera > Diploptera punctata. The sequence continues at coordinate 2,266,387 of JASPKZ010000046.1, forward strand.
GGCAAAAAAATTGTGAAAATTGAACTCACATCTTTAAAAGTTTACCATTTTTTTTACAGTGAAACTTTATGATATACTGAATATCTGAACCGAATTTCAAGTCTTCGCTTGGTGTAATTAAAGAGTAATAGAGCTGTCAATTTATCGTATTGTTTTAAATAGTCTCTTTTATAAAATACATTTCTCGAAGTATGGCTATTCCCTCAACTTGAAAAGATAGTCACATTATAGATGATTTTATGCTCTATCGCTTGAAAATTAGTATGTTAATATTTACGTTTTTCTGAAGGGCGTAAATGCAATTAATATGCAATTGACCTTCCTCACCAAAAATTTTATAAAATCAAAAAATGCCACATTATTACCTGAACACCAGTTAATTTTTTGTAATTAGTATTAAAGTGGAGTCTTGAAAGGAAACTACCAAAAATAATTATTTTTCCTAAAATCTCCTATGTGTAGACTGCCCGCAATACCTTTCGCGTGAGTGGAGATCGCTCGCTCGTACAAACAATGACGGAGCTACTTGGTAATAGTCCTTTGCGCACTTACAAATATTTTTTATTGTTATTATCATCATTACATTATTTTTATTATCATTATTACAATTATTACATCATCATCATCATCATCGTGGACAAGTGGTTACTCTGCACGCCTCCGATTCCGAGGTTCGCGGGTTCAAACTCGATAGGAATCAATGGCGTTTTAAAGGCGTAACAATTCGGAATGTAGCTTTCTCCAGAAGGAAGGAAATCCGTGAGTCCCGTGTCGTAAATTTATGGTACGTAGGAGAACCTCGCGCTTGAAATAAATTGCTACATAATAAATGTCATTAAATATAACAATCTTTATTGATATATTCAGTAGGCGGTTAATTTTGTGCTGATTTTGGCTAATGTATAGTTTAATTTAAATTACTAAGCACCTACGAATTCAAGCTGGTAGGCCTATTAAAAATATTTTCTAGAGAGTAGTTTTGTAATGTGTTGTAATATTTTGTACTTGTACCCTACACCAATGTCTGATGTTGAATATTGTAAGTAATGTTAAGCTATCGATAATAATTTATAACAATTTTCATGCTGTTACAAGTAATATTTAAGAGGTATAAATATATTTTATTGGCTTGGTATCACTTACTGATCTTGCATCCCCTACTCATGACATATCTAAGATGATATTAAAATGCACGATAATATTATCTTTTATTATAAGCTAAATTATTATAGTATTTAATTTAATGTCTAAACTTCCCATTATTCTCCTTTTATAACACAAAATGTATACCTCTACGATTATTCTCTCATTCCAGAAACATTTAAGAAATTGTAAAATTATATATTAACACATAATATTGTTAATAACTATTGTATACTAATATATGCACAATTAAAATTATATTTAACTTCTAACTCACCATTTAGTCTTTGTAGATCTGCAAACTTGTGAGTTAAGAACAATAAGATATTTTTAATTTGACTGTGACACTTAAAATGACGAGATGCACTAAACACACACACTGATGTAAATCAACTGTCTAGTATGTAATCTGAACTTGAGAATTGTTGATGTAAAACAGATGTTTAAGGAAGACTTGCTGACACTGCATTATTATTGTTTGGTAGGAAGTGGTACGAGTATTAAAACATTCGGTTTTATTTGGAAGTGATATCTTATAACAATACTATTTCGTCAAAGTTTTCAGGGTACAATACAATACACTGAATAAAAAGTTATTTTAAGACTGAAATTAGTAATTATAACATAATAAAAATTTATACCAGTTTATTCAATTAATGATGAAAGAGTTTTTATTATATAATATTACATTTAAACTGTAATGAAAAATTTGTAACAAAATAAATAATTTGTTTTAAAAAAGGACAGAAGATTACGAGTATTTGAGAATAAAGTTCTTAGGAAAATTTTTGGATCAAAAAGAGATGAACAGACAGGTGAATGGAGAAAACTACATAATAGTGAGCTACATGATCTGTATAGGAAGCCAGATATAATAAAAACAGTTAAGTCTCGTAGGCTGCGATGGGCAGGAAATGTGGCACGTATGGAGGATGAAAGAGGTGCTTGGAAATTTCTGGTAGGAAAACCGGAGGGAAAACGCCCAGTTGGAAGACTAAGAATGAGGTGGGAGAATAACATTATACATGATTTGAGGGAAGTAGATTATACAGGGGATAATTGGAAAACGTTAGCTCGGGATGGGATGTATGGAGAGCTTATGTCCGCGTTGCCATGAACCTACAGGTTCCACAGAGCCAGTGAGTGAGTTAGTTATAAATAATTTGTTTAATAATTCACAGTAAACGTAAGTAACAGAGCTCTTTACTTCTCACTTCAGCAATAAAATTTGATAAATAAATATCTACTGCGTAAGAATTAATATATCGCCACTTTTATAAATTTGCGGTACTGTTCCATTAAGCAGAACATATAATGATCTATTCGATTTAATGGCAGTTGAAAAAGTCACTGATGAAGCTCTTTCAATAAAGTACGCGCGCGACCTTGATCGTGAAATGAATCTGCTGCGCCGTGGACCCGCGAGTTTTTTTTACGAAAATAGAATAAAAAACATTTATATTGTCTGAACTATTCAACTCTCCAAAAAGGTAATTGCTGGAAATTAATCCTTATTACGTGAGTAGTATCCTGTATTTTTTCCGTTTTCATTTTTTGATATGTACTGCAGTAAACCGCCATAAAACAGAAAATTGACACCGAAAATAAAAATATCCTAATTATAAAAATAACACCCTTAAACTACATGATATCACCTATATAAATATGTTTGAAACAAATTTTTGCTGTTTACTGTTTCAGAAATATTAGTTAGTAAACGTTTTAGTTTATCATATTTACGATAATTTTAGATCATCATAACTACGAACCTATAAATGATAAAAATTAAATTTCTGTATTAATACGTTTATAAATGTATTCACTATATTTAGGGATACATAAAATTAAAAAAATAAATTGCAAGATTTTTTGCTGTCCGATTTGATATGGATTGTCCCGTGTTTATATAAAAGTAACTATTTGTGACAGTGTATATTTCAAGAGATTTTCTAAATCAATATTAATTTTTAATTTAGATGTATTACACAATGTAATTTCTCCTTTTTTAAAAATCATTATGCTTGATGGTTTAAGGCAGCGTCTCTCAATATAAGGATATCTAGGGTTTATTTCTAACATGTAAGTTTTAGGATATCAGCTCGTTTAATCTCTTCTTCTTCATCATCTTCTTCTTCTTATTGTGACTCTTAAAGCCATAAGGTGTCGTGTTCACCTCAACCACTCATAAAAATAGTACAATTGTCACTATTTTCTTTTCATTAATAATCAAAATACTTGATTAATGAAAGATTCTTGAAGGATATGTATAATTTATAATGCCAGCATCTTTACATAAGTAATGTATTTGGCTTGAAAACTTGTTTTGCCTGTATCTTTATTATTTTCATTTTAGGAATATTCCACAATACAGTGTTTCTCCTTCAACCCAAGGTGATGTGTCGCCAGAGGTTCCTGTCTAAAACACCTTCTTCCCTTATTATTTTTTTAATTCATTGGCTTCAATCCCTGCTTATTCGTCTTATTTCCACCATTGTTTTGCCTCGCTTTCGACTTATTCTGTCCAATATACTTACCCCATTGAAATTTAAGTCTTCTCATTCCAATTCTCTTTGTTCCCATTTATATTACTTGTTTGAATTTCATTTCCTCTATTACACGGTATACGTATCCGAGCCACATCAGTTGCCTCCTCTTCACTGAGTTCTATTGGTGTTTTCTCCTGTTTCTAATTTATCGTTTCTTCTTCTATCCCGTCTCGCCTTACACGCTGTTATTCTTAGGTACCAGTATTTCATTCCTACTACACTTAGTTAACTTTGATGTTTATCCAACAGTGACAGATTTGCAGTTCCATTCTCTTCTACAAGTACTAGTCATATGCCTTTTCGGAGCTATTTGTAATGTTAACATACCAGATGTATGACTGTATTTTCTTGGTCGAATAATGTTTTTACCTTTAAGCGTGTAAGAAAATGTACCTCGCTCTCCAACACTCGAAGTAAAGGAAATAAAAATAATAAAAACATATTTATTATCCAGCACATGTAGCCTATATATAACTTATATGGGGGATCTTAAAATATATAATTTTAATACATCAAATAATCATTATTATATTCTTACGCACGTTCGATGCAGATTACGATGGGATTTATATTGTTCCAAAATGACCCCTTTCTGTAATTTTTTTAAACATTGGAAATAAACAATTTGAAAAGCGCAGAGAAACGGTTTAGTAAAAAATGTCCCACATAATATGGTGAAAACAACAGCAGAATTTACAGGAGAGTCAGCATATAGCATATATTCTGCTCGCAATGAAATATTGCAAATAAAGGATATCTATAGACATCATTGAAAAAAGATAAACGTCTGATTAGGTGGGTCATATATAATTTTTGTCATAAATAAATAATAAATGTAGGAAGTTCCTAATTATTGGTATCATATTACCCTGTATTCAATCTTATTTCCCGTAAAATACGATGTTGTCTAAGAAAAATGTTCTTATCGATGACAGTTCCGCACACAATTCAGTCATATGGTGGTTCAAAGTAGCACTACGGTTCCCCCAATAGACGAAGTCCACGGAATAATATATTTTGCAAGTTTGTTTACAGTGCAACTGGAACTTAGCTCGGGATTAGTGAGTTGGGAATGCGCCTTAGCGTAATGGTTAAGGCAATACGCTACAAGCCGGAAGGTCGAGAATTCGAATCCCGGTAAGGTCATGATTTTTAAACTGGCCCAAAAACCTTTTGGCGGTACTGTGGCCCTGGGGTCGACTCAGCCTCTAATGGAAATGAGTACCAGACACTCGTCCTGGGGGTAAAGGCGACCGTCACGCAGAAGTGACAACTCAACTGACATCTAGTGCCGATTGCCTAGAAAGAGTGGGAGCCTTAACCTCCTACCACCCCAAGGGTCTCCTGAGGCCTGTAGTGAAATCACTTTACCTTTTTACCTATAACTGAATTATTATTGACGGTATTAATGCTAACTGATAACATGCCATTCACTGCTATCTGTTGGGAAATAAAAGTAATTAAATTAGCCTCGTCAATAAACTCCCGTTAGGGAGCACCCATGTCCACGTGAAGGGACCATACTACATTAGATCCACGTCATCAGCATAGGCCAAAACTTGGTAAACTCAGATTGTTCTCAGTCATTTTCTTAACGCTCACTGCATGATGTAATCCTCCAAGTCACTCAACCTTACGCCATGCGATTTTAAGGAAGTGGTATACATACCCCTGTTTGTTTGCACAGGTACTTAACAGCAGCTAAGGAAGCAGGTAATCGATGCGGTTCTCTCAGTTGACCAGAGTATGCTGGCATGGGAAATGGAGTAGGCCTACTGTACCGCATAGACATCTGTCATCATGTTACAAATAGCGCATACATCGAACATTTGTGAATGTCCATTGGAACTTTCAGAATTGACCTTTCATGTTATATTCGTGTTTCTGAAATGAATTCATTACAGCAGGCACAGGAATGTTTCCTCTTTGCACCAAACTTTTAAATATAAATGCCCGTATAATGTATATAAGATAAATATTTATGTAGTTCGAAAAAAAAATTAGAAACCAAGAAGAAAAATGAGTCCACTGCTGTGGTCTCGAGGTAGCGTGCTGCCTTGTCACGCAGCGGGATCGAGTTCGATTCCCGGTCGGAACAAGCTCCTGGGTGAGGTCTTTTTCGGGGTTTTTCCTCGCCTGTAAGACAAATGTCAGGAAGCCTAGGGCCCAATGGTCCCCGAAAATCATCCGGCCATCATCATCATCCTTATCATTATCATCATCATCCTTCACCGGTGTGGAAAGCAACGGGAAGCTACCACACCTATAATTCCCTAGTAAAGCTGCAAAGTATAGCATGAAAATGCTATGATTGCAGTGAAAGACCTGCCTTCGGGCAGAATTACTATGGATGGATGGAAAGAAAAATGTTTCAGTAGACCCGAGGTATACCAAGAACAGAATAGCATGAAAGGTACGAATTGGACATCGAAAGGGGAAAAGAGGAAGGTTAGAACCACTAGAATTCTGGATGGACGAGTTATATAGGAGCATGACAAAAATGTGACTCTGTGAAGAAGAAAAGTATTGTTCATTTATTAAATCAATTGGAAAGAATTGTAGGTTATCTATTTCACTCAGCAAAACCAAAACTTAAATTGTACATATGATCTTATAGGAAACAAAATTACAAAGTTATAAAGTCACTTAAAAATATAGGCTACAGTAATTAAAATGTACATTTACTTACACTTGAATAAATTTACAAATACAAAACCGCAATAAAATTAGCATAGTGTATACAGACCATATTTAAGTTAAACATACGGTACAGTATATGATAATACTTTATGTCAGTTTACATAGAAATTACTACAATCGGGACAGGCTAAAGGGTGGGGGTTTTTCCTCCCAACGGTCCCCGAAAATCATCCGGTCATCATCATCCTTATCATTATCATCATCATCCTTTACTGGTGTGCAAAGCAAGGGGAAGCTACCACACCTATAATTCGCTAGTAAAGCTGCAAGGAATTGCATGACCTGCCTTCGAACAGCATTACTATTGAGATATATATATATATATATATATATATATATATATTTGTGTGTGTGTGTGTGTGTGTGTGTGTGTGTGTGTGTGTGTGTGTGTGTGTGTGTGTGTGTGTGTGTAATTCTGATAATCTCTTATGGAATTTTTATAAACTCCATGGCGAGGCCCTAGAAGACCCATGGCCTACCAACCGACTGCTGGCCTTACACCAATATGTGTTAATTACAGAGATGGATGATCATGTAGTCAGCATAGAGGTGACATGCGGTTAGCATAGCTGGTCCCCCACCTGTTATAGCTGCTTTTCTCAATCTGGAGCCACTACTCAAATTCCTCTCGATGTTATGTGGGCTCAGATCCCACATTGGCCAAAATTTGTCCGAAATTCCATTAGTAATGTCTTCCCCCATTGAGATTCAAACCAGTAGATCTGTGTCAAGTCATCATGCCTTAACCACTCGGTTACGGCGCTGTACTGATGGGGACTATAGACAGGTAATTTCGATGACAGGCGTTTGTTTTGATTGAAGTAGAAACATTATAGAGTTAGTGGAATGAACTTCAACAATAAAAATACAAATTTTATTAGATGGAAATATAATAATAGCATTTTAGTTGAAACAGTCCCGCGCCGTAGCCGAGTGGTTAAGGCAAGATACCTTGGCGCAGAGCTACGGGACTTGCGCTGGTTCGAGTCTCCATGGGGGAAGACATTTCCTCATGGAATTTCGGCGAGTATGGGACCGTGCCCACCTAGCATCGTGAAACATTTGGGTAGCTACAATAAGTAGCTGCTCCAAGTAGAGAAAATCATCTATAACGGCTGGGGATCCGACATGCTGAGCACATGTCACCCCTACATTGGCTAGATAATATATCTCTCTGATTAACACGTGTGGATGTGAGGCCAGCAACCGGCTGGCAGGCTAAGGGCTTTCTAGGTTTGTCACGCAATGGAGTTAAGAAAGGAAGAGTTCAGTTGAAATATGTAAACTTTTTAAACATATGTGGTTTCCGAAGCTCCTGTTTTGAGGTTCGTGGGTTTGATAACGTCCCGCGCCGTAGCCGAGCGGTTAGGGTAGGAAGCCTTGGCGCAGAGCTACGGGACTTGCGCTGGTTCGAGTCTCCATGGGGGAAGAAATTTTCTCATGGTATTTCGGCCAGTATGGGACCGGTGCCCACCCAGCATCGTGAGGCAATTGGGTAGCTACAATAAGTAGCGGCTCCAGATTGAGGAACCAGCTATAACGGCTGGGGGACTCGACATGCTAACCACATGTCACCCCTACACTGGCTGTTGATCATCTACCTCTGTGATTGACACATGTGGATGTGAAGGGCCAGCAGCCGGCTGGTAAAAGGGCAACCGCTGAAAAGTGGAAAGACCCTCAATCGGATCGGGTTTGATAACAAAAACAGTTGAACTTACCGGTGAATGTCCTTGCTTGGATTTACTTTGACTATGGGCGTGTCTGTACAGCGAGACATTCTGTATAATTACTGTACAACAACTCGGTCACATCCCAGCTATTTCCTCCCCACAACCCTTCCATTATGCTTGTGAAAATAGCATGTTATTTCACGTAACTTGTCGTGTCTTACTGTAGCACAGTACAGTCACCACAGACAAGAAGTAGGATAAATAAAGTACCACGTGGATAGTATTTATTTAACGACGCTCTTTAAAATCTGTCTTTTCATTATAATTGGCTATATCTGCTGCTCTACTTTGAAATTGATTGTCATCTAATTAAGGTTATCAAACACTAAATATGTTTAAAATTCGATTATACAAGTAGGGCCTATGACTCTAGAACTTAGAGATTGATTATGTCAGTTTCAAAAGTGGAATAATTATTAAATCTATATCATAATATTTTTTTTATTCTAGACTATTATCTTGTAGTTATATCAGCAGAATTTTAATTCAAACCTTAGTGATGCCGCATTTTGACTATTTTGACGTTCTACTAACTGACATAAGTGACGGATTGTCGGACAAACTGCAGCGTGTCCATAATATGTGTATCAGATTCATATTTAATGTTCGAAAATACGATCACATTTCTCCATTATTCCACGAATTGTCATGGCTACATCTAAAAGAGAGAAGAAAATCGCACTATCTAATTCTCTTATTTAAGATCCTACATACCTCGATTCCCAATTATTTATCATCCCGTTTCCAGTATCTATCCTCAAACCATAACTTAAACACAAGATCACAACATAGTCTCTTGCTTAATATACCGCAACATAGGACATCACATCACTCCATGCCATATACCATCTTCACTTCTCGCAACTGGAATTCCCTACCACAAGAAATAAGGGGCTGCCGGACATTGGCATCTTTAAAAAGAAATCTAAATTTATATTTGCTCTAACGTCGACTTCATTATTACCCAGTGTAAGGTGTATATATATATATATATATATATATATATATATATATATTTATTTATTTATTTATTTATTTATTTATATTATTATTATTATTATTATTATTATTATTATTATCGTAAGTATTATTATTGTTATTATCCTATAAAATGTTTATACATGAAATTTACATTGCTACATTTAATGTATCTTTAACTGTTTATAATTAGTATAGTGTAGGCCTATATCTATATTTGTCAAATATTTGTTTGTATATGTTCTGGTTGAGTGGAAGAGAAGGCCTTATGGCCTTAACTTTGCCAGAATCAATAAAGCATTATTATTATTATTATTATTATTATTATTATTATTATTATTATTATTATTATTATTATTATTATTATTATAGTCTCGAGGTAGCGTACTGTCTTATCACGCAGAGGGCCCCGATTCGATCCCCGATCTGGACAAGTTTCCTGATTTTTCCTCACGTGTAAGACAAATGTCAGGAAACTTTAAAGCCCAAACAGTCCCCGATCATCTTGTGGCCATCATTATCATCATCATATTCACCTCATTAGATTAAGTTTAGGATTAAGGTCTCTCCTGGCACATAATTACATCATCACCCATCGTATCATTGAGAGAATAACAAAAATATCGAAATTACAAAAAAAAAAATATATTATGGTAGAGTTAAGGCCACAAATTCTTTTCCACTTGACCACCGTAAATACACAACATTCAAATTGCAGTGATACAGAAATACAAATTATAAATTGAGTTGTAAGGCCCATAAAAATTGTATTATATAGGACTTCAAACAATAAACACTGTAGGCCTATTTGCTATACAGCGCATATCTGTATTCGAATATGTCAATGCTCAATGATGCGACGTGCATAATAATAGCATTTACGGTTAAATCACTTCAAGGTGCAGGCATTAAACTGCCTGTTCCGTCTTCTAATTTCTTTCGAGCCGTCACGGTTAAATGTACTATACCTATTTGCATTCTTTAAAGTTAAAAACGGTCGGCCGCGGTGGGCTAGTGGTTATGTTCCTTTCCTCTAGTTCCGCGGGACGTGGGTTGAAACCTGGCCGGTGTCGATCAGTTATTTACAATGGAAAAATTCAAGGGATAAGTCCTCTGGGAGGGAATTTAAGTCGTGGATCCCAAATCTAAAGATTTTTAGGACTGGTAAAAGAAACCGCAAGCCTGGATAAAGAGACCTCTGTGCAAAATTGACCGATTATTACCCATCAAGTAACACCATAATTACCCACTAGGTGTCTCACTGAGGCGATATGCCGACCCAATAACACTCGTTGACATCTATGGGTAAATAAACGTAACTAAATTACCTTGGTTAAAACACTCCCACTAGGCAGCACCCTAATGTCCACACGGACGTATATACAGTAGATAACGTTAAAAATGCGACATTTTATTTGGCGAAAAAATACACGAAAACCTACATTAGATATGAACAGACAGGTGAATGGAGAAGACTACTTAACAATGAACTACATACTCTTTATAGGAAGCCAGATATAATGAGAACAGTTAAGTCTCGTGGGCTGCGATGAGCAGGACATGTGGCACGTATGGGAAATGAAAGACGTGCATGGAAGCTTCTTGCAGGAAAACCAGAGGGAAAACGCCCAGTTGGTAGGCCAAGAATGAGGTGGGAGAATAACAATAACTGTGATTTGAGGGAAGTAGATTATACAGGGAATGATTAGAAGGCATTAGCTCAGGATAGGGATGTATGGAGAGCTTATGTCCGCGCGGCTATGAACCTGCGAATTCGATAATGCCAGTGAGTAAGTAAGTAAGTAAGTATATATATATATATATATATATATATATTGCTCATTTGCTGCAACAACGTCATAACTAAAAAAAATCACGAGATAATTTAGTTAAAATCACAGGGAGACTTGGGATGACAGTATTTAAAACGTCAAATGCTTCTCCTGAAAAATCGTGATTTTCGAGTTATGGCGTTTTTGCAGCAAATGAGCTATATATATTATATATATATATATATATATATATATATATATACCATCAGTTAGACCGATTTTAACTTGTCTGTGGTGTAAGGATCACAAATGTCCCAGATTCGATTAACGGCTTTACCATATAAATTGTTCTTCTTACATAGAGTCTGCAAAGGGCTCTCTCATCATCTTGAGGATAATTATGTAACTACTCCATATGAGTATCAAAATCCAGTCAAGGAAACTAAAATTAAAATTAAGGATTGCGTCATGCTAACCAGATGATTCCCTTTACTGTCTTCTTCTTATTAGTCACAGTAAACAATTCAGTCATCCTTGGACCTTGGGAGCCGTCGTGGCACGAATTTATTAAGACAAATTCATAAGTCTAACAAGGGAACTCACCCATTGCACGCCGTAATCTACCTTGAAATCTCTCCCAAAGAAGCGTTGTGATGTGCCAAGGCCGTGTCCAAAAAAACATCTGCCGTTTTAACTGCAAGGCACTGGAATCGAAGTCAGAATCTAGCAATGTTAACCCAACCCACTGTACGGATCAAATGGACTCCCTGCATGAGTAAGAGTGGAATGAAGTGAGGCGGAACGCGGCGCGGACCGCAGGAAGTAAGAGTTATCCAATCCAACAATTTCGGTGTTGTATTACTTCCTATAGTTTAAATGAGAGATTTGGCGTTGAGTTTTAGTGTCTTGCAGTGAAAAACGGCGGTTTTTAACACGGTTTTTGTACATCACAACGCTTCTTTGCAAGAAATTTAAGATAGATACAGTTCCCTTGGTCAGATACAATAAAAATAAAATTTAATACCTAAGAAATAAAAATATTAAGAGCAATCCAAGGAAAGTCGTTGTTTAATAGAATAGGCCTATATTATAAATAAATCACAATTTTCTAGAATATGTGAATTTATTAAAGATGGAAATTATGCTATAAATAGCACATTGATAAATTACTTAGGATTACCACTGGAAGGAAAAGGAGAAGGAGGGAGACCTCAAGCAAACAGATATGAATTCGTATCATGTAAAAAGTAGATGTACTTGAGAAATTCAGTAATATAAACAACATATAGAGACATTACGAAACACTATTTTGAATATATATTTTTTCCTGTAGAAAGAATGCAATTAACCATACAGGTAAATACTTACTTACTCACTGGCACTATCGAACCCGTAGGTTCATGGCCGCGCGGACGTAAGCTCTCCATACATCCCTATCCTGAGCTAATGCTTTCCAGTCATTTCCTGTATAATCTACTTCCCTCAAATCATAGTTAATGTTGTTCTCCCACCTCATTCTTGGTCTACCAACTGGGCGTTTTCCTTCTGGCTTTCCTACAAGAAGTTTCCATGCACGTCTTTCATTCCCCATACGCGCAACATGTCCTGCCCATCGCAGTCTACGAGACTTAACTGTTCTTATTATATCTGGCTTCCTATAAAGACCATGTAGTTCGTTGTTATCTAGTCTTCTAATAAGTAGACCTAATTAAATTTAAATATAATAATTTAAATATAAGTATCAGTTTAATCTGAAAGTTTAACACGTATTTGAAAATTTGAAGATGCTTCATTTGAAGCTAAGAGAAGGGAGATGTTTTCTCATCCTACTGTACGTCACGATTCACGATCGACTCCCTGCAGCGGCAATAACATCTGCTTCAACAAATTTCATCCCCGCGGTGATTCGTTTTAGCTGATGTACGCCATCTTGTGATTCGACTCCATGGCGAAGTCTGTATTCCCTCATGGGCATATAACTATAGTTCTATTATTTTTTAATCTTATTAATTTATAAGATATAACATGTAAGGAAATATCGCACATAGTTTCTTTGGTTGTATCCAGTAGTATATAGAGGGTGTAACAGGACCTCACCGACAAATTATAGGGATGATAGGCCATGCAGAGAGGATATTTTTTTGTGAAGGAACATATAGTCCCAAACACGTCGTTTATGAGTTATGCGCAGATGAAAGTGTTCACCCGTAAGGCTCAAAATTGAATACAAACAATTTTACACGTTTTAATTTATTGAAAAATACATGTTTTTATAATAAGGGTTCAAACACTAAATGTTTTGACAGCGTAAAAAGAATCCTGCCATGGTCGGCCGTGCTGGCCGATCGTTGCTGCGATGATATCAAACATGCACAGAGTCGACTGTTTGAACACTTATTGTAAAAACGTGTCTTTTTTCAATAAAATGATACGTGTACAATTGTTTGTATTCAATTCCGACCCTTACGTGTGAACACCTTCATCTGCGCATAATTCCAACGACGTGTTTGCGACTATATGTTCTTTCACAAAAATGATCCTCTCTGCACGGCCTATCTTCCTTATCATTTTGTTGGTGAGGTCCTGTTACACCCTGTATATCGGTGTAGCTATTTGTATTTTTATAGAAGTGTTCTGATTTAATTGTTTCAATCATATTATAAAATGATGATGATGAAATGGGCCCTAGGAATGAAATTCCACCCCAACATTTATTTTGATAACTAAAGATTTTTTTTAAAATACTAATATAAGTACCTGTTTTATCAGTCTTCCTCGATTAAAATTTACTTTAGTTTAACAAACTTCATTAATTAGTTTAAAATATGTACTTGTATTAATATTTAAAAAAAATACTACATAACCTCAATTGTGACTTCAATAAATTTTAGAAAAAAATAAACTCTTTAGTCGGCACCAGAGTTTGTTCCTGATACCTTCCGAATGGAGACAACTACTTCCGAACTGTATAAATTTTATTTCAATTTATATCCAGATACTGAACAAATTTTCTATTTCAATTTTATTTTGAGGAATTTGGACCTCTTTGGTAATATCTTGTTTGAAATATTTCTATGTTTACCTGTAGATTGCAAACGTCCATTATTGGCTGTATTCATATATCTTATATAATGCAATAGATATGGAATGTAATAATTTATGAAATAAAGATTATATTTAATGAATCGTGATCATGAAATTACAAATTATAACCAAGCATTCTTACGTGAGGAAAATCACGAAAAAGGAAACCTGTTAGGTTAGATGATATCTCCCAAAATATGTCTCAAACATTATAATCTGAACCAACTCGTATTCGAAATATCCCGGATTCAAATCTCGGATCAGACTTATTGTTTCTATCTTATGTTTACACTTTTAAATCTGAATTCTGTTCTTCGGTTTTTTTAATAGCCATGTTAAAAACACAATAACCATTGACGATTTTTTATTATTAATTTAACACTTCTCATTTAAGGATAAATTATATTTGAAGAGAAAAATTTTCGCCTAGACTGGGACTCGAACCCGGGACCCTTGGCTTTCCGGGCCAAGTGCTCTACCAACTGAGCTACCGAGGCGAGTTACGATCTAGACGCAAATTTTTCTCTTATGTACGTTGTAATTCCCTCGCGCCAAATGCTTGAAACCATAGCTTCTATCTTTTGCAAATGGCGGCTTCTTAGTTAAGAAGACATTTATTGGGAATTTAACACTACTTTATAGCCAGTAGGGCTTCTATTGACGATTTTTTATTATTAATTTAACACTTCTCATTGAAGGATAAATTATATTTGAAGAGAAAAATTTTCGCCTAGAACGGGACTCGAACCCGGGACCCTTGGCTTTCCGGGCCAAGTGCTCTACCAACTGAGCTACCGAGGCGAAAATTTTTATCTTCAAATACAATAACCATTATTAATAGAGGCCGATATTCTTTGCTCGCGTACAAAGTGACTAACAAGTGAACTGTCAACCATTGTAATCCGAAAGCCACCCTAAAACCTCTCTCAGAGAAGAGCTGTGATGTACCAAGACCGCGTCCAAAAAAACATCAACCGGTTTTAACTGTAAGGCACTAAAATCCAGCGCCAAATATTTCATTTAAACTGCAGGGAAGTAACTCCTGACTTGGTGGATACATCTAGGCCCTGCCGTCCACCCCTTGGGATACCTCGGTCGTCATGACCATACTCCCAAGTCCTAGTTCTAGTCCTCCCTAATCTAAATCTCGCGTCCACGTTCAAGGTCTCGGTCCTATAAAACCAACACTCCAGGGAGAGAGTGTTGGAGTTTTGCACTTCTCGGGCAATTGATGAGCTACATAGTACATCAGGTCACTCAATCCTGATGACCCCACAGTTGGTCCACGGGCTCCATGAGCCTAGCCGGGAGGACTGCTGTCGCAGATCCACCGACCATTCCCCTGTTCTGCCTCCAGGGACGTGTCCTGCAGCCGTTGTGAGACCGGCTAGGGCTACAAGCCCAACAGTGTGAGACTTTTAGTACATCCAGGTGCTCATCTCCTGGCGACCCCACAGTTTGTCGACGGGCCCGTAGGCCAAGCCAGGAACCAGTACAGTAGCTCCCCGCTGGACTGGTCCGAGCCGAGCCCTGGTGTGCCCCCAGGGACGCCTTCTGCAGCTGTTGTGGTCCAGCACGGAGCTCGCAAGCTCCAACAGATGAGCAATTAGTACGACAAGGCGCTCAACTCTTGCCTACCCCACTAATGGTTCACGAGTCCCTTGGACTTAACCGGGAGGACTGTCTAGCAGATCCACCGATCTTTCCCCCAGTGCACCAGCTGGGGACGTGTTTGGTTGCTGAAGTGGGTCCAGCCTGAGCTTTTAGTACGTCAGGTCGCTCAACTCCTGACGACCTCACAGATTGTCCTTGGGTCACTCGGTTCCAGAGTCGGCGCTAAGTCCCCGACGACAAAAGACCGCGCTTCCTCCTTTCCCGAGCTTATTGACCTGGTGGTAATTCCCAGCATTACGCCCGGTATTGTCCCATCCAGCCCGTTCGCAAGACTAGGCCTAGTCGTGTAGCTGCTGTGAGGCAGCCCACTGAGCAATGTAGGCATCCAGGGTGCTCATCTCCCATGGTGCCCCCACAGATGGTCTCAGGTTCAATGAACCAGGAGATAGGGCCACGAACCCCTAGTCTCCCACCACCCCACCAACGGTGGCACAGGCCCCCGCTGTGGGCCGGGGTCGTTCAGGCTTGACAGCAGGCTCCTATAACCAATAAAAATTCTCCTGCTGACCCCACTCATGGTCCGCGAGTCCATCGGACTTGGAAGGGAGGACTGACTAGCAGATCCACCGACCTTTTCCCCACTACGCCACCGAGGGGACGCGTTTTGCTGCTGGAGTGGGCGCAGCACGAGCTAAATAGTACGTCAGGTCGCTCGAGTCCTGACGACCCCACAAATGGCCCGCGGGTCCGGTCCGGACCTAGCCGGGAGGAATGCAAGCAAACCACCGACCGTTCCCCTATCCGCCGCCCGGGGACGCGCCCTGTTGCTGTTGTGAGCACAGCTGGGGCCCGATAAACGGACCCCCAGGGTGACTTGGTGGATAGGACAACCCTCACAATCTGCCGTCCGTGGTGCGCCCTCCTCTTACTCCACTCAGAACAATTCAAACAGAGACGTCTATCTGCTTCGCCACTGTAGGTAGCCATTGTTGGATTCTGGCTTCGATTTCTGTGCCTTGCAGTTAGAAGCAGCACACACTTTTTGGGGCACAGGTCTGGATGATGACAACGCCTCTCTGGAAGAAACCTCAAGGCTGGCTTCGGTATGCAATGGGACCCAGTTCCCTTGTAAGGATGAAGTAAACAATCATGAACTGGAAAATCTGCAAAACGTAAATGACAAATTCCAATGTAACTCTTAATATTGGTGATAGATATTTACTAGTCCCGCTTTGTAGCCGTAGAGCATTTGGTGGACCTGAATCCTGACCATATGTTACCCTACACTGCACTGGCTGGATCATCGTCCATCTCTGTAAATGGCACATGTGGATGTGGTAGGGTAAGAGCCTTCTGGGCCTATCGAGCCATGAAGAAACTAAACTTCATCTATGGCGCTACCTTGAAATTTCTTGGCATACCAACCGGCTGCTGGCCTCACATCAACATGTGCCATTTACAGAGGTAGACAATGTTGACGCTTCAGAGGCAAAATGTTTAGATTAACGTGCTAATATTAGAAACACAGTCAATGAAGCCTCGTTTTAAAAATGAAGAAAAATTTAAGCTATCTCAAATTCCCTACAGCAAGTCTCTATCTCCATAAATATACACCACTGCAGTAGATGCAATTTCATATTATTCTCAATTTTGAGTGCATTACTCGCATCCGCAGCATGACATGCATATTAAATCTAAGTAAAGTACTGAATACCTTGAGCTCTCAAGTGCAACGGTGACTTTCATACCAACACCTGCACATAACCAACATAATAAAGTATTTGTCCCTGAACCATCGTTTCAAATTAAGGTGCTAATATCTAGATAAATAGATCGCGTCACTAGTATCGCAGAAAAATTATATTATTGATGCCACAGCTCACCGGGCGTGAAAGGAATGTGGACTTGGGCTTGTTGAACAACACTATTGAAGGGGGAAATGTTAGGAATTGTAATGTAGCATGCATTACAAAACATTGACTCACCCATTATTTAAAATGTAATAAATTATTATTATTATTATTGTTATTATTATTATTATTACTTTAATAATAATAATAATAATAATAATAATAATAATAATAATAATAATAATAATAATAATCGGCCGCGGTGGACTAGTGGTTATGCTCCTTGCCTCTGGTCCCGAGGGTTGCGGATTCAAACCCGGCCGGGATCGATGAATTTTTTTAGGACAGAAAATTCCATGAAGCAAGTCCTCCGGGAGGGACTTTAAGCCGTGGATCTCGAGTCTGAAGATTTTCAGGCTCTTAAAGATCCTTAAGCCTGAATAACAAGGCCTCTAATCAAAATTTACCGAATTTTCCCATCCTAGTACTACCTTGGTTTCCTAGATGTCACTATGAGACAGAACGCTAACCTCGAGCCACTCTATAGCATCTATTCGAAAACAAGTGTAACTAAATTAGTATGGTTGAATTTTTTCCCTGTAGGGAGAGAGCGCCTAAGTTTCGTTGAGAGAAACAAGAGTTTACATGAAAATAATAATAATAATACTTATTATTATTATTATTATTATTATTATTATTATTATTATTATTATTATTATTATTATTATTATTATAACGAAATAAGATGTATTAAACTAAAACCTATCAATACAATATGTACTCTAGAAATTTTGCACTTAGGAAATACATTTTAATAAAATTAATTCCACAAACACTATTCAATTCCAGACGCTTTTAACTTCTGAGAGAAATACTTTTCGAACGAGTATAGAATGGTGCGAAGAACCGAGTCATTTCATCCTAAAAGAACCGTCACACTCACCCCCACTAAAAATCCATCCCTCCTTTCCTCCAAGTTTCGCGTCCAATGAGCTGTGGCACCATCAGTACACACAAATATTACTTTCAAAATCTGGGACGACCAACCTGACTGATTTTCTATTTTATTGTTTTCCTTGGGAGAAACCTTACATTATAAATGTAAACTCACTCGTGACGTAAAGCCAGGTCGAGGGATAATATGATATGAAGCCCCTTTTATCGAATGTCTATGACTATTTAACTCATGCCCCAAATGGGAGTCAATGACCAATCACGTTTCAATGATTTCTGTTTTACAACCAATCAGAGTCGTGTTTCACGAAATATTTATCAGTGTTAGGATTATCATATATTAAACAAAGCTCCTCCTTTTTAATATTCTGAACAGGTCTGACCGTTATTTTGCAGTGACTGAGCCTATAACAAATACGGCTACCAGATTGTATATAATAGTGCTTACATGACAACATTTGTAGCAATTGATTATACCACCAAAAAAAGAAACCACTGTTTGCACTTTCTTAAATGTATTTTTTCCCAGGTAATAATCGAGAAAAATATAATTGTCATATTTACATCATACGACATCAAAAATGAATTAATATACAGATTGATGTGTTTCATTTTTTCTCCACTAGAGAGCATTCTTACAATATTGCGTTCCTTTGGCAATAAATAGTATGATCTGGTTGCAGTGATAAACAAAAGAAGCAGTAGAAGCGTACCTATCGTTTCTCATTTGTTTTCAAACATCGCCGTTTACATTAAATATATAAATATTTTAAAATAACTATAGTTAAATAATGATTTGTGAGTAAACAGCTTAATTTTATTCGTTAAATAGTCCTAACAAATGCCACTCTTGATTTCCAAATTCTCTAGATAAATTCACTCCTCACTTCGTGAGTCGTGAATTTATCGATAATTTGGAAATCACTCGTGGCATTACTTATGATAAACACGTCAATGTAGGTGTTAAGTATTGCCATTCTTATTAATGTTTCATTTAATTCTATTATTGGTCACTTAATTTTATTTGATTCTCATAAGTTGGCTTTGTTTTTTTAGCCGTAAATTTAGTACTACTTCCACCATTAATCTCCCTTTATATGAGACACTTTCCTTCCCGCTTTCAGAATTGCCGGCGCAGTGTGCAGACGTAATCTGCTAGATAGATAGCCATGTTGAAGACGCAAGATTGATATATTAATTGTACAATGCTTAGAGTGTCTTGGTATAATAATAATAATAATAATAATAATAATAATAATAATAATAATAATAATAATAATAATAATAATAATAATAATAATAATAATAGTATAATTTTTAATTAATATTCATCTTAATAGTGCTTCAATGAACCAATCGGTTGGGCGATTCACACAACGAAGTCCACACTCCACAATCACGTGAAATACAAATTGTGCTACAACTTGATTGATCCAAACAATAGGATTTAGATAAATCTCCCTTTAATCTAATCACATATAGGAATCAGATACAGAAATAAATTTAACATAAACTCAATTCTGAAAACGCATGCTATTATGCTTTACAAGGATTCTTGTCTCCCCAATTACTCTCAAAAATGTTAAACTAAAACTATATAAAACGCTTATTCTTCAATTTATATTCATGAATGTGAAACATGTTCTCTTACTTCAAGGAAGGATAAAAGATCAGAAGTATTTGAGAATAAAGTGCTATGGAAAATGTTTTGACCTAAGAGAGAGATGAACAGACAGGCGAAGGAGAAGACTGAATAACAGTTGGAACAGAATTAGGTTTATGTATATATATATATATATATATATATATATATATATATATATATAAGGCGAAGACGGGATTTGGGCGTCAGGAATTCGAAAGGATTCCTCTTCTAATCGGGGACCTCGGGTAGCTCAGTGGGTTGCGATAGGATGAGATACTCTTGGTCCCGGGATATGCAAGGATTGTGCGGTCACGATTCTATCTCGTTGAGAAAAGACAAGTTGGAGATGCAATAACAATTTATTTCACGTTGCACACACAATAAAACAAATCAAAGTATGTACGATTGGCGCGATCATATGGTTACACTTTATGTTAAGTAAAGTAAAGTAAAGTGATCCCACAACAGGCCTCAGGAGGCCCTTGGGATAGTAGGAGGTTAAGGCTCCCACTTTTTCTAGACAATCGGAACTTTTTATGTCAGCCGGGTTGTCAGTCCTGCGTGACGGCCGCCTTTACCCCAGAACAAGCGTCTGGTACTCATTTCAGTTAGAGGCTGAGTCGACCCCAGGGCCATAGTGCCGCCAGAGGGTTTGGGTCAGTTTAAAAATCCTGACCCCAACGGGACTTGAACCCTCGACCCTCCGGCTTGTAGCTCAGTGCCTTAACCACTACCTACGGCGTGCCCCTTTATGTTAAGTAGACGGTTGAATTCTTAATAGAGACACCACTGCAGATTTCATATAAGTTCTAACTTCCGATGGTCGATAGACTACGAGGATATGTGCTCGCATTAGCACGATGAATATGTTCAGTGAACTACTCATGCCAGTAGCACCACGAGAAGAGAAGTTTTACTCGTGCCAGTTGCACCGCGAGAAGAGTATTTTATTCGTGCCAGTGGCACCATGAGAAGATAAATTTTACTCGTGCCAGTGGCACAACGAGAAGAGAAGTTAGAAGTGAAGTTTAGTCTGTAATTTTTGTTATGAGGTTAACACTTACTCCCACTCAATATAATTTGCGACCATATGATAACGCCCACCTTAAGATAAAATACATTAAACCAATTGGTGCAATTGTCTATAATTTTAGGTGGTAGGGTTCTGGACCCTTTGGTTCGTTGTGACGTCACCAAATGTTTGAGGACACTCCTACTTTTGAGGTTGGCTAAAATTGGGACATAAGTTTACACAAGCAGCACGGGAATCGCGACTAATTTTGTAAAAAGCTTCTAGTATTTTCTAGAATGTTCTGGTGGCTTCGTTCGCCTTTAATTAATTTGAATCACCCTCTGTCAAAATGCCTGGTTACTCAGTTTCCCAAAATTGCATCAATATTTTTTTTTCTATTGAATTTAGCTGTCTCGTGTACAAGGCTTAGGCATTGTCAGTTCTAACCGGCTGAATAACTGCATCTAATCCTGTGTACTGGAAAGAATTCTTTTGATCTTTAACTTCTTCTTCTTCTTCTACTACAAGGTTTAGGCTATGCAGCCTGTTCCGGCGAAGTTAAAAGTGGAGTCCATCTTCTACGTGGTCGACCAACATCTCTTGTTCCTCTGGGATTATACAGGAAGGTTCTTTTTGGTATTCTTTCGTTGTTCATTCTCATTAAGTGTTCTGTCCATTTCTTATTATTTTCGCTGATTTTATCTTCAATTTTATATATATTTAATTCTTCTCGTATAGTTTCATTCCTTATTCTATCCGCTCTTGTGCATCCTTTAACATTACGTAAAAACAGCATTTCCGCAGTCTGTATCCTGCTTTTATCCCTTGATTTCATTATCCAATTTTCACTTCCATACAACAACAAAGGAACAGCCATTGTTTTATATAATTTAAGTTTCGTATCTTTCCTTGTTTTCCGACCTAAGGTTCTTTTTATGGTTCCACAAATAGCCTGGAATTTATTTACTTTATTTTCTATATCTTTATTTTCTCTGTAAGTTATATCACATCCTAAATATTGGAAATGTGATATTTGTTCTATTATTTTGTTATCCAGTACAATTTTTGATCTAATTCCATATTTACCAATAAATGTCATTACTTTTGACTTATTTATTGATATTTTACAATTATATCTATTGGCTATTAATTTAAATTTATATGCTAACATTTGGAGCTCATTTTCAGATTCTGCTAAAAGTACAACATCGTCAGCGAATAATAAAGCATTTATTTTATCTTTATTATCGATTAATATTCCTTCATTAGTTAAAACCTTCTTCCATTCTTTTAGGATATCGTCCATATAAATATTAAATAATATAGGTGAGAGTGAACACCCTTGTCGTACTCCTTGGTTTATTTGAAAAAAATGTCTTATTTTTAGTCAGCTGTGGGTCAATACAAATATTTGTTCCATAGTACAAGCTCTTAACAGTTTCTATAATCTGAATAGGGAGGCCTTTTTCTTTTAGGACATTCCACAATATTTCCCTGTTTACTCGATCAAATGCTTTATCTAAGTCTATAAATAACAAATGTTTTTCCAGTTTTTTTCTTGTCTTTTGTTTATTATCTGATTCAGGGCAAGTACTCCATCGGTACAAGATCTTCCTTTTCGGAACCCATTTTGTTCTTCTGCTAGTGTTACTTCAGTAATGCGTTGTATTCGTTTTGCTATTATTCTAGCATAGATTTTATATCCACTATTTAGAAGGGTAATGCCTCTGTAATTAGATGGTTGGTTTCTTTCTCCTTTCTTGTAAATTGGTTTTACTATACCTTCCCTCCATGTTGCTGGTATATTATGATTCTCCCAACACATATTAAGAAAATTCAAGAATCTTAATTTAAAGAATATATCTGTATATTTAATTAGTTCTGAATTGATGTCATCTGGTCCGCTAGCTTTTCTATTATTTGTTAATTTGAGCGATTCTTCCAGTTCTTCCATTTGTATTTTATCTACTTTCAAATTCTCACATTTTGGTTCTTCTTCTTTTTCATTCTCGTTGTACCACAGGTCTCTGAAATATTCTATCCAATGTTCTTCTGATATTGATGTAGGTATATATGGAGCTTCTTTTTCTGATTTATTTAAATGTTTAATTGTTCTATAAGCAGTCCATTGTCGTCCATGTAGATCATGTTCTAGATTAGATACATATCATTCCCAACTGTCTTGGTGGGATTTCCTAACAATTTTCTTTGCTTCCTTTCTTTTGTTATAATATATTTCTTTTTGTTTCTTCAGTTTTCTTTTGTAAATATTGTAAATATGCTTTCTTCTTTTCCTCTATAACTGTTTTAATTTCGTCATTCCATATTCTTAGTCCTCTCTTCTTACAATTTTTCCTTCTTAATCCTAGAACTTCATATGCTGCTTTCTTTAGAGCCCAATCGATGTTGCTCCATTCCTCTTCTATATTATTATTTATTTTTCTCTGTAATATATATTGAGATAATCTATTTGCATACAACTTTCTTATACTTTCTTCTTGTAATAAATTCACTTTATATGTTTCTTCATTTGTAAAGTTTTCTTGTTGTTGGTTTCCTTCATCTTTCTAATAATTTTATATTACATGTCAAGAGAAAATGATCTGTTCCTACATCGAAACCTCTATATACTCTTACATCTGTGACCCAGGGTATCAATTTTCTGTTTACCAAGAAATAATCAATAATTGATCTTAATCCTCTAGCCGACCAGGTGTACTTATGTATTTCTTTCTTTCTAAAATATGTGTTAGTAATTCTGTATCCATTAAATATTGCAAATTGTCTAAGTTCTTTTCCACTATCATTTTCTATTGTTTCTCCTTGTGTACCAATTATATCAGGTACAGGATGGCACCCTATTCTTCCATTAAAATCACCTCCAATAACTATATAATCATTTTTATTTATTTTATTCACTACTTTTTGAAGTTCTTTATAAAATGTTTCAATGTTTTCTTTTCTCCCTTGTTCTGGTGCATATATATCTATTATCTTTAACTTGTTGAACGAATGTCTCGAACCCATCAACATACAATAGGGTGCGTTACAGACATCAATCAGTCTTTTCCTTATATCACTCATAACTGATCGTTCCTATTTCATATTCATTTCAAGGAATCATTCAATTCACAAAAAATAATCATATAATTATATTCTATGTATTTTTCTGATTTATTTAAAATATAAGTAATGATTTATTCAATTATTTAATGAATTATTTATAAATTTATTTTCCCTCACCCGACTATTAATGATGGACTGCTCATTTAGGGAGGCGGCTGAGTGAATGTCGCGTCTCACAGTGAGTTGCATGATCTTCATGGGAAACCAGATACAATAAGCGAGAGTTAAGTATCGTAAACTGCGATGGGAAGGATATGTGGCACGAATAGGGAATGAAGGAGGGGGGGGGTTGTAAACTTTTTGTAGGAAAACCAGAGAGAAAGTGTCCAGAAGTTAGGCCAAGAATAAGATGGGAGAATGATATTAACCTTGACTTGAGGGAAATGAATTATACAGTGATTGAAAAGCATAGTATAGAATTATTGGTGCCAGCGGATGAGCGCTTTGACCTCTTCGTGTATTTAGTGTTTTCTTTTTGTTTTAGAGTTATTAAAACTTAGAGAGCTTCGTTTATTTTTATTTTTGTATTATTTAGGGATTCTGCTATTGTTTCAGGACGTACGAGATTTTACGGTGTAGACCCTGTGCGTTGTGTAATGGACCATTGTAACGGCTGGAATTCCTGGATTTGTGTGAATGTGTGTTTTTTTTTTAATTTTGAGTTTCTTAGCTGATGTTATGATAATTCCTCTAATGTACGTTGTGTAGTTGAGATATACTGTGTATGTTTGCTTTTGTTATAATCCTTGCAGCTATGTTTTGCACTATTTGTAATCGGTTTACGTGTTCTTGAGCTACATGACCCCAGCTTAGGCATGCACATGTGAATGTCGGTAGTATTAGAGGCTTGTATAATAGTTATTTATACGACTAGTTACAAAAGCAGAGCTTTAGTAACGAGATGTTCAAGTTCGGTCGTCTTTTAAGAGCAGCGAGTTACTAAATCTAATTTTGTAATGTGTTGTCTGCAATATTTTATCTACGTTCAGGCTATTTTAGTATATGTTGTATATTTAGTATATTAATGAAATTTATTCATATTCATTGCAGAAACAATATGTTTAGACAAGGATTACTCTCTGTGAGCTCTGGAGAAAAAAAACGATAAATCGATCAACAGTGTTGTTATATTTTGCGATTTTGGGTGCTGGTTTCGTATATGGTTTAAATTAAAAATTAGCGAAGAAGGTGATTTTCCCGGTTGATCAGAAAAAAAATTAAAAACCGTCTAAGATGTAATTATTAATATATTCCAGAAAAATCAAGGAACTTTTGTTTATGTAGTTATACAAAATCATCATTAAAGTGTATTGTAGGCCTATATTTTGCTGAACGTGTAGTTTATGATTTGATAGCGTGTTTTGTGTTTTGTTAGAAGTACAGATTTTGTTGCCTAGTAACTACGAACTAATGCTTCACTAAGCGTTTAATAGTAGATAAAGTTGTCTTCTTGTAAGTTCTTCTGACGTCAGTACGAGGTATAATTGACTGATTTCTCGTCGCCGTGAAGTTAATGTGGATTCTGAAGGTTAGTCGTTTGTCCGTTATGACGCCAAGTTATTTAGTTTTGTTTTCGTATTCTAGTCGTCTGTTGTTTAGTGGGATGTCCCTTGGTTTCAGGGAACCCATGCCAAAGGCTCAAACACAGGATTACAGGAAGTTAGGTGGCCAGGAGAAGGTAGTCAGGAATCAGGAAGCTTTGCATTATACTACGGGGGTGCAGAAAGACCTGCATTTGGAACGGGATTTTTAGTCAGAAGGAGGATCCTATCCGCTATCCGAGATATTAAGTTTGTTAGTGATAGGGTATCATACATAATTCTAAAGGGTAAACAACATGATTTTATAATTGTAAATGTACATGCCCCCACAGAAGATAAAGATGACAAGATCAAGGATGAGTTCTATGAAGAATTAGAATGCTTATTTGATAGCCTTTCACGATATCATATGAAAACTGTCTTAGGAGATTTTAATGCAAAAGTGGGGCGGGAAGATATATTCAAACCAACAATAGGCAAATTCAGTCTCCATGAAGATAGTAACGACAACGGGGTTGATTAGTCACATTTGCCACATCATAGAATCTCATTTTTAAGAGTACAACATTTCAGCATAAGGATATTCATAAATACACATGGACGTCCCCAGATGGAGAAACTCGGAACCAGATAGGTCATGTATTAGTGGATAAACGCTGGCACAGTAGCATCATCGATGTTAAATCAGTTAGAGGGACAGACTGCAATTCGGATCATCATCTGGTCAGAGTGAAAATCAGACAACGGCTATCGCTTATGAGAGGAACAAACGCTAAATATGATTCTGAAAAATTTGAATTAAAAAACTTGAAAAATGATGAAATGCGGCAAGAATACCAAATCAAAATTGCTAATAGATTTGAAGAACTGGAATCTTCAGATAACAATGTAGCAAACGAAGAAGAAACTGATATAAATAAAGAATGGGAGGCTATAAGAGGTACTATTAAATTGTCAGCATCAGAAAGCATTGATTGTTTAAAAAAGAGGCAAAACAAGAAATGGTTTGATGAGGAATGTGCCGACATTGTAAAGAAAAGAAAGCTAGCAAAAATGAAATGGTTACATGAGCCAAATGAGATAAATTTAGAGCAATTGGGTAGTATTAGACGGGAAACCACCAAGTTACTAAAGAGTAAAAAGAGGGAATATTTGAGAGAGAAGATTAATGATCTTGAAATGAATGCAAAAAATAGGAACATTAGAGAATTATATCAGGGAATTAGTATAGAGAAGAAAGGGTTTCAGGCTAGAACAAACATAATTCGGAATGAAAATGGGGAGATGATTGCAGATTCCAGGAGTATATTAAATAGATGGAAAAGTTACTTTAATCAGCTATTAAATGTACATACAGAACAGGACATTGAGGAGGATAATTTACAGACAGCAGAAATGCTAGTCACAGAACCTAGTGCATTAGAGGTTGAAATGGCGATTGAAAAATTGAAGATGTATAAAACATCAGGTTCAGATGAGATCCCAGCAGAACTGATAAAATCAGGGGGAGAAAAATTGATGGACAAGATGCACAGGTTGCTTAGTATGATTTGGGAAAAAGAAGCTCTTCCAGATGAATGGAAGGAATCAATTATCGTACCAATTTATAAGAGAGGAAATAAAACTGATTGCAACAACTACAGGGGCATCTCATTACTTTCAACCTCGTACAAAATTTTTACAAATATATTTGTAAGCAGACTTACTCCCTATATTGATGACATTCTAGGAGATCATCAATGTGCATTTAGAAGAAACAGGTCTACAACAGATCAGATTTTTAGTATAAGACAGATTTTAGAAAAGAAATGGGAATATAATGGTACTGTACATCAACTATATGTAGACTTCAAAAAAGCATATGATTCAATTAAGAGGGAGAAGTTATATAGTATCCTGCTGGAGTTCGGAATTCCTAAAAAGTTAGTTAGACTTATACGAATGTGTCTAAATGGCACAAAGAGTAGGGTGCATGTAGGAAAACAGTTTTCGGACACTTTTGAAATCCAGAATGGGTTGAAGCAAAGGAGATGCACTATCTCCTCTACTATTTAATTTTGTACTAGAGCATGCCATTAACTCTTTAGAGAATAAGGATGGCTTACAACTCAATGGTATTAATAAGCTGTTAGTTTATGCTGATGATGTAGTATTATTGGCCGATAGCGAGGAGATACTAAAGGACAACACGCACACACTATTGAGTAACACTAAGAAATTAGGACTGGAAGTAAATATCAATAAAACTAAATATATGGTCACATGTAGAAATTCATTATATAATGGAAATGGACAGCTAATGACAAATGAGGGAAATTTTGAGGAAGTGGCTGAATTCAAATATCTAGGAACAATAATCACAAATAGAAATGAGATGCACAAAGAAATTAAACATAGGCTCAATTCTGGAAATGCGTGCTATTATGCATTGCAGAGACTCTTGATGTCCCAACTCCTTTCAAAAAACGTTAAACTGAAAATATATTAAACTATTATTCTACCAGTTATATTATATGGGTGCCAAACATGGACTCTTACTTTAAGGGAGGAAAGGAGATTACAAGTATTTGAGAATAAAGTACTTAGGAAAATTTTTGGACCAAAGAGAGATGAACAGACAGGTGAATGGAGAAGACTACATAACAACAAACTACATGGTCTTTATAGGAAACCAGATATAATAAGAACAGTTAAGTCTCGTAGACTGCGATGGGCAGGACATGTTGCACGTATGAGGAATGAAAGACTTGCATGGAAGCTTCTTGTAAGAAAGCCAGAGGGAAGACGCCCAGTTGGTAGATCAAGAATGAGGTGGGAAAATAACATTAACTATGATTTGAGGGAAGTAGATTATACAGGGAATGATTGGAAAGCATTAGCTCAGGATAGTGATGTATGGAGAGCGTATGTCCGTGCAGCCATGAACCTACGGGTTCGAAAGTGCCAGTGAGTAAGTAAGTAAGTCCCTTGGTTTTCTTTTTATGAAGTTTATGGCTTCAGTCCTTTCCTGTTTACTTTGATTTTCCATTTGGAGAACCAAGTGGTCAGTTTGTTGAAGAAGGAATGATTTGAAAATGTTAGCGCATGCCAGGGATGTGTGGGTTCGAGTTAGTTCTGTGATAAAAGCAGGTGTCGGCTGACATCTGTCGCGCTATCAATGGAACATATGAAATGAAACGGGTGACATTAGTATGGAGAAGTGGTGCTGTTTGTGGTAGAGGGAAACTAGAGACATCCTGAGAAAAGTGTGGCCTGACTCCAATTCGTTCACCGCGACCCCCCTTGGAGTGACAGAGACGCGAACTCGGGACTCAGATATAAAGGGTGGGTGATTGATTAACCCTTTGCATCGAGGAAACTCAAACAGATGTTTAATTAGGTGAAATTCTCTCCCACAGTAAGTTAGAATAATCTTAAAAACAATCTGAAATTATAGTGGACACTTTGTTTTACCTTTGGCCAAAATTACCTTAATGCTTAATTATATAATGTGCATGTTTAATTAGTGATGACTGTATATAACAATTATATTATATTTTTTTAATGTCCCAGGTTTGTCCTTTTGGACATTTCTGGTGTTCACTCCTGGCATTGGCATAATTGTAACCCACTTCTGAGGTTGGGGCGCCTGGAAGGCGAAGTTACGTTACCCCGATGATAAGATGGTGATAATGATAGTGATGCACCAGGAGAATCCTTAATCCTAAACTTAATCTAAGATGAATATGAATGATGGTGATTGCGATGGCCATATGATGTTCGGGGACCGTTTGGGCCTTAAAGTTTCCGGACATTTGTCTTACAGGTGAGGAAAAACCCCGATAAAAACCTCACCCAGGAAAATGTCCTGACCGGGGATCGAACCCGGTGCATGACAAGGCAGCATGCTACTTCGAGACCACAGCGGTGGACATTATATTATTGTAATAGGGCTATTTATTATTTTTATTATTATTATTATTATTATTATTATTATTATTATTATTATTATTATTATTATTATTATTATTATTTAAAAAACTTTAACTTCAAAGAACTTTAATTAAGGGAAATTTGTGAATGTTTGTTGCAAACTGATAGTCTGATAGTTATTTATATATATATATATATATATATATATATATATATATATATACACATATATTAATTCATGTTAATTATTAAGATTGATTGGAGAAAACCCTCAATGATAAGGAAAATACTCAAAATGATAATGATTTTATTATTATTATTATTATTATTATTATTATTATTATTATTATTATTATTATTATTATTATCATCATCATTATTATCACCATTGTTATCATTTCAGTACCATTATCATTATCATTATTATATATTATTATTATTATTATTATTTATTATTATTATTATTGTTATTATATTATTATTATTATTATATTATTATTATTATTATTATTATTATTATTATTATTATTATTATGCGATGGGCAGGACATGTTGCGCGTATGGGGAATGAAAGACGTGCATGGAAACTTCTTGTAGGAAAGCCAGAGGGAAAACGCCCAGTTGGTAGACCAAGAATGAGGTGGGAGAACAACATTAACTATGATTTGAGGGAAGTAGATTATACAGGGAATGATTGGAAAGCATTAGCTCAGGATAGGGATGTATGGAGAGCTTATGTCCGCGCGGCCATGAACCTTCGGGTTCGATAGTGCCAGTGAGTTAGTTAGTTAGTATTATTATATTATTATTATTATTATTATTATTATTATTATTATTATTATTATTATTATTATTATTATTATTATTATTATTATTATTATTATTATTATAGCAATATAAATGTAATAAATTAAATGAGAAACACGAACAAGAAACAGAAAACGAAATCTATAAATGGTGCTTGAAATTGAAAATGTCAGTATTGGAGACAAATTTAAAAAAAAGTGTAGCAATGAAAATTAGAAGCAGTTCTCAACAAATATGGATATTAAATGTAATGAACATTTAATAAAAAAAGTAAAATATTTTGGATATTTAGAAGTAAATTTTATTCAGAAGGAATGCATGAAAAGGAAATTACTCAAATAAGTGGTTGATGTATAATTTTAATAAAGGCATTCTGAAAATCGGAAATTGAGAAAGAACATTTTAATATATAGAACATATTTTAGTTGGTAGGTTGTATTAAATTATGCAGCGGAAGAGTGGGTATTGACAAAGAAAAATATGAGCAGAGTGCAAACAGCAGAAACGAGCATTTTGAGAGGCATGGAAGGAAAAGCCAGACGAGACAGAATTATAAATGTATAAATAAGAGAACGGCTGGAATTGTACCATTATGTGAATATTTTGAAACAAAAAAGTTACAATTGTTCCGCACATAAGTGAATGACATTAAAGAGACTGCCAAGAAGAACTTTGGAAACGAGAATAAATTGGACTTCCATTGGAGAGAACAAGATTGAAGTGATAGATAAAAACGGAAAATCTAGGAAGAAAAGTAGAATGGACAACAATTATTATGAACGAAAAACGCTGGGAGGATAGAGATATCTTGAAGATGCTAAATTAGGATGATTCATTTGGAAAATTATATGCTTGTGAAACCTGGAAAACAAGTAAAAACTCAAGTATTATAAATAGATGCCTGAAGAAAACATTAAGAATAAAATTACCAGAAACAATATAAAATAAAGAATTATGGGGAAAAAGTGATCTGAAAGGAATTAAAATAGAAATAAAAAATCGAAAATGGAACTGGATTTCATTTTCATGCATAGTGTTCTGCTCAAGAGCAGGTATTTCACTGCAAACTCAGCATTCTCCACTCTTTCCTTAACTCAGATTTCCTTTTTATATCTGCATACATTTATTTTAATATTGTCTATCATCTGATGTATTTTTTTGCCTATAACTTTCTTTCCGTTGATCATTCCTTCTAGGGTATCCTTCAGCAGGCAGTTTCTTCTTAGCCAGTGGCCAATCCAATTTATTTTCCTCTTCTTTGTGAGTTCCAGCATTTTCTTCTTTCACCCTCTCTTTCTAGCACATCTTTATTTCTTACTTTGTCTGTCCATTTTATACGTTCCATTCTTCTCCATATCCACATCTCAAAAACTTCCAGTCGTTTTCCCTCATTCCGTGTAATGTCCAAGTCTCTGCACCATACAATGCTACACTCCACATAAAGCACTTCACTAGCCTCTTCCGTAATTCCTTTCCAAAGTTCCGCAGAAAATGCTTCTCTTCTGTTGAAAGCTTCTTTGCCATTGCTATCCTCTGCTTTACTTCTTGACCGCAGTTCATGGTACTACTGATAGTACAACCCAAGTATTTGAAGCACTCCACTTGCTTAATGGCCTCATCTTTAATCCTCATGTTTATCTTCCTTGGTTTCTTTCCTATAATCATGGTCTTCGTCTTATTTATATTTATCTTCATCCCTAGGACATACATTAAAAAAATGATTCGATTGAAATAATTCAATTTGATTGGAACCCCTAAGGATGCAGAGGAAGAGGCGGACTGAAACAGACATGGAAGAGAACCATCCTTGAAGAAATTGCAAAGGAGGGGAAAACCTGGAGGAAAGTGAAGAAATTGCTCTGAATAGGATCTGTTTGGCGACGAGTTGTGGTCCTGGTAGGAGTTAAAGGAGATGATGATGATTATGATGATGATATGGAAAATGAAAACATCCTATTAAAGAAGAAGAGAATATTACTTTGGCAACATTTTGTTTTTCCGTTAGATACTATTACAATGAGAGTTGAGTAGCCTGGTGCATATCTTGCACCTGCTCAGTCTGTGCAGGAAATGCCGGGTTAAAGGGCAAATAATTACCAGCAGATTCTTCCCTTCCCTGATTTCATGAACAGAGTGTGCACTATGGTTCTCCACCGTGGTTGTGGGGCGTCTCATGAAAACGACTTCCACGTTCCAGCCCTACCACTTAGTCTTCAATTTGATTAAGCTACCGTATTTTCCAACTAAACTTAATCCGGCCTTTCAGGTAGATCTATGGAATGTGTTTATTTACTACAAATGATCTCTCAGGTTTTAAAACGCACCGTATGTTACCATATCTTGTTAATAAAACTAAAACTCACAACCAGGGATAGGGTCATGCTAACTATGTGAATCTCGTTTATGCCCTCTGTTTGCCTAAGCTTCAGATACTTTAGCCGAGCCTTGACTTTCTGGAACTGTCGTGACATGAATTTATTATTATTATTATTATTATTATTATTATTATTATTATTATTATTATGTCGACCGCGGTGGACTAGTGGTTATGCTCCTTGCCTCTGGTCCCGAGGGTCGCGGGTTCAAACCCGGCCGGGGTCGATGGACTTTTTAGGACGGAAAAATCCAAGGAGCAAGTCCTCCGGGAGGGACCTTAAGCCGTGGGTCCCGAGTCTGAAGATTTTCAGGCTCGTAAAAAGTCCTTAAGTCTGAATGAAAAGGCCTCTAAGCAAAATTTACCGAATTTTCCCGTCCTAGTACTACCTTGATTTCCTAGATGTCAGTATGAGGCGGAACGCTGACCACGTACCACTCAAAATGACATCTATACGAAAACAAGTGTAACTAAATTAGTATGGTTGAAATTCTTCCCTGTAGGGGGAGAGCGCCTAAATCTCTGTAAAGGGAAATCATAGGCTTACAATACAATACAAATTATTATTATTATTATTATTATTATTATTATTATATATTATTATTATTATTATTATTAGTAGTAGTAGTAGTATATTGTCCACCCCTGTGGTCTCGAGATAGCGTGCTGCCTTGTCACGCAGCGGGCCCGGGTTCGATTACCGATCGGGACAGGCTCCTGGGTGAGATTTTCGGGATTTTTCCTCACCTATAAGACAAATGTCAGGAAGCTTAGGGCCCAACGGTCCCTGAAAATCATCCGGCCATTATCATCATCCTTCAACGGTGTGGATAGCAACGGAAGCTACCACACCTACAGTTCCCTAGTAAAGCTGCAAAGCATAGCATGAAAATGCTATGATTGCAGTGAAAGACTTCCCCTCGGGCAGAATTACTAAGGATGGATTATATTATTATTATTATTATTATTATTATTATTATTATTATTATTATTATTATTATTATTATTATTATTATCATTATTATTATCATCATTATTATTACCATTATCATCAACTTACATGCATGCTGTTACACATTATAGGGACTCTTCTCATTCGAAATTTTCTAAAAAAAGTTAAACTAAAAATATTTAAAACAAATTTACGGTATTCATCTAGTTACATTACTCGTATATGGAAGCGAAATATGGACCCTTAAATACTTTAAGGGAGGAGAAAAAATTACGAGTATTTGAAAAAAGTCCTTTAGGAAAATCTTTGGACCAAAGAGAGATGAACATACACGTGGATGGAAAAGACTTAACGCTGTGGTACATGATCTTCATGAGAAATCGGATTGATTAAGAAAAGTCAACACGTTGGAATTTTTTTTTTCAATGCCACCTGTTTGTCATTCGACATTTCAGATATTCTGTTCTGGCATTGGCATATTGTAACCCACTTCTGAGGTTTGGGCGCCTGGAAGGTGGGGTTACGCTGCCCCATGATATGATGGGTAATGATGCGCCAGGAGAGGCCTTGAACCTAAACTTATTCTAATGAGGTGAATATGATATTGATGATAATAACGGCCAGATGATGTTCGTGGACCGTTTGGGCCTTAAAGTATCCTGACATTTGTCTTACAGGTGAGAAAAAACTCTGAAAAAAAACCTCACCCAAAAAACTTGTCCCGAGCGGGGATCAAACCTCGAAAAAACCTCACCTAGGAGCCAGTCCCGACCGGAATCGAACTCGTGCCCGCTGCGTGACAAGGCAGCACGCTACCTCGACACCACAACGGTTGACACACGTTGTAAAGAAATCTTAGAAGTTTATAGTAATCACGTGACCGTAGTAGGCGGCGACAAAGTCAGCTGGTGGACAATCCAATAGACAGCGATAACTAGTCACCCAGAAAAACATTGGAATGGTGTCCACCTGGAAGAAGAATAAGGGAAGTTCTGGAAACTCATGGATGCAAGAAATAAGAACTGGAATGAGAACAAGAGGACTGGAGGACGTGGAGTGGATGGATAGAGATTAGTGGAGAAGAAATATAAAACTTTAGGCACAGAAAGATGTGTAAACATTAAAAATCTGTTTAAATTATATTATTATCATTATCATTATTATTATCATTATTATTATTAATATTATCATCATCATCATTATTATTATTATTATTATTATTATTATTATTATTATTATTAAAATGGCGACTGGTTATTATAGCCTGCTACATTATATATTTGATTTAGTGAGAGTGGCAATGCAAGAGTGTGACTAATTATTGTGAGGGATATGACAAGCGACTCACTCACATAGTAATGGCATAATGCACGCTTGTCCACAACACATCTTCATCCATCACCTGCGCCATGTAAAAATAATCATTATTCACTCTTCAGTGAAATTTATAGGCATGATATAGAGGGTTAGTGACTTTGTACAGTTGGTAGGTTCCTGCATCGCCTATCCTAGCGCAAAAGCATTAAAACAGCAGACATTTACACTAATTCGTAAATGGTAATGTGATCCCACTACAGGCCTTTAAGAAGGCTGTTGGGATCGTAGGAACTTACGACTCTCGCCTTTTCAGCGTGAGATTTCTGCAAAATTCCTAGCCATGTGTGAAAGCCGTCTTCACCCACAGAATATGCGCCTGGTACTCATTTCATTAGTGGCTGAATCGACCCAGAGACATGAAGTCGCAGGAAGTTTAGGCCAATTTACTTCGTAAATCTTAATAAAGAAATGGGCACAGAGGAACTGAAAACTGATTTTTTTTTTAATGGAACAGTAGGCTATATCTTTCTTTCATAAAGAGAGCCTCCTGTTTCTTTCACAACGAGAAAAGTATTAATTTACAGTAGGCTATATTAAAATTACATTATGTTATTTCATTAACGCAGCTTAACCTCTCACCTTATAGATACCTTTACGTGCCACCCGGGCCTTACAGTGGCACGACCTTAGAGAGGGATTTAACTATGGATCGATAATACTTTTTGAGCACACAAAGACATGGGCTTCCTCGAATGAGTGACCAGCTCAATGTTAGGGCCTCCTCCGAGACAGCACGACAATAAGGCTAGACGAAATTATATTATCATCCTAAATTAGTGATGTCCATCTCAAAAAGTAAAATAATTAAAAATATTACAATATATAACTTGAAATTTGAAGATGTAACACGATTTTGCTATTTAGGCTTCCTTATAAACAGCTACTGTGATGTAGACGACTGTATTAAAAATAAATACAAACCGGAAATAGAAAATATTTCGTGAATTTTCAACTGTTTAGGAATCAGGTAATCTATAAAAAAAATAAAATAAACCTCAAAATATACAAGACGCTGGTTCGCTCTATAGTTACACATGGCTCAAAGATATGGACCCTCACTAAAGAAACATAATATTTTAAGACAATTTGAATGCAACATTTTCCGTAATTTGAGCCCATAAGATATCATCAAGGATGGATAATACATACTAACTCTGAGCTATACATTAATTTAATTGATAAACAGGACACATAAGAAAGCTGATCAGTGATCACAAATAGGCTATATTAGGATATTAAGAGTAGGCTATAATAAAAAAATATATGATTAAGATAGTTTCCTTAGGTTTTCCGTGTCATGAATATATATATATATATATATATATATATATATATAAGAAAAATAAGTGTTTGAATTGGATTCGCCTGGTAGTGTAATGGATATCACGCTGAGGTACAGACTCAGAGATCCAGGTTCGAATCCCGTCCAGGCATTTATTTTCTTATCATACCATATATATATATATATAATCGTAATGTCCACCGCTGTGGTTTTGAGGTAGCGTGCTGCCTTGTCACGCAGAGAGCCCGTGTTCGATTCCGGTCGGGACTGGCTCCTAGGTGAGGTTTTTTTGAGGTTTTTGCTCACCTGTAAGACAAATGTCAGGAAGCTTAGGGCCCAACGGTCCCCGAAAATCACCCGGCCATCATCATCATCCTTATCATTATCATCATCCTTCACCGGTGTGGAAAGCAACGGGAAGCTACCACACCTATAATTTCCTAGTAAAGCTGCAACGCATGGCATGAAAATGCTATGATTGGAGTGAAAGACCTTCCTTCGGGCAGAATTAGTATGGACGAATGGATAATCGTAATGTTTGGTACACATTTTTTCCAATTCTCATGTTCTCCAATTTCTACTTTTTTCCCAAAAAAATTAATTCCCAAAAGTCTTTAATACCAACAAACTTTGTTCCATTTTATTTTTTCCAATATAGTTTTCCTAAACAATAAATGTATTCATCAAATGTTTTGGTCTCCAAAATAATTAATTCCCAAGAAAGGTTTTATCAATACATTTTCCACCCATGGCCTAACC
This sequence comes from Diploptera punctata, assembly GCA_030220185.1. Classification (NCBI taxonomy): domain Eukaryota; kingdom Metazoa; phylum Arthropoda; class Insecta; order Blattodea; family Blaberidae; genus Diploptera; species Diploptera punctata. Next base: position 2,303,548 of record JASPKZ010000046.1, read on the forward strand.
TAACATAAGCCCTATATTATAGGCCGTCATCGAACCAACTTTTTGCCAATTCTGAAGGAATGAAGCTATTGAGGTTGTTCTTATGAAAATATTTTTACAAATCTTCATGAATCCTATTTAGTAGACACAAAAAATGATCATGACAAAATATATATATATATATATATAATATGTGTGTGTGTGTGTGTGTGTGTGTGTGTGTGTGTGTGTGTGTGTGTATTTGCTCGCGCGTGTATGATCATGTGTCTGTTAATGTTCTAGCGACTGCTATTTTTTTTTCAAAACTAAACTCGTCGTATAGCAATCAGTATGAAAATTAAAGTAGAGTTCTCTAACTAGCAAAATCGGACCATAAATTCGACTTGCTGAGGAAAGTCGCAGTTCCTACATGTCGAATTTTTGTGTTTTTGCAAATGAACTTCAGATAAAATATTTGGACAATCAGTTTAAAATGGGCCAAAGAAGTAGTACATTGAGAGGCTCCATGCAAGAGCAGACAGAGAAGCGGATATTTAACTTGGTTTAAATTTTTTAAGTTTATAAAGGAAGAAATTAAATCTTGACAAACCTTCGAGTATTGGCACAATTTGTCATTCTACGTATATTGTTTGCATTATTTTAAATATACCTATATTTGGTATTTTTTTTGTTTATGAATTATGATAATAGAACTATAATGCTTTGGAGAAATTGTGTTTTTTATCCTAGAGAATTTCGACTGTTGGACGAAATTGAATTGAAGAGCAATGGTTGGGAAAATGTCTCCCACCATCATAATATTTAATTAAAAATAAATAGGCCTAGATAACTCTTAAGAAACTCATAGTATTAGCATCATTTTAAGAATTATAAATCGGTAAATATAAGAGATATCGGTGGGCTAGAAAACACTTATAGGAATGAGATAGTTACAGTATGTCGATTACCACAAACTGCGAAACCTAAATCGTAAAGAATTGATAATGATGATGGACAAACGATCTAGGTAATGTTGATAATAAGACAGTGATGATCCTCAGGGATCGAAATAACATTAATTGTACTATGCAATACAAGTAGACATCGGATTTTAGGTAAAAACTTATTTTGTTCCTGAAGAGATAAATTGAAATGAAGTTCGTATTTATACGTTTCATATAGGCATATTTACATGATCAAAAATGGTGGTCCTATTGTGCCTAAAATGCCTAAATTAACGTTAGAGCCTATTTTCATGCAATCCTAAAATTCCTATGTTTTATCACCAAATCGAATAAAAAGTATTTATTTCATTCCGAGAAACTAAAAATTTACATTATCGTTTTCATTATCTTGAACAGTATATTCTTGAAATACTTCCCAAATAAAATCTTGACTTTTAAGCGAGGAGCTGTAAAACAATCAATGCGCTCCGGAAGACCTTCCTGATAACCAGATGCATGGGACTTTTAGGTTAAACTCCCGGATTCTCTGAAAATACCCCTAAAGTGTGTATGTATGTATGTGTGTGCACAATAGACGGGGTGCTGTCCATTGACCGGCTGAAAACAAAACTCTTAATTTCATTCTGTAAGAAGAACATTTGAGCATGTGTGCATCATGCTGAAAGTTCCAGCTTCTAAGTTGTCTTTAATAAATTAAACAGTAAATACGCGAATTTCGACACTTCACGTCGGATGGAAAAATTCTATTCTGTGTCGTTTACAAAAAACTGGTGAGTTAATTTTGTTTCACATTTTCCTCTAAAGTACGTACTTAGTTATATTTTTAATTGACAAATGCATACTAATGTTAATAAACCTGAATCTGCCTAAACTATATTTTAATATATATTTTGGATGTGAACAGAACTTATTTTAGTCAACTAAAATAAGATTTTAGAATCTTAAATCCGAGGTCTAAATATAACAAAACTGAACAGACACAAATTGTAAAGTAGTCAAAATTTCATTCATAATAAATGGTCATGAAAAAAATATTGATGCTGTATGTATTAACGTATTTCTCCTACCCCCTCTCAACTGCTCTGCACTTTTAAACTTTTGAATCAAGAAAAAAGCAGTTTGAGGAAATGGAAATAGCCGTCATGCTTCCTTTCCTTCGCGTAACTAGAAAATCTGTAAAAGGAAGCGCGCATCAACGCTTTCATTGACTTCTTGTTTCAAACTTCCTTCTAGCAATATGTGCTCAGAACCATTTACCATAAATGTCTAATAAGGCACACGACCATCTGTCTAATATAATAAATTCTTCCTTTCTCCCTCCCAAGAGTTTAAGGTACGTGATAAAACAAACTGAAGGTGAAGTGAACGAGTGAAGGGTGACGACCATGTGCTGACACACGTTTACTTGTATCACGTAAACTACCTTGATTTAAAAATAGAAGAATTGCATTCATTGTTATATTGGTGCAGTGGTTAGCATGTCTGGCTGGGATTCAAAGAAACCTGATTTGATTCCAGGCTATACAAATATCCTCAACTCGTGTCCAAATCAGAACAAAACAAATTTACTTTCATATATTTATCTAGAGTTGTCAACGAGTGACATGTGGTTGGCACATCGCCTCAATGAGAGATCTAGTAGCCAACTAAGGTATTACTTGGATGGATTAAAGTCGGTTAAATTTTGCAAAGAGGTATTTTTTTTTATTCAAGCTTGTTGTTCTTCAGGCTCTGGACCCACGGCTCAATGTCCCTCCCGGAGGACTTGTTCCTTGAATTTTTCCATCATAAAAATCCATCGAACCCAAGCGGGTTTGAACTAGCGAGATGCAAGAAACTTAACCACTAGACCACCACGGCCGACATTAAATAAATACTGTAAATGTTGTTGAAAAGAAACGTTAATAGTAATATAATATGACTGGCCTCCCAGTTTTGGTTGTTATAAGATATCTATGTATTGAAATAATTTTCCAGAGATCCCAAATTTCACGTAGAATACATTATTAAAATGAAAATAGCAAATGGGAAACTGCTTCAAGATTGTGAGATACGTATGTAGGTTATAATAATAACTATACATTATAAATTACTAGCTGTTTGCTCGGCGTTGCTCTGGTATTTATTTATTCCAATCTATTTGGTATGAATCAGCTTTGTGACGAGAAAACTATGGATTCGAGACTATTCTCGGCATTTTCAAATTATTTCTTTACCCCTTCTCACATCCATACAGATGGGTGTAAACGTGGAATTACACAGCATAAGTTATTTTACTATTCATCTCCATGAACTCGAAAATTGTGGATTTGACACCAATATCGTTCCTTTTATCATTATTTTTACATGTCACCCCCTCTCTCCACGCCAATGATGCTAGGGGCCAATTAAGGCACAAATTCACAAAAAGAGTAATCTAAAGGAGATATAAACTGTCATCAATGAGCTTAGCGACCCCGAAAACTATGGATTCGTCACTAACATCAATCCTTTTTATCATTTTACTTTTCATCTTTATCAGCCCTCTTAGGGATGCTAAGGATAAAATTTGAATTTAAATGTCACAGGGCTGCCACTAATGTGCTTAGCGAACCCAAAAGCTATGAATTCGACATTAATGTCGGTCATTTTCGATTATTTGTAGATCTCATCCCATTTCATCCCCGTCACGGGGGAGCCTAGAGGTCTCTAACCTCCATGGAACCATTTCCAGATTGTAAATGATATGCATACCGAGTTTTTTAGTTTTTTTAAAGTTACTCCAGGTGTTGTAGAGTTATGCTAGAACACATATAGATCGATGCCGAGCATATTTACATTTCATCCCTCTCATCTCCATAAAGATGCTTGGGGCATTTTACCCCTTACAACCACATTCCCAGATCGTAAATACCAAATTTGGTTGAAATTCCTCTCGGCGTTCGATACTTATGCCGGCACCTACACACTTACATATACATTCATTCGTACATTTTTATGTAACTCACTGGCACTATCGAACCTGTAAGTTCATGGCCACGTTGACATAAGCTCTCCATACATTTCTATCCTGAGATGCTGTTTTCCAATCATTCCCTGTATAATCTACTTCCCTCAAATCTTGATTAATGTTTTTCTTCCACCTCATTCCTGGTCTACCAACTGGGCGTTTTCCCTCTGGTTTTCCTACAAGAAGCTTCCATGCATGTCTTTCATTCCCAATTTGTGCCACATGTCCTGTCACCACAATCTATGAGACTTAACTGTTCTTATTATATCTGGCTTCCTATAATGGCCATGTAGTTCACTATTATGTGGTCTTCTCCATTCACCTGTCTGCTTCATCTCTCTTTGGTTCCAAAAATTTTCCTAAGAATTTTATTCTCAAATACTCGTAATCTCCTTTCCTCCCTTAAAGTAAGAGTCCATGTTTCGCATCCATATAATATAACTGGTAGAATAACAGTTTTTATATATTTTCAGTTTAATGTTTTTGTACTCGTATATTACAAGATTATTAGCGGCCCGTAATACTGTTCTTTTTATTAGTTGATTTAAGTAACATTAAATTGTGAGTTGTAAACATCCACCGCTGTGGTGTCGGGATAGCATCGCTGCCTAGTACCCAGCGGGCCAGGTTTCGATCCCCGGTCGGGACAATTTTGGTAGGTGCTGGTTTTTTCGTTTTTTTTCTTTTTTCTCACCTGTAAAACAAATGTCAGGAAACTTTAAGACCCAAACGATCCCCGAACATCATCTGGCCATAGTAATCGTCATTCGCTGTGTTTAGTGTGAATGTGTGTGTTCCGCCTTAATGTTGTGTTCTCTCGGAGGAGGCCATGGCATTGAGCTGATTACTCATTCAATGAGTCTCTCCATGTCCTCGTGCGGTCAAAAAAAGTATGTGTGTGATCCTTAGTTAAAATCCCTCTCCCGACAGGTCGTATCACTGTAAGGCCCGGGTGGCGTGTGGCACGTAAAATATCTATAAGGGGAGAGGTTAAACTGAGGTAATGGAAAAAAAGAAGTTATAAATTGCCTTTTATATTTAAAACGCCCTTAACATACGGACGAGGTTATGTAATATTATGATACGCAAATTAGTATTGGTAATTTAGATTTTAAATAGAAAATAATAGCCTACCAATAACATTTTATTGAAATTAAATGTTTGATTTTTAAAAGTGAATGCTGGACACTTCGAGCAAAAGATAAATCCCGCATTAATACTTCACAAATGAGATTCCTCCGATCACTAACTGGAGTAACATTAAGGGATAGAATGAAAAGTGATGAGATAAGGATGCAGTGGAATAGTAGGGAAATGGTTGAACATATACAAAATTATCAGATTAAATGGTTCCAACACGTCCAGAGAATGTCAAATTCCCGTTTACCAAAGATGATTTACCACCTCAACCCTAAAGGCAAAAGATACCTCGGAAGACCCTTCAACCGATGGAAAGATCAGTTTTTGTAGTCGCAGAACGGGCATCATCACCCAATACTGCATTCGGAAGAATAAGAAGAAGAAGAAGAATTTTAAAAGTAAAATGTTAATTAATTTGTTTTTAAATTAGATGTGAAAATAATCATATTCAAATTATAAATATTATTGATAAATATTTGCGATAAATAAAATCGTAATTTTGACATATCATCGTGCTAGTTGTAATAACTGATTTTATTTATTTGTTATTTTTTATCGACCAGTATAACAATTAGTGACGCTTTAGTTCATGTTGCTATTACCCGTTTAAGGAGTAAGCGCAGTTGTTGACGGAGGGCGCTGCAGTCGTGTTTATGCAGGAATGAACACGTGACACTGCTAACTAAGAAGTGCAGAAGGGAATGGGACGTGGGACGCTGACAGGGCAAGTCTAGTAGAAAGTTTGTTAGAGGTGCACATTGCAATATGTAAATTAACTTTCTGTCTTGTGAATTAATCACTTTTCTTGGAGACTTTCAGGCGTCTCCATACTTATACAATACAAACGTAGATATATAATACAAATTGTTGTATCGACACGAAATCGCTGTTCAAGAGTGAACGATATGGTTACAAGTGCTATTAAAAGGCAACTGTGATTCTTTGCCCACTGTACAAGTGCCTTATAGACGTCACGAGTAGCAACAAACAGTGCTTCGCGATGCGTCCGCCTGCAGAGATATTTTGAATGACTAATAGACAAAATGTATACTTTATATTCAAACAAAACACGCGATAAACATAAAATACAGGTTCAACAAAACGTTAAACACACTGTAATGATGATTTCCTTGACTTTTCTGAAAGTATATTAATAGTTGCATCTTGGACTGCTTTTAAAATGTTTCCTTGATGAACCGTGAAAATCATCTTCTCCGCTCATTTTACCATAAATTCACATAAGAAATTAGCACACAAAAATGCAGAATATAACAACAATGTTGATTTATAGTGATTTTTTTTTTCAGAGCCCACATTACTCTTTCTCTAAACAAATCGTTTCCGCAATAAATAAATGTAATTAAATATACTAAATATACAACATGTACTAAAATACTCTGAATGAGGATAAAGTATTGTATACAACACGTTACAAAATTAAATTTAGTAACTCGCTGCACTCCCTTCGGTCGTGTTCTAACTTGGGCACCTCGTTACTAAACCTCTGCTTTTGTAATTAGTCGTCTAAATAACTATTACCTGTATTTATCATGCTAGAGTCATCAACAATGAAATATATAAAATACGAAAAAGAAAATTTTGTGTGTTTGTGTGTGTGTGTGTGTGTGTGTGTGTGTGTGTGTGAGAGAGAGAGAGAGAGAGAGAGAGAGAGAGAGATGAACAATGGCTTACGTTGAAATACAAGAAAATATTAATCGTTAACAAATTAATGATACAATATGCTCAGTATATCACAAAAAATTCGAGGTCATTAGAATATTTACCAGTAATTTACGTATAACGGGCTGCGAGATAGGAACTTCATTCAATTTTCTAACATTAGTCTATATCAAGTAACTTGGTAGTATTAATATATTTTTTATTCTTCTCTATCGTAGTTTAACCTCTCAGATTACAGGTACATTACATGCCCCAAGTCGTTCGGGTCTTAGAGTTACTTGACCTGTTGGGAGACGGATTTTAAACTGTTGATCACACACATACTTTAATGACCTCACAAGGACATGGAGGGCCTCCTCGAATAAGCGATCAGCTCAATCTAGAGCCTTATCCGGGACAACACATCATTTAAGGACGATGCACACCGTTTACTAACATATTCATACTAAACATGGTGAATATGATAATGGTGGCCAGAATAATGTTTGAGACCGTTTTGTGCTTTAAAGTTTCCTGATATTTGTCTTACAGGCGAGAAAACCCGCCTCCCCCCCCCCAAAAAAAAGGGGCATCACTCAGGAAATCTGTCCCGACCGGGGATCGAACCTGGACCCGCTAAATTCGAGACCATAGAGATGGGCGTATTAATATAAATATGCTTATTTAATAAACATTCTCGAGAGCATTACAGATCTTTAGAATGTTCTTTTTGTGCAAATTAGAGAGATTCGGTATGTCTTGGTATAATACTCGTAATAATAGGAAAAAGAATAACAAGAGCAATAATAATAATAATTGTAAGAAGAAGACGAATAATAAAAATAAGAAAAAGAAAAAAGAAGAAAATGAAAAAGATAAAATAATGAGAAGGAGAAAAAGAAATATATGTAGAAAAGGAGAAGATAAGAAAATATTAACAAGAGTAATTGGAATAATAATAATAAGTAAAATAAATTATACTAAGTAGAATAAAAATATGTAGAACGATAATTAATAAGAGCTTAAGGATAAAATCAACAAGAAGTATAAAGAATAATATAATAATAAGAGAAATAAGGAGAATAATGATAATAATAATAATAATAATAATAATAATAATAATAATAATAATATAATAATAATAATAATAATAATAATACGAAAAGAAAAATAACAATGAGAATAATTTTAAAAAATAATAATAATAATAATAATATAATAATAATAATAATAATAATAATAATAATAATAATAATAATAATAATAATAATAATGTCTAGTCTAGCAGTCTGCAAATGGATTCTGTATTTCAAAATTCCTGTCAACCAAACTTCTCTAAAAGTTGTTAATTAATGATGCAATGTATGAAATTAGTCCACCGCTGTGGTCTCGAGGTAGCGTGCTGCCTCGTCACGCAGCGGGCCCGGGTTCTATCCCCGGGAGGGACAGCTTCGTGGGTGAGGTTTTATCGGGATTTTCCTCACCTGTAAGAAACCTTAAGGCCCAAACGGTCCCCGAACCTCATATGGCCCATCGCAATCATCATCATTGATGTTCATCTTAGATTAAGCTTAGGATTAAGGACTCTCCTGGAGCACCTCTATCATCATCATCATCACCGATCATATCATCGGGGCAACGTAACCCCTACTTCCAGGTGCCCCAACCTCAGAAGTGGTTTACAATTACGCCAATGCTAGGAGAGAACACCAGAAATGTTCAAAAAGGACAACCTGGGACATTAAAAATATATATGAAATGAAGATTTTTCCAGTATTATAGTAGCGAATCACTGTTTCCTACTTTAAAGGGGAAAAAATATGAGCATTTGAGAATAAAATGCTTTAAAGACATTTTTGGGACCAAAGAGAGCCAAATAGACAAATGAATGGAGAAAACTACATAAAGTGAGCACTAACCTTTATGATAAACTAGATATAACAAGAATAGTAAGCCTCGTAAGCTGTGATGGGCAGGACACATGGGATGATTGGGGAATGAAAGAGAACATTCGAATGTTGTTTTATGGAAACCAGAGGGAAAGTGTCCAGTAGATAGGCCAAGAATGAGAAACGAGAACAATATTAACTATAATAATAATAATAATAATAATAATAATAATAATAATAATAATAATAATAATAATAATAATAATAATAATAATAATAATAATAATAACAATAATAATAATAATAAAATAATAATAAAATAATAATAATTATTATTATTATTATCCCTCAAATTATCTGAGGGATGTGAATTGTAAAAAAAAAAGAGTATTGGAAATGTATGATGTAATGGAGAGCTCTTGGCCGCGCGATCGTTCTCTATGATCATTAACCTCCTGTCTCAATAAAGCTCTTGAGTTAGGTACCGAGTTAATAGAATCTAAGAAGCTTATTCGCTAATCGCTGAACAAAATCTATCATGGATAAAAAATGGCGGTGTTTCTTGTCATGTCTCCACTTTCATAATATTATACATAGAGGCACTCTACACATACGAACATGCCTGCGCCATCTGTTAAACCAGAGCTTTAACTTAGTGTTTGTAGATTGAAAATAATAATTCTGACCATTGTCGTGATGTGCCATCTGGTGCAGGAATAGTAAACTAAAATCTATTTCGTAATAAATGGGGGTTACTGGAGTTGCATTGGGGTCAATGTTGCTTCGTCCCCGTTCTTCATGTATTTAAATTAATGAATGTAGATTTAGAAATTCAACTGTCTGTTAGAGAGGGTCCGTGAAATTTAGAAACTAGGTTAGAAAATAAGTTTTTGTGACCCCAATTTAGCAAGCGCTCTTCGTGGTACATTTTTAGGTTAAGATAACATATCGACCCCAACAGCAATGAAATATCCTTTATTTTTGTTTTCGTCTCCTTCTTGTGTTTTTTTTTTCTTTTTCAATTGCTTTCTTCCTTTTACCTTCCTTTTTGTTCAATTCCTGTCTCTAAATTGGAATACAATAGTTTTTAGGTTAAGATAACATATGAATTTCTACAGCGATGTTAACTAATGATTAATCAGAATTTTTATCGCAATTTTCTTTATTTTTTCCTTTCATTTTTCTTTCTATCTTTATTTCTTTTATTCATATTTTCATTTTTCTCATTTTTCTTGCCTCTTACTTGCATCATTTTACTTCATACATCTGCGTCACTTCCTCTCTTTAGTGAAACATAATAAAATTATTGTACGAGGAAGTAGCTTATCGCCTGATATTAAATTACTTAAATCACTACTGTACCGAACAACTTACTAGGTTTTTCTGATTTTATTCAGTCGTCAAGAAAAATACTGGGCTGGATTTTAATTATCATGACCCATTTCACTATTAAAGTAATTTTATTATTAATTTAAATTGAATATCATTGCATTTGCACAAGATACACAATTACAGACAAAATATTGTAGTCATATACAGCCTACTGGTATACACTTAGGCCTAGAGATTCTAGATGCGATATTATCAATGATATTTAAGTATCTCAAAACAATGAGTTTAAAGTTACTTAGGCAATAACATGGAGCAATACATTAAGAAAGCGTGCGCAAAAAATAACAATAATGATTACGTAATAAGATTTGAAGACCAATTTGATTCCAACATAAAGATCAGAACATTATTTCTTAGTACAGATTTTTTTACTCCCTTCTTTAATTGTTGTTTTTATTTCTTTTCCTTCTTTCTACTTTTCTTTTTATTTTATACGTTATTTTCTTTTTTATAATTTTCTTTTTCCTTCATTCTATAACTTTTTCCTTCCCTTTCTTTTTCCCTTATTTATTTCATTGTTTCTTTCTTACTTTATTTCATGTATCTTTCTTCGTGTTTATTTTCTTATTTTTCTGTATTATTTCTATGTTTTATTTTATTCTCTCCTTATATTCTTCTTTCCTTGCATTTTTTTTTCTTTTCTTCATTTCCTTTTCTTTACATAAAATTATTCAATTTATTAAAAGAGATTTAGTTTATTCATTATAATATTTATCCCTAATCTCCATTTGACATATTTAATAATTTAATTAATTTTTATTTCCTTTATTTTCCATTCATAACAATGAACTACATGGTCTTTATAGGAAGCCAGATATAATAAGAACAGTTAAGTCTCGTAGACTGCGATGGAGAGGACATGTTGCACGTATGGGGAATGAAAGACTTGCATGGAAGCTTCTTGTAGGAAAGCCAGAGGGAAGACGCCCAGTTGGTAGACCAAGAATGAGGTGGGAAATTAATATTAACTATGATTTGAGGGAAGTAGATTATACAGGGAATGATTGGAAAGCATTATCTCAGGATAGGGATGTATGGAGAGCTTATGTCCGCGCGGCCATGAACCTACGGGTTCGATAGTGCCAGTGAGTAAGTAAGTAAGTAAGTTTATTTTCCATTTGTTCTACTTTTTTCATTTTCTTTCTTTACCCATTTTTCATCGATTCAATTCCGTTTTCCCAATTTCCTTCCACTTTCTCGGTCTTCCCTCATCTATCATTACCTCTTACTGTTAGTGGACATAACAGTTAACTTAGAGTACAGTCTAAGAAACTATTATTAAACAAAGAATAATATTATCATACATAAAAATAAATTGAAAGGTACTTTCTTTATAATGTTGAAATCTAACTTTATTTTGAAAAGTGTTGGAAGTCAGTATACTTTTCATTGATTTCTCTTTTGTATTTATCTCTATTTAGTTTCCAATTTCTTTAATTAATTCTATAACAGTGTCCGTTATTAGCTGACACTTATTTTTTCTATCCGTTCGCTCCTACATTTGGGTTTTTTCTGTCATTGCTTTACATATCCAAAGATTCTTTAAGTTCCAGCAACAACTCTATGATTTGGTTACAACATTTAACTTCATTTTTTACACATGAAATAATCCATCGATTTGACTGAGATGAAGGCTCGACTCCGACTCTGAGATCGCCATATTTATTCGGTTATTACATTGTTTAAGCTTAAAAACCTATTACTTTAATTTATGGTTCCATGACACAAAAGCAGAATCAGTGCTATTATGTGCCATGGAAAGTGATTTCAGTTTTCAGTGAAACTCGCATTTCTTTGTCTGACTGTTTCGCGCTGTGACTTTCTGTGTCAGATTTTATCCGCTTCCGTAAAGTGTTCTTGTTTCATAGAAACATACAGGGTCTGTTAATTTTAATGCTAGGAACCAACAACCAGTTATATTACTTTCATTTTAATTATTCCCCACAGACTGAACAAATATTTTCAGCAATATAATAATAATAATGTCCACCGATGTGGTCTCGAGAGAGTATGCTTAGTCGGGACAAGTTTCCTGGGTGACTCTTTTTGGGGGTTTTTTTCCTCACCTGCCAGACAAATGTCAGGAAACTTAAGGCCCAAGCGGTCCCCGACCATCATCAGGTCATCATTATCATCAATATCGTATTCACCTCATTAGATTAAATTTACGATTAAGGCCTCTTCTGGCGCATCACTACTACCATCATCACTAGGGCCCGGATTTTGATGAAATCTCATCTTTCTTGTGAGTTGTCAGAGACGATGCAGATTAATAATTAAGTGTATTGTGCAATAAATATGTTAGATATATGAGGTTTTTATAGGTCATTAAAATGCATTTTTTTTCTTTTTTTTTCTGATAAAGTCATTTTACAAATTTTATTTGTAATTTTAGGTCATTTTATTTACCTTTCGTACTTTTATTACGTCCGTTTTTAAATATGTAGGTTTTTATAGGTCATTAAAATGCATTTTTCCCCGCTTTTTTTCTGATAAAGTCATTTTACAAATTTTATTTGTAATTTTAGGTAATTATTTACCTTTCGTACTTTTATACGTCCGTTTTTAAATATGTTAGATATATGTGGTACTTATAGGTCATTAAAATGCATTTTATCCGTTTTTTTTTCTGATAAAGTCATTTTACAAATTTTATTTGTAATTTTAGGTCATATTATTTACCTTTCGTACTTTTATACGTCCGTTTTTAAATAATATATGGTTAAATGTTCTTTTTGATTTTTTTATCTCATTTTTTGTGCTCAAGCAAATCGGTGAGAAATCACAGTGCGTTGCTTCAATATCACGTGATACGACTGTGATCTGTCTCCACGTGGATTGATTCGGGACTTCCCCTAATGCGGGAATCTTTCGATTTATAATATTTCCGTTTGTCTCACGAGAGTAGCGTTTCTGTACGGATGTGTTGATTTTCGTGCAGTGCAAAATGCCAAAACAAAAAGTGTCTAGTGTTATCCGTTTAAGACAGTATGTAACAGAATTCGGTGAAAAACTATTTTCTACTGAAGGGTGTGTATTATTTTGTAAGGTGTGCGAAATTGAAGTCGCTGCAGATAATCGTTTCACAGTACATCAATAATCGGACGCGAGAAACATTTGCGGGCTCTTAAAAATGTGAACATAAAGAAAAGTGTCTCAATTACTGTTAAATCAAAACTGCTTCCTCATCAAATAGCAAGTCATCTTTATTTTTAAAGAATTATGTGAAGTGTTTATCAGTGCAAATATTCCACTAGGAAAACTAAAAAAAATTCTAAACTACGTGATTTCCTTGAACGCCATACAGATCACACTGTTCCAGACGAATCAACGTTGCGTAATAAATATTTAATAAAATGTTATGAAGACACATTAAACCATATACGTGAATTTATGAATGGAAAGAAAATGTATGTATCAATTGAAGAGACTGGCGATTCAGAGGGACGTTTTGTAGCTAATGTAGTGATAGGGACCTTAGAAACTAACAGCACTGGACAGATTTTTCTTCTGACCTCAGAAGTTTTAGAGGCAGTTAACCACACTCAGATATGCAAACTGTTCTGTAAATCTATGCATTTATTGTGGCCTAATGGGATACAACATGAGAGCGTACTCCTCTTCCTAACAGACGCAGCACCTTACATGGTAAAGGCAGCGAAGTCTATCAAATCATTTTACAGTAAGATAGTGCACGTTACCTGTCTGACCCATGCCTTTCATAGAGTCGCAGAGGAGATCAGATCAAAATTTTCAGAAGTAGATACACTAATTTCCACAGTAGAGAAAGTCTTTGTTAAAGCTTCGTCCCGAACTAAATGTTTTATAGACAAGGCCCCTGGAGCAGCTTTACCCCCAGAACCAATTTTGACGCGTTGGGGCACGTGGTTGACAGCATGCATATACCATTGTGCCAATTTTCAGATAATGAGAGAGATAGTAAATAACTTTGATAGGGCAGATGCTAAGGGAGTGCACAGGACCTGTTTTGTGATTCTGAAATTGAAGGTAAATTGGCTTGCATTAAATCAAATTTTGCATTTTTGCCAGAAACCATAACTAATTTAGAAAAATGTGGTATGCCATTGGAAAAGTCTGTAGAATTAGACAATAGTGCTGAATTTTGTATAAACAATGTAAATGGAGAGTTTGGGGAAGCGTTAGAAAGAAATTGAAATGTGTGTTAGATAAAAATAAAGGGTTTCAGACATTGCGTCAACTAGCCTGTATTTTGTCAGGTAAAGAATTCATAGGGTATTTTGAAGAAGATTTAACAGCCAGTGACATAGTGTTTTTAAATATGCACCCATTACATCTGTGGAAGTAGAGAGAAGTTTCTCCAAGTATAAAACCGTGTTAGCTGACAACCGCCGATCCTTCACTTTTGATAAATTAAGGATGATTATGGTGGTGTATTGCAATGCCAACTAAGGTAGGCTATATTTAATTAATAACCTTTGATATTAGTTTAATAGAAATGAGACTGACCTAGTGATGTATATTATTTTTTAAATTATTTAATAGTACTACTATGAACATGATTGTTTTGAATAGTTACCTCAATTAATAATGAAAGGACAACACGCACACACTATTGAGTAACACTAAGAAATTAGGACTGGAAGTAAATATCAATAAAACTAAATATATGGTCACACGTAGAAATACATTATATAATGGAAATGGACAGCTAATGACAAATGAGGGAAATTTTGAGGAAGTGGCTGAATTCAAATACCTAGGAACAATAATCATAAATAGGAATGAGACGCACAAAGGAATTAAACATAGGCTCAATTCAGGAAATGCGTGCTATTATGCATTGCAGAGACTCTTGATGTCCCAACTCCTTTCAAAAAACGTTAAACTGAAAATATATAAAACTGTCATTCTACCAGTTAGGCCTATATTACATGGATGTTAAACATGGACTCTTACTTTAAGGGAGGAAAGGAGATTACAAGTATTTCAGAATAAAGTACTTAGGAAAATTTTTGGACCAAAGAGAGATGAACAGACAGGTGAATGGGGAAAACTACATAACAATGAACTACATGGTCTTTATAGGAAGCCAGATATAATAAGAACAGTTAAGTCCCGTAGACTGTGATGGGCAGGACATGTTGCACGTATGGGGAATTAAAGACTTGCATGGAAGCTTCTTGTAGGAAAGACCAAGAATGAGATGGGAGAATAACATTAACTATGATTTGAGGGAAGTAGATTATACAGGGAATGATTGGAAAGCATTAGCTCAGGATAGGGATGTATGGAGAGTTTATGTCCGCGCGGCCATGAACCTACGGGTTCGATAGTGCCAGTGAGTAAGTAAGTAATAATCATTATTTGTCTTAGACCATTTTTAATTAATAAATTAATAATTATTAATTACTATGAAATGTATAATTTTCATTATGTAATTTTTTAGGTCATTTTAAGAGAATTTTAAGGAAATTGTATAGGTGATTTTTTAAACATTTTAAGGTCATTAACATCCGGACCCTAATCATACATATCTTCGGAGTAACGTAAATCCGCCTTTCCAGGCGCCCCAACCTCAAAAGTGGATTACACCGATGCCAGGAGAAAATACCAGAAATGTCTTACTGACAACCTGGTGGCATTGAACATAAAATAATAATAAAATAATATTTTGTTTATTCTAGCAAATATTATTTTGATCATTTCTCCCACTCAACCAGCACAAATTTGCAATAAACTACAACGAAGCAAGAAAAATGATCAATATTAGGCCTGTGTAGGGGTATGAACTAATCAACATATGCATTATAATTATAATATTAACAAATAAAATAACAGTTATAATAGTAACAATAAGAACACTAATAATAATAATAATAATAATAATAATAATAATACACTATTAAATCCGAAGATTCATGGCTGCGAGGATATTAACTCTTCATACAACCCTATATTGAGTTAATATTAATAACAAAATTAATAATAAATATATTTTTAATGGCATAATGTATATCCATCCATAATAATTCTGCCCGAAGGTAGGTCCTTCACTGTAACCATAGCATTTTCATGCCATGCTTGCAGCTTTACTAGGGAATTGTAGGTGTGGTAGCTTCCCACACTGGTGAAGGATGATGATAATGACCATATAATTTCGGGGACCGTTTGGGTCTTAAAGTTTTCCTGACATTTGTCTTACAGGTGAGGAAATACCCCGATAAAAACCTCTCCCAGAAAAACTGCCCCGACCGGGGATCGAACCCGGGCCCGCTGCGTGACAAGGCAGCACGCTACCTCGAGACCACAGCGGTGGACATATTGTATATAAGCAATTGATATTATTGTAAAAATTCCCTAATATTAGAATTAAGGTAGTCTTATTTGCAGACATTTGTTTCAGTATTGATATAACATTTCATTTAAAAAATGGGCTAAACTGTCCAACATGTGACATGACTTGAAATTACTTCATAACTCCAGTCAAATCTATTCTTATGTTTTTTCTTCAAATTATTTCCCACCATTTACAATAATTTTTACATGTTTTCTAATATATGTTAGAATTATTTTTTCACGATATTGAACTACATGAAGTCGTGGCAGCCATATTGATTTTAACGAAAATGTTGTGTTCCAGTGCAGCCAACATAGAGTCTATACTAATTAACTTACACTAAATAAAATCAGCGTGCAATTTTTTACTGGTTAGAGTACCAAAATTGCGTTAGGTTAGCCTTTAGGTTGGTCTTTCACAGGTTACAGTACTTAAATTGCGTTAGGTTAGCTTTTAGGTTGGTTGACTACGCGAGTTCAAATAACGTTTATATGTTGGCTGTATCCCTGATCCATAGTGTAATCTGTAAACCGCTTCGCGGCTGTTGGTTCATGCACATGGTGTATTGTTGGAACTTACAAAAAAAAAAATCTTCTTACATATTTAGAGTATTTCCAAAAATGTTTCTCTTAAACAAAACAAATTATGTATATTTGTTTTAAATATCACTTTTGGAAAACTCGTGACTTGGTCGGAAGCGAGTTGCAATTTTAATAAATTAACTGTAAAAGATGTTGGATATGAATGAATATCTTCTATGACGTAATTCTCATATGGAAATGTCAAGACACGTAGGTCTAAATTGCAAAATGATGTGTAAAATTAGGAATAAAAAGTTGAGAAAATGCTGAGTGCATGTATCATTGCGCCTTGGTATTGCATCATCATCAGCGCCACCATCATCATTGTCGTGACTATGACCTTCATATTTTCTTCTTTTTCGCCTTCTTTCATTCATACCTTCGGTCTATTCATACTTTTTTGTGGCATTCCTCCTTTTTTAAGGAATGTCAAAAGTATTTTGTCCTTATAGGACAAAATTTGAACAAGTTGATAGTGGAATCCTTCAAAATTAAGAGAACCTACAAGCTAGTGTCTAAGAAATCAGGGCAATTTTTCGACCGGAATTGTGGTTAAAAACATTATTATAGGCCTATATGAAATACAGGCCACGTGCAGTAGTGATATCACGACAACATACTTGCAGGATATCGTGACGTAGATAAGAGACATGTTCTCTGATAAGCAAATCTAATTGTAAGCACGGAATAGTATTGAGTTAAATAAAAGACGTAATCAGTAACGAATAAAATGAAATTTTCAAAACAGTGTTACATTATCTCTTTCAAACACAGCGCAGTAACCCAAAATAACTCTGTATTATAAATAAATATACCATACATTTAATTTAATTTTGAATTTAAATATATCGTACTTTTTTTTTTGTAAATTGGTTTAATTATTCGTAATATTATTCATATTCCATTTGCCTCTAAAATATAGGGTGCTCTAAAATTCCCCTTACAAACTTCTAGGACTTGTAGAGGGGACTGAGTTGAATAATGTTTAGAATTGGAAACCATGTCCGGAAACTTACCGGTTCCGTGCTACAGCAGTTTGAAAACATGTTTTTAACGCGAACACTTTTACAAGTAATTGATTATGAGGCGTGACATAGTACTTCACTTGTTTTACAATTCAAGTGATTAATAACCAAAGAAACAAAATGGAAACTGAATTACGACTTGCATTAATAACCCCGGATACACTCGCCACAATCAATTTTTGCAGTTTTTAAAATTTCCAAAAATTTTGAAAAACACCAATTCTTGGAATATTCGATAGGGAAATTTTCGATTTAGACGAATCGCGAAGCTATTACTTGTTGATACAAGTGACGTATGTTCAGGCACTGCTTGTTTTCAAATGGCTGTAGCACGGAAACGGTAAGTTTCCGGACATGGTTTCCAATTCTAAATATTATCAGCTCAATCCCCTCTACAAGTCCTAGAAGTTTGTAAGGGGAATTTTAGAGCACTCTGTATTCTATACATTGGATACCGTTTTTAGCGTCGCACAACGGGGAAGATGTGCATAAGACCTGGCAAGAATCCTAAAAATGAATATGTATACAGGGTGATTCAAAATTGACTTTACAACTTTACAAGCTTATAGAAATGTATTTAGAAGACCTACAGAATTGGTTTTAATGTCATATGATAGCACAACTCATCAAGTTTTCACCGACATAGTTTTATAGTACCTAGTTCTCTCACCGCGTGCGCTAACGTAGTTCATATCAAAATGGCTGCTTTCACAGGTGCCGAGCGTGCTCGTTGTGTGTTTTTGTTCGAAGAAACTAAATCTGCGACAATTGTTCAGCGTAGATTTCGTACCCAGTATGGTAAGGATCCTCCTAGCATATCCAGATAAATCGTACCGTTGATAGTTTTTTCTTGGAAAAAGAAGGGGCCGTACACTTTAGTTTTACTTAGGGCACAAAACACATTCACTTTCGGGCTGTCACGTACGTGTTGCAGATGGAGATGTGGAGGTTCAGAGCCCCAAGTATCCTGCAGTTATGGGTATTTACTTTGCCACTGACGTGGAATGTAGACTCGTCGCTGAAGATTACGTGGTTCAAATACGTTTCATCTTCCTCAATCCGACCAAGCATTTTCTGCACAGAAATCACGTCGAACCATCTTATCATTATCAGCAATGTGTTGCACCATCGAAAATCGGTATGGTTTCAAGTGCAAACGTCTCCGTAGTATGCGCCAAATGGTCGGTTGTGAAATGCCAGTCTCACGTGACGCACGCCGCGTTGATTTCCTAGGGCTCCGAGCAAAGCTATCCCTCACTTGTTCAACCACAGCTTCAGCCGTACGTGGACGGCCAGTATGCTTCGAATGACTAACAGAACAGCCAGTCCTAACAAATGTTTGGTGCCAAGAATAAATTGTTGACCTGCTAGGAGGATCCTTACTATACTGGGTACGAAATCTATGCTGAACAATTGTCGCAGAATTAGTTTCTTCGAACAAAAACACACAACGAGCACGCTCGGCACCCTGTTTAAAGCAGCCATTTTGATATGAACTACGTTAGCGCACGCGGTGAGAGAACTAGGTACTATAAAACTATGTCGGTGAAAACTTGATGAGTTGTGCTATCATATGACATTTAAAACTAATTCTGTAGGTCTTCTAAATAAATTTCTATAAGCTTGTAAAGTTGTAAAGTCAATTTTGAATCACGGTGTATACTGGGGCCGCTGTGGCTAACATCTCGGATGGCACTAAACATGGGAGGACTTTGCAGCAACATATTCCAGCACGTCACGTCGCTATGGCTACTTCTCTCCGTTCCAGAGACTTTAGTTCACGTAATGTTCTACTAAAGGCTGTTTACGATGTTTACTAAATGAAATTATAAGGTATCTGTTTTTTTTTTTACTATTTTTACTACTTCCTCCGCTACAACGAAATTTTATAAATACGGTTAACGAAAACAAAAATAAAACCATGTTATATGCCTTCAATATTTTTATTTGTTTCAGGTAAGAGCTTGAATTCGATTTTTATTAAGAAAAGAGAACTAGTTGATATAATGAGAAGATCTGAAAGTCAAGATATCGACGAGAAATTTCATACAGGCTATTGACTGAAGAACTCAAGAAACGAATCAAATGCATTAAGAAGATTATAATGACTTGAAAAACATATTGCCTCATTTTAGGTTACGGTATAAATCTCGATCGTCAAAGACGTGCGGAATAAATGTAAATTAAAATAAATAAATAAATAAATATTGGCTAGCTGCTTCAATTAAATTTCTGCAAATACAGGGAAAAATTTGGTCGCCTCGATATTTTATTTGAATCAAGTTCTGTGAGAACAAAGCGACATAAAACCAAAGAATTGAGAGATTCCACAACAACTGTTATAACTTATACTATACAAATTATCTTATGAGCCCAGATCTCTGAAAAAAAAGTCACGGACTCCAAACATTGCTCAGTAATATAAGACTGCATACAGTCGTGGCAGACAATATCAAGTGCTCCTATCGTAGTTCAATAGAGCCATCGTCTATGTTCACTATATATCCATTTATATATAACACATAAAAGACACAATTTAATAATTTTTCTAATAGATTTAATTATGAAATTCATCATATACAAGAAATAAGATGTCTAATTGAAGCGATCTGTTGACCAAATATCACTGACTGGCATCTGTAGGAAAATAAGCGTAACTAAATTAGCTTCAATAAGAAATTCCACTAGGGAATATCCCATGTTTCCACGTGGAACGTCTGAGGTTCATACACATATACACACACAAGAACAAGACATAGGAACTAAAACAAACAGTCCTCCATGAAACAAAGTATTGACAAATTTTGGCTTGGTACAGTTTGGTTTGAATGATATTTACATGTTTAAAATTCACGGTAAACCACCCTTTAGGTTATTAAGTAAAATGTTAAAATCCATACCTGATAATATCAATCGTCCTCAACTAAAACAACTTCTACTTAAAAACTTAGTAAAATATTAAACAATGTAGGCCTTTCGGAAACATGTTCCCCTTCATCATCACAAACACTGAGCAACAAAAAATAAACTTTTTTTTTGTCTCACGAATGAAAAAATAGGTGATTGTGATAGTATTTTTTCTCCTGAATTCAAATATGATATCGGCTTTTCTCCATCACACAAGGTTTCTAGAGACAAGCATTTATAATTTCAAACACTTTAATATTTTCTACATTCGTAACTACACAATATTCAAACATTCGGACTCACCTAGAAAGTAAGAAATGACGATTTTCTGCTATATTTCGCCTATGGAGCATCCCTCTTGATGGTCCAAGAATAATCGACCAGCATGTTAGGATTCCATTTATCTTGATATCTCTTTTCCATAGCTGAAACCATTTGAGTTAGCTCATTTGTTTTTATTTTACAATGGACAAATGGACGAAAAAATGTGTATTAAAAAAATAATTATTTAAGTCCGTTAATTGAAATTGAAATAAAAAAACTGTGGGTGATGGAGAAATTCCAAATACATATTTGAAAGCACGATAAAACTGCATCTAGTACAACTATTGGTACTCAGGAGACAAAAATCATGTTGACTAGTGTTATTTAACTTAATGCTACCTGGATAATAGGCCTAATTAAAATCACGAAATTCGATATTATCGCTTCTTTATTTATATCAAAACTGTACAAAATACACGAACAATCCATAGTATTGTACATTCAATTCGTCATATTAACCAATGTAACAATACCTGTTGGACACGCACACAAACTTACCCACTGACTGACAATAGGCCTACTTGATATATAACTGATTGTACGGCACTAGGAACATTCTTTGCACTAAAGTTGTAATTAAAAAAATAATTAAAACCAAAGTTTCAAGTGATCAGTTAATTATGAAAGACATGGTAATTCTTTTATGTGGAACAGCTAGCAAACTATATTATTTAAAGTGTGGTAATTAATAAGATCGTCGGAATAAGGTTCTCAAGTTCAAATCCTGTCAGAACTGATGTATTTTTCCAGAGTATAAAAATCCTAAGTGTGGCCTCTTTCGAAAGGCAAGAAAAATCGTTTTGTTAATTTACAACACGTAATTGAATTTCAAACCTAGAATATGGAAATTTTAAGCAAAATTTATCAATCCTTTTATATTTTGAATTATAACTGTAATTATTTAGAATGACTATTTAACTCATGCCCCAAATGGGAGTCAATGACCAATCACGTTAGAATGATTTTTGATTTTCAACCACCAACAGTCGTGTTTAACCTCGCTCTTTATCGATTTCTCTTTATCAGCTCCTGCTTTTGTGATAAAGAAAGCTCCTCCTTTTTAATGTTCTGAACAAGTCAAAGCATTATTTTTCTCCAACAAATACATTTAATATAGCAAATAATGAAAAGATTCCTTGATTTTACTGAGTTGTTTACTAAAAAAAAATGAATAACCCGTAATGTTGATTATGATATATAGTTTGATGTGTTTCATTATTTCTCCACTTGGGTGCACTCTTACAATATTGCGATCTTATTTGGCAATAAATAATATGATCAAGGTGCAGTGAATGAGCATAACCTCACATATCTGATTTGTTTTCAAACATCGCCGTTTACATTAAATATATAAATATTTTAAAATAACTATAGTTAAACAGTGATTTGTGAGTAAATATCTTAATTTTATTCGTTAAATAGTCCTAACAAATGCCACTCTTGATTTCCAAATTCTCTAGATAAATTCACTCCTCAATTCGTGAGTCGTGAATTTATCGACAATTTGGAAATCACTCGTGGCATTACTTATGATAAAGAGGGTACTTTCCCGATAAGTTAGTTTTGATAATGTAACAGGTCAGGAGGTTCCGAGTTCACATCCTGGAGCCGATCAACTTTATTGTTTTAATGTAATTTTCTTCAGTTATCACGACAAATGTTGGGAATGAATTTCGCTCCCTACCAGGTCATATGTTATCATAATCGTTATTTTATAATAGTCTACAATTAAATTAAATAACTTTTATGAGAAACACAAGGTAAGCATGACGAATCCTACAACAGAAGACTATAGACGGTATAACCTTGGATTTTAAAAGCGTCTATAATTAAGAATTAGATCTTAATATAAAGATTACATGATTATTAAGTTACTTAAAATAATAAACTGCGGAAGTATGAATATAAAAAAAATATTCTAAAATAAAAATAGGACAGCTGTAAGTGTAATTATTTGTTGTAAGCGTCTTCTTTTTATTCTTCTTCTTCTTCAATGGCACTACAGCCAATAAGTAGCCTACCTTCGTCTCCTCGATGAGCCTCTTTCATATATCATTCACCATAGAAAGCTGTTCTCAATTGTACATTTTTCAGGGCTTGGCGCACACAATTCCATCATATATTCTTAGGTATTCCTCCTTAATCTGGTTCTTTGAGGTTGAGAACAGAAGATTTGTTTCATCTTTCTATTATTTGGCATTCTATTAATATATCCAATCCATCTCAAGCGGTCAAGCCTAATATTTGAGACAATATCGAGATCCTTCTAATAATAATATTGTTTTATTATATCTTCTTCTGCAGATATTATCTATATAAACTGCCCCTAATATTGTTTTCAATACTTTCCTTCTAAAAATAGTTAAACGATTACTGATATAAGAATCAAGTAACCTACCCAAGTTTTAAAACCATAAGTAACAATTGGTCTAATCAACGTTTTATATAAGCTATCTTGATTTTGGCACGTCTAAGAATAGACTGACTTTTTAATACCGGAAGAAGAGCATAATATGCTTTATTTGCAATTCCAATTTTTCTTTTTCAATTATTGGTTAAAAGAGTTCCTATATATATACATATTCGTAAACAATTTCGAAATTGTACTGATGTAGACTTTCACGGCCGGAGTTGCTATGATGATCTTGAAGATTTTCGGGCTGTAGGCCGTGGTCTAGAGGGTTGGAGTTCCCCGACGTTTCGCCAGAGACTGCGTCTGGTAACCTCAAGGGTTGTCTCCACGGCCTGCAGCCCAAAAATCTTCTTCAAGATCATAATTTCGAAATTGTAACTCACAATAACAATTTTCTGACCTAGCTAGAACATTTTCCTAGAATCAGTCATAATTCATAAATTTTGTATTAATTTAAATTATCTCCAGTTCAAGATTAAATGTTCGAGTTGCCAGCGCAAGTATTGTTTCAGTAACAAGCGGTATTCTTCTCCCCGTGATCACCAAATCATCTGCACAGGTAAAAAGGTGGCTGCACTTATTAAATTTGAATCCATGATTTTCTTATAGCTATTTCCAAAGCTCTATTAAACAAAATTGGATTATGGCGTCACTTTGTCAGATATATATTTTTTAATTTCAAATTCTTTATGTATGTTTGTCAATCTTAATAATACCATGTGCCTTATTAAGCTATCTACACATATTAATTGTAAGCTACTTTAGATATATTTTATTCAACGACGCAACTCTTAATGGGCCAAGCGCTTCCATTTATGTCATTATTCAGGTAATGCATGAAACTCGTCAAGCATTATGTTTATTAATAGGTAATTTAATGTTGAAAAAATGGTGTAACTCTCATTTTCATGTCTCTTCATTTGAAGAAGAAGAATGCAGTAATTTAAAGTTATCTTGTGAGATTCAGGGAAATTCTGTTATGATTGAATTAATTTTGACGTTTAATTTTGTTTTACAATCAGGATAATTTAGGCTTTAAGTGGTCCCTCCATGGTATCTTTACCTTGTCGTGGTGCGTGCTTAAATGATCCCGAGAGCTATGCCGGCGGTAGCATTGCTGCCGATAGGGTTACCCATGCCGGACTGGTCGAAGGTGATAAGCCAGACGAAAAAAGTATCTCGGTCGAAAGAGTGACGATCTCTCATCGTAAAAATACAATATGATCGTAGGAACATAACCACTAAACCACTGCGGCCAACAAATTAATTGTTTTTTACACTCATCCTCATCATCAGGGAGCGGGGTTTGAGTAAGTAAACAGACGCTTCATATTACCTGCCACACGGAGTATGTACTGCGCGGGACACGTTCCTCTACAACAGTGTGTTTCATAGCGACTGTTTCATTTATTCACTGCATACAGAGTAGTAACGAACTATACATTTCGGAAGTATATTATTGTACATTGCAATAACTATAATCACGATGAATGAGAAAATATTTCTGTACATTAAACCCTTATTCAAAATGAAGTAGTTTTATTGCACACTACACATAACTAAACATACGTTTGTTTGATTCCTTATATAATTCCTTATCGTGGTGTAATTGTTTTTGAAGCAGGGTATAATGCCTTCCACCGAACATAATTTTGTTTATATTGAACACTATACGGTCACAGGTGCGTCCTCCCTCCTTATAGTCCGTGCATTCTTAACTTCACTGTATACTTACTAGAACCCCGCTCTCTGGTCATCATCCTTCACAGATTAGGTCTTTGCCTGCTCCGTTCTCACATCTTTTCAGCCCAGCGCTTTTTTATTTAACAAAGAGCTAAAATACCAGGGTTCAAAATTTATAGCACATTATTTTCTATTTTATTCTTATTTTAATTTCTCCCTTTTGTTACTTATAACTTACGTGGTTCCATCCCACTCGGATCTTATAGTGACACGACTTATCGGGAGATGATGTTTAAACTTTGGATCACATAATTCAAAGGACATGCAGGGCCTCTCCAAATTAGGGATCAGCTCAATGCAGGGCCATCTCCAAGATGGTACGAACATTTAAGACAAGACACACACACACACATTCATACTAAACGAGGCGAATATGATAGGATGATGGTCAAATGATGGTCGGGGATTATTTGGATCTTAAAGTTTCCCGACATTTGTCTTAGAAACCTTACTCAAGAAACCTCACAGGGGATCGAACCCAGACCCGCTGCGTATGAGGCAATGACGTTACCTCGAGACCACAGCGGAGGAAACTTTATTATTATTATTGTTATTATTATTATTATTATTATTATTATTATTATTATTATTATTATTATTATTATTATTATTATGGAAAAAATTAGAAATACAGAAATTAGAAAATGGATGAATGCAGAAAGAAATATAATGGGTGAGATTGAACAACAGAAGGCTAAAATGGTATGGACACGTAAG
Organism: Diploptera punctata; assembly: GCA_030220185.1. Taxonomy (NCBI): domain Eukaryota; kingdom Metazoa; phylum Arthropoda; class Insecta; order Blattodea; family Blaberidae; genus Diploptera; species Diploptera punctata. The sequence continues at coordinate 2,329,569 of JASPKZ010000046.1, forward strand.
AAGAATGCAGGGTGGAAGACTACCAAACGCCGTCTATGCTTGGAAAATTGAAAGAAGGAACAGATAAGGAAGACCAAGAACAACTTGGAAGAACAACATTCAAAATTCAATGAGGAAATTTGGTGTAACAGATGAAGACACAGAGGACAGATAACGATGGAGAACTTTAATTAAGGGAAATTTGTGAATGTTTGTTGCAAACTGATAGTCTGTAAGTCCGTAGTCATTTATATTTATTAATTTATTTATTTATTTTTAATTCATGTTAATTACTAAGATTGGTTGGAGAAAACCCTCTATGATAAGAAAAATTCTTAAAAAATGAAAATGAATTATTATTATTATTATTATTATTATTATTATTATTATTATTATTATTATTATTATTATTATTATTATTATTTCCTATTATAATCTAGTCATCAACGAATAATAAATTGTGCAGAATAGTCTTTTGTGTAATAGGAATCTGACCAGAAAAACAAAAACATTATACAAAACAATAATAGAAAGTAGGCTATACTTACATATGGGTCAGAAAGCTGGACAATAAAAAAAGGATGCAAAAAAGAGTCTTGGCGGCAGAAATGGATGGATTACGGAGAAGTATGAGAATATCCAGGCTACAACATATTAGAAGACAAGAAATGGATGCATAAGAGACTAAAGAACAGTGGCCTAAACGGGTGTTAGATTGGATGGTACCAGGCAGAAGGAAGAAGGGGAGAAGCAGAAGATGGTATGAGGGAATATATGATGCCATAATGAAGAGGGGAAGGAAGAACGACAGTGGGAAGATAGGAATCTCAGGAAAGCAGGAATTAACGGGCGAACTGCTGTAAAGTGGAAAGCCTGCATTAAGTATTATTATTATTATTGTTATTATTATTATAATTATTATCTTCTTCTTCCTTCCAAGTATTAGGCCAAGGCCTGTTACGATCCTATAGAAAATTTTCCCTCCAGCGTAATTATTATTATTATTATTATTATTATTATTATTATTATTATTATTATTATTATTATTATTATTATTATTATTATACCTTCGAAGCACAAAGAAATTAAACATAGGCTCAATTCTGGAAATGCGTGTATTATACATTGCAGAGATTTTTGATGTCCCAACTCCTTTCAGAAAACGTTAAATTGAAAATATATAAAACCAGTATTCTACCAGTTGTATTATATGGGTGTGAAACATGGACTCTTACTTTAAGGGAGGAAAGGAGATTACATGTATTTGACAATAAAGTTCTTAGGAAAATTTTTGGACCAAAGAGAGATGAACAGACAGGTGAATGGAGAAGACTACATAACAATGAACTACATGGTCTTTATAGGAAGCCAGATATAATAAGAACAGTTAACCCGTTGGGTGGGCGTTACGTGAATATCCGTCTCAAGAAAGCCTTCACTCGGTGGGAGTTACGGATATATCCAACGAAATATATATTATTTTTTTTATAAATTATTTGGCGATGCAGGAACACAAAATTTTGAAGATCTGTTCTGTACGGGTATGACATCTAGTGTGATTTTTTTCAACCCCCTTTGACCGGTCTCTTAACAGTTTCTTATTACGAGAGTTAAAATCACATATCATGTATGCGCGCAAGAACGGACTAACATATATCGGTAACTGGCCAGTTATATATCATTCATGATAAAATATTATTCACTAGACGTGTTCAGAAAAAAAAACAGACATCATCTGTTTGCTCAACATAATATATCTTTCAACTCAGATTAGCCTTAAACCTTAATGCAAGAACGGTCTAAGTTAATGAAAAAATAATAACTCTGGTACAGTTTCTTGTAACTTCTCATTCACACGTTTAAATGAGAGGTCTGTCTTTTATCACATTAGAAAAATATTGCACAAACATTCAATCGGGGTTGCTAACTTTTACCCTCCATTCTCCAGTCTTGAAGTAACTAGTTCAAACGTCTTATTTCGCTCTAGTTTTTTTTTCACTTCATCATATTTTTTTATAAGCTACTTACAATTTACTGAAAATATGAGTGTTTTCTAAAATTAAGTTATGTAGCATTCATAATACTAACAACAATAATAACCAGTGACTTCTCAACACACCAGTGTTCAATAACGCCACTGATAATATCTGATTACGTCAATAATCACTATTACTACAATAAAAACTACTAATTGTACGGATATATATTTTTACGGTATATTAAAGATCTAAAAATAAAAAAATGCGATTATTTGTAATAACTCAAAACTGACAGTATTTAGTAACGCCACTGGTCATATGTGTCGTAAAATTGTAATATTTACACAGTGTTAAAAGAGATTGTATATTTACATTATAAACTTCGGAGTAAATTGCCAATATAAATTAATTTAATTTATTTATACATATATCCTAAATGCTTAGTTTATATCGATGTAAGACTTGAAACAACGCCACTGATGACAGACACCATGTAAGGCCAGAGTTAACATTTATTGCATTTAAGAGATTTGCATACTTTTTAATATTCATTACATGTAATATAAATAATGTTTTCCAAATTACTTTAAATTGAACACGAGAAGACACTTGTGCCGTTTTTGTACTAAAGTTGAAAAAAATAAAAATATGAAATTTGGATTAAAAAATATGACCATATGAAAGAGAATGGTTGTTTTGTATAATATTTGATGGATATGTTACAAATGTTTACTCCCTGTATTTTTTATAATATTTTAAATTAAAGGAAGAAAAGGCTCCCCACAGAGCTGTAGAACTGCACTAGCTAGGTCCCCAGTTAAGGGGTTGTCTCGTAGACTGCGATGGGCAAGACATGTTGCGCGTATGGGGAATGAAAGACATGCATGGAAACTTCTTGTAGGAAAGCCAGAAGGAAAACGCCCAGTTGGTAGACCATGAATGAGGTGGGAGAACAACATTAACTATGATTTAAGGGAAGTAGTTTATACAGGGAATGATTAGCTCAGGATAGGGATGTATGGAGAGCTTATGTCCGCGCGGTCATGAACCTACGGGTTCGATAGTGTCAGTAAGTAAATAAGTAAGTATTATTATACCTTCTTTATTTACCGTTGTATTGAAACATGGTAACAGAGCTGACTGGATGTGACCAGGAAATTATATCCAAAAATGTAGAAACTCTCAAATTTTACAATTTATAGTCTTTCACGACCGAAATTCTGATTCTTAAAATCGTCTTCCGGGCTACGGAAATCATCCTCAGGAGATAGTGCTTACCGTTTGGGATCTCCTCAGATGACTGATACTGAGTGTTTACCATAGCAGTCGAGTTTTATTAAAACTAGATGATATTTTAGCCCTGAAGCGATTTTAATAAATTCTGAAGTGGCCAGTTTAATTATAAAAGAGTAGGTATTTTAAAATAATGTAGTCTAACTAACTAACTCATTGGCAATATCGAACCCGTAGGTTCATGACAGCGCGGACATAAGCTCTCCATACATCCCTATCCTGAGCTAATGTTTTCCCCCAAATCATAGTTAACGTTATTCTCCCACTTCATTCTTGATCTACCAACTGTGAGTTTTCCCTCTGGTTTTCCTATAAGAAACTTCCATTTACGTCTTTCATTCCCCATTTGTGCCACATGTCCTGCCCATCGCAGTCTACGAGACTTAACTGTTCTTATTATATCTGGCTTCCTATAAAGAACATGTAATTCACCGTTATGTAGTCTTCTCCATTCGCCTGTCTGTCCATCTCTCTCTGATCCAAAAATTTTCCTAAGAACTTTACAACTCAGTGGTATTATTAATAAGCTGTTAGTTTACGCTGATGATGTAGTACTATTGGGCGATAGCGAGGAGATACTAAAGGCCAACACGCACACACTACTGAGTAACACTAATAAATTGGGACTAGAAGTAAATATCAATAAAACTAAATATATGGTCACACATATAAATACATTATATAATGACAGATGAGGGAAATTTTGAGAAGGTTGCTGAATTCAATTACCTAGGAAAAATAATCAGAAATAGGAATGAGATGAACAAAGAAATTAAACATAGGCTTAATTCTTGAAATTCGTGCTATTATGCATTGCAGAGACTTTTGATGTCCCAACTCCTTTCAAAAAAACGTAAAACTGAAAATAATGTTGTCTACTATACTAAATTCTTTCCACATGGAATTCAGCAATTTTCGATATGTGACTGTGCAATAGGCCTATGACATTAAACAGTAGTTCAATATTTTCATATCGCTGAAAGAATGGATTGACAAACATGCCACAAAACTAGGCTGCAGGCATTATGCATCCATCCATATTCACATGTTCCCAGGCTTTCTCATCGTATGCGCACATGAATTCTATGTATCATTATGTAACAATTGGAATACAGTTTTAATGCGTGTCGTTTTGCAACATACACATAAATTACATTACATTTTGCGTAATTAACAATTCTCGGTGTAGTCTGTTTACATAACGTTGACAAATCACAATGTAACAACAGTTACAAAGGAATAATCAGACTAAAGATAATTTATAACTCTACATTAAGTTAGAATCGGTTCCTATATTTCACCAGCGTAAAAGCTGAGAGATATTAATTAATTTTACTAACATTACAGGGACTATTTTTGTCGTAACTCCTTCCAAATAAATAATAGTTTTAAAAAACTAAAACAACACGCTTTATTAGAAAACCGAACTAAAAAATGAAAAATCATTTTAATATCCAACACGCTTGGGATAAAATTAAAGTAGTCAACAAAAAATTCATCTCCAATACATCTAGAATAAAACTAGAGTTAGCTACAAAAAAAATAATTTTACCATCAAAAGCGTGGGGTGCTCTATATCAATTAATATATTTGATAATAAACAGATATTAGTAAAAGTAAAGTCTCTAAGAACAAAACGTAAAAACCATAAAAAGCACCCCACGCTTTTGATGGTAATTTTTTTATTGTAGAAACCTCCAGTTTTATTCTAAATGTGTTGGAGATGATTTTTTTGTTGACCATTGTAATTTTATCGCAAGCGTGTTGGAAATTAAAATTATTTTTCATTTTTCAGTTTGATTTTCTAATAAAGCGTGTTGTTTTACTTTTTTTTAACTATTATTTATTTTTTATTTTTTAGTTTGGTTTTCTAATAAAGCGTATTATTTTAGTTTTTAAAACTATTATTTATTTTTTTAAATTTTTAGTTTAATTTATTGTAATAAACCGGAATCCCATGAAAATCTATGGACTAAGAAGTCGATAAGTCCGCAACCTATTATACCGGTTTTTATTTTTTTGATGTCCTGATGATCCTGACCAGGATCTTAGAACAATTTATGAAATTATTGTATTTTCATTGGTCCTTTACAAGTATACAAAGTTTCAAGTCGATCCAATGTTTTTAAGTGGGTGAAAATCGTATCCAAAGATACATAGATAGATACAGGTCAAGCTAATATAAAACGTGTAAAAACGTTCAACTGACAATCAATATATAAAACTGTTATTCTACCAGTTATATTATATGGATGCGAAACATGGACTCTTAATTTAAAGGAGGAAACAATATTATACGATGTTTGAGAATTAAGTTCTTAGAAAAATGGCGTTTGGTTTCCGGAAGACGGCGACAGATGCCATGATACCGGATGATGATGAGAAAAAATGTTTGGGCCAAATAATATATGAACAAACGGGTGAATGGAGAAAACTACATAATAGTGAACTACATTGTATGTATAGGAAGCCAGATATAATAAGAATAGTTAAATCTCGTAGAATGCGATGGGCAGAACATATGGCAAAATGGGGAATGAAAGAGGTGCTTCGTAGTTTCTAGTACGAAAACGAGAGGGTAAACGCCCATGTTGGTAGACCAAGAATGAGGTGGCAACCGAACGTGGGAGCTGAAATATCCAACCCAAATATACAGTATGGTTTTTCAAGGGTTTAAGAATCCAAGTGCAGTGACGTGACGTTTGGTGGAGTACGAATAAGAACACATATTACTGAAGTGTCTTTTCATCACACCAGATGTCATAGCTATGAGTCTATGAGATAAGGGGACACCGGGTGATCTATACTTGAAATAACCCTGAATTTCACAAACTATTTATAACGACACCCATAACCTAAATAAAAAGTACTGTAATATGAGCATTATAGTTAAAGAGACTATAAATAGTAATTGAAACATGTGATCACATTACCGTTTTTCTTGTCACTATTTACAATAGTATCTTGTCCTTAGATACCGTCCCGCATAATGGTCGATCGGTCTACGACATCTTGCTCTGACGCAAATTCACGCGACGCGCGTTGTTTACGGTCTCTATGAGGAAATAAATATTCTGAGGAATTTCGGCCAAAGTATTTGTTTGTGCCTACTTCGCATCCCTAGATAGGGCCTATTTGGATAAATACATTAGTAATGGCATAGTTCAGAATATAATTTGATTAATAGGGTAAATTTGAATTCCTCTAAAGTTGGCAGGTTGAGAAAACCAGCTATAATGGCTGGGGAACTCGACATGCCACCTCTAAACGGGCTGGAAGAACATCCGCCTGTTTAATTGACGCGTATAAATGTGAGGTCAGTAGTTAAAGGCAAGCTAAAAAACTTCTAGGTCTGCAGCGCCATGTAGTTAGGAAGCAGTTTTTAATCTATAGTAGTTACATTTATCTTTTATATGAGATGGTTAAGAACTAGAGAAGCAAATAGGTCAATGTCGATAGCATTATTATATACGCCAAGAGTCGATGTTCTGTTTACGTATATTCTACAGATTTGATCTTTAAGTGCGTCAGTACTCTAGTTTCAAAACAAACAACTCTAATGCGGTATATCCAAGGTGAAATCATTTCATTGACTTGTTTAACCGTGTTATATTTTATCTTCTGACTTGTATCTCACTTAGTAGCACGTATGGCAAAGCTTAGTTAAAACTATATTTTATAAAACAAATATAAACAATTATTTGTAAAAGGTTATTTTGTATATGCATTAAGTATCTTTTAAATTTTATCATTAATTATATGCGTCTTGATAATTTAATCCCAAGGTCCGATCAACTTAATTGGTTTCCCTCAGTCGTCAAGCCAAATGCTGGGTTGAAAGTCCGTTAACACGACTCATTTAATAATAATAATAATAATAATAATAATAATAATAATAATAATAATAATAATAATAATAATAATAATAATATTCTTAATACATATAATAATATTAATAATAATAATAATATAATATAACCCGTTGAGGTTTGACCAATGATATAGAATAAAAAAATAATAAATTACAAAACTAAAAAATTAACATAACATTTGCAATAGATAACCGATATTAAAAATTTAATTCCTTGGATGTAAAGTTAAATAGTTGTACTATGTTTTCCATGCAGATGATTCCATAAAATGACCGAATATTTTTATAATTCAGTACTAACATTTTTCTTTCTAGGTGGTCTTTCTATTTTACAATCATTAACAGTATTGTTTGTAATCTGAATGATATACTTACCTTCCATTTTTCATTACAAATATGCAATTATTTTAATATAAATGAATGTGTGTCACATCACAGATATTCTGTAAATCTATCTAATAGTTTGAATGTATTCAGTTCTCTTCGTATATCCTCACTTCGCCTTTGATCCATTATTGTATAGCCAGCCACACTCTTCAGAAATCTCATTTCTGACGTTTCTATTCTTCATTCCTAGTTTTTGGTTAAGACCCAGTGTTCCGATCCATATAGTAGTGTTGGAACCCCATTGTTTTATGAGATTTTAAAACTGTCTCCTTTGTAGTTCCTTTGAGACTTCATTTTATGGTGCCACACATATTATTAAATGTATTTATTTTGTTATCAATGTTTTCGCTTTTTCTATACGATACATTGTATCCCAGGTAATTAAAATTGCTCACTTGTTCTATTATTTTATTCTCTAATTAGATTTTTACTCTTGGTGGCTCATTCCCTCGAAAAGCTAAAACTTTTGTTTTTAGAGTAGATATTTTCAAGTTGTATGTTTCACATATTTTACTTAATTTGTAAATTGCCCGTTGTAAGCCATCTTCTGTCTCAGATATCACAACCTGATCGTCTGCAAAAGTAAAGTATCTAATGAAATATTGTAATTTTAAAATGTTCAGTTAAACAATTTGCCAATTTTGTATGGCATCGTCTATATATATATATATATATATATATATATATATAAAGTGATGGCGAAAGTGGGCATCCTTGTTTTACTACACAGTTTATTGTCGCTGTTTTATTGTTTTGTGTTTTATGACCCATACTAATTAATATTTTATTATCTATTTTACAAAGTGATGAGTTGGGCCTGGATTTTGATGGAAAATCATATTTTATTAGTACTCACAGGCGACACTTATTGACAATTGAATGCATTCTGGGGCAAATAGGCTACGTGAGGTAGGCCCTATATGTGGTTTTTATAAATCATCAAAATGCATTTTTCCACATGTCCCATATAGGCCTAGTATTTTTTCTTTTGTATTTAGGCCTATATAATTTATTTCTTCTCATGAATGTATTGGGAAATTTTACAATCTATGGTAAAATGTTAATTTTTTATAACATATTTATGAAAATATAAGTTAGATAATCACCTCAAGTAATGCAAGTCAGCGTAAACCCAATCTTGTGGTATCTTGATCTTGATACATTTGTGTGTTTGATGCGTCAATCCGGGGAATCACCGACTTCATCATGTTGCCAGTTAGCCATTTTGTGGCTACATCTGGCCATTTTTAAAACATAACTAGCTACAAATTTGCGAAAAAGCCACTAATGGCATTTCTGGCCATTTGTCGCATTTTCTTTAGCCATTTCTAGCATTTTTTTATTTCAATCTAATTATTTTATATAAATTTGCATTGACTTATTTAACTCATATCGCAAATGGTAGGCAATGACCAATCACGTTTCAATGAATCCTGTTTTACACCAATGACAGTCGTGTTTCACTCCGCTCTTTATCGATATCTCTTTATCAGCTCCTGCTTTTGTGATAAAGAAAGCTCCTCCTTTTTTTAATATTCTGAATAGGTTAGACCATTATTTTTCTCCAACAAAATCATTGAATATAGCAAATAATGCATAGATTCAGTAATTTTACTGAGTTTATTCAAAATATAAATGATTAACGTATAATGTTGATTATAATAGCTTGATGTGTTTCATTATTTCTCCACTAGAGTGCATTCTTACAATATTGCGATCCTATTTGGCAATAAATAATATGATCGAGTTGCAGTGAATATACATAACCTCACATTTCTAATTTGTTTTCAAACATCGCCGTTTACAGTAAATATATAAATATTTTAAAACATCGATAACTATATTCAAATAATTATTTTTTAGTAAAGAATTTTATTCGTTAAATAGCCCTAACAAATGCCACTCTTGATTTCCAAATTATCTAGATAAATTGGAAATCACTCGTGGCATTACTTATGATAACGAATGGATATTGATAGATTTTTCCACCTCAAAAAAAATGAGTTCCTTTCTCTCCAATGAAGAATAAACACAAAGAAACGTAGACATCCCCTAATGGTAATCAGATAGACCAGCGGTTCCCAACTTTTGATCGACTAAAGTTACTCTAGTTACGGCTTAAAAGTTACACAGCGTGTAGGCCTAGTTGTAGCGAAATCAAATGCATTTCTAACGTTCTTACATAACTGTAAATCAGGTATTCGCGGTAAATATTAATTTATTGTGGAAATAATGTATTGAATTCCCGATTTTACACATATGTAACAAAGGGCATTGTAGGGTTAATTTAATTTAAAAATAATAATAGTGATAATAATAATAACAATACTAATTATTATTATTATTATTATTATTATTATTATTATTATTATTATTATTATTCGGAGGACTGCAGGATACACACTACTAGATCACAAAAAATGAAGACATCTTAGAAGAATTACACATGGAATCTTTAGAAAACAAAATTTCTGATTATAAGTCAAGATGGATACAACATGTTCATCGAATGGAAGATCACAGGATACCCAAACTAATGTTAAGATATCAACCTGCAGGAAGAAGAAGACCAGGACGTCCACTCAAAATACTTCTGGATGGTGTTTCTCTTGAGGCCGAAACAGGTCAACAAATGGCCTAAATTCGTGAATGTACTATGATGATGATGATGATGATTATTATTATTATTATTATTATTATTATTATTATTATTATTATTATTATTATTATTATTATTATTATTATTATTATTATTACAATGCTACAGAAATGAAGGAAACAATAATAGACCTAACCTGGACACCCGCCATTACAGAAAAGTTTTGGCGAACCCCTTGAAACATTTGGGGAACCGCCTGGGGGTTCGCGAACCACAGGTTGGGAAACAATGAGATAGACCATGTATTAATACAGAACAGACTCAAGTCTACAATTTTAAATATAGGCCTATATACAAGGGGAGTAGATAGTAATTCAGACCACCACTCAGATATAACAAAGAATACCCCACATAAATATAATTTCGGACGAGAAGAGAATAAAAAATATAACTTAGATATATTTAAAGAAAAATAAATTAAACAGTTTTTTTTAAATTCAGAATTACAGAATCTTTCGTTGAAAGAATATATTTATTTTTTAAAATATATTTTATATTCATAATTTAGTGACTACATAATCATTATTGCATCAACTCGAATAGACAAAATTGTAATTCAGAAATATAGATCTGGCAAGCCCATTTTCTGAGTTTTAAAATACAGCTTCCTCCACGAATAAAACTTACATTTAGGTCATTTCTAGCCATTTTTAGGTGTCAGTTTTAGCCACACTTTCCCACTGGGTGTTGGCAACCTTGTGTGCATGTGTGATGGTGGATTGCATCATCAAAGGCTAGAAATGGTGTACTACAGACTTTTGTGTGACGTGTAAATTTGTTGTACCGTGCAATTGAGATTCCGAAACATAAACAATTAACTACATACCATTCAAAATAATCTGTCTCATAATTAGGCAAAAACATATTCTCAACTGATGGAACTGTTCTGTAAACTGTGCGAAATTATAACAACGCGTGTCGTGCGGGCAAAAACATCTGTGAGCTGTTGGAAATGTGAAAAAAGACAAGTGTCCCAATTACTGTTAAAAGAAAGTGCATCGACTTCAAGAAACAAGTCATCTGCCTTTAATTAAGAATTATGTGAAGTGATTGTTAATGCAAATATTTCGTTATGAAAATTAAGCAATTCTAAATTACGCGATTTTCATTAATGTGACACTGGTCATACAATTGCAAATGAATAAATACTGCGTAAAAACTATCTAAAAAATTTAACATTTTCCAATATTGTTATTTTAATACAGTTCCAATAATGGATCATATTATAATATTATTATAATATCTACAAAAATGTTATGAAGACACATTAAACGGAACACGTGAATGTGTAAATAAAAAAAGTATCAATTAATGTGACAACAGATTCAGAGGGACGTTACGTAACGAATTAAGTGATATGTATCCAAGAAACTAATAGTGCCGGACAATTTTTTCTTCTGACCTCAGTTGCACAAAGAAATTAATCATACGCTCAATTCTGGAAATGCGTGCTATTATACATTACAGGACTCTTGTCGACCCAATTCCTTCCAAAAACTTTAAGCTTAAAATATATAAAACTGTTATTCTCCCAGTTATATATTATATGGATGCGAAACATGGACTCTTACTTTAAGGGAGGAAAGAAGAGTGCGAATATTTGAGAATAAAATTCTTAGGAACATTTTTGGACCAAGGAGAGATGGGGACAGACGGGTGAATTGAGAAAACTACATAACACTGAGCTACATTGACTTCACAGGAAGCCAGATATAATAAGAACAGTTCAAGTCTCCTAGACTGCGAATAATAAGAACAGTTCAAGTCTCCTAGACTGCGATGGGCGGGGCATGTGGCACGAATGGGGAAAGCAAGAGGTGCATGGAAGCTTCCAGTAGGAAAACCAGAGGGAAAACGCTCAGTTGGTAGACCAAGAATGAGCTGGAAGAATAACATTAACCATGATTTGAAGGAAGTAGATTATACAGGAGATAGTTAAAAAACATTAGCTCAGGATAGGGATGTATGGAGAGTTTATGCCCGAGTGGTTATGAACCTAGGATTCGATAGAGCTAGTGAGTTAGTTACTTAGACCTCAGAAGTTTAGGAGGTGGTTAATCATATTCTGATATGTACATTTTTCGATACATCCATCAGTTTATTATGGCCTAATGTAATATAACGTCTTCCTATTAACTGACACGATAAAGGTAGAAAAATCGATCAAATCAGTGGTGCATGTTATGTGTTTGGCCCACGCTTTACATCGAATCGCGAAAGAGTTCAGTCAGATCAACATTTCCAGAAATAGATATATTCATTTCCACAGTAAAAAAATATTTTTGAAATCACTGTCCCGTACTATCTGAAAGACAAAGCCCCCTGATATAGATTTTTCCCGCCACCGCACCGGTTATAACGCCGAGGTGTACGCAGTTAGCTGCATGCATATCATATACCATTGTGACAATTTTCAGATAGTGAGAGAAGTAGAGATAAGGCAATTTGGAGTGCATAGGACCTGCTTTCTGATACTCAAACCCAAGGTAAATTAGCTTGCATTAAATATAATCATGCGCTTTTGCCAGAAACCCCCTAGAAGAAAATGTCATTGATTGAGCTAGACGGGATTGCTAAAATAGTGTATAAAATGTAGAAAGTGAGATTGGAAATTAAGTTATGAAGAAATTGAAATTTGTGTTGGACAAAAATGAAGGGTGTCAGACAGTTTATCAAATAGCTTAATCAGTATTTTGTCAGGAGGAAACTTCACAGAGTTGACATTATATGAAGAGCATTTAACAGGCAGCGACAATAATGTTTTTTTTTCTTTTCAAAAATGCTCCTGTAACATCTGTGGAAGTAGAGAGATGTTTCTCGAAGTATAAAACAGTGTGAACAGACAACCGCAATTCTTTTGCCACTTTTGAAAACTTGAAGATGGCAGTATTTTTTGTTTCATACCATCTTATAAAATTGAAAATCACTTGGTAATTATTGTGAATTCATTGTTTACTCTTTTATTCCATGGCGCGTCAGGTCCTTTGGCCCACTATCTGCTGCTGTCTCACATCCACATATATTAATTTTACAGGTAGACGGACATCTAATGTATTGGATGATATGTGGTCAGCGTATCGGGTCGCCCACTCGTTATAGCTGGTTTTCTCAACCTGGAGCTCATATTTATTTTAGCTACCCAAAATTTTGATGTTTATGGATGGGCACTGGTCCCATAATGGCCGAAATTCCATGATAAAATTTATTTCTCCATGGGGACTTCAACCAGCACAAATCCCATAGCTCTGTATGAAGGCATCATGCCTTAAACCGGTTGGCTACGGCGTGCAAGTTATTATTTTTTTTTGTTTAGTCGTAATTATTACACTTTTAGAAAGAAAATTTGTTTAAAAATATAGTTATTGAAGACACATTCATTAGGCCTATTTATCTATGGCAGTTATTAATTTATTAATATGAAATAAATTGGTAATTGTATTAGGTAATTTTTAACATATTTAGGTTAATTTTTTAATACTTTTAAGGTCACGTTATAGGTAATTTTAGACAAATTTTAGGTCAACAACATCTGTGCCCTAGTGATTAATATTGGCCTGATATTTACGCAAAGGAAACGTAAATCGGGGGAAAAAATACATTTAATATTTTTTTATTCCATTTTTATTTACTATCTTAATCGGAAAGCATTAAAGAAAAACATTAATCCATTTCATGTCTCCTACATACTGGTTTGAAAAAAAAAACATTAAACTCAGCAATTAAGATGGTACGGACATGTCCAGCGAATGGAAGAGGATCGACTACCAAAATCTGTTTTGGAATGGAAACCTGAGGGAAGACGAAGCAGAGGAAGACCTAAAACCTCCTGGAGTCAGGGAATATGTTTATATATGAAGGAGAAACATCTACAACCAGGAGATTGGATGGACCTACAAAATTGGCTATTAGGAATCGGACGATGTCAAAGACATTAATCAACCGATGATGTATCTATCCGTCTATTAAGTATAGGTGAATACCTAAATTTAAAATTATAAGTAATATTTGATTGGAATTGCATCGCTATCTTTTCTTGTGGAAGTGCTGCCCCTTGTTATTTTGGTATATTTTAGTTGCAATGTAAATTGGTTTCATTATATATTTATGCATGTATATGTTATATTTTATATTGTTATTTATGTACAGGTTGTAATCTGGACACGTCCTAAAGCATCTATGATACTCTAATGGATGTTAAAATAAATAAATAATCAATTCAGAAATGTAGGCTAGTGCATGAATATATTAATATATAATTTTTTTCTTAGAAAACTGTACATTTATTAATAATTATTGTTATAGGTCTAATTTTAGCTGTTGTAACCTATACAATAGTTATACTCATAAATAATTTTAATTAACGATTCCTCCTGATCCAAAAGTGCATGGATGTAAGATAGACCCTAATATTCTTACTTAAAATCTGCGCACTAGTGTTTTATTCATTCTCAGAGTAGAGAATAACATAAAAATAAATAAATACATTATTTATACTATGTAGTCTAATTGTTACATTCCTTTCCACTGATCCCTAAAATCGCAAGTTCAAATCCGGCTGGGGTCAATGAATATTTTAGAAAGGATGAATCCAAGGGATAAGCCTTCTAATGGAGAACAGTCTGAAGATTTTCTGGCTTTTAAAAGAACTTCTAGCCTAAAAGTAGGGTATCTGAGAAAATATGATCATTTCTACTCCAAGTAATAGTTAAGTTGCCTACTAGGTGTATATTTGAGGCGAAGAGTGGAAGACAGTTTATTTTTCAAAGTACCAGTTTTCTACCTTTGTCTATTTACAATTTTTAAATGTGATTTGAAGAAAATTATAAACAAAGAAAATAATTATTTATTGTTTAAATCTGTTAAAAGAGGTTAAAACATATTTCTGCAAAAGTGGACTTGGATGATGATATAGTTGATTTTTATATTTAATTTGTAGATTTTTTATAATGTTTTCCGGTAGTATTGTGTAGAGTTAAATACTAGTTGTAAGATAATGCATTCCAGTGATAGTACCTGCTCTCTAAATCTCATTCAAATGTTTCGGGTGTTTTTGGAAGGCAATCCGATTCATGTACTAAATCATATAAGTGATGTGTACAGTGTAAGTTTAACTTTTTGAGGTGCAGTACTTTAAACAATTTTAATCCGAAGAGCTAACCCATTGTCACTCGCTGATATCTGTATAAAAATAAATGTAACTAATTTAGCATGGTTAATACCTCCGCAGGTGAGTACAGTTGTCTACGTGGAGTATAAGAGTATAGACATATATCCATTAGAAGACCGTATTTACCCTATTTTACCTTAAGTGTTTGCTTTATAATGATCCATCCATCCATAGTAATTCTGCCCGAGGGCAGGTCTTTCACTGCAATCATAGCGTTTTCATGCTATTATCTGCAGCTTTACTAGGGAATTATAGGTGTGGTAGCTTCCCGTTGCTTCCCACACCGCTGAAGGATGATGATAATGATAAGGATGATGATGATGGCCGGATGATTTTCGGGGACCGTTGGGCCCTAAGCATCCTGACATTTGTCTTACAGGTGAGGAAAATCCCCGAAAGAACTTCACCCAGGAGCCTGTCCCGACCGGGAATCGAACCCGGGTCCGCTGCGTAACAAGGCAGCACGCTACCTCGAGACCACAGTTATAATTATAAGCTTCCAAAAAATAATATGATTTTAATACATTGGGATAATTCGATTAATTTTTTTTTTTTTTTTTTTTTTTGGCACAGGCCAGAATTTTTGGGAGAAAAACATACGATCAACAAAAGGATGAAAGTTCAAAATCTTTTATTGTATTGTAAGCCTATGTTTTCCCTTTACAGAGATTTAGGCGCTCTCCCCCGACAGGGAAGAGTTTAAACCATACTAATTTAGTTACACTTGTTTTCGCATAGATGACATTTTGAGTGGTCCGTGGTCAGCATTCCGCCTCACACTGACATCTAGGAAACCAAGGTAGTACTAGGACGGGAAAATTCGGTAAATTTTGCTTAGAGGCCTTTTCGTTCAGGCTTAAGGATTTTTTACGAGCCTGAAAATCTTCAGACTCGGGACCCACGGCTTAAAGTCCCTCCCGAAGGACTTGCTCCTTGAATTTTTCCGTCCTAAAAAATCCATCGACCACGGCCGGGTTTGAACCCGCGATCCTCGGGACCAGAGGCAAGGAGCATAACCACTAGTCCACCTAGAGTTCAAAATCTATTATTAGATTTTGTAGAAGAAAATTAGAATTAAAATAGTTTTGAGAAGTAAGAAAGATTCATCTCCTCAGAGAAACTAGAATGAACTGCACCCAATAGGAGAAAAAAGAGGAAGACTAGAAACGAATTGAATGAATTGTAAGCAACATGAGAGTGAAGGGATCAGAAGAGTGAGTCTTTAACAGCAGACAATTTTGTCCCAATAACGACTTCATTGAAATTAGGAGCAAGAAGATGTTATTAACGTTGAAATATCTGCTAATACACACACAAATGGAATTGATACTGTATACATTTTGGCAGCGACTACAAAAATGCAGTCTTTAAGTACGTGACATTATCATCAATAAACTTGTTTATGTCGTCATTATTATCAACTCTCAATGCCACGTTTTGCGCAGGAACATTTTGCGTAATCTGTACATTCCATCTGTCAAGTTTAATCGTATTTTTTCGACTAGTTCTGTCAGAGTCTAACAGAACTCCTGCTGCGCGATGCGTCATAGCGACACACTAAAGAAAAATTGTATTAATACAGTATAACTTTGGTCCGTAAAGGATCCCTTATGGGATATGTAATATAACAGTTAGTGTGTCTAGTGTGCATTAATAATAATAATAATAATAATAATAATAATAATAATAATAATAATAATAATAATAATAATAATATTTATATTAACGAAATGGAAACAAAGCTGCAAAGGTATGGGTATACCAATAGGCAATAGTTTCTTGCTGACATTACAATTTGCTGATGATCAACTGGTTTTAGCACAGATTTGATATGGAATTCATGATAAAAAGGTTGAAAAACACATATGAATCGTGGGGTCTCACAGTAAATTTACAAAAAAAAAACAGAATATTCGGCAATAAATAGCAATGAAAGAGGACATTTAATATTGGAA
This sequence comes from Diploptera punctata, assembly GCA_030220185.1. Taxonomy (NCBI): domain Eukaryota; kingdom Metazoa; phylum Arthropoda; class Insecta; order Blattodea; family Blaberidae; genus Diploptera; species Diploptera punctata. Next base: position 2,346,859 of record JASPKZ010000046.1, read on the forward strand.
GAAGGAATTCAAATAAAGCAAGTGAAACAAACTAAATATTTGAGAATAATTATGGATAACATTGAAGGTAAAGACAAAGATAACATAAAGCATATAATTGAATTGAGTAGCAAAATAATGTCGTTAAATTCCATATGGTGAATTAAGAATATTTGGAAAGACACAAAAAAAAAAAAATAAGTGGAATCTGTTGCAATGTATGGAAGTGAGGTATCCATCAATTGTAATTCTGCCCGAGGGCAGGACTTTCACTGCAATCATAGCATTTTCATGCTATGCTTTGCAGCTTTACTAGGGAATTGTAGGCGTGGTAGCTTCCCGTTGCTTTCCACACCGGTTAAGGATGATAAAAAAGTAAAGTGATCCCACAACAGGCCCGGAGGCCCTTGGGGTAGTAGGAGGTTAAGGCTCCCACTTTTTCTAGACAATCGGCACTTTATGTCAGCCGGGTTGTCAGCCCTGCGTGACGGCCGTCTTTACCCCCAGAACAAGCGTCTGGTACTCATTTACGATAGAGGCTGAGTCGACCCCAGGGCCATAGTGCCGCCAGAGGGTTTGGGTCAATTTAAAAATCCTGACCCCAACGGGACTTGAACCCTCGACCCTCTGGCTTGTAGCTCAGTGGGTTAAGGATGATGATGATAATAATAATGATGGCCATATGATTTCGGGGACCGTTTGGGCCTAAAAGTTTTCCTGACATTTGTATTATAGATTATGAAAAACCCCGATAAAAACCTCACCTAGAAAAACTGCCCCGACCGAGGATCGAACCTGGGCACGCTGCGTGACAAGGCAGCACGCTACCTCGAGACCACAGCGTGGACAAGTGAGGTATGGACAATCAATAAGTAGTACAAGAATAGACTAATAGCCCTATAAATGGATTATTTACGCAGAAGTGCCAGAAAGTCTAAATTAGAACATGTCACAAATAAGAGAATTAGAAACATAATGGAAGCAGAAGAAAGTATATTTGAAAGAATTGAGGAGAAGGAATTAAAATGGTTAGGACATATTTTAAGAATGGGAGATGAGTGATGGCCGAAAATACCATATCAATGGCAACCGACCAGAAAGAAGAAAAGAGGGAGACCAAAGTTAACATGGAAGGAAAACATGAGGTAGTAATGCAAGCAAGAGGGCTAAACATTGAAGAAGCCCAAGATCGTTGGCTTTGGAGGTTTGGCACGGGAAGCTGCAGCAGCTGTAAAAACCCGAAGATAGATAGATAGAATAATAATAATAATAATAATAATAATAATAACAATAATAATAATAATAGCAATAGTAATCGTAATATTAATAATAATAATAATAATAATAATAATAATAATAATAATAATAATAATAATGGTGTTACGACCATAAGGTCTTCTCTTCCATAACTCATAACAGGCCTGCACAATATACAGCTGATAATGAAAGTACAGCTGGATGCTCATCCACCTCCATGACTAACATTATGTGGATGTGAAGTCAGCAGCCGTTTGGTAGGCCAGGGGTCTTCAAGGCCTGTCGCGCCATGGGGAAAGTAGAAAAGTACGAAATATAGTATAATAATAATAATAATAATAATAATAATAATAATAATAATAATAATAATAATAATAATAATAATAATAATAATAGTAACAACAATACAATTTGTACAATTGTTGGCTCGAATGGGTGACAATTCGTTTCTTGACCTACCATATAAACTTTTCTTTTTAATATAGGATTTACAATAGTATTCACTAAGACTTGTGAGGATAATTGTGTAGCTACTTGAAATATGACAAGTAGCAAAATCCTTAATGATAAAATCGATATCCTGTAACTATCCTGTATCCGGCCGGATACCAGATTAAAAAAACTGTTTTATATAAAAGCATATACAATTTACACCAATAACGTTAAGAAAATATTCTTTAATAATATTTTTTTTCATATTATGTAGCTACTGCCAAGAAGTTTTCGACGAATTCGACATAGGTAGATACCTACACTTACTTACCTAATTATAACACCCAATTGATCCAATTGATTAAAAACAAAAGAAAAAAGTTTTGTTTGGTAAATACATAGGCCTACCTGTTTTTTTTTTCGCCTTCACCGCCACGAGAAATTTTAACATTGCATAACAAACAAACAAACAGCAAACTATGCATCGTAACTGTTTATATCAAAATATTCCCAAAAAGACTATCTTTTCTTTGCCGATGTCATTTTTCGTCGCTAAATCTTTTTAGAATTACTTATTAAAAATTCTTCTTGTTTCTTGTAGGTCCATGTTTCCCTTAACAGAGATTTAGGCGCTCTCCCCTACAGGAAAGAATTTGAACCATACTAATTTAGTTACACTTGTTTTGGTATAGATGTCATTTAAGTGGTCCGTGGTCAGCGTTCCGCCTCATACTGACATCTAGGAAACCAAGGTACTACTAGGACGGGAAAATTCGGTAAAATGTTGCTTAGAGGCCTCTTCATTCAGGCTTAAGGATCTTTTACGAGTCTGAAAATCTTCAGACTCGGGACCAACGGCTTAAAGTCCCTCCCGGAGAACTAGCTCCTTTAATATTTCCATCCTAAAAAAAATCCATCGACCCCGGCCGGGTTTGAACCCGCGACCCTCGGGACCAGAGGCAAGGAGCATAACCACTAATCCACCAATACTTTTATAATAACCTCAAACTACAATAGTACGTTTTTAATAAGCTCAAATGATCATGTTTGCAATCAATGAAACATTGCTAACTCGCTCATGAACGAAAAGACCCGAATTCACCCGAGACCGCCCGATCGTTCGTGCGCCACCTATGCGAGCTCACTCGTTAGGTTGCGTCAATCGACAATGTTCGGCCGAATATCCGGGTATCCGGCTTCAAGGTTGGTCGGATATCAGGTACCCGGCCAAACAGCTATCCGTTCAATCACTAAAATTTTTTATTTAGAGTACTGAAACTAAATATGAGGGACTACGTCATGCTAATCCCATGATTCGCTGTACTTTCAATTGCTATGCATAGTCAAAAAATCACTTTCGTAGGCCTTGGCTCCTCAGAGCTCTTATCCATGATTTTACTGTTTTATTTTAGTCTATAAGGAGCAATATTGATCCACCTCTATGGTCTCGAGGTAGCTTTGCTTTCTCGTACACAGCTGGTCCGTGTTCGTTCCTGGTTGGGACAACTTTCCTGAATAATTACTTTTTTCGGGATTTCTCCTCACATGTAAGACAACTATCAGGACATTTCAAGGCCCAAATGGTCCCTGAAAATCATCTGGTCATCATAATCATCATATTAACCATGTTTTAGTATAAATGTGTGAGTGAAATGTGTTTCGTCTTAAACGTTCATGTTGTTTCGGAGGAGGCCCTGGATTGGGCTGATTATTCGTTCAGAGAAGCCCTCCATGTCCTTGTGTGGTAAAAAAGGTATGTGTTTGATCCAATGCTTAAAATTCCTATCACGGCAGGTTGATCCACTGCAAAGCCCGAGCGACGTGGGGCATGTAAGGTGAAATGTCTAATTACGATGACTATTTAACTCATGCCACAAATGCTAGTCAATGACCAATCACGTTCCAATGAATGTTGTTTTACAACCAATGACAGTCCTGTTTCACCTCGCCCTTTATCGATTTCTCTTTATCAGCTCCCGCTTTTGTGATAAAGAAAACTCCTCCTTTTTAATGTTCTGAGCAGGTCAAAGCATTATTTTTCTCCAACAAATACATTGAATATAGCAAATAATGAAAAGATTCATTGATTTTACTGAGTTGTTTACTAAAAAAATAAATAAATAACCCGTAATGTTGATTATGATATATAGTTTGACGTGTTTCATTATTTCTCCACTTGGGTGCACTCTTACAATATTGCGATCTTATTTGCCAATAAATAATATGATCAAGCAGCAGTGAATGAACATAACCTCACATTTCTGATTTGTTTTCGAACATCGCCGTTTACATTAAATATATAAATATTTTAAAATGACTATAGTTAAACAATGATTTGTGAGTAAATAGCTTAATTTTATTCGTTAAATAGTCCTAACTCACTTCGTGAGTCGTGAATTTATCGATAATTTGGAAATCACTCCTGGCATTACTTATGAAAAATAAGGAGGAGTAATATTGATATTGGTGTTTGATTTGTTTTACATTAATTAGTAATTTTCTAATCTGTTAGATAACATCAGGTAGTGAAAACCATATCGCAATTTTCCTCAATTCTAAATGTGAAATGATGCAGTTTGTTGGTTTACATTATGTTGGTAATGCTCTAGAATCTAACTTTAACAAAATGTTTTTTTTTTCAAACTTTCTTATTTAGTCATTTTGTATATTCAAATGTAAAATAAATATGATTTTATTTAAATTGTAATTTACTTTGTCCCGCGCCGTAGCCGAACGGTTAACGCAAGATGCCTTGGTGCAGATCTACGGGATTTGAGCTGATTAGATTTCCTAAGGGGTAGACATTCTCTCATGAAATTTCGGCGAGTTTGGGACTAGTGTCCACCCAGCATTGTGAGGGATTTGATTAACTATTATAAATAATGGTCCAAGTTGAGAAAACCAGCTGTGTCGGTGGGGGGAACCGACATGCTGAACATATGTTATCCCATATTGGCTATATGATCGTCCACTTATGTTATTAATGCATATGGATGTGAGGTCAACAGTCAACAGGCAAGGTGAAGGCCTTCTAGACCTGTCGCGCCAAGAAGAATATTACTTGCTCCACATAATAGTATATAAGGTTAATAAGGTATGTTATGGGCAGAGACCAAATTATATGCAACATAACAAGCTCAAAATATTCATGAAAATATGCACGAAAAAAGCTTAAAATATGCATGAAAAATGCCAATATATACAATACCAAATAATAAACAAGTATTACTTTATTAGGTATTTTATTTCTAAATTAACATAATAATTAGTATTTTTATTATCTGTTTATTAATATTAGGATTTATCACTGATAAATGATAAATTATCAATCAGTATCAGGCAAAAGTATTGTTCACAAATTAAAATATTCTACATTTTGCTGCTATTGTAAACAAAAATGATCAGATACTGTTCCAAATGTTCGGTAGTAAGGTTGTGTCTTCGATCGCTCAAAATATGTTTATAAACAGAAAATGACCGTTCGACGTTAACTGAAGTAATTGGGCAGTATTTAAATTTGACTGCTATTTTGGTACTTATTATTTCTGGCAAAGGCTCGCCCGTCCCATTTGTAAAACTACTAGCTAATACCCGGCATGCGCTGCTACTCCTAAATAAATGTTATGTTTTTCCCAGCAGCCCGGGAATCTGCTTATCCCGATATTCTTGTCATCAATGAAAGACAAAAATGGTTATTGTGAGTTAGCCGTAAAAGATAAACATATGCTGTTTTGAGATGTTCAATTCTGTGTACATTAATTTGGTGTATTTGTTATGGTTTAGGCAGCGTAAGCCATTTAAGCGTCAAAATAGGGACTTTATTTCACTTTTTCGCTTCAAAGGGTGATTTTTTGGGGTGAAGGGGTTGAGTATTACAACTCCCTTATAGCCTATGTTCACCCCGGGAATCTCCTGAAGATTTTGCAAAAAAACTCCATCAAAATCGGATCAACGGTATAGCCGCACATAGAATACGAACAAACAAACAAACATTCATTTTTATATATTAGATTTTATTTCTAAATTAACATAATAATTAGTATTTTATTCTATATGTATTAATATTAACATTCATCACTGATAAATGATAAATTATCAATCAGATTCATGCAAAAGTATTGTTCACAAATTAAAATATTCTACATTTTGCTGCTATTGTAAACAGAAACGATCAGGTACAGTTCCAAATGTTCGGTAGTAAGGTTGTGTCTTCGATCGCTCAAAATATGTTTATAAACAGAAAAGGACCGTTCTACGTTAACTGAAGTAATTGGGCAGTGTTTAAATTTGACTGATATTTTGGTACTTATTATTTCTGACTCGTCCCATTTATAAAACTATTAATTTGACACAAAGCTTCAAAGCCTGGGTTATCGTTCATTTTTTTTAATGTTTACTTAAGTTTGCTTGGGAATACCTCCGGCAATAAGGAGTTCAGTTGACGGATTTTATCCATTAAATGAATACGTAGATTCAGTCAACGCCAAACCTTGAGTTTCAAGCTTCTTAGTAGTGCAAAAAAAATAAAGAACTACATATGACCTTTATTGATTTAGAGACGGCATATGATAGTGTACCTCGACAATTGTTATGGATGGCAATGCGAAATATGAACATCTGTGATAAATGTATTAATATTGTTAGGAGGATGTTTAGTAATACAAAAGCTAAAGTAAAAATACAGAATAATTTAACAGAGGAATTCACAGTGAATAAAGGCCTTAAGCAGGGATGCAGTTTGTCACCTATTCTTTTTACACGCTTTATATTAACTTGACCTGTATCTATCTATCTATCTATCTATCTATCTATCTATCTATCTATCTATCTATCTATCTATCTATCTATCTATCTATCTATCTATCTATCTATCTATCTATTTAACGGAATCTTTCAACGCGTTTTTCACCCACTTAAAATCATTGGATCGACTTGAAACTTTGTATACTTGTAAAGGATCCGAGACAATACACAATAATTTCATTTTTTTCCTAAAATCCTGGCCAGAATCATCAGAAAATCAAAAAAGTGTATTTGTATCTATGTAACGGAATCTTTGAACACGATTTTCACCCGCTTAGAAACATTGGATTGACTTGAAACTTTGTATACTTGTAAAGGACTCGTGACAATATAATAATTTCATATTTATTTTCTAAAATCCTGGCCAGAATCATCAGAAAATAAAAAAGTATCTTTGTATCTATGTAACGGAATCTTTGAACACGATTTTCACCCACTTAGAAACATTGGATCGACTTGAAGCTTTGTATACTTGTAAAGGACCCGTGATAATACAATATTTTCATATTTGTTTCTAAAATCTTGGCCAGAATCGTCAGAAAATAAAAAAGCGTCTTTGTATCTATGTAACGGAATCTTTGAACACGATTTTCACCCACTTAGAAACATTGGATCGACTTGAAACTTTGTATACTTGTAAAGGACCCGTGATACAATCATTTCATATTTTGTTTCTAAAATCCTGGCCAGAATCATCAGAAAATCAAAAAAATTACAACTGGTATAATAGGTTGCGGACTTGTCGACTTTTTAGTCAATCGTTGTAAGAGCTCAGTTGGTAGAGCGGTGAACTCTAGTGGTATACAATTTCAGTAATCCATAGGTCACTGGTCCAAATCCGGCTGGAAGGATGTTTTTAAAAGAGTATTACTTTTAGCTAATACTACAATAGTATCGAATTTAAAGATATTTACATTTTTATCTTATTCTGTAAAATATTAAAACTAAAAAATAAAATAATAATATATATAGTTTTAAAAAACTAAAACAACACGCTTTATTAGAAAACCGAACTGAAAAATGAAAAATAAAATTAATTTCCAACACACTTGGGATAAAATTAAAGTGGTCAACAAAAAAATCATCTCCAACACATATAGAATAAATCTAGAGTTATCAACAAAAACAAAATAATTTTACCATCAAAAGCGTGGGGTGCTTTTCATGATTTTTACATTTTCTTCTTAGAGACTTTACTTTTACCAATATCTGTTTATTATCAAATATATTAATTGATATAGAGCACCCCACGCTTTTGATGGTAAAATTATTTTCTTTTTGTTGATAACTCTAGTCTTATTCTATATGTGTTGGAGATGATTTTTTTGTTGACCACTTTAATTTTATCCCAAGCGTGTTGGAAATTAAAATTATTTTTCATTTTTTAGTTCGGTTTTCTAATAAAGCGTGTTGTTTTAGTTTTTTAAAACTATTATTTATTTGATTTTCTGATGATTCTGGCCAGGATTTTAGAAAAAAATGAAATTATTGTATTGTCACGGGCCCTTTACAAGTATACAAAGTTACAAGTCGATCCAATGATTTTAAGTGGGTGAAAATCGCGTTGAAAGATTCCGTTACATAGACAGATACAGGTCAAGCTAATATAAAGCGTGTAAAAAAGTAATATTTTTTTAACGTCCGGCCATGACACGAGAATTGAACGTTCAGGCAGGACAACGTCTGCCGGGTCCGCTAGTATTTTATATTTCAACGCTCTGGTGGCCGTAACTAATTCACTGGTCACCCGTAAATTCGTGGCCATGCGGACATAGGGTCTCCACACATCTATCCTGAGCTAATGTTTTCTAACAAACTTCTGTACAATTCTTCATCATCATCATCTTCTTCTTCTTCTTCGTCACGGTTTAGACTTATTTACTAGCCTGTTCCGGCTCCAAATTGCTGCTATTTCCACCTTTTCCTTGGTCTTCCCAAACGTCTGCCTCGTGGTGAATAGTTGTATGCTGCTTATGGTATTCTATTCTCGGTAATCTTTGCCAAGTGTTCTTTCCAGTTTGTTCTGTATTTCTCTATTGTTGTGTTTAATTCCTCTACTATTAGTTGTCTTATTTCTGTGTTATGTTGAACCGAAAGTACCTTTTTGCGGTTCAGTTATTCATCTTTGTGCTCCTCCAGAATATTTATGAAGCCTGCCAATGTCCCTTGTTCCGTGTGGCTACCCCTTCCCTTTCACCCTTTCCTCCGCGCATCTTTATAGCGCACATCCCCTCTACCCGCGAACCTTTATATGCTTGGTAATCTCAATGAACCTTATCATTCGATCGGCCTAGCAAGTGGCGTTATGTTGTATAGAAGTGGATTCAGTATCCGAATCCAACTTAAGTGCACCATGCATCGGCGAAGTTAACATGGTGATTTATAAGATAAACAAGTGGATTGTGACCGAGGAATGGTCGGATTTGAGTTATTCCAATCAAGCATGGAAAAAGGAATTCCAATGGAGTTTGGACATGTATGAGTGTGACAGTTTGTATGGTATGTTATTTATTCAGCTTTACTTGTTATTATCTATGTCTGATCGATTGATCGAAGATCAATCTTTTGTTATTCATTTATTACTTTGTTTTTACAATCAACACTTGTTTTTTTCATTAAAAGCTTAACTTTTATGTTACGCCCCTCTTGTTATTTAAGACTATCATTGTTCTCTATCCTGTAACGAAGTTATTTCATCCTATGCAATTTATAATCAGTATTTATATTTATATGCACGTTCAACTGGAAAAGAAAGATGAATTGTTAGCCGCCTTCTATGGGCCCGAGGCAGGCTGTTTTCTCATTAATAACTTCTTTAGATATCAGGAACACGTTACTAAGTACAGCATAGTCATAACCCAACGATCCCGGAAGGTAGCAGTAGCGGTGAAGGTGGTTCTCTCTCTCTACGCGACAAATGGTAGCAGAGCGTGGTTTTGGGTTTTTGAGTTCAACGGTTTTTGGGTTTTTGAGTTCTATGTTTTTGTGTTTTTCACATTACAAGTTATGCTGTATGTTATTAACTGTGGTTCTTGTAGTATCAATTTAATTCAAGTTTCGGAGTTTTGGTCTCAAACACCAAGACAAGGGTATGAACTCTGTATTATGGTCCTTAATGAAATTTAGAATTAGAAAATCTGTATCTTTTCAGAGATATTACCCTGCGGATTATTACTTGTTTTCGATACTTGGTATTTATGGTAAAGTTATTAAGTATTAGTTTACGTGTTTGCTTTACGTTACGTAAATATTGACTCATCTTCTTTATAACAGAGACTGATTTATGCATATAAACTACGTTCGACTATAATTGTTTACATCTTGTGTCTATTATACTTTGTAATCATGCCTAGTTGGATAGATGTAATATCCAAAGACCATCTCGTTCGAGAGTTAAACCTACTAGGTATTGAGGTTGAAGGTGATGTAACATATTACGTCAGCGGTTAAAAATCATATGAATTCTCTCTCCCCGGCTGAACAAATGTTAATAAAACGTAAGTTTATTGTAGATAGTGCAAATCAAGAGGATTATTTGGCAGAACAGCATAAGAATATAAGTGATCATAGACTTAGCTCTATCAAAGATTTTTCGAGTGGAACTGTCTCCAACCTTTCTCCTTTTTTGGAAGAGAATAATCAGCGGATTTTCCGAGAGTTGATTAAAAGAGTTGATCCCTGCGACGGTGAAGATAAGGAATCGCTAGTGGTCTTCCTCATTAAAATTAACTCGCTCTTCGAATTGAAATTGGTTCCCGATGAGTATTTTGTAAACTCGATTTTGAGTTGCATCGGAGGAATTCTATTGAAAGTCTGGAGTGAAGTTGTTAAGTTGAGATTCTCTTGGATGGAGAGTTTAGAACATGTGAAGTGCTTTGTTGGAGTTTATTTCCAACATACAGGGAGCTTCACTTGTGTTGAATCCTTTATTTTCGGAAGAAAAGTTAATTGATCTTATTCTGCAGAATATGTCCCCGGCTACTAGACAGCATTTGGTTTTTGCTACAAAACCGCAAAATGTAGCCGAAATGTGTGTCTTGGCCAGGAAGGTGGCGGATTTCGAGATCGCTGAAAGACAGAGGGACTTTAGTGAAAGAAGTAGAATTGACAACTTAAGTAAATCTAATACTTCGGCGAGTCGTCCTCCTTGGCAATCTAAAAAGAATCTACAATGTTGGAAATGTCAGCGGTATGGGCATCTCTCTGGAGAATGTCGGTCTAAAGACTTAGATATTCCTCAGGTTAATGTTATGACTTCATCCTCGAGAAGGTATAAGAAAAGAATTCAAACTTCTAAGAGAATATTTCCTTCAGGGAATAATAGACCGTCATCTTTGCGGCAAATTTGCCTCATTTACCGGTGGAAGTTTTCCACCAGAAAATAGACGGTTTATTGGATAGTGGTGCGTCTATTTCTCTTGTACGAGAAGACTTTATCTCTGCTTTGCCTAAGAAATTTTTGAAGAAGACTTCTATGAAATGTAAATCAGTTAACAATCAAATTTTCTCTGTAAATAAAATGGTTCGTTTGCACTTAAAGATAAATAAATTTCATGGGACCAGTTGTTTTATGTGGCCCCAGAGTTGCCTGTTCCTATTATTCTAGGTTACGACTTCATGTCGAAATCCGGCATGAAAATCGATTTTCAGAATAGTGTCTGTAATTTCAGATTTGCTCGAGACGTTTCGCTGCCGTTTAACGTACATCCTTGTATGTATAGGCATGCGTGTAGTAAGAATCCTTTGAAACAACGTTGTGTTATGTCTCTCAATAATCTTGAGGAGGATAAAGAATTATCTACATTGGTGAAAGAATTCCCAGGATTATTTAGTAACCAATTAGGAAGAGCAAGAAATAGTTTTTGTGAACTGGAATTGTTGGATAATGTCCCTGTGCGGTCTCCACCTTTTCAATTCTCTCCACCTAAGTTACAATTATTACAAAGCGAAATTCATAAGCTTATGCAACAAGGTGTTATTAGGCCAAGTCGCTCTAGTTATGCGAGCCCAGCTTTTCTTGTTCCAAAACCTAGTGGAGGCCATAGGTTGGTTATCGACTATAGGAAGCTCAATAATAAAGTAGTGTTTGATTGCTTCCCATTGCCCACTTTGGAAGCAGCTTTCCAAATATTTCATGGAGCCAAAGTGTTTTCCGTAATTGATTTGCATTCTGCCTTTTTTCAGATACCGTTAACTCCATCCAGTAGAAAATACACAGCTTTTGTCACTCCTAACGGCCTTTACGAATTTAATATGTGCCTATGGGTTTGAGTGTAGGTAGTCAAGTATTGAGTCGTGAATTAGACAAATTATTTGGAGATTTGAAGTACAAATATGTTTTTCAGTACTGTGATGATCTCATCGTGTATTCTTCTGATTTGCAGCAACATCTTGCTCATTTGAGAGAAGTCTTTGAGAGGTTAAACAATAAAGGATATTCTGTCAAATCCCCTTAAAAGAATCACTTTTTGGATGTTCTAAGATAAATTTTTTTGGGTCATTTGTTGTAAACAACCGTGACAGGTCATCCCAGGTGAAAACCCGGAGAGAGTGGAAGCTATTAAAAATCTTCCTTACACCTAAGAATATTAAAAAGGGTTAGAAGTTTCATGGAATATGGTGGGCTTTATGCCAGATTTATTCCCCTAACTTCTCTCAGATTGCCAGCTACAATTGAATAACTTGAAGAAAGAGACAACCACAATGCTTTTGGAGTCGAGAAGTCCGAAGCTTCCGTTTCAAAGTCTTCAACTTAGCTCTTTGTGAGCTGGGCCTACTTTAACAGTTCCCGATTATCAATAAGAGTTTTGTTCTTACGTGTGACGGAACCAGTGATAGAGCGGTTAGGGGGTGCGGTTTTCTTATCAAGAAATTTGAAGGCAATTTAACGCCTGTGGGATAATGCTAGTCGCGAACTTTAAACTGAGGCCGAACTTAAATATAGCATTTACGAGGAGAGAGAAATTTTGGCCATTGTTTTTTCGGTTGTGAAAAGTATCCCAACGGCACCTTTTTGGAACATAAGCCAGTTTTCCGTGGTCCCCTCAGATAATCAAGCAGTTTCTTGGTTATGTAAGAACAGTGGTACCCTGGGTAGAATCGGTAGGTGGGTTGTGCGTCTTTCTGCTTTTAATTTTGAAGTAGTTCATGTTAGAGGATCTGATAACGCGGTAGCTGATGGTTTATCGCGACTGTTCCATGAAGATGAAGTTCCGGAGCACCCTCAAGTCAATCTTCTATCGAACTTTCCTGCATCATTTAAAGATCTTAAATTGCATCAGCAAGAAGATAACGATTGTAAGAGATTATTTGCTCAAATTAGAGCTGGCACTAATAGTCCAGATTTTTCTTTACATAGAGGTCTATTGGTGTATAATCCTCGAAAAGGTCCGAAGAATCGTGTGTTGGTCCCCGTAGTGCTGCGGCCTGTTCTACTTAAGTATTATCACGATTCTCCTTTGGGCATGCATTTGGGCATTGCCAAAACTATGGAAAAGCTCAATAGACAATATTACTGGCCTCATATGGGTGAGGATGTGCGTAAATACATTTTGAATTGCGGTTGATTGTCAGCGAGCTAAACCTGCCCCAAATACTAAAGTTGGTCTTCATTCCGGCGGAGCCTTCCACCGCTCCCATGCAAAGACTCTTTATTGATTTCTTTGGTCCATTAGTTCGCTCAAAACGAGGTAATGTTGGAGTTCTAGCAGTTGTCGACGGGTTCTCTAAATATGTTGTGCTTCATCCTGTGAGATCCTTGAAATCTAATGCGGTTGTAGAATTCTTCACTAGAAACTTTTTTCCGAACTTTGGTGTGCCTGAATCCATTGTTTCGGATAATGCAAAAGCCTTTACTTCTCATATGTTTAAGAATATGTGTTTCGATTGGGGTGTTCGTCGCATTACCACTTCTCCCCATTATCCAAAACCTAACCTTTGTGAGAGGTTTTTCCGCTCGTTGAAAGCAGGGCTTACCATTTTTCATAATGTTAAGCAAAATGTTTGGGATCAACATTTGCCGTTGTTTGCTTTGGGTTGTAATGATGCGGTCCATGAGTCGACAAAAACTACCCCTGCCGAATTGTTTTTAGGTAGACGTATTATGCATCCCTTAGAATTAAATTGGCATATTACGGAAACCGATTTAAGTGATTTGAAACAAGCCGATAAAGTTCAGAAATGGGAGGAAGCATTCAAGAATCTTAAGCTCGCTAAAGAGAACGTAGCTAATAGGTATAATAAGGATAGGAAGGATGTTTCTTATAAAGTTGGCGATCGAGTACGTTATCGCCTTTATCCACTCAGTAATCGTGGGGAGCAACGTATGGGAAAACTTATGTTCAAATGGTCTGAACCTCATGTTGTAAAACGCTTTCTAACACCAGTCACCTTGGAGTTGGAAAGCGTCAATGGCCATGTCATGAAACAGCATGTTAGTCAGATTAAATTATGTAATACTGTGGAGTAAAACACTAGCATGTTTGTAGAGAAAAAGAGCTGTATGGTAAGCTAGATATTTTGTATTATAATACAACATGTTGAAGTAGTATATCTATGGTTCTGCTTTCCTGCTTTTGCCTGTTCTTTGTTTCAGTTTACCTTTCCTAAACATTGGCAGTTCGACTCTTTGTAAGCCTGGAATGTTCGGCAGTCGAGCGCTTGGAGGATCCGGCCGACCCCTGAGTGCCCAGCTGACCAACATAGTGGCTTTTGGAACTACGGATTCTTGAAAAGCGGTGGAACGGGATTGCGATCCGGCAATCCAATTATCATATCGTCACCCTGGTCTTCACCTGGAACACCGCAGACTTGTACTATGGCGGCTGAATCAAATGGAGTTTAATTTTCAGCGCATGAATAGTCTACATTAAAGCGAGTGTGGTGATTGTGATATTGGGGACGAGTGGAAGATTTGCATTAAAAGTAACCGCTGGAATCCGATAGTGTTTATGTGCCCCTCCCAACGTGGGATTATTTCACTGGACATTACTTTAAAGCCTATGGACTCTTTTTCTTTTTACCCGGAGGGTGTAGGGGGAGCTATTGAACCGAAAGTACCTTTTTGCGGTTCAGTTATTCATCTTTGTGCTCCTCCAGAATATTTATGAAGCCTGCCAATGTCCCTTGTTCCGTGTGGCTACCCCTTCCCTTTCACCCTTTCCTCCTCGCGCATCTTTATAGCGCACATCCCCTCTACCCGCGAACCTTATATGCTTGGTAATCTCAATGAACCTTATCATTCGATCGGCCTAGCAAGTGGCGTTATGTTGTATAGAAGTGGATTCAGTATCCGAATCCAACTTAAGTGCACCATGCATCGGCGAAGTTAACATGGTGATTTATAAGATAAACAAGTGGATTGTGACCGAGGAATGGTCGGATTTGAGTTATTCCAATCAAGCATGGAAAAAGGAATTCCAATGGAGTTTGGACATGTATGAGTGTGACAGTTTGTATGGTATGTTATTTATTCAGCTTTACTTTGTTATTATCTATGTCTGATCGATTGATCGAAGATCAATCTTTTGTTATTCATTTATTACTTTGTTTTTACAATCAACACTTGTTTTTTTCATTAAAAGCTTAACTTTTATGTTACGCCCCTCTTGTTATTTAAGACTATCATTGTTCTCTATCCTGTAACGAAGTTATTTCATCCTATGCAATTTATAATCAGTATTTATATTTATATGCACGTTCAACTGGAAAAGAAAGATGAATTGTTAGCCGCCTTCTATGGGCCCGAGGCAGGCTGTTTTCTCATTAATAACTTCTTTAGATATCAGGAACACGTTACTAAGTACAGCATAGTCATAACCCAACGATCCCGGAAGGTAGCAGTAGCGGTGAAGGTGGTTCTCTCTCTCTACGCGACAATGTTTTTTGTCTGCTATTGGTCTGAGGAATCTCATTTCAGCAGCTTGTACTCTGGCAGATTGTATTGTCACTGTCCAAGTTTCGGATCCATAAGTAATAATGGGCACTGCCATTATCATAAGTAATGCCACGAGTGATTTCCAAATTATCGATAAATTCACGACTCACGAAGTGAGGAGTGAATTTATCTAGAGAATTTTGAAATCAAGAGTGGCATTTGTTAGGTCTATTTAACGAATAAAATTAAGCTGTTTACTCACAAATCATTATTTAACTATAGTTATTTTAAAATATTTATATATTTAATGTAAACGGCGATGTTTGAAAACAAATGAGAAACGATAGGTACGCTTCTACTGCTTCATTTGTTTATCACTGCAACCAGATCATACTATTTATTGCCAAAGGAACGCAATAATGTAAGGAGGAGCTTTCTTTAATATGGTAATTATAACACTGATAAATATTTGGTGAAACACGACTCTGATTGGTTGTAAAACAGAAATCATTGAAACGTGATTGGTCATTGACTCCCATTTGGGGCATGAGTTAAATAGTCTTGTATAATCTCATTATAGAGTCTTTCCTGGCTTTAATTTTCAAAGTTGTTTTTAGTGTACTTGTTATATAATTAAACTTATTTAGTTTGTTATTTATATCCGTTTCTGCTGTGTATGATATTTCGCAACCTAGGAAGTTATATCTTACTACTTGTTCTATTGGTTTATTTTCTAATATTATCTTTGTCCGAACTGGATGAGCGCCCTTGAAAGGCCATTGTTTTTTATTTTTGTGAGGATATTTCCATGTTGTATTTTTTTATATTTCATTTAGTTTATATAGCATTCTTTGTAGTTCGTCTTCTGTTTTTGCTATTAAAATCTGGTCATCTGCAAAGACTACTCTTTTTATTACTATATTTCCTAAGTTAATTCCCCAGTCATTTGCTTCCATGATCTTATCATGGCGTCGAAATAAATGTTAAAAAGAGTGGTTGATTATGTGGACAACCTTGTCTATCTCCTCCTGTTAAGATGAGATTGGTGCCACTTTGGATTTTCATTTTTATTTGTTTCTCATAAATTTTCTTAATTACTGCTATCATAGGGTAGTGGAATTCCCTTTTCACTTAATATGTTCCATAAATAAGTTTAATTCTCTTCGCGTCTCTATTATTTGTTTAAAAGTGAATACGTTGTCTGTGCAGCTTCGTCTTATCCTAAATCCTGTCTGCCTATTCTGATATTAGTGCGTCTACTATAGTGGTTAATCTTTGGTTGATCTTTTTTGGCCAATATATTTGGTATTGCTGCACATAGGAAGCGTATGTCTCTATCAGTTTTCTGATCTTTGTGTTATCGCCTTTTTTAAATATTGAGATTATTTTCCCAATTATTCATTTTTCTGGTATTGTTATTTTAGTTTCCAGCACTTGTAGAATTTTAATAATCTTTTTGTGAAAATTCTTTGGGGCATTTTTTATCAATTATATGTTTATCTTGTCTAATTTTCGCAATGCTTTAGTACTTTTACATTTCTTTAATACTTCTATCATTTATCTTGCATCTCTAATTCATTTACTTCTGCATATTGATCGTTTGTTTCTATGAGTGTTATTTCTTATTTATAATAGTTTTCTAATTCTATATCTTGTATAGTTAGCAGATTTGTTTTTTCTTTTATTCAGAATTAAGGCTTCTTTTAAATTTATGTACTTTGTCTTGTCTTCCGTGTAAATTGTGTTCCATTTCTGCTATGTATCTTTCCTAATGTTCTCTATTTAATTTTCTGGTATATTTTTTTTTTACTAATGCTCTTGTTCTATTATATTCTATTCTGTTTTGGTCATTCTTATTGTTTAAGTATTTTAAGTAGGCCTCCTTTTTATCTCTTACCATTTCTGGATTTCGGGATCCCATTTTTTAGTCCTTTATTTTTCCTTTATTTCTTCTCCTACTTTCTTTGTTTTGTTCCTAATACTTCTTTTGCTGTTTTATGTATAAGTTATTTTATACTATTCCATTCTTCTTCAATTTCCTTTTTTGGCTCTTCCGCATTCGTATAATCTTCTAGCCTTCTTTTGTATAAATCTTGTATCGATTCTTCTTCTAACGAATTTATTTTATAAAATTCTTGTTTGTTTTCTTCCTTCTTCTTTAATTCTTTATTCCAATTTCTATACCATTATTTTGTATACCTATTTTACTAATCAATAGGTAATGGTCACTATGAATATCGCTTCCTCTGAAGACTCTTGTGTCTCTGACTAGATTTTTCATGTTTTGATTAACCATAACTATTATAGAGAGTATGATCCTCTCTCACTTCTCGTATATTTATGTATTTCCTTATGTCTGAAGTAATTGTTCGTTATTCTTAATTGGTTAAAGCATGCGAAATTTAATAATGTTTTCCCATTATAATTAAGCGGTTCTTCTCCATTGTTTCCCGTTACATTTGTAATAGGTGTTTTCCCTATACGTGCATTTGCATCTCCTGCTATGATTAAGTAATCGTTTTTGTTTGTTTGATCTATTATCTTTTGTAGTTGTTGGTAAAATTCTGTTGTTTCTTGTTTTCTGCCTTCCTCTGGTGCGTAGATTCCTATTACAGTAAGATTTCCTTTTGGTATTTTGCATCTTATTTTCGATGTTCTCTGATTTATCCATTCGTATGCAGTTATTGTTTTCCTTAATCTTGTGCTTACTAATATTGCTTACTCCTGCTTGAGCTCTTTCTGTTATTTCAACTCCACTATAACACATTATGTAATTACTTAGATCTTGACTTCCTCTTTGTTTCTTTTTTGTTTCTGTTATCACTGCTATATACATATATATATATATATATATATATATATATATATATATATATATATATAGCTCTTTCTTTTAATTCTCTTTCCAGTTCGGTTTCTTTATGATGTATACCTCTGACATTCCATGTTGCTACTTTAATTTGGTCTTGAATTCCAAAACGTTTATCCTTATGCTTTGCGTTTGTCGTTATCGATTGGACAATCCGGCTATCTCTTTGGAGCTTGTAAGTATTTTGAAGTGTCCCCTGAGTACGCTACTGTCGTTCTGCAGGGTTAGTCCTTTGGAGGGGCTGTACAATTCTCTTCCCTCAAATCATCATCATCGATGGCTCGACTCCCCCATATGGGCTTTGGAAGCCTTCAGAAGCTTATACCAGACTTCCCTGTTCTGAGATTCATTCTTCCAGTTTTTTTTTTAATCTTAGTGTCTTGAATTATACTATCCTCCCATCTTAATTAGAGTCTTCCAACTTTTCTGGCCAGTAGAGGTTGCTCATTGTAAATTCTTCTTGCAATCCTTTTGGTGTCCCTACGAATAATGTCTCCAACCCAGGCCAATCTATTAATTTTAACAAAAATCAGAATATCCGGCCTATTTTACAGTTTATACAATTCTTTCTGCATACATTATTTTCTTTCACGGCACCAAAAATTAATTGATCTCAGTATCTTCCTTTCAAAACGCCCTAATACTTCCTCATCAGATTTCAACATGGCCCACCCTCAAATCATAATTAATGTTATTCTCCCTAGCCAGAGTTTCTTAACCAGGTAGATTTATTTACGCTTACTTATCTACATATTTAAGGAAAAGTAATTTGAATATGCACCACTTTGAGGCGATATTATAATGGAGTATTTATTGAGGTTTATGTTGAGGCATCCATATAAAGGAGAATGTTGAGAAGGTACGACGTTGAGCGATCATTTAAAGAAGGAAGCTGTTGTATCCACCTACCATTTTGTAGTATCAATGGATAGTTGGAATCCTTCTAGATGTCCTGGATTCAATTTAATTTGCCTCGGATTTTGAGGTTCCCTTCAGGGGAACGGAAAGAATTTTTTTTTCTCAAATAAAAAATACTGAGTAATTTTATAAATGCAGTTTCCGCATGAATTTATACTGTCATTTATTTTAACTACTGTGTTTTCACTTTAATATCCTAAGCCCTATCCTGAGAATGTTTTCCAATCATCCCCTGTATAATCTACTTCCCTCAAATAATATTTAATGTTTTACTCCCACCTCATTCTTGGTCTACCAACTGGACGTTTCCCTGATTTTCCTACAAGAAGCTTCCATGCACGTCTTTCACTCCCCGTCCGTATAACATGCGTCAACGTGCCACATGTCCTGTCCATCTGTTCTTATTATATCTGGCTGCCTATACATATCACATAGCTAACCATTATGTAGTTTTTTTTCACCTGTCTGTTCATCTCTTTTTGGCCCTAAAATTTTTCTAAGTACTTTATTCTCAAATACTCATAATATTTTCTCCTCTCTTAAAGTAAGAGTCCATTATTCGCATCCATATAACTGGTAGAAAAAATAAGTATATATATATTTTAGTTTAACGTCTTTTGAAAGGAGCTGAGACAACAAGAGTCCCTGTTATGCAAAGTAGAATTAATTTCTAGAATTGAGTCTATGTTTAATTTATTTGTGCATCTCAAACCTATTTGTGATTATTGTTCCTAGATATTTGAAATCAGCCACTTCTACAAAATTTCCCTCATTTGTTATTAGTGAGGGAAATTTTGAAGAAGTTGCTGATTACAAATATCTAGGAACAATAATTACGAATAGTGTAAAGAACCCATAAATGGAGAAAGGAAACAATGATAAGGAGAGAGAGAGAGAGAGAGAGAGAGAGAGAGAGAGAGAGAGAGTTAGTATTCCGTAATTAATAAAATTTTTATGTTATATAATTTGGTATGTACTAAATTTCTCTCAAAGTCGCTTGAAGATAGTAGTGCGCCCAGTCCCCCAGTTTATTTCTGGATATTTACCAAGTATCGAGAAATAAATCGTATTACTCCGTTGCTTTTAACATTGGAAGGGTATCCCAATCCGCCGATTGGTCATTGTCGCTGGTTTCTATTATCTTCAGCGACATCAGCGTCAAATTTGGAAAATTTGTGTATTAACAAATACCATAATTAATTAGGCCAAAATCGTTCGTTTTAAACTGTTAAGATAACAACCTGAACTCCTATCTCAATTCTGTAGTTAAACCTAACTTACGGACACTGTTACACTCGCGAGCATATAAACTCCTGGCCGACCTGTTGTGGCAAGACCCGGGAAATTTCGCAATCTGTGGCCCAGCAGTGCCCGCCTGTCACTGTTTTACATGAGCCTCTCAATAAGTGGGCTGCGCCAACGCGCTGAGATAACCACAAGATCACTGACTGTATCCTGGGGACTCACTGACCAGTGACAGCTGCCAGATACTCGGAACTAACACTATCCCATGCTAAGCATCTATCCCCACACCACACATGTAAATTAACACCAGTGGTGCGTTTAACTCCCCTCTGTGGAAGAAGATGACTCCACTTCATAAAACGAGATCACCACAGACAATTTACTGGTCCCGCCCTGCAGTCAGAACCTTTACCGGAACTAGATGTTATCTCACAGTTTCTTAAAACTAAATTATCCTAATGTAAATCATTCCTGTATAAATATATCCCATATTCTTCTGTTAATATCATCTTCGTTCATGCACTTCCATTTCGTGATTTCGTTCATAAAATACAATCTGAAATAACAGTTGCTAGGAAATTTGTTCTTTGTTACGTAATTTTATAATGATTTTTTTACATTTTTATTTGCAATTTAGTTACCGAGGAACAAATAGTTATACGTCTAATATCCACTTATTTTCATTCGCTCGAATATTAGTTATGGTAATTTCTTGTTATAATCTTATGTTACCATAAATATTATTAATAATAATAATAATAATAATAATAATAATAATAATAATATAATAACAATAATAATAATAATAATAATCTTCACTTCAAGGTTTAGGCGATTCGCCTGTTCCGAATTCATAATGATTCATTCCACCTCTCCCTAGGTCTTCCCACATCCCTTAATACCTTTGGTTTATAATGATATGCTATATTGGACAATCTTGTTTCTTCCATTCTCTGAACATGCTCTTCCCAGCCAACGCGATGTTGTTGAATTCTATCATTTATTGAATATATTTCTAATTCACGCATTATTTCTTCATTTTTATATGGCCCAATTTTTTGCATCCTCTGTTCCTTCTTACAAAGGTCATTTCTGAACTCTGTATTCTACTCGAACTCCTAATATTTATTACCCAGAACTCAATACCGTGTAAAAGTACCGGTACCGCCATTGTTTTGTAGAACTTCAATTTTGTATCCTTCCTTTGTTATGTTTTAGTGTTCTATGAATGATACCACATCTAATTTGAAATGTTGATAATTTATTGTCTCTATCATTTCTTGTTCCATATCCAAAAGACAATTCACAACCTAGATAATTAAAATTTGACACTTGTGATAGAGGTTTATTTTCTATTATTATTTTCGATCTTATGGGTGACTTTCCTAAAAAGGTAATTATTTTTGTCTTGTCTATAGATATTTTAAAATCGTTCTCTTTACTCATTTCATTTAAACAGTGTAGAGAGAATTGTACATCGTTTGGTAATTAATTTGAAAGTCTTTAACCTAAACTTAAAATATTGTCTTTAGTCTCAATGTAAGAAAAAAAGACCCTATCAGTTATCGAACTTGATCCAGCTATAGGATAAACAAAGATGTTTTCTTATGTGTTGGGATCAAAACGATTTAGGGAATTAACAAGATAAAATAATAGTTATAAAAACTAAAACAACACGCTTTATTAGAAAATTGAACTAAAAAAATGAAAAATAATTTTAATTTCCAACACGCTTGGGATAAAATTAAAGTGGTCAACAAAAAAATCATCTCCAACACATATAGAATAAAACTATAATTATCAACAAAAAGAAAATAATTTTACCATCAAAAGCGTGGGGTGCTCTATATCAATTAATATATTTGATAATAAACAGATATTGGTAAAAGTAAAGTCTCTAAGAAGAAAATGTAAAAATCATAAAAAGCACCCCACGCTTTTGATGGTAAAATTAATTTCTTTTTGTTGATAACTCTAGTTTTATTTTATATGTGTTGGAGATGATTTTTTTGTTGACCACTTTAATTTTATCGCAAGCATGTTGGAAATGAAATTTATTTTTCATTTTTTTAGTTCGATTTTCTAATAAAGTGTGTTGTTTTAGTTTTTTAAAACTATTGTTTATTAACATTTATTTTGACCAGGCTCTTAACTTATGGTATAAAAATGTTCTGAAATGGGTATTCCTATAGGAGGAAAATTACTGCATTCATTGTCGTTTGCAGATGATCAAATCATTTTTGCAGGGATGGAGATGATATGAAATATATGATAAATAAACTAATGGAAGAATATAAAAAATGGGGACTGAATATAAATTTACAGAAAACAGAATATACGTGTTTGGGAAAGGATGTGGATGACCTCATACTTGAAACAGGGAAAATAAAAAAAGTGATTTTTTTTAATATCTTGGGTCAATAATTACAAGTTTAGGTACCTATGAGAGAGATGTACAGACTAAAATTGCAATGGCAAAAAATACAACTAAGACATTACATGGAATAATTTGGAACAAAAGTATTACAAAGGAAACTAAAATGAAAATTTATAAGAGCATACCGGTAATACAGAAGATTTTGTCATATGGAAGTGAAACTAGGTCTTTGACGGAATTACAAAAGAATAAAATTAGAACAGTTGAATTTGATTATTTTAGAAGAAGCCTCCAAAACACAAGACAGGATAAAATAAGAAATTAATTTAATTGGAGAGAAATGAATATCACCACATCTGTTGTTAAGAGGATTGAAAACCAGGCGCTTAAATGGTATGGCCATGTGCAAAGAATGGAAAATGAAAGATGGCCAAAAAATATATACGAATGGTCAGCCCCTGAAGAAATAAACGTGGCAGACCAAGATGGAAATGGAAAACCTACGTCAGAACCATAATGGATGATAGGAATTTGGAAGAGGGAGATTGGAATGATATAGATAAATGGAAACTGAAGACGGCAAACCTGTAAGTGGGGTAAACCCGAAGAAGAAGTAGTGCAAGTGTATGGGAAAAATTAGTGCTAATCACAGCTATGTTTTTTTTTATACTGGAATTGTTAATTGTTTCCTTGCACTGACAAACAACCAAAGCCTCTGCACTATCGAAATCGTTTACAACACTTTTGATGGCCTTGAAATGTTCACTGTAAAACAACATAGAGTTTTAAAATGTAAATAAAGCGCGAAATATGCGTTATTACTAGTTTTTAGTTGAACTATGCAATAACAGATGAAAAAGGTCTAAATATGCAAATGCATAAGCAACATGCAAATGCATATAATCCGGTATCTAGTTATGGGAAATATGTAGTATACAGTATATAGTTGCCCATCGGCTATCACTATGGTCTCGGGGTAAAATTGTTGCCTCTATGCAGCGGGTCCGGCTTCCATCCTTGATCAGGGCAAGTTTTCTCGGTTAGGTTTTTTCAGGATATTTAATTTATTGCACATATTTATTTAGCCTGGTGGAGTTAAAACCATGTGGCCTTCTTTTCCACTCACCAGAACAAAATACGTTACGATAATATATAACTCACAGTAGTATGAAATACAAAACTATTATTTGATACAATAAAAGTCCGTTACGTAAGAACTACGTAAACTACGTCGCGAACTTCTCAACAAGTCGAATTTTTGCCCCGTTTTGCTGGTTTAATGAATAATGTATTTCTGTTCTTAAATTGGAAAAACTCAATTTCTCATGCCAGCTTATTTAAAAGTTATAAACTGCAATGAAATCATGCTTAACCGTAAGTTATTAGCGAATTCAGTAGGAATAGAGCTATTACCTACTTGCATATTTTTATATAGGCCTAATTTGACACCATTTTAAATAATATATACAGATAAATGTTTACATTATTCTATTAAAAGAATCAAATAAATTATACTAATGTATCTTATAGGATATATTGTCAATTTGACGGTCATTTAAATTTTATGGTAACATTGCGACGAACCAAATATGGCGAGTGCTGCAGTCAATTTTTAATTTCGGGTTTCTGGTAAACCCCACTTCTAATGGTCGGATATAGCCGATTATTAGAGAATACTTTCCTGGGTTTATTTTTAAAAGGAAGCACTTAGTTCCGTTATGAAACACCATAAATTGCGACCTAGAGCGATTTTTAAATTTTTGTTTCACGTGAACTGCTACACTTCATGGTCCGATTTTGCTGGTTAAAGAACACGATCTTATTTTTCTAAATTAATTACTATAGGAGAAGTTTGGTTTTCGATAAGATAAAAACTACGATCACTTGAACGTTAACGTAAACACACACACACACACACACACACACACACATATATATATATATATATATATATATATATATATATATATATATATGTATAATATTCCATTCCATGGTAATTCTGCCCGAGGACAGGTCTTTCACTGCAATCATACCATTTTTTTTTGTGCTATGCTTTGCAGCTTTACTAGGGAATTATAGGTGTGGTAGCTTCCCGTTGCTTTCCACAATGTATATAGGGCCTATATATAGCTATATTCGGTGTATGCTAGATAGTATCGGTGAAGATCTGATTTTTTAAAACATTTTTATGAGAACAATCTTAATGTGTTCATTCATTCGGAATTAACTAACTCACTGGCACTATCAAACCTGTAGGTTCATGGCTGCTCGGACATAAGCTCTCAATACATCCCTATCCTGAGCTAATGTTTTCCAATCATCCCCTGTAAAATCTACTTCCCTCAAATCATAGTTAATGTTATTCTCCCACCTCATTCTTGGTCTACCATCTGGGCGTTTTCCCTCCGATTTCCCTATAAGAAGCTTCCATGTTCATCTTTCATTCCCCATTCATGCCACATGCCCTGCCCATCGCAGTCTACGAGACTTAACTGTTCTTCTTATATCTGGCTTCCTGTAAAGATC
This sequence comes from Diploptera punctata, assembly GCA_030220185.1. NCBI lineage: Eukaryota > Metazoa > Arthropoda > Insecta > Blattodea > Blaberidae > Diploptera > Diploptera punctata. The sequence continues at coordinate 2,372,143 of JASPKZ010000046.1, forward strand.
ATGTAGTTCACTGTTAAGTATTCTTCTCCATTCACCTGTCTGTTCATCTCTCTTTGGTCCAAAATTGTTCCTAAGAACTTTATTCTCAAATACTCGTAATCTCCTTTCCTCCCTTAAAGTAAGAGTCCATGTTTAGCATCCATGTAATATAGGCCTAACTGATAGAATAACAGTTTCATATATTTTCAGTTTAACGTTTTTTTAAAGGAGTTGGAACATCAAGAGTCTCTGTAATGCATAATAGCACGCATTTCCAGAATTGAGCCTATGTTTAATTTCTTTGTACATCTCATTCCTATTTGTGATTATTGTTCCTAGGCATTTGAATTCAGCCACTTCCTCAAAATTTCCCTCATTTTGTCGTTAGCTTTCATTTACATTATACTGTGTAATGTATTTCTATGTATGAACTTTAGTTTTATTGATATTTAATTCCAGTCCCAATTTCTTAGTGTTACTCAATAGTGTGTGCCTGTTGGCCTTTAGTATCTCCTCGCTATCGCCCAAAACAACTACATAATCAGCATAAACTAACAGCTTATTAATATCATTGAGTTGTAGCCTTCTTCATCCTCTAAACATTTGATAGTAGAGGAGATAGTGCATCTCCTTGCTTCAACCCATTCTGGATTTCTAAACTATCCGAAAACTGTTTACCTACACGCACCCTACTCTTCGTGCCATTTAGACACATTCTTGTAAGTCTAAGTAACTTTATAGGAATTCCGAACTCCAGCAGGATACTATATAACTTCTCCCTCTTAACTGAATGGTTTGCCTTTTTGATGTCTATATTTAGTACCATTACAGTACCATTACATTCCCATTTCATTTCTAAAATCTATCTTAAACTAATAATCTGATCCGTTGTAGACCTGTTTCTTCTAAATCCACACTGATGATTTCCTAGAATGCCATAAATATAAGGAGTAAGTCTCCTTACTAGCGTTTTTGTTGGAATTTCGTATGAAGTTGAAAGTAATGAGATTCCCCTGCTGTTGTTGCAATCAATTTTATCTCCTTTCTTATATATCGATTCTTTCCATTCATCTGGAAGAGCTTCTTTCTCCCAAATCATATTAAGCAACCGGCGTATCTTGTCCATTAATTTTTCTCCCCTTGATTTTATCAGTTCTGCTGGGATCTCATCAGAACCTGATGCTTTATAGATCTTCAATCCCTTCGGAATTAGATGAAAGTAATATATAATAACACAACAAAGGTAATGAAACTTAAACTAAAAACTATAAATAAAATACACACAAAGAAAAAGCACCTCCTACTCTAGGTTGCATAAAAAATACAAGGCGAATAATAATAAAATGTAATGAATTTAATCTATCGTTTTTTATATGAGACATCAGCTTAAAATATTGATAAATCTTAGCCTAATACTATCTTCATAAAATAAAATAGTTAATTGTTAAAATAATAATATTAGTGAAATATTTGTGTCAGTTAATAAAAATTCTTCAGTTTGTTTCTGTAAGATGTTAGAATTTGGCAGTCTCTGATATAGGATGGAAGAGAATTCCATGTTCTAGCATGAGAAACTGTAATAGGTGACTTAGTGTGGTGAGGAATATAAAGTACAATGTATTGATAGGTGCCTAATTTATATGTATTAGAGAACCTGTGTGATAAATAATAATTAGGCTCACCTATAACACAAAGGTTGGGAAAATTTAAGGCAAAAATGGTTTATAATTTGTCTTATTCAGTATGAATGAGTGAATGATGTGTCTTGTCTTAAATTTTCGTGTTGTCTCCGAGGTGACCTAGTATTGAGCTGGTCACACCAGGAGAGCCGCCATGTTCTTGTATGGTCAAAGAAGTATGTACGTCCTATGTGATCCAGAGTTTAAAAATCTCTCTCTGTAAGAGCCGTGTGGCGTGCGGCACATAAAAGTACGTACAAAGGGAGAGTTTAATTGAGGTAAAGGGAGAGAATATTAATAATACGGCTTTATTATTTTGCTATGCGATGTAATGCATTCATTGTACGGGAATTATATTGTTAATAAAAATCTAATCTACTATAATAATTAGTAGGGAATTTGATGAAATGTCATCTTTTTTATGATTTGTCAGAGACAATGCAGATTAATAATTCAGTGCATTGTGCAATAAATATGTTAGATATATGAGGTTTTATAGGTCATTAAAATACATTTTTCCACTTTTTTTCTGAAAAATCATTTTACAAATGTTATTTATTATTTTAGTTAATTTTATTTATTTTTCATACTTTTATAAGTCAGTTTTTAAATAATCTATGGTTAAATGTTCATTTTATGTACTTTTTTGCTATCTTATTTTTTGTTCTCAGGCAAGTCAGTGAGAAACCATAGTGCGTTGCCTCCACGTGGATTGATTCGGGACTTCCCTTTCAATGCGGGAATCTTTCGATTTGTGATATTTCCGTTTGTCTCCCGAGAGTAGTGTTTCTGTATGGCTGTGTTGATTTTCGTGCAGTGCAAAAATGCCAAAACAAAAAGTGTCTAGTGTTATCCGTTTAAGGTTTAAGACAGAATGTAACAGAATTCGGTGAATAAGTATCTTCTATTGAAGGGTATGTATTATTTTGCAAGGTGTGCGAAATTAAAGTCGCTGCAGATAAACGTTTCACAATACAACATATCGGGCGCGAGAAACATTTGCGGGCTCTTAAAACGTGAACAAAAGAGAAGTGTCTCAATTACTGTTAAAACATTGCTTCCACATCTAATAGCAAGTCATCTCTATTTTTTAAAGAATTATGTGAAGTGTTTGTCAGTGCAAATATTCAACTAGAAAAAAACTAAACAATTCTAAGCTACGTGATTTCCTTGAACGCCATAAGTCATACTGTTCTAGACTAATCAATATTGCGTAAAAATTATTTAATAAAATGTTATGAAGACACATTAAACCATATAAAACCGTGTTAGCTGACAACCGCCGATCGTTCACTTTTTATAACTTAAGGATGACCATGGTGGTGTACTGCAATGCCAATTAAGGTATGTTTAGTTAATAACTTTTCATATTAGTTCAATAGAAATGAGATTGACCTAGTGATAATTATTATTGTTTTAATTATTATATATTACTACTAAGAACAGGAATTGCTTTAGAATAGTTACCTGAATCAATAATAATCATTATTTATCTTAGACCATCTCTAATTAAATAATTAATAATTATTAATTAGTTAATTATTATGACATTTATAACTTTCTTTAGGTCATTTTTTAACACTTTTAGGTCATATTAAGAGAATTTTAAGGGAATATTATAGCTCATTTTTAAAACATTTTAAGGTCATAAACACCCGGGCCCTAATAATTAGTAATCTTGTATTTGGTACCTTTGCTTGTAAAGCGTCAGTACTTTCTAGGAACCTAAGTCAGGCTTAGGGAACTAGATCAATAATTGAAGGCAAGGATTCCTCTTTGGTTTCTAAAATAAGAAATTCTAACAGATCACTCGTTAACACCTGGATTGGATCACTGCCTACTACTCGAATACCAATCCCACCAGCCTGGAGAGAGATTAACAACTTTTGATTTATTTTTATAGTAAGTTAACTTTATTGTAAACCTAATTATATTCCTGCTAATCGTACTGAGTATTTATACCATTTATATTTTCACTTGCTAGAACATGTCAGAGATCGTTAAATTATACATTATTCAATTTTTTTTTATTCAATGCCTCAGATGGTCATTTCGACATTGGTGTTCTCTCCTGGATTTGGCTTAATTGTAACCCATTTCTGAAGTTGGGGCGCCTAGAAGGTGGAGTTACGTTACCCCGATGGTATGATGGGTATATCGAAACTTTTTTAAAAAACTAACAAAAACATCTCACTAATAGTATTATTTCCACCAATTAAAAATTGATTTTCTTTTTATTAAATAGTCTTAAGATTGACAAATTTAAAGCTCACACACACACATATATATTTTTTCTAGAATTTTTGTTATATACACAGGTATCCTCAACCAAAATATACAATTTTTTTCTTCCATTCTTCCCGGTCTTGCGTGTCTGCTTCTGTCATATTTTTCTTCTTCATGTTGTCTTGAATTCCCTTTATCCACGTTGTCTTTGGTCTACCATGTTTCACTTTTCTAGGATGCATTCATTACAATACTTCGTTTATTTCTGTGACCCTTCTTCTCATTATATGTCCATATCATCGTAGTTGGATTTCTTCAATCTCTTGTATAATATCCTTTTCTACATTCATAATTTATCTTATTGTATTATTTTTTATTTTGTTTAATATTGATATTCTTGCCGATCTTCTTAAAAAGTCCATTTCTGTGACTAATAATTCATTTCGATATTTTTGTTTCAACGTCCATGTGTCCGCACCATAAAATAAAATATTCTCCACAATTGTGTTATATATTAATAATTTAGTCATCTTGATTATATTCCTACTCGATAAAATATAATTTAAAATGCCAATAACTTTATTTGTCTCTATTATTCTTTTTTCGATGTCTAATTCAGATGTTCCATCTTTTTGAATTATTGATCCCAAATACTTAAAATATTCCACTGTTTTAATCTTTGTTACATTTATTTCTATTTCCTCGGAAATATATGTGCTCATATATTCTGTCTTATTATAATTAATTGTTAAACCCCATCTTGAGTATCCTTCCTCTAGTTTCCTACCCATATAGTTTACATCTTCACATCCTGAAGTGGCTACCACTTTATCATCTGCGAATAATAATTTATGTATATATTTCTTCTCATTTAATTTTAATTCCATTGGTTTAGATTTCTTTGACCATTCCTGTAATACAATATCTATGTATATTTTAAATAATGTCGGTGACATTGTGCACCCTTGTAATAACCCCTTTGTAGATATCAACTCTTCTGTTAATTCTGAACCCATTTTAACACTACATTTGTTATTAAAGTAGATATTTTTTTATTATATGTATACTTTCTTTATTCATCTTTGCTTTTTCCAATGATTGCCATAATAATTTTCTTGGTACACTATCGTATGCTTTTTCTTCTTCTTCTTCTTCGGCTTTCCCCCCACTTATAAGTTTGCCATCTTCACTCCATTTATTTCTATCATTCCAATCTCCTTCCAAATTCCTATCATCCATTATAGTTCTGACATAAGTTTTCCATTTCCATCTTTGTCTGCCACGTTTATTTCTGCCAGGGGGTGACCATTGGTATATATTTTTTGACCATCTTTCATCTTCCAAATAAGCTTTTTCTAAATTGTAAAAAATCAGTCCCACATCCTGTTGTTTATCGTTTACATTTTTTGTAAAATTTCTCTTACTGTAAATATATGGTCTATCGTAGAACGTCCTGTCGTGAAAGCACTCTGTTCTTCTGTCCTTCTAAAATCCTTTTGAATCCGTTCTTTTATCAGGTTTCCCAAAATCTTCATGAAAGATTTGTTATATTTATTTCCCTACAATTTGTACATTTTTTTCTTATCTCCTTTCTTGTAGACTGACACTAAGTAACCTGTTTTCATGTCTTCTGGGATATTGTCTGCTTCCAATATTTTGTTCATCAGTTTTGTTATTAATATTATAACTTTCTTGCCTCCATATTTTATTAATTCTAAATTAACATTTCCAGGCCCAGGCGATTTTTCATTTTTATTTTTTTTAATGATGTTTTAATTTCTTCTTCTGTCATAATACAGTATTACATTCTCTTTCATGGCAATTGTTGTATTCCTGAAATTCTATTCTGTTTTCTGATAATAGTGCAGAATAATATTGATACCATTCTTGGGCAATATTTAGATCAATTTTCGTTTTGTATCTTGTTTGTTGTCTAATGTTTCTCAGTGTTATCCATGTTTCCTTTGATCTTTTAAATCCCAACTGACAGTTGATATTTGAACATTTTTTTCCCATATTTCATTTTTGGCCTCTTTGGTTACCTTTCATACTATTCTCTTTTTATCCTTATATTCCTCTTTATCCTTCTCTTGTTTTGAACTCAGCCATTTTTGGAAGGCTTGTTGTTTATCATCAATTACATGTAAAATCTCTTCTTTTAACCAGAACTTTCTAATTTTTTTCTTGAATTACTCCCACAACTTTACACACACACACACACACACACATATATATATAAATTTTCTTAATATGTTTCCTTGTATTTTTTATTTATATTAGCTAGGGATGCTGATGTATTATTAGGCGATAGCGAGGAGATACTAAGGCCCAACACGCACACACTATTGAGTAAGACTAAGAAATTGGAACTGGAAGTGAACATCAATAAAAGTAGATACATTACCACACACAGAAATACTTTATATGAAGTAAATGGACAGTTAATGACAAATGAGGGAAATTTTGAAGAAGTGGCTGAATTCAAACACCTAGGAACAATAGTTACAAAGAGGAATGAGATGCACAGAGAAATTAAACATAGGCTCACTACTGGAAATGCATGCTACTATGCATTGCAGGGACTATTGTCCCAACTTCTAACAAAAACATTAAACTGAAATATATATATAATTGTTATTGTCCTAGTTATATTATATGGATGGGAACCATGAACTCTCACTTTAAGGGAGGAGAAAATATTACAATATTTGTGAAAACAGTTCTTAGGAACATTTTAGGACCAAAGAGAGATGAACAGACAGGCGAATGGAGATGACTACATAACAGTAGGCTACCTGTTCTTTATGGGAAACCTGATTATAATAAGAAGAAAAAGCCTCGTAGACTGCGATGAATAGCACATATGGCACGAATGGGAAATGAAAGAGGGGGATGGAATCTCTTTGTAGGAAAACCATAGAGAAAGCGCCCGATAGGTAGACCAAGAATGAGGTGAGAGATTAAATTAGCCATGATTTGAGGGAAATAGGTTATACTGAGGATTATTGGAAAACAGTTCAGGATAAGGATGTATGGAGAGCTTATGTCCGCGCGGCCATGAATTTACGGGTTCGATAGCATTAAAATATCGTATTTCACATCCCACAACACAAAACCTCCTATTATTCTAATTCCTACACATATCTACTGCCGAACTCTGGAACTCCTTACCACGGAAATCAAGGACTTCCGGACATTAACTTCCTTTAGAAGGAATTTAAATGTATTTCTTTTGTAATTGGTCTTTCCACGGATTATTGATGATTTCTGATTTTTAGCTCCTCTAATAATATTGGCTTGATATATTTTCATTGTAGTTTAATTTTTATAAATATTTACTTATAATTGTATATGCCTATGTTATCTTACGTTTTTTTCTGTATCTAATATGTTTCATAGACTGAGTGGAAGATAAAGTCTTATGGTCTTAACTCTGCCAGTTTAAATACATTATTATTATTATCATTATTATTATTATCACTATTATTATTATTATTATTATTATTATTATTATTATTATTACCTATATAATACAATAGTATTAGAATTTAACGTCGCCTTTCCATTATTTATAAACCTTTAGATTGCCTGACCGTTGTTTGTTCAATGTTATACCAGTTTTTAAATATCTTGTAATCACGTAATTAGCTGTTGAGAAATTGAGATTCAATTTTCAGTCCATTTCCTTGTTTCGGCAATAAACTATTTCTATCTTCAGATATGCAGGAAGTCCTCTTGTATCGGGAAACAGGATTAATTTTCAATTAAATTGAGGTTGCTGTGCAATTTCAATTAATACATAGTGAACTTAATCATGAAATGACCGTCAATGCTCAGTTTTGCTTATGTTTTATCGATTTATGGTTAATGTCCAATTGCATATTTGGCCTGAGAATGTGTTGTTTCACTGCATTATTTACGGGTACTTACTTTTTCGGGAGATGTAAAAAGTATTTCCAAGAAACGATCTTATTAAATGTGTGATAAAATCAATTTTAATTCAAATTTTAATAGGAGAAGAAGTGTGTCAGTTTTTTTACTCACTGTAGACAAGATGAATGGAGATGAAAAATAGAACTTTAGATACAAAAATATGTGTACACATTTCTAAACAACTTAATTACATGTCTAAAAAGTTGTAAAATACTAATAAATCCAACCTTATTAAGTGCCTTGTGAAAATGAACGTACGGTAACCTAAAACCATAGCTATAATAAGGTTAAAAAGCCACCCCTACTAAAATATAAATCAATGAAATTAAATTAACAGTAAATATTATAAATAATTTCAGTAATGCCTGCAAAAAAATAATTACATGTTCAAATTGTGGTTGCCTCAGATGCAGCGAGCCGGGTTTCGAATCCCGGTCAGAACAATTTCCTGGGTGAGATTTCTTTGGGTTTTTCCTTATTTGTAAGACAAATATCAGGGGTTTTTAAGGCCCATATAATTCCCGAACACCTTCCTAATCTTTCGTATTAAATTTATCTCGTTTAGTATGAATGTATGAGTAAATTATGTGTCTCGTCTTAAATTTCCGTGTTGTCTCTTACCTAAACGGAGGTTAAACTAAGAGAGAGAGAGGAGAGAGAGAGAGAGAGGAGAGAGAGAGAGAGAGAGAGAGATAATTAATTATTTTACAAGTGTTGTATACATTTGGACTGAGCCCGAGCACGATCTAGTACTCATTCGGACATATAGGGCAATGTACGTATATTTATATTATACCTTTGTATATATTATTGTTTTAAGTAAATTAAATAAATGTGTATATCATAAACTGTAAAAGAACTATTAATATAATTTATTTTAACTTAATTTCATTTTTCAAAATGCATAAGGCATTTATGTGCTGTTTAATTTATACTTTATAGGCCCATATTTTTATCAGGTCAGTAAATTTTCACCTCTGTGGTCTCAGGTAACGTCGTTGACACGTACACAGCGGACCTCGGGTTCGATCCCCAGTTTGGATAAGGGTGAGGTTAATCTTGTTATTTTTCCTCACCTGTAAGACAAATGTCGAGGCACTTTAAGACACAAATTGTTCCAAAGCACCATTTAGGCATCATAATAACCTATCAAATTTGCCTTGTTTAGTAGGAATATTTTAGTGAATGGTATGCCTTATCTTAAATGTTCATGTTGACTCAGAGTTGGCCCCGCATTGACCTGATGTCACATTCACGGCCCTCCATGTCCTTGTGTGGTAAAAAAAAGTATGTGATCCAATGTTTAAACATCCTCTCCCGACACTGTGAGGCCCGAGTGGCATGGAACACGTAAAAGTACCTAAAAGAGATATGTTAAACTAATATTAAGAAGGAAAGAAAGTTGGTAAATTATACTTTCTTTTAATGCCCGAGGTTGTCATTTCGACTTAACTTGTAACCCACTTCTGAGGTTGGGGCTTCTGGAAGGCGGGGTTACGGCTCCCCGATGATATGATGGGTGATGATAGGGTGCGCTAGGAGGGTCATTATTCATAATCTGAGGCAAATATGAATGATGATTATGATGGCCAGATGACATTTGGGGACTGTTTGGGCCTTAAAGTTTCCAGACATTTGTCTTACAAGTGAGGAAAGAAGTAAAAAAAACCTCACCCAGGAAACTTGTCCCGACCGGGGATCGAACCCGGGCCCGCTGCGTGACAAGACTACAGCGTTAGACTGCTAGTTACTCATATTTAACACATGTTTACAATATTTGAATATTAAATACTAAACAAAAAATATAACAGTTTTCTATTACATCCTGAGTATTGCAGGTTAATGTGATCGAACTGGTTTCGAATGTGGAAAACCCACCGTGACGAAAATAACCGCGTTAAAAAATCAACTCTGCCCAGGAGACCTTCAACTGTGTTGTGTTTTGAAATATTGTAAACATAAACCATTTACATTTACATCAAGATCTGGCATCGCGCTGGATTCAAATTTCTAATGACTAAAATATATATAGAAATGAGAAATTGTTTACGATTCTTTAAGTGATTCAGAAATAGACAGATATATTATATTTTAGTTAACGTGAACATGAAGTGTCTCCCAAACGAATTGGCTCAGATTCTTGCTTCTGAAAGTCCCGAGTACAATTCCCCGGGTAGACTAATCTGACTGCGGTTTATTCATGAGTTTCTTTAGTCCACAAAACAAATATTGGATTGAAATTCCATTACCATATTTAATTTTATCGTTAATCATGATTCCTTGCGAAACATGGACTCTTACTTTAAGGGAGGAAAGGAGATTACGAGTATTTGAGAATAAAGTTCTTAGGAAAAATTTTGGACCAAAGAGAGATAAACAGACACGTGACTGGAGAAGACTACATAACAATGAACTACTTGGTCTTTATAGGAAGCCAGATATAATAAGAACAGTTAAGTCTCGCAGACTGCGATGGGCAGGACATGTTGCGCGTATGGGGAATGAAAGACGTGCATGGAAGCTTCTTGTAGGAAAGCCAGAAGGAAAACGCCCAGTTGGTAGACCAAGAATGAGGTGGGAGAACAACATTAACTATGATTTGAGGAACTAGATTATACAGGGAATGATTGGAAAGCATTAGCTCTGGATAGGGATGTATGGAGAGCTTATGTCCGCACGGCCATGAACCTACGGGTTCGATAGTGCCAGTGAGTAAGTAAGTAAGTAAGTAATCATGATTCCTTATTGTCATTAAAATGGATCCTTCTAAAACTTTGCAAAAAACATCATAAAGCATTGGACATAAAGATTCTATACACAATATGGCCTTAGAATTTGATGCGCAAATCAAGATAAATTGATTAAAATACTCAGATAATTTCTTATAGTATTTAGTTATATCAACTCTTGCATGCAGAAAGCTTGCCGAGTTAAATTTAATATTGTTTTATTATAGGGATATTATAGATGTTTAATGGAAATTGTACCGGAGATTAATTTCATATTTGGAAGACGCAAATGTTGGTCAAATGTTTCAACTCTGTTTAATTTAACAATTGAATATGATTGTAAATATTATATGCTATAGAAAAATTTCTATAACATATTCAGCAATGTGGGTATTAATATTCAATTTATGGGTCGAGTTTCTTTATAAAATAGCATTTTAATTTCCATCTTTAAATCCCGAGCTAACCAACATAATTATTTTTATTTGCTTCACACTTCAAGCAAATCCGTTATTAATTTTATCATTAATCGTAAATACATTTTTTTGACTATTTTAATTCATGCCCCAAATGGGAGTCAATGACCAATCACATTTCAATGATTTTTTATTTATAATTATAACCAATCACAGTCGTGTTTCGCCTGAAATTTATGAACTAAAGTTTACCATAATAAAGAAGGCACCTCCTTTTTAACATTCTGAATAGGTCATAGCATTATTTTGCAGTGACTGACCCTCTAAGAAATACGGCTACCAGATTGTATATATAGTGCATGAAAATCAGCAATAAGGGCATGCGATATATAATATAAAAACATTTGTAACAATTGATTATACCACAAAAAAAAACACTGTTTGCACTTTCTTAAATGAATTATTTTCAAGGAAATAACGTTGCAGAAAAATATAATTGTCATATTTACATCATAGGACATCAAATTAATTAATGCCTATAACGTTGGTTATCAATTTCAACACTAGGGTGCATTCTTACAATATTGCGATCCTTTGGTAATAAATAATATTATGATCTAGTTGCACTGATGAACAAAGGAAGGAAATGAAGCGTGTCAATCGTTTATCATTTGTTTCAAACATCGCCGTTTACATTAAATATATAAATATTTTAAAATAACTATAGTTAAATAATGATTTGTGAGTAAACAGCTTAATGTTATTCGTTAAATAGTCCTAACAAATGCCACTCTTGATTTCCAAATTCTCTAGATAAATTCAGTCCTCACTTCGTGAGTCGTGAATTTATCGACAATATGGAAATCACTAGTGGCATTACTTATGAAAATTTATTTCAGTGAACTATAGGCTATGAGAGACAGATTAATACTACATATTATTACTATTCTTTTATTTATTTATATACAGATATTCAATATTTACACATATTTGTGTGCCTAAAGTTTTATATTCCTTCTCCACTCGTCCCTGTCCATCCACTCCATGTTCTCCATTATTATTATTATTATTATTATTATTATTATTATTATTATTATTATTATTATTATTATTATTATTATTATTATTATTGTTATTGTTATTATTATTATTATTATTATTATTATTATTATTATTATTATTATTATTATTATTATTATTATTATTATTATATTATTATTTACTGACTTGGAAGATGAATTACATTTAGATCTAGCTGCACACAATTAAATAATCAGACAAACAAATAGAATATGAATATTTCTTTTCATTTTTTTTTTGTTTTAAGAATTTTCTTCATCAGATAGAATATGAATATTTTTTCATTTTTTTTTTTTTCATTTTGAGAATTTTCCTCATCATTAAGGGTTTTCTCCAACCAATCTTAATAATTAATATGAATTTTAAAAAAATACATAAAAGACCACGGACCTATAGACTATAAATTTGTAACAAACATTCACAAATTTACCTTAATTAAAGTCTCCATTGTTCTCTGTCCTCTGTCTCTTCACCCCTTACACCAAATTCCCTCATTGAATTCTGAATGTTCTTCCAGGTTGTTTTTGGTCTTTCTTTCTGCTCCTTATTTTAAATTTGCATAGACAGCCATTGGTAGTCTTCCATCCTGCATTCTTCTTACGTGTCCATACCATTTCAGCATTCTGTGTTCAATCTCATCCATTATACTTCTATCTGCATTCATCCATTTTCTGAAATATCTAAAAATAAAAGCACTGGCCTTCAAAAGAATGACCACATAAGATACAAAGTAGTTAATAACCATTATAACAAATGAATAACTTTAATTTCTTGGGAATTTAATGTGACACATTAACCTCTCGCCTTAGGCCCTATAGGTACTTTCACGTGCAACACGTCATCCAGGCCTTACAGTGACACGACCTGTCGAGAGAGGAATTTTAACTATGGATCACACACATACTTTTTTGGCTACACAAGGGCATGTAGGGAATCTCCGAATGAGTAAGCTCTATGTCAGGGTGTCTTCCGAGACAACTCAATATTAAGACGAAACACGTTCATACTAAATATGGCGAATATGATGATTATGATGGTCAGATAATGTTCGGGGACCATTTAGGCCCTAAAAGTTTCCTGACATTTGTCTTAGAGGTGAGGAAACCTTCGAAAAAAACCATCACCCAAGAAAATTGTCCCCACCGGGAATCGAACCCGGGCCCGCTGCGTACGAGGCAGCGACGTTATCCCGAGGCCACAGCGGTGGACATTTAATGTATCTTATTGCTAGAAAAAAGGCATAAATAATAAATTAAACAGATTTTATGGCATATGTGGAACAATAAGAAGAGCATTAAGAAATAAGGCTCTGAAATCTTCTTCGTCACGATTCAGGCTTATTTACTAGCCTGTTCCGGCTCCAAATTGCTGCTGTTTTCATCTTTTCTTTGGTCTTCCCAGACTTCTTCCTCGTGGTGAATAGCTGTATGCTGCTTTTGGTATTCTATTCTCTGAAATATATACATTTTAAATCTTAAAAAGCAATGGCAGTACCTATGGAAGAGAAAATTGGGTAATTACTAAATCAGATAAATAAGAAAATAGAGAAGAAAATATTTTTACCACTGTTGGCATATTACACAATTATAGATAACTTTTTTTGGACTAAATAGAGATGAACAGACAGGTGGATGGGAAACCAGATATAATAACATTTAAGTCTCATAGACTGCATGTTTCACGAGTGGGGAATGAAAAAGGGGCGTGGAAATACCTTGTAAGAAACCCAGAAGGAAAGCGCCTTGTAGGTAGGCCTACAATGAGGTGGGAGAATAACATTAACCACGATTTGAGGAGAGTAGATTATACAGGGATGATTGGAAAACAATAGATCAGATAGGGATCTAAAGAGAGCTTGTGTCCGCATAGTATTGAATCTACGGGTTCGATAGTGGCAGTGAGTTAGTTTATTACCACGAAGATATAAGAAATTAATTATATCGAGAATTAATTGGTTCAAACACATTGAAAACATACTTTTATTCAACTCTGAACAAAAAAAGAAAAATGTTGTTCGTACTGTAACGAAGTTGAACATCTCTTGACGTTAAAACAGATCAGCGGCCTAATTCCAGGATGAAAGTTATTATTATTATTATTATTATTATTATCATCATCATTATTATCGCCATCAGCATCATCATCATCACCATCATCACCACCATCACCATCATCATCATTATCATTAATTATTATTATTATTATTATTATTATTATTATTATTATTATTATTAAGGAGAGCAGCAAGATGTTCAAACTTAGAAAAAATAAGAAATACTGTCATACGAGAAAAAAATGAATATTAGATGTTCAATAGTAGATTATATAAGACATCCATCTATATTAATTCTGCCCGCGGGCAGGTCTTTCACTGCAATCATAGCATTTTCATGCTATGCTTTACAGCTTTACTAGGGAATTATAGGTAAGGTAGCTTCCCGTTGCTTTCCATACCGGTGAAGGGTGATGATGATGATGATGATGATGGTGGTCGGATGATTTTCGGGGACCGTTGGGCCCTAGTCTTACAAGTGAGGAAAAACCCCGAAAAAGCCTCACCCAGGAGTCTGTCCCGACCGGTAATCAAACCCGGGCCCGCTGCGTGACAAGGCAGCGCGCTACCTCGATACCACAGCGGTGGACATGTAAGATATAAGCAATCAAATTGGTATGGGCATGTACGACGAATGCAAGAAGAAAGGTTATCCAGGAAAACATTGGAATGGTGTCCACCTGGAAGAAGAAGGAAAGGAAGACCTCGAAACTTGTGGATGCAAGAAATAAGAACTGGAATGAGAATGAAAGGACTGGAGAGCATGGAGTATGGATACAGACGAGTGGAGAAGGAAAATAAAACTTTAGGCACAGAAAGATGTGCAAACATTAAAAATCTGTATATAAATAAATTATTATTATTATTACTATTATTACTACCATTATTATTATTATTATTATTATTATTATTATTATTATTATTATTATTATTATTATTATTATTATTATTATTATCATCATCATCATTGCATTATTATTATTTTATTATTATTATTATTATTATTATTATTATTATTATTATTATTATTATTATTATTATTATTATTATTATTATTATTATTATTATTATTATTAACGTAAATCTTATACTACGCTATTTTTAAAAAAATATGTTTACGTTAAGATGTTGGATCAATGTTTAGCAGCTTTAGGTGTCGTATTAAACCCATTTACATGTATGTTTATTTATTGAGAGCAGATATACAATTCTGATCCACTTCATAGTCGATACAGACAAATGACAGATTCCGCGCGTACGTGATAAATCACTTATACCTGGAAATACATATTGAACATCTATTAATATGCAGCTTCATTTTATCTCCGACTGTCAGATATTCATCAGTACAAAGTCTAAGTTTTGTTTGCACGGAAAGCCGTTCATCCATAATAAAGATAAAGACGTCGTCTTATCAGATCAAGCGGCTCATCAAGGGCATGGACACAGGGGTACAGTATTCTTAGCCAACGACTCGAGAAGGAGCTGCTCTTCACTTTATTTCCAGAAAAGTTTTCGTTACACATTTTAAAAAATGCTGAGGGTCAATCAGGGCACAAATTATCTAAAAATTCCATTCACTACTCGGGATCAAACCCAACTGCACAACCTGTGATCAGGTGCCTTGCCATCTGTCGTACCAGTCTCAACCCAGCAGAATAATGTTACAGAAAAAAGAATATAAATATGTATGAGAAACTGTCTTTATAAGTAAAGTTATGCAGTTTAAACTTGCAATAATAATAATAATAATAATAATAATAATAATAATAATAATAATAATAATAATAATATTTAAATATCTTGGATATTATCTCTCTATCTGGGATGAAAAGGATATCCCTGAAAAAGTTACTAGTTATAATAAAAGTTTAGGAATTATTAATCAAGTTATGAAACCATCCCTTGTACAAAAAAACACCAGATTACGTTTATATAACACTTTGGCTAGACCAGTGTTGACCTATGGTAGTGAAGCATGGACACTAAGAAAACAACATGAAAGCAGAATAACGGCTTGTGAAATGAGATTCATGCGCAGAACAGCGGGTTACACCAGATGGGATCGGAAAAGGAACACCCATATCTTAAAAGAATTGAAGACTACGCCAATTTTGGAATATATTAAACAGTACCAACTAAATTGGAAACGCCATCTTGAAAGAATGAGTTCAAATCGGATCCCCAAAGCTGTTTATAATTATATACCAAGAGGACGAAGATCACTGGGCCGTCCTATGAAACGCTGGAGGGAAAATTTTCTATAGGATCGTAACAGGCCTTGGCCTAATACTTGGAAGGAAGAAGAAGAAGATAATAATAATAGCAATAACAACAATGATAGATAGATAGATAGATAGGTAGATAGATAGATAGATAGATAGATAGATAGATAGATAGATAGATAGATAGATAGATAGATAGATAGATAGATAGATAGATAGATAGATAGATAGATAGATAGATAGATAGATAGATGGATGGATGGATGGATGGATGGATGGATGGATGGATGGATGGATGGATGGATGGATGGATGGATGGATGGATGGATGGATGGATGGATGGATGGATGGATGGATGGATGGATGGATGGATGGATGGATGGATGGATGGATGGATGGATGGATGGATGGATGGATGGATGGATGGATGGATGGATGGATGGATGGATGGATGGATGGATGGATGGATGGATGGATGGATGGATGGATGGATGGATGGATGGATGGATGGATGGATGGATGGATGGATGGATGGATGGATGGATGGATGGATAGATAGATAGATAGATAGATAGATAGATAGATAGATAGATAGATAGATAGATAGATAGATAGATAGATAGATAGATAGATAGATAGATAGATAGATAGATAGATAGATAGATAGATAGATAGATAGATAGATAGATAGATCATCGGTTGATTAATGTCTTTGACATCGTCCGATTCCTAATAGCCAATTTTGTCGGTCCATCCAATCTCAAAGGCAAATTTATATGACATAGTAGGAAGTCGAATCCGAGATCATTGAGGATGATAGCCTGACACGTCAACCGTTAGACAAAAAGGGGGTCACCTAATGACGTTAAAATAATAATAATTATTAATAGGCCTACGATTATATTTTTCTTTCATTAACCTAGTTTAACCTATCCCTTTATATGTACATTTACATGTTCTACACCATTTGGGCCTACAAGGACACGGCAGTATTATTATTATTATTATTATTATTATTATTATTATTATTATTATTATTATTATTATTATTATTACATATTATTTGTTGCCGCTGGGGTCCCGAGATCGAGTCTCGGTCACTCCATGTGGTTTTGTGGCGGATGAAACGTAACTTGGACAGGTTTTTCTAGGTTTTCCC
Source organism: Diploptera punctata (assembly GCA_030220185.1). NCBI lineage: Eukaryota > Metazoa > Arthropoda > Insecta > Blattodea > Blaberidae > Diploptera > Diploptera punctata. Next base: position 2,389,622 of record JASPKZ010000046.1, read on the forward strand.
CTGCCACAAATTTAATTCCACTATTTCTCCATACTCATCTCATCGTTTCATTTAATTAATACGCCCCTCTGATGATGCGTCAGGAGTGGTCGGCCGGCACCCTTGACGTTCACAGACCCTATACATATAGGGGCTTCATCTCATCTTATTCCTCTGAGTTGGACACGAGTTGAAGATATTTTATTTGTATTGTTTGTTGAGTATTTATACTCATTTATTTTGATTTATTTGTAATAATTTTGAATACCATATTGGCTTAATATATATTTGTCGGGTTGGCCATATTGTTCCGTAATTTCATTTCATTTGATGGCCTACCTGCTATAGCCAGCGGGCAAATTACTGCGCCTGCGCGATAATTTTGCGTTGTAATCTAGTGAAGTGAATATTGCATTGTAAAGTTATTCTTCTTCTTCGTCACGGTTTAGGCTTATTTACTAGTCTGTTCCGGCTCCAAATTGCTGCTGTTTCCATCTTTTCTTTGGTCTTCCCAAACTTCTTCCTCGTGGTGAATAGTTATATGCTGCTTTTGGTATTCTATTCTCAGTTATCCTTGCTAAGTGTTCTTTCCAGGTTGTCCTATATTTCACTATTGTTGTGTTCAATTCCTCTACTTTTAGTATCTTGTAAGCCCATGTTTCCTTAACAGAGATTTAGGCGCTCTCCCCTACAGGGAAGAATTTGAATCATACTAATTTAGTTACACTTGTTTTCGTATAGATGTCATTTGAGTGGTCCGTGGTCAGCGTTTCGTCTCATACTGACATCTAGGAAACCAAGATACTACTAGGACGGGCAACTTCGGTAAATTTTGCTTAGAGGCCTTTTCATTCAGGCTTAAGGAACTTTACGAGCCTGAAAATCTTCAGACTCGGGACCCACGGCTTAAAGTCCCTCCCGGAGGACTTGCTCCTTGCTCCTGGGATTTCTACTTTTAGTTGTTGTCTTATTTCTGTGTTGTGTTTTTTGTCCTGTTTTTTGATATTCTGCTATTGGTCTGAGGAATTTCATTTCAGCAGCTTGTATTCTGGCAGATTGTTGTGTTGTCACTGTCCATGTTTCGGATCCATAAGTAATAATAGGAACTGCCATTGTCTTCTATAATTTCATTATAGAGTCTTTCCTGGCTTTATTTTTCAATGTTCTTTTTAATGTTCCTGTTATATAATTAAACTTATTTAGTTTGTTATTTATATCTGTTTCCGCTGTGTATGATATTTCGCAACCCAGGAAGTTATATCTTACCACCTATTCTATTGGTTTATTTTCTAATATTATCTCTGTCGACCTATAATGAGATCGGAACAGTCCATTGGGTTTAATCCTTGTTGTTGATGGTGATATTATCTTTGTCCGAACTGAATAGAACGCCCTTGAAAGTCATTGTTCTTTTTTTTTCTGATGATATTTCCATGTTTTATTTCTTTGATACTTCATTTAGTTTATATAGCATTAGTTGAATGCAGGCTTTCACGGCCGGTAATCATAATGTTGAGTGATTCCGGGTTATGTGGCCGTGGTCCATAGTTGGTGTTGATACCAGACGTTTCGCCCTCAACTGCGGAGGGCATCTTCAGTGGCGAGTGCTTCTAGGCGTGTTTCCTGGTCGGAAGATCTACTTAGAGTGAGCGCTGTGGACGTAGAGGACGTCCTCTACGTCCACAGCGCTCACTCTAAGTAGATCTTCCGACCAGCAGGAAACACGCCTAGAAGCACTCGCCACTGAAGATGCCCTCCGCAGTTGAGGGCGAAACGTCTGGTATCAACACCAACTATGGACCACGGCCACATAACCCGGAATCACTCAACATTATTTATATAGCATTCTTTGTAATTCGTCTTCCGTTTTGCTATTAAAATCTGGTCATCTGCAAAGGCCACTGTTTTTATTACTACATTTCCTAAGTTAATACCCCAGTCGCCATGATCTTATCATGTCATCAAAATAAATGTTGAAAAGAGTTGTTGAAAGTGGGAAGAAACTTGTCTAACTCCTCCTGTTATATGTATTGGTTCCCTTTGATTTAATTTAATTTTTGTTTTCTCATACATATTCTTAATTACTGCTATCAAGTATAGTGGATTTCCTTTTTCACTTAATATGTTTCCATAAATTTGGTCTAGACTCTTTATCAAAGGCCTTCTTATAATCTATAAAGGGTTAGTAAAGTTATGTTCCTGTTTTTAAATGTAGGCCTATGTGCTCTTTATTTTAACCAGCACCTATTATGAAATTAGATACCGTGTAGGCAATCATTTCTTACAGTCCTATAGCTACCCTCTAGGCGTAACATAATTTCGGGGGCCTCCGGGCCATGATATTTGAAAGATAATTTTGGTCCTTGCATCTTGGAAGACTGCTTCGAAAATGGGAAGAAATAATATCGCATTTGTTTAAAAAAACATCAAATACACGCCAAGTGCTGATGTCATCATATCGAACAAAGAAAAGGGAGTACAATATTGTTAATGGAACTGAAAATACATAAAAATAATCAACGAGATGAAAAATACAAGCTTCAATATCGTTATTTCAACTGGATGCTTCATAATCTATGTGATTTTTTAAGATAATGAAGATTTCCTCATGTGGAAAACTGTGGAATATGACCGACGACGCCATAAAGAGACAAGACGGAGCTGCAATTTCTTGTTTCGTGGAAGCTGATATTTTGAGGAGTGTATTCCTCGTGGAGCCGCTCTTTTGGGACTATAAATCACCGGTGACTCGGCACAACTTACCACATTTGCTGCGAGTATGTTCCATATTTTCAATTTGTAATTCCCACCTCTCCTTCGTTAGAAAAAATCATCATCATCATCATCATAGTACATTCACGAATATAGGCCATTTGTTGACCTGTTTCGGCCTCAAGAGAAACACCATCCAAAAGTATTTTGAGTGGACGTCCTGGTAGAAAAAAAAATACTTGACACTGATAAGCAAATTATTTTTTTTGTCAATTGTTCACCGCTGTGGTCTCGAGGTAGCGTGCTGCCTTGTCACGCAGCGGGCCCGGGTTCGATCCCCGGTCGGTGCAGTTTTTCTGGGTTAGGTTTTTATCGGGGTTTTTCCTCACCTGTAAGACAAATGTCAGGAAAACTTTAAGGCCCAAACGGTCCCCGAAATCATATGGCCATCATCATCATCATCCTTCACCAGTGTGGCAAGCAACGGGAAGTTACCACACCTATAATTCCCTAGTAAAGCTGCAAGCATAGCATGAAAATGCTATGATTGCAGTGAAGGACCTGCCTTCGGGTAGAATTACTATGGATGGATTTGTCAATTGGTTTTACAACAGTGTTTTTGTAAAGAATATAATTATTGTTTATATTTTTTTCAGATTAGTGCTATTAAAAACTGGAGTAGTCAGTAATTAACTATGATAGGCCTATATTTATTTTATTTAACAAACTTATCCAAATAGAGTCTGCCTAAAGTGACAAAATATATGTATCAATACAGAAGGAAGACAAAATTAGATAATATAGAAACAATGCATTTTTTCTTTAGTTTTACAGTAGGCACAGTACAAGATGGAACTAGAATGTATGTGAAATGAAATTCCGAATGAAGGGAAAATCAAGTAGGCCTACCAGGATTTGGAGACATACCATGTAGATGATTTCTTAAGATGAAGATAGAGCCTTTCAGTGTGGCTGTTACAAGTATGCTATGAGATCTTTGCAAGTTTCTTGTTACTTCAGGAACACGTACCAAAAAGCACGAATGATACAGATTCTTCTAGTACTACAGGAGCGGTTACACTAGATGCGAGTTATTCGTACGTTTACGCACGTATAGTTCCGACGCGACGTCCGAAATCAATCCCAACTTGTTGGGATATTTTACTAAGTTCATAGTTTAATACTTAAATTGGACATAGAAAAATTTATTAATTTGATTTTTGAACACAAATGTTTGTGGGATCAAAGTGATTCAACTTACTATTTGCGTGACCATCAACGTAGGGCATGGAAAGAAATATCCGAAAAATAAGCTATTAGGCATCTCGGTTTAAACATATATTTTTATCTTATACTAACTAATATGATACCCGTGCGCCAGGTAGCAGTGAACTTTGTCCACTAACGCTATCTAGCGGTCTCTTAAATAAGAGCATTTTAAAAATGGAAATCAACAATTACATTTCTACAAGTATTTTTCTCTTCAAATTTAATTTGTCATTGAGTGAGAAATGACAAATTTAATATTAAATATCGAATATTAGCTATACTTGCTAGTAACGTATGTTGATTTCCGTTTTAAAAGTGCTCTTATTTAAGAGACCGCTAGATGGCGTTAGTAGGACAAAAGTTCATTGCTACCTGACGCACGGGAATAGTATTAGTATAAGATAAAAATCTATATTTAAATCGAGATGCCTAATAGCTTAAATCGTTAAAGCACTTGTGTCCAGAACCAGATATATTGGGTTCAAATCCCGATTTAGGCATATATGTTTCTCTTCAAATTTAATATTTCATTCATCTGCGATCTAGGGTTGTTATGGTTTAAGGATTTTTTTTTTCCTTTCTCGTTTTCTTTCGTTTACACTGTTCTTCCTTTTTTTTTTACCTTTGTTAACCTTTTTATCTTATTCACACATACAAACACAAGACAGGACTCACACCCAGACCGAAGGTGGAGATTTAAAATCCCCTACCCCGCCGGGAATCGAACCCGGGTCGCCGGAGTGGACTACGCCACGGCGACGGACTAGGGATGAAAGATGAAAGCGAGCTGACACATTTGGCGTTAGAGGTATGATTAATTTGTAATAGAATAGTAAGAAAATACAGTGTTCTTTTAAATAATTCAACCGGAGCCACAATGATTCAATCGATGGAGAAATATTGCCATAACTTAGGAGATTACGTACATATCTGACGCAGGAATTACGAACAAGTAATCTGTTGACAGTTCAGCGTTCAAGTCAGTCAGTGTCGGTATGATGTATTTCTGGTGGTAAAGAATGGAATGTGGCGAAAACTTCCTTAGATACTAGTTTTATAAACACTTGATAACTCCAGCTCAGATTATCCCAATAATAACCAAGATTTTCACTACAGGTAATATTAATTGGGGTACTATCCAGTAAAAAGACAGGATAATTACAGGCGTTGAGAATAGAAAATAGTCTCTTATGTTCAAGTAGTCCACCGCTGTGGTCTCGAGGTAGCATGCTGCCTTGTCACGCAGCGGGCCCGGGTTCGATCCCCGGTCGGGGCAGTTTTTCTGGATGAAGTTTTTATCGGTGTTTTTCCTCACCTGTAAGACAAATGTCAGGAAAACTTTAAGGCCCAAACGGTCCCCGAAATCATATGGCCATCATCATCCTTATCATCATCATCATCATCGTCGTCCTTCACCGGTGTGGAAAGCAACGGGAAGCTACCACACCTACACAATTCCCTAGTAAAACTGCAAGCATAGCATGAAAATGCTATGATTGCAGTGAAGGACCTGCCTTCGGACAGAATTACGATGGATGGATGTTCAAGTATTATTGACTGTGATTTTTGTGTGTTCAATCGAAGGTCAAAGTTATTTGGCCAATTCCAAAGTAATGAGATTGATGACCAGATGTTATTCCGGGAAAATTGTATGGGCATAGTTTCTGACATTTGTCATAAATTTAGAAGAGAACCTTAAAAAAAGAAAAAGAAAAAAACTCGCCCAGGAAATCTGTCCCGACCAGGGCCCACTACTACTCGACAACGTTAACTTTCAATGCGGAAAAACTGTGAAGATAATGTGGCAAGGGTAAGTAGGGGTTTGAGGTAGTAGACCCTTGTCTTAGGTTGCAGTGACAGTGTTTATTTCCCGTTAGTCGTGTATAGTCAGTTGTTAATAACAATGTCAAATGCGAAAGTTAGATCCTATATTCACAGTATATACACATTTAAATCTCACAGACAGTAGCTGGAAATCAGTGCTGATTTAATTTCTCTGTATGTCATATTATCCAGAAAGCCCTAAGTATACAAACTCCGACGATTATTCAATAACTCCATCTCTTATATCAAGTACTGTAAGTCTACCACTATATTTTTGGCACTGATTATACCACTTTCCCAGTCATTCGCTTGTACCAAAGGTGAAAGGAGATACTTTTCCCATCTTCATCACTAGCGCCATTGCTTCCCCTCACCGGCTAAAAGTTAACGCGGTCGAGTAATACATCAGAGATAACGACGTTACCACTAAACCACATCACTGGACATATAATAATAAATAATAATAATAATAATAATAATAATAATAATAATAATAATAATTCAAGAAGAGACAAAATTAGAAATACTAAAAACAGAGAAATAATGATGTTCAAAAGGATGTTCTACAAGTTATTGAAGAAAGAAGACTGAAATGGTTTGGCCAGGTAAAGAATATGACAAGATACCTAAGATGGTATTACATTTTTAAGAGGAGGGCAACAGAAGAAAGGGGAGGCCGAGAGAACAGTGGATTCAAGGAGTACTTAGGAGTATGGTGTCGAGAGAGTTAACAGAATGATGCAGAAAATAGGGATTTATGGAGGAGTAAAATTTCCAATGGATTTTAGGAAAACTATGGTATTCTAGAGAAATTTATAATATAAAGAATAATAATAATAAATAATCAATTGATTTGGTGTTTACTTGGTGAAAATTCGTGATGTTCATTTATTTAATAAATCTGTCAAAGTTTTGTATGATTTTCATAATTATTTATTTTAATAAACATTCGTATGTGAAAGAATGTGTCTGAAGAAGTTACAGTGTGTCGAAACAGCTGCTACGAATGTTCATTAAAATAAATGTTTATGAAAAGTATTTAAAACTTTGACAGTTTTTTAAATAAACAAAATAATAATAATATATAGTTTGTGAACATGGGCCTCCTTGAAGACTCCAAACAAATATAGTAGGAGAAGCGTATGAATGTTTCCACATTAATACGTGCTGGGATACGGGGAGGCCACCCACACAGCTTGCAAGCGTACGATCAATGCAGAAAATGCAGCTACCTGTAGTGTTCATTTGAAACAAAATGTGAAGTTTACACGTGTCTGAGCGCAATCACGTGCCAATACAAGAGCTGTGTGACGTCAGCATACTTCTGTGACTCACTGTGCAGTACTTCCATTCAGAGCCACCGAATCATGGGCCGGCTCACTTGCAACAACCTGAGTAATTCGACGAGAATAAAACATGATTAGCAGGAAATTTTATTCTGTCATGACGACACGCTATTTCTGTCTCAATGTTATTTCAAGTTCTGTTGTTACAATGACAAAATATTATTTGTCATATTTAACCGTTAATGGATTTAAACCAAAGTACAGTAAAACGTGTTTAATCCGGAACGTGAATAATGCGAAAATCTGTCCAATGTGAACAAATTTATTGATCCCGGCGAAATAATAGTAATTTTACGTGTATTTATTTTGCATAAAACGGAATCTGCCTAACGCGGAAACGGAAGGATATTTCTTCACAATTCATGAAAAAAAATTATAAAGCGGAAAACATAGAAATAAATTAGTTTCCACTTAACTGAATTCCGGTTAGGCAAAAAAAAAAAAAAAAAAATAAGGAATGATTCCTGCTACCGGGGGATGTAGAGATTCTACCTGTATCTGAAATTTAATATCGGCCTCACTGCACACCTCTTATGCGAAATACAGATACCTATCTTACAAATAACCATTGCACTGTAAAATCTTAAATTAGTTTAAGTTCATAGACCGATCTTTCACAGGTAGCGTTCGGAATTTAAGGAATAAAGATGGCTAAAACGTATGTATCATTGTCATTAAACGAAAAAGTGAAAGTGATTGTATATAAATCTCCAAATTTCCAGACCGATGCTCCAAAGTCAAGCTCTAACTGTTGCTAAATCCCCAGGGAATAACGATTTCAAGGCATCTTTAGGTTGGCTGGACAGTTTTAAAAGACGACACAACGTAGTGTGGAATGGAATTTGCGGAGAATCAAAGGATGTGGACGAAAATGTAGTTAGTGAGAGAAAACCGAAACAGCATAAGTTACTTTAATTTCAGGATACGCGCCTAAGAGACATTTTTAACGCTGACGAAACGGGATTTTTTTCGCACGTTACCGTCGAAATCGCTCATACATACTATATTTCACTTTTCAACGGCAGCGAAACTACAATTAATCCAAGGGTACGTAAAAAGTCATATACGGTGCTCTATAATCTAAGATTATTAATAAGTTTTGTTTTTTTTTGTAATGCGGAATTTTATCTAATGTGGAAAAATATTGGTCCCATGCGATTCCTCTTTGAGCAAGTTTTACTGTATATCCAATTCCAGTATCATCATCTTCATGGTAGACCGTCGGCCTGTTCCGCTCTCAGAATTTAATTCCGGTATCAATTGTCTAAAAATTCTTTACAAAGTTTTCCTTCACATCTTGTTCTGGATTTCCATTAATCATGGCAGACAAATCAATTGTTGTATACAATGAAACCAATTGTTGTACACATTGAATTCTTTTTCTAAAGTTGGAATGATTTAATGTAAAATTTCTCTATTGCTTTTAAGGATGGACCACATATATCCTATAATCGTCATTGTTAATAATAATAATAATAATAATAATAATAATAATAATAATAATAATAATAATAATAATAATAATAATAATAATAATAATAATAATAATAATAATGATAATAATAATAAAATCTATCTTTCTTTGGGTTTTTACAGCTGCTGCTGTCTTCCCGTGCCAAACCTCCAAAACCTACTATATTGGGCATCTTCAATGCTTAGCCCTCTTGCTTGCATTATTGTCTTCATGTTTTCCATCCATGTTAACTTTGGTTTCCCTCTTTTCTTCTTTCTGGTCGGTTGCCAGTGATATAGTTGCTTCGGTCATCGCTCATAATAATAATAATAATAATAATAATAATAATAATAATAATAATAATAATAATAATAATAATAATAATTATAAACCTTAAAAATAATTATCTACCCATTAATGCAACGCATTTTTAAAATTATTGCAAATATATTATAGGCCTACGCGTAAATTTGTATTTATTATTATCGCCTACCCATAAAATGAAATGCAAAATCGAATTTTGTTCCTATAGCTTTATTTTTTCTTAGTATATTGGCAACGATGTTAGCGATTCGTCAAAAAGTGGTTTAAAGCCAATTGTTATTCTTTTTACTAAAGCTACCAAATGTCATTATAACATTTCTGGTATTCTCTCCTAGCATGGCGGAATGTAACCCACTTTTTTTTAAGTTGGGGCGCCCGGAAGGCGGAGTTACGTTATCCCGATTATATATGTAATCAATAATAATGAAGCGCCAAGAGAGTCCTTAATCCTAAACTAAACACGAAACCAGACCAAGGCAGGCCAAAGGAATAATGTCCTAAAAAATCCTGTGGTCTGATCGGGAATCGAACCCGGGACCTCATGAATTATAGGCAGAAGCTCTGACCACTATCCCACGAGGCTGGTCTAATTACTAACTTACTTTCACTCAAATATTTGTTCAATGAGCAGACGACTATGTTACGAGAAGAGAAGGATTTACGGGAGTTCAGACGAAGCCAGTTGATTTTATTGTTTTCCGTTCTAGACCTGCGTAACATATGCTTTTAATAGCTCGTCAAAACTTAATCCCTAAGTTGACATTAGTAGCACATTGGATGCCTGTTCCCTGTTTCTTACAGCCAAATTATTGGTGTAGAGAGCAGCTTTTAATCAGGTCCACAGAGAAGTAATAGTATATCACGATGCGAGGTTGGGAAGTGGTTTTTATAGAATCGAGGACAAATGTTTAAAAACCGGGCGATAGCGAGGTTTTTAATTTCGAGATTCTGTAAAACACTTCACAAACGTGCATTGTACATTTTTTTTGCGCGATGGTGTTTTCAAAATAATAAATAATATTAAAATAATAACATCTTTGTTCGAAATATTTGCGTTCATTATAAACAATTCACTAACGTTAACAGTGTGGGCAATGTTTATTAGTTGAAACAACAGGAGGCCTTGAGAACAATTATTGATAACATGGCCGCAATGACGTATTTGTTTCACATTGTTTCAAATAAAGTTCAGTTCATTTAAAATGCAGTGATTTGTTTCGTATAATGTATATTAACACTACCTTTGGATATTTTCTGTATATACATTGTACATAGTATACATAAAGGGCAGTGGTTTTACTTCCTGCACGGGGGTGTGAATGTAACTAATATTACAGTATGTTATTTAGGTTGGCAACCCCGAAATGTAGGAAGTTGAACTTTCAATCATGGTCGCCATTGCTGGTAAATACGACAAAAACGCACTATCGCGCAAAAAAAAAATAATTTCGCTTCGCTTCATAATTTAATACATGTACAGTAAAGGAGATGGATGTACAGACTCTTTAATATGAGTGAGTTACGTAGTTCGTTAGTTACAATAAAGTGATGAAAGTTTAATGCAGGCTTTCACGGCCGGTAATCATAATGTTGAGTGATTCCGGGTTATGTGGCCGTGGTCCATAGTTGGTGTTGATACCAGACGTTTCGCCCTCAACTGCGGAGGGCGTCTTCAGTGGCGAGTGCTTCTAGGCGTGTTTCCTGGTCGGAAGATCTACTTAGAGTGAGCGCTGCGGACGTTGTGGACGTTGTATTAGTGGTGGGTGCAGGGTGAGTGGGCGTGGCTCTTGCTGATTAGCTAATGGTCGTCTCCTTGTTGTCCCTAGTGTTAATGCATTTATTTTCTAGTGTATGATACCAGGCCTTAGACAGTTTGATACCTTCCTCTTTTCTGTTGATATTTCCCTTATGCTTGTATATTTCTATAGCCTCTCGGTATAATCTAGGGAAATAGTAGGAAGTTGTGGCTAAAACTTGTGTATCGTCGAATAGAATCTTGTGTCCATTCATAATGAATGGACACAAGATTCTATTCGACGATACACAAGTTTTAGCCACAACTTCCTACTATTTCCCTATGGACATAATGAATGGACACAAGATTCTATTCGACGATACACAAGTTTTAGCCACAACTTCCTACTATTTCCCTAGATTATACCGAGAGGCTATAGAAATATACAAGCATAAGGGAAATATCAACAGAAAAGAGGAAGGTATCAAACTGTCTAAGGCCTGGTATCATACACTAGAAAATAAATGCATTAACACTAGGGACAACAAGGAGATGACCATTAGCCAATCAGCAAGAGCCACGCCCACTCACCCTGCACCCACCACTAATACAACGTCCACAACGTCCGCAGCGCTCACTCTAAGTAGATCTTCCGACCAGGAAACACGCCTAGAAGCACTCGCCATTGAAGACGCCCTCCGCAGTTGAGGGCGAAACGTCTGGTATCAACACCAACTATGGACCACGGCCACATAACCCGGAATCACTCAACAAAGTGATGAAAAAATGGACCATTTACGTATTTAATTCTTAATTCAGGACAATCAGTCAAATGTTGAATATAAGATAGTAAATAAAGTATAAATGTAAAATATTCAGTGGTACTAAGCCCAATTAGCCCTTAATGATGAACCATCATTGTTACAGCGTCCATATTTTGAATCCGAGCAGTGTTGATTTATTCTTAGTACTATGATGATTAAGATAGAAATCTATAGGTTCATAAATACTGATATTTCTATGAAAAGCACAAGATTATCATAGACTTAATTACTTGTTCAAGCTTAGGTAAAATGGTAACATTTTTCCAATTTTAGAATTTACTAAACAACTGTATTCTGCCAGATCTAGATTACGTTGTACAAATCTGATCATTGCGCATGGTTTGCTGCGCCCATAGGCGCCAACAAATATACCTAATGAAGTATTTTTTCTCTCGGTAAGGATTAATAACCATTTATCAGTATTAGGCCAAGAAATTGGCACATTTCTTTATAGCTAATTTTAAATATCCATGGGGGGAGAGAAATTTTCTCATATACCTAGAATTTCGACCATTATAGGACCGATGCTCACCCAGCATCGTGAGAAATTTGGGTAGCTATAGTAAGTAGCGGCTTCAGGTTGAGAAAATCAACTATAACGGCTGGGGACCCGACATGTTGATCACATGCCACCCCAATACTGGTTATATGATCGCCCATCTATGGGATTAACACGTGTGGTTGTGATACCAGCAGCCGGATCGTAGGCTAAGGGTCTTCTAGGCTTTCCGCGCCATGGAGGAGTGGAGAGTAGAAATACAACTACGATTGGTCACTCTTATTCCATTTGAGATAGGTTATAAAATAGTTTGTTACACAATGTTCTCTATCGTGTTGAGGTTATAAATACAGAATATATCTCAAAATTAACTTTTCGAGACTATCAATATTGTTCCGGTTGATCAGAAAAAAGCTAATTCTTCAATATTTTTCCACCCTCCCCAGGATTCGGGATTTTTTCCCCCTTGGGAATTTTAATCTACATTCTCTATATCTATATGGGAAAAGTTCAAATTAATTTCGATTTTTCCAGCTATTTATAAGGTAATCCCCATACATCTAAATCTTTATAATATATTTCTCTTCATCACTTTCAGAGGGAAAGCGCCAAGTAGGTAGACCCAGAATGAGGTGGAGAAAATTAAATTAATCGTGATTTGAGGGATGAGAATTATATAGAGAATGAGTTGAAAATTATTAGCTCAGAATATGGATGTATGGAGAGCTAATGTCCGTGCAGCCATGAACCTCAAGGTTCAATAGTGCCTATGCGTTGGTTAGTTAATAATTGCCTAACAACAATCCATCCATCCATAGTAATTCTGCCCGAAGGCAGGTCCTTTACTGCTATGCTTGCGGCTTTACTAGGGAATTGTAGGTGTGGTAGCTTCCCGTTGCTTTTCACACCGGTAAAGGATGATGATAATTATAACGATGATGATGATGGCCATATGATTTCGGGGACCGTTTGGGCCTTAACGTTTTCCTGACATTTGTTTTAGAGATGAGGAAAATCCCCGATAAAAACCTTACCCAGAAAAACTGCCCCGACCGGGGATCGAACCCGGGCCCGCTGTGTGACAAGGCAGCACGCTACCACAAGACCACCGCGGTGGACCTAATAACAATAATAGTAGTAATCTTATATATAAAAATTAATGTTTGTTTGTATGTTTGTTTGTTTGTTTGAACTTTATGCGCGGCCATACCGTTGATCCGATTGAGATGGGTTTTTTGCAAAATGTTCAGGAGATTCCCGGGATGAACATAGGCTATAAGAGAGTTGTGATACTCAACTCCTACACCCTTAAAAATCGCCCTTTGTAGTGGGAAACGTGAAAAAAGTAACTCTTTGGACTCTTAAATGGCTTACGCTGCCTAAACCATAAAAAATGCACAAAATTAATGCACATAGAATTAAATATCTCATTACATATGTTTATCTCTTACGGATAACTCACAATAACCATTTTTATCTTTCATTGACACCAAGAGTCCCGCGTTGTAGCCAAGAAGTCTTGGCGCAGAATTACGGGACTTACGCTGGTTCGAGTCTCCATGGAGGAAGAAGTTTTTCTCGTGGAATTTCGGGCAGTATGGGGCCGGTGCACAGTGGGCCAGAAATGAAATCTAGCTGAAAAAAAAAAAACTATTTTCACTCACCCTCATCAATTTATCTTTTTTTTTTTCACTGTAATATAATTGTTCTTAACTTATCTGCAAAGGAGGCTACAATTCTAATGTTTTTGAAGACAATATAAACATCGGAAGTTGCCGATGGTTAAGAAGTCATCTGGTCTATCCTATCCCAGTTGTATTATTAGCGTTGTGTCTTCAAGTTCAGTGAGCTATTCTTCTTATTCTATATGGATACTTCACCTCAAGGTTTGTAATTTATTGATATATTTAATGTTTTTCTATAACCAGATTTTATGTTAAATACATGTGGAATCATACCTTCCATGCACTAAAAAATTTACACAATCATCTTGTTTTAAATTGAGCTACAAAGAAAACAGTTCTGAACAGTAGTACAAATTTTAGTTATAATATAGAGTGATTTATGGACTTAAATTCCCGCACAATAACATGTGTGCAAATTATTGCGTTATTTTAATTAGCTTTCTCATTGCAGGAGGTAGCCAGCAACTGAGGCCTACCGTTGCGCGCAGAGAATAATTTGTTGATTTAAATGGTTAAAAATGTTAGATAGAGGCAATAAGTTTTCATTAGTAAAGAAATTAGGGGTAGGGGGATGTTAGCAGAATGTTTAAATTATATTAAAATCAATATTTTTTTAAAAGCGATTTTCTCAAACATACGCAGTTGTGCGCGAGAAAAAAAATATAATGAAATATTCTGATTGGCTAGGAGTGGATGTTAACTTTTCCGCTATTAAGAATTAATTTAGAATAATGACAGTCCTTGGAAAATTCTGTTCCATCTGCTTATGGAATTGGAAGACCCAAAATAACTTTCGAAGAGGCTGGAATAAAATAATGTTCACTTAAGCAGGAATTCTCTCGCGATGAACTTGCTCTTGCAACAGAAATATCACTTTGATCATATGGTAAACAGGATACTGCTGATGTTTTAAATACATTATTCAAAAAACCACAAAAATAGCTTCAAAATAATAATAAACATTACAAATCACCCCACTCAACTCCCTTATCATCTATATCGGACGAAGTATGTCTTTTTGACAAAATATCAGTATGTCGATATATTAACATGAGACTAGGTGTCAAAAAGAGAGGTTGTGATATTTTATCCACTTTATAATGCTTCTAGGGAAGCAAATTTTTTATGCTACCTTTCCAACACAGACATTTCGGCAGAAATAAGACTTTTTTTTTATTCCAGCCTCTTCGAAAGAATTTTGGGTCTTGCAATTCCATAAGCAGATGGAACAGGATTTTCCAACGACTATCAGTGTTCTAAATGCTTAATAACGGGAAAGTTTACATTTACTTTTAGTCAATCAGAATATTTCAGTAGAAATATAACTTTTTTTTCTCTCTCTCTCTCTCAAAACTTTCTATGTTTTAGAAAATCACTTTTAAAAAATGTTTTCAATTTTTTTAAAAACATTCTCCGAACATCCCCTTAGTCTAATATATTAATAAAGGACCACTTATTGCCTCTATCGATCACTCTTCATGCGTTAAATCAAACAATTCTCTGTGCGCGAAGATAGGTCTCAGCTGCCGGCCGCCTCCTCTAATAAAAAGCTAATTATAAAAAACCCAAATATTTCCACACATGTTATTGGCGGGAATTGAAGTCCATAAATCACTCTATATTCTAACTAAAATTTGTACTACTGTTCAGAACTGTTTTTTTCGTAGCTCAATTTAAAGTAAAACGATTGTGTATTTTTTTTTAGTGTTTCGAAGGTATAATTCCACGTGTATTTAACACAATATCTGGTTTGTATAGAAACATGTTAAATATAAGTACAAACCTTGAGGTAAAGTATCCATAATATAAAGAATAACTCACTGAACTTTAATGCAAAACGTATTTATTTCTACAGCTCGCTACACAACTGGGATGCGGATCAGATGAGTTCTTAACTATCGGCAACGTCCGATGTTATATTGTCTACATAAATTTTAGAATTCTACCCTCCTTTGCAGATAATTGAAGAACAGTCATCTGGCAATAATTTTAGAGTGAAGAAAGATGAATTGGCGAGAGTTAGTAAAATACTTTTTTCCAGCTAGATTTCGTATCTGGCCCACTGTGCGGTGCCCACCCAGCATCGTGTGGCATTTGAGTAGCTACAATAAGTAGCAACTCCAGGTTGAGAATACCAGCTGGAGGATCCGACATGCTGACCATATGTCACCCTACACTGGCTAGATGATCGTCTACCTCTGTGATTAACACATGTGGATGTGAGGCCAACATCTGGCAGGTCAGCCAAAAGCCTTCTAGGTCTGTCGCCCTTTGAGTTTTTTTATACCAAGAAGATCGGGATAAGTAGATTCCCGGGCAAGCGTGCTCTGCCATACCGTTCATCCGATTGAGATGGAGCTTTTTGAAAAATGTTCAGGAGATTCTGGGAATGAACATAGGCTATAAGAGAGTTGTAATACCCAACCACTTCGCCCCTAAAAATCATCCTTTGTAGTGAAAAACGTGAAATAAAGTCCCTATTTTGACGCATAAGTGGCTTACGCTGCCTAAACAGTAACAAATACACAAATTGATATACACAGAATTGAACATCTAAAAAAACTCTACAAAAAAGTAGAGTATAACAGCGCTCGGCTGGTGGTAAACACATTAACATTAAGGAGTAGCAGCGCACGCCAGGTATTAGCTAGTAATAACAATAATAATAAAAGTCCTAATAACAATAGATTAATAATAAAAATGTTTCAGATATATAATCAGAATTCGCTCATAAAATGTTTTAGCATCCATTTCGAAATTCTAATTAGAGAAATGTTAATTAGTGAGTATGAAAATAGTCAGTAAATTATAGGCGTCCTTCTAACCGTACTGGTCTGTAACAGAATTAAGTAAAATGTCTTTAAGTGGCTAATTATTATTATTACAGTAATAGCTTCAGAATACCATAATGAACGTTATTTTACACAAAAGAAAGGCTGATTTGTAGTCTGTTACCACAAGAGTCAATAATATTTTTAATTATTTCATATGAAAGATACAAAAAAACTTTCTTTATCTAGGGCCTAGTTTAACCTCTCAACTTAAGGGTACTTTTACATGCCGCACGCCATTCGGGCCTTACAGTGGCACGAACTGTCGGCAGAGGGATTTTAAACTGTGGATCACATACAAACTTTTTTTTCTGATCACACAAGGTCATCGTGAACCTCCCCGAATGTGTGAACAGCTCAATCTCAGGACCTCCTTGATACATGACAACATTATGTCTTGACACACATTCACACATTACATTCATACTAAACATGGTGAATTAATAATGATGATTATGATGACCAGATGATGTTCGGGGACCGTTTGAGCCTTAAAGTTTCCTGTTATTTGTCAAAATATAATTATATAAATTATAACTGCTAATATGCCAGCGCGCAAAAATTTAAATATTGAAATTTCTTCCACTAACTAACTAACTCACTGGCACTATCAAACCCGTAGCTTCAAGGCCGCGCGGACATAAGCTCTCCATATATCCCTATCCTGAGACAATGTTTTCCAATTATCCCCTGTATAATCTACTTCCCTCAAATCATAGTTAATGTTATTCTCCCACCTCATTCTTGGTCTACCAACTGGGCGTCTTCCCTCTGGTTTTCCTACAAGAAGCTTCCATGCAAGTCTTTCATTCCCCCATTCGTGCCACATGTCCTGCCCATCGCAGTCTACGAGACATAACTGTTCTCATATCTGGCTTCCTATAAAGATCATGTAATTCACTGTTATGCAGCCTTCTCCATTCACCTGTCTGTTCATCTCTCTTTGTCCAAAAATGTTCCTAAGATATTTATTCTCAAATACTTGTAATCTCCTTTCCTCCCTTAAAGTAAGAGTCCATAATTCCTGATTCCTGACTACCTTCTCCGGGCCATCTAACTTCCAGTAAAGCGACTATATCCAAGGGTGATTTATATAATTCACGGATTAATACCTCTAGCGCCCCGCTATTGTATAAAGTCCTAACATTCCATGTTCCTAGGAACAATTCCCTATGTTTGAGCCTTTGGCATGGGTTCCCTGAAGTAGTCCCCGCCCGGAGAACTGAATGGGGGACTATTTGACCTCAGGAAAATTTTACCCCAGTTGAACCCATGTCCGCATTTCTTGACGGTTGTATTCTTACGGTGAAAGATCATAACTCTTTCGACCAAGGTACTTTTTTTCGTCTGGCTTATGACCTTCGACCAGTCCGGCATGGGTAACCCTATCGGCAGCAATGCTACCGCCGGCATAGCTCTCGGGATCATTTAAGCGCGCAAGCTTCTCCACCATGACAGGTAAAGATACCATGGAGGGAATTTCTTTCACTATAGAGTCTAAATCCATTAAACTGATATGTTATGTCTTATGTGCACTTTTCGGAATCATATTGTTAAAATATTAAACAATACAAGCAAATTGAGCTGCACCATTTTATAAATTTAGAAACTCTATCAGTTATCAAGTCTTTATTAATTTTCCATGAGTAAATTTTAAAGAAACTTGTTAAAAAAACTTATGTGTACACATAGAATTCATGAAACTGCAAAAATAACATCTCATCTTAAAATAATTATTGTGGAATGAGTGACAATAAACTCATCTTCCGAAAATACAAAGAATATTGGACGGTGGGAAGTTAAGTCAGTAAACAAATATATCAATAAGAACGATAGTAACCGAATATATTAGTCATTTAGTTAATTGAATGCAGTAAAATGAACTGTTAATGGTTTATTTTCTTTGTGTATCTTACCGATATTTGTTAGTATGTGATATTAAGGAACTGTTAACTTATTACTGTGTCACTAACTACGTCATAACGGTCACATACTGCACGAGGTACAAAGTCCATTGACACTTTGAGCTTGAATGTCGTCACGTTGGAACCAGAAAGCTTTGCATTTCAAATGATGAAAGAAAAAAAATAAGCAGTGTCAGAGTTCATTGCGCCATTTACGTTTATTAAATGTTACTCTAAAATGTACTTTTTGATTCATAGACTATTGACAGTAACTCTTCCCTAACCTCATCATCATCATCATCATTAGTCCTAGAAGAACTGTTACGGCCTGAGAAAGTGGTTTTCGTGCCATCTTTTCATAGGTCGACCAAGTGACCGTTCCATTTGGACAGTAGTTCATTATTGCCTGGATCTAGCCATTCTTGAGACATGTTCCTTCCAGTTTAGCTGATATCGGAGATGTAGTCCAGTATTGGTGACACATTAAGTTCTTGAAGGATTTCTACATTTTTCTTTCTATCCCATTTGGTGTAGCCAGCTGTTCGGCGCATAAATCTCATCTCTCAAGCTGTTAGTCTGCTTTCATCTCTCGTCCTTATAGTCCACGCTTCACTCCCATAACATAGGACTGGTCAAGCCATTATTTGATAAAGACGAGTAGGAGTTGATTTTTGCACTAATGAAGGTTTTAAAACTCTATTAATGATTCCCATTGATTTGTTGAATTTCACAATTTTCTCTAGTAAATCCAAATTTTCAACAAAAGAGAGTTTATATCCCAAATAAGTAAACTCATTAACTCTCTAAAATTTTGTTATTTAAACAGATTTTGCTTGGTATTGGGGATTTTACTTCTCCAACCTACATGTTATTATTATTATTATTATTACTAGCTGAGGACAACCCGCTTTCGCTGAGTTTCTTTTTTGGTACATATGTGCAGTTTTTTCTATATCTAATATAATAATAAATATAATAATGTTTTATTTATTCTGGCAGAGTTGAGGTCATAGGGCCTTCTCTTCCACTCGATCAGCACAAATATACAAATACATATTTGACAATATAGATATACACTGTACTAATTATAAAGAATTAATAGTATATTACGATGCGAGGTTGGGAAGTGGTTTTTACAGAATCGAGGGAAAATGTTTAAAAACCGAGCGATAGCGAGATTTTTAATTTCCGAGATTCTGTAAAATACCTCACAAACGTGCGTTGTACTTTTTTTTTGAGCGATTTTCAAAATAATAAATAATAGTAAAATAATAACATCTTTGTTGGAAATATTTGCGTTCATTATAAAAAAGTTCACTAACGTTAACAGTGTGGGCAATGTTTATTAGTTGAAACAACAGGAGGCCTTGAGAACAATTATTGATAACAGGGCCGCAAGTACGTATTTATTGTTGTTTCAAATAAAGTTCAGTCCGTTTAAAATGCAGTGATATGTTTCGTATAATGTATATTAACACTACCTTTTGGGTATTTTCTGTATATACATTGTACGTAGTATACATAGAGGGCAGTGGTTTTACTTCCCGCACGTGGATGTAAATGTAATATTACAGTATAGTTATTTAGGTTGGCAACCCCCGAAATGTAGGAAGTTGAACTTTCAATCATGGTCGCCATTGCTGGTAAGTACGATAAAACGCACTATCGCGCAAAAAATATACATTAAATGTTGCAATGTAAATTTCATATGCAAACATTTTATACGATAATAATAATAATAATAATACTTACGATACTACTACTACTACTACTACTACTATTACTACTACTACTACTACTACTACTACTACTACTACTAATAATAATAATAATATTAATATGATAGATATACGAGAAACACCAATTAATATATGTACCTTACACTGGGTAATGATGAAGTCGAGGTTAGAGCAGATATAAATTTAGATTTTTTTAAATATGCCAATGTGCAGCAGCCCTTTATTTCTTGTGGTAGGGAATTCCAGTTGCGAGAAGTGATGATAGTATATGACATGGAGTGATGTGATTACCTATGTTGCGGTATATTAAGCAAGAGACTACGTTGTGATCGTGTGTTTAAGATATAGTTGGAGGATAGATACTAGAAACGAGATGATAAATAATTGGGAGTCGAGGTATGTATGATCTTAAATAAGACTATTTAACTCATGCCCCAAATGGGAGTCAACGACCAATCACATTTCAATGATTTCTGTTTTACAACCAATCAGAGTCGTGTTTCGCGAAATATTTATCAGTGTTAAATTTACCATATTAAAGAAAGCTCCTCCTTTTTAATATTCTGAACAGGTCTGACCATTATTTTGCAGTGACTGAGCCTGTAAGAAATACGGCTACCAGATTGTATTTATAGTGCATAGATGCCAACACATAGCGCTTGCAGAAGTTGATATAAAACATTTGTAGCAATTTATTATACCACCAAAGAAAGAAACCACTGTTTGCACTTTCTTAAATGTATTTTTTCCCAGGTAATAATCCAGAAAAATATAATTGTCATATTTACATCATACGACATCAGAAATGAATTAATATACAGTTTGATGTGTTTCATTTTTTCTCCACCAGAAAGCATTCTTACAATATTGCGTTCCTTTGGCAATAAATAGTATGATCTGGTTGCAGTGATAAACAAAAGAAGCAGATGAAGCGTACCTATCGCAGTCGAGGGAGGAACGTCTGGAAGAAATACCAGTTATAGACTACGGCCATATAGCCCGGAATCTTTTAACATCATCATCATCATCATCATGATTATTATTATTATTATTATTATTATTATTATTATTATTATTATTATTATTATAAACCCGCTGAAGGGTGTCCCAAGCCAGGTTGAAAAAGGATAAGGGGAGGAGTAACCAACCTCGTCAAAAAACCAGGGTTCAGTACGCTCGGCTGATAGTACCCTGTGAGAGCCCCTGCCTAGGGTTACAGATACTGCTTGCTGCCTTGTAGTTTGATGTGGTTCATGAAAGGCTAGAGGAGGAAGACAACCTTGATCAAAAATCACACGTCCTTCAGGTTAGAGGTTGATGTGTTGGCCTTGTAGTTTGATGTGGTTCATCAAAGGCTAGAGAAGGAGGAAGACAACATTGATCAAAAATCACACGTCCTTCAGGTTAGAGGTTGATGTGTTGGCCTTGTAGTTTGATGTGGTTCATCAAAGGCTAGAGGAAGGCAATCTTGATCAAAAATCACACTCCATCAGGTTAGAGGTTGACGTGTTGGCCTTGTAGTTTGATATGGTTCATCAAAGGCTAGAGGAAGACAACCTTGATTAAAAATCACACGTCCTTCAGGTTAGAGGTTGATGTGTTGGCCTTGTAGTTTGATGTGGTTCATCAAAGGCTAGAGGTAGACAACCTTGATCAAAAATCGCACGTCCTTCAGGTTAGAGGTTGATGTGTTGGCCTTGTAGTTTGATGTGGTTCATGAAAGGCTAGAGGAAGACAACCTTGATCAAAAATCACACTCCATCAGGTTAGAGGTTGATGTGTTGGCCTTGTAGTTTGATATGGTTCATGAAAGGCTAGAGGAAGACAACCTTGATCAAAAATCACACGTCCTTCAGGTTAGAGGTTGATGTGTTGGCCTTGTAGTTTGATGTGGTTCATCAAAGGCTAGAGGAAGACAACCTTGATCAAAAATCACACGTCCTTCAGGTTAGAGGTTGATGTGTTGGCCTTGTAGTTTGATGTGGTTTATCAAAGGCTAGAGGAAGACAACCTTGATCAAAAATCACACGTCCTTCAGGTTAGAGGTTGACGTGTTGGCCTTGTAGTTTGATGTGGTTCATCAAAGGCTAGAGGTAGACAACCTTGATCAAAAATCACACGTCCTTCAGGTTAGAGGTTGATGTGTTGGCCTTGTAATTTGATGTGGTTCATGAAAGGCTAGAGGAAGACAACCTTGATCAAAAATCACACTCCATCAGGTTAGAGGTTGATGTGTTGGCCTTGTAGTTTGATGTGGTTCATCAAAGGCTAGAGGAAGACAACCTTGATCAAAAATCACACGTCCTTCAGGTTAGAGGTTGACGTGTTGGCCTTGTAGTTTGATGTGGTTCATGAAAGGCTAGAGGAAGACAACCTTGATCAAAAATCACACGTCCTTCAGGTTGGAGGTTGATGTGTTGGCCTTGTAGTTTGATGTGGTTCATCAAAGGCTAGAGGAAGACAACCTTGATCAAAAATCACACTCCATCAGGTTAGAGGTTGATGTGTTGGCCTTGTAGTTTGATATGGTTCATGAAAGGCTAGAGGAAGACAACCTTGATCAAAAATCACACGTCCTTCAGGTTAGAGGTTGATGTGTTGGCCTTGTAGTTTTATGTGGTTCATCAAAGGCTAGAGGAAGACAACCTTGATCAAAAATCATCCGTTCCTTCAGGTTAGAGGTTGATGTGTTGGCCTTGTAGTTTGATGTGGTTCATCAAATGCTAGAAGAAGACAACCTTGGTCAAAAATCACACGTCCTTCAGGTTAGAGGTTGATGTGTTGGCCTTGTAGTTTGATGTGGTTCCTGAAAGGCTAGAGGAAGACAACCTTGATCAAAAATCACACGTCCTTCGGGTTAGAGTTTGATGTGTTGGCCTTGTACGAGTAGTTTGATGTGGTTCATGAAAGGCTAGAGGAAGACAACCTTGATCAAAAAATCATCCGTTCCTTCAGGTTAGAGGTTGATGTGTGGGCCAGCTCCTCACTCATTTTAAAAAAATATAAAATGCTAAAAAACCGAATCATAAGCCTCGGAAATTTGGTGTAACAGACGAAGACACAGAGGACAGAGAACGAGGGGAACTTTAATTAAAGGAAATTTGTGAATTATTACTATTGATGTTAATTATATAATTTTACCTGGTTAGTCAGTCTTCCTCAACTAAGGGTCGGTTTCACTAACAGAGGTAACTGTATTACGCCATTTTAAGCTATGCATTACACATGGGGAAAATTGGCGTAATACAGTTACCTCTGTTGGTGAAACTGACCTTAAGTTATTAAACTTCTTCAAGTTGTTCTAATATGGAGGCCTTTCGAAAGCAATGTTTCATCTTCTGCGTTTTAACTGGAACTGAGGCTGATGGTGTTGTATAGGTTGTGTAATGGATTTATGTCTGCGGTTATGTTCTCGTTGAGCAGATCTTCATTCCTTGCTTTTTTCAGAATATCTATGTCTTCAAGGATGCTGATCCTGTTGTTGTTATACTCTTTGTGTAGTATTGACATAGTTATCGATTTTTTCAAATCGATGACCTCTTTCGAGTATATGTTTGACAAAACTTGATTTATCTTCATTATTAATAACATTTTTGAAATGTTCCGAATATCGTGTATTAAAGTTTCTTGTTGTTTTGCCTATGTAGAATTTTTCACAACTATTACATTTCAGTTTATAGACGCCTTTATTTTCATACTTATTTGTTGTTTCAATTTTGTTATAAATTATGTTATTGAGTTTATTATTGGTTTTAAAGGTGATTTTACTGTTTTTATCATGAATTTCAAAAGTGTTGATATTAATATTGAGTGGAAAACATATTTTTAATAACACACCTCATACAATTTCAAGTTTATTTGAGACCACTGGTTTCGAATGAATTTTTCATTCATCTTCAGTCATGACTCAATATTTTAATATAAAATTTGTGAATGTTTGTTGCAAACTGATAGTCTATAAGTCCGTAGTCATTTATTTTTAAAACTCATGTTAATAATTAAGATTGGTTGGAGAAAAACCCTCAATGATGAGAAAAATTCTTAAAATAAAAATTATTATTATTATTATTGTGTGTTGTTATTATTATTATTATTATTATTATTATTATTATTATTATTATTATTATTATTATTATTATTATTATATTATAGTTTTGGCAGCTCTCGTTGCAACTTTTATCGAGTCTGACTGGTAATCCAGGAGTCCCAGGTTAGATTCCCGGATGTATAATTAGTTTCTTTGAATATAGGGTCTGAAATAGGGTTCATTTAACCTTATAAGGACACATGAGTAGTTATTTATTTGTTATGAGATATAGCGAAATTGATTAGAAAACTGAAACCAAGGTTAACGGACTGCGTCACGCTAACCATGTAATTTCCTGCACTGTCATCTGTTAACCGTTGACAACAAAAGCTTTAGACGGTCTTGATTCTTTGAATCTATCATCCCATAGATTAATGTAAAATAAATCCTGATATAAACTGAACTTTTCTTCCTTTTGAAATAAAATTTAAAATCCATTGCAATGACGTGACAATCAATCAATACAAGTTGAATGTAACCTCGTGTTTGTGCTACCATCCAACAATATTATCACCAGGCGTCAAAATGCCTCTGATAGCTTTCAAAGAGGAAAATAAAAAGACGCGAATATAACAAAGCTTTCAATTTTCCATACAAATGAATTCGCATTCAAAATAGAACGAATTTGTCATCTCTACACTTTCAGAATGTCGAGCTTTATAGAAGGTATTAAAGGTATTGTTTCCTTTGCTATACGCTCTTTGAGACATTATTTTAATGTTGGATTGTTTCAAGGTTAATAACGTTATAATGCAGAAACCAAGACTATGAACGAACTTACAGAGTTGTGTGAGGAATATCTTTGGGAAACCATGGAGCTTAAGGCTACCAAAAATAGCTTTAAATACGTCGGGAAAAATACTTAAGAGCCCCGGGTGATAATCTTCTTGTATTTTTGGTGAATATTTAACTCATGCCCGAAATGGGAGTCAATGGCCAATCACGTTTCAATGATTTCTGTTTTACAACCAATCAGAGTCTGTTTCACGAAATATTTATCAGTGTTATATTTACCATATTAAAGAAAGCTCCTCCTTTTTAATATTCTGAACATGTCTGACCATTATTTTGCAGTGATACCACCAAAAAAAGAAACCACTATTTGCACTTTCTTAAATGTATTTTTTCCCAGGTAATAATCCAGAAAAATATAATTGTCATATTTACATCATACGACATCAGAAATGAATTAATATACAGTTTGATATGTTTCATTTTTTCTCCACTAGAGAGCATTCTAACAATATTGCGTTCCTTTGGCAATAAATAGTATGATCTCGTTGCAGTGATAAACAAAAGAAGCAGATGAAGCGTACCTATCGTTTCTCATTTGTTTTCAAATATCGCCGTTTACATTAAATATATAAATATTTTAAAATAACTATAGTTAAATAATGATTTGTGAGTAAACAGCTTAATTTTATTCGTTAAATAGTCCTAACAAATGCCACTCTTGATTTCCAAATTCCCTAGATAAATTGGAAATCACTCGTGGCATTACTTATGAAAAATATGTAAGATTCTAATTTAATTTTCATTACTTCCAGTTATAATAGGTTGATAAAATCCAATAAACAACCCTTCCTTAACATGGCATTTGTTAAATTAAAAGCTAATTCACTGGCTCTATCGAACCCGTAGGTTCATGGCCGCGCGGATGTAAGTTCTCCATACATTCATTTCCTGAGCTAATGTTTTCCAACCATCCCCTGTAAAATGTATTTTCCTCAAATCAAGGTTGATGTTATACTCCCACACCATTCTTGGTCTAACAATTAGGCATTTTCCCTCTGGTTTTCCTACAAGTAACTTCTATGCTCCTCTGCCATTCCCCATTCGTGCCACATGTCCTGCCCATCGCAGTCTACTATTGATAGATAATTAATGTCCTCAAGGCAAAAGATCACTGGAACGTTCAAAAAAACGCTGGATGGAAAATTCGTCTTTGAGACCGTAGCTGGCCACATAGCCTAATATCTGCATGGATGATGATAATAATAATAATAATAATAATAATAATAATAATAATAATAATAATGGGGCACGCCGTAGCGTAGTGGTTAAGGCACTGAGCTACAAGTCGAAGGGTCGAGGGTTCAAGTCCCGTTGGGGTCAGGATTTTTAAACTGACCCAAACCTTCTGGCGGCACTATGGCCCTGGGGTCGACTCAGCCTCTAACGGAAATGAGTACCAGACGATTGTTCTGGGGTAAAGGCGGCCGTCACGCAGGGCTGACAACCCGGCTGACTTAAAGTGTCGATTGTCTAGAAAAAGTGGGAGCCTTAACTTCCTACTACCCCAAGGGCCTCCGGGTCTGTTGTGGGATCACTTTACTTCACTTTTACTTTATAATAATAATAATAATATATGGAAATAATATGGGGAAAAGTTTGAATAGTTTTGGTACACCTTTCTCAAAAACTTCTTCTCTAATCCTTAATATATATATATATATATATATATATATATATATACATACATACATACATACATACATACATACACACAGTTGTCCACCGCTGTGGTCTCGAGGTAGCGTGCTGCCTTGTCACGCAGCGGGCCCGGGTTGGATCCCCGGTCGGGGCAGTTTTTCTGGGTGAGGTTTTTATCAGGGTTTTTCCTCACGTGTAAGGCAAATGTCAGGAAAACTTTAAGGCCCAAACGGTCCCCGAAATCATATGGCCATCATCATCCTTATCATCATCATCATCATCGTCGTCCCTCACCGGTGTGGAAAGCAACGGGAAGCTACCACACCTACAATTCCTAGTAAAGCTGCAAAGCATAGCATGAAAATGCTATGATTGCAGTGAAAGACCTGCCCTCGGGTAGAATTACTGTGGAATGGAATATACACAGTTCGTTACTCACGGGGAGAGTAGTGGAGACTGAAAAGTGGTAGCGAGGGATTTACTATTATATGAACATATTTAACAACACAGATACAGTGGAAAGAACATGTAGAAAGAATGGAAGAAAGAAGATTACCAAATAAAATCTTCCATTATTTTCCAAGAGAGAGAAGAAGAGATGTCGGACGTCCTCGGAAGAGATGGTCTTAGATCTATTAGTGAAGACGGAACAGGCAAATCTTGCCTAAACCAGGAAGTGAAGAAGAAGAAGAAGAAGAAGAAGATGGACATGTTCTTCTATAAGTATAACCACTGAAGAAAACATTTGCCTCCATAAATTATTTTTTACTTTTTTTCCTTAAAAATTTGTTAAATAATTCACCTTGGATAGTATTGCCACTTTTTAAGGAAGGTGGTGGTGATTATACTCAGCAGGTTATATTTCAGCCGTTAGTCTTGCCCTGAGTAATAAACTATATATGTTATAGTCCATTCTTCATTTTATAATAATACGTTTTTTTATTAATATCGGGATTGAGTTTTAATTTTAAAATGTTTAAGCACGATATCTGTAAAATAACTGCATATACATTTTTTTTATTTAATTGAAGAAACAGCACTTAAATAGAACTTAGATAATTCGACAGTAATTTATAAAACTACATGAAGAATATAT
The DNA here is from genome assembly GCA_030220185.1 of Diploptera punctata. Classification (NCBI taxonomy): domain Eukaryota; kingdom Metazoa; phylum Arthropoda; class Insecta; order Blattodea; family Blaberidae; genus Diploptera; species Diploptera punctata. The sequence goes on from JASPKZ010000046.1 coordinate 2,417,362, forward strand.
CAATGCTAAACAACATATTTTTCTGTATTTTAAAGTTTCAGAGAAAAGTGTATGCCTACTATAAGATGAAAAATAATATGTTTGCATAACTTTTTCTTACTCGTATAGATTAATTGCTCATCATTAAATATGTCTGCTAATGTAAAGAAACTGAAATTAAAAAAAAAAAAATGATCCCACTACAGATTTTAGGAGAACCTTCGTGTAGGAGGAAGTTAATGCGCCCACCATCTCTATGCCCACCATTGCGTACAATGTACACGAGATGTCTGTCGGGTTATCAGGCCTCCGTGACGGCCGCCTTTACATCCAGAACGAGCGTCTGATATTCATTTGCATTATAAGTTGAGTCGACTCCAGGGTCATGGTCCCGCCAGAAGGTCTATGTCAGATTAAAAATCTGACCCCACGGGGACTCGAATCCAAGATCTTCCGGCTTGTAACATATTCCCTTAACCAACTACGCTATGGTGTGCCCCCGCTGATTTTTCTTCTTCAACTTCATGGGCTAGGCAAAATGCCTGTTCCGCCTCACAGTTGTTCTGTCCATTTTCATTCACTGGCCTTCCTACATTCCTTGAACCTCTTGGCTTGTAGTTAAATGCTGTTTTTGGTAATCTTGTTACGTCCATTCTTTCTACGTGTCTAAACCATTTTTCCCTATATCCTTTGATTTTATCATTTAATGGGTTTATATTTAACTGTGTTCTTATATCTTCATTTTTTAAACCGATCCATTCTTGTGCAGCCTTTTGTTCTTCTAAGCCGCGGTGGACAAGTGGTTATGCTCCTTGCCTCCGGTCCCGAGGGTCGCGGGTTCACAAACCCGGCTGGGGTCGATGGATTTTTTTTAGGAGGGAAAATCCAGGGAGCAAGTCCTCCGGGAGGGACTTTTAAGCCGTGGGTCCCGAGTCTGAAGATTTTCAGGCTCGTAAAAGATCCTTAAGCCTGAATGAAAGGCCTCTAAGCAAAATTTACCGACTTTTCCCGTCCTAGTACAAATCTTGGTTTCCTAGACGTCAGTATGAGGCGGAACGCTGACCACGGACCACTCAAATGACATCTATACGAAAACAAGTGTAACTAAATTAATATGGTTCAAATTCTTCCCTGTAGGGGGAGAGCGCCTAAATCTCTGTTAAGGGAAACATGGGCTTACAAGACAAGGAGAAGGAAGTTCATTTCTACACTTTGTATTCTACTTTGTAATTTTTTGGTCATTATCCAAGTTTCACTCCCATAAAGTAATGCAGGAACTTTAATCTAGTATATCTTCTTGTTTTGTTCTTTAATGTTTTATGTATAGTTGCACATATAATTTGACATCTTGACAGTTTCATATTTACGTCTCTTTCAGTTTTTGTGTTTATAGTAAAATTACAATCCAAATGATTAAAATTTGTTACTTGTTCCAGAGGTTTGTTGTCATCTCTCCCCGCTGATTTAAGAAAACTAAATTAGAATTCTTATACTTTTTTTTTTCACCCGAGAATATAAGGAAATTACTATCCGATGCCCTTAAATACTATTAGGTTTTGTTATATTTGTAACATGTTTTGGGAGATCTTACTCCCATCTTAAACTAAGTATTTATATTGATTTTGAATGTGTATGTTCGTTTTGAGAATTAAAAGCATGACACATTTTGGATTCGTGTATTAAGTTGACCTTTTTTTCCTGCATGTCACTATCCCCCTCCCGTGTTCGGAAATTCCCATTACAAACTTCTAGGCCTTTTAGAGGAGATGGTGTATATAACGTTTTGAATAGAAACGTATGTCCGGAAACGTACCGTTTTCGTGCTGCAGATATAACCAGTTCCTCATAAAATTACAATAGGAAGTGACATTATGAGGTTCTTCTTAAAATAGGCCTAAGTTGAGTCTGTTTTCATCTTACCTCATATTAGTTTAGTTCTTTTAGGACATGTTTCAAAACAAATCTTCTGTTTGGGCAAGCTGAAGATAAAACGAAAGATTTGTTTTGAAACATATCCTAAAAGAACTCAACTAATATGAAGTAAGATGAAAACAGACTCAAACAAGTTCCTATTAAGCGTTGAAATTTCACGCGTTTTTCGGGGATAAATCGATAGTAATTTAATTATTTATGATTCAATTAATTACATTTACACATCCCAACATTCACTGATTTCGTGACAATGTCCAATGTCAATGAAAAAAATAAAGAAACTTCACGTTGTCACTGTAAAAATAAAATGGAATGAGTGTACCAGAACATGATTCGTAGGTACAGTGCATACAACGATCTTGGTGATCGCTAGTTGAACTGCTGTTGTAATAGATAAGTACTAACACAATGTTAAGTACAGTAGAGATGTGATTATTTTGCGTATAAACCATTATTCTTACAGTGGCAATGTGAAGTTTCTTTATTTTTCTCTTGACATTGGACATTGTTTCGAAATTAGTGAATGTTGGGTTGTGTAAATGTGTTTGATTGAGTCAATTATTATACCGGGGAGATTTAAACGCTTAATGCGAACTTGTACCTGCAGCGTGAAAGCGCCCATATCTGAATTGAAACCTAATAATAATAATAATAATAATAATAATAATAATAATTTATTTTAGCTGGCAGAGTTAAGGCCATAAGGCCTTCTCTTCCACTCAACCAGCGAATAGTAAAATTATACAAAAATTACGTACATATTACAATTTTAAGATATTAAAATACAGACTAAACAAAATACAATGATGATGGATCTAATACTAGCTAATGCTAACAAAAACATAGAATATAATAAAATTAAAATGATATAAAATAAAGTAAGTAGCTTCCTACATGATTATTAATAGAATGCTCTATATAGTTGTTATGTAGTTAATGTTTTCATTGTGTCGAACTTAAGATATCAGTTAATTTGGATTTAAATAATGATAGCGATTGACAGTCCCTGACATGACTGGGAAGTGAGTTCCATGCTCTAGCCATAGATATTGTGTAAGATTCAGAGTACAGACAGGTCCTGTGTTGTGGTATCAAAAGTAAAGAAGAGTCTTGTGATCTTGTTCCTAAATTGTGATGAGCCGATAAATGTTGAAAACGTGTTGTTAAATAAGTTGGTAAATATGTGTGCAGAATTTGGAATAGTAAGGTATGTGAATGTAAAGTTCTTCTGTCATTTAGGCGTAGCCATGATAAGGCCCGAAATGAAGGAGACACGTGGTCATAACGACGGAGATTGAATATAAATCGAATGCACGCATTATGAGCACGCTGTAGTCTGTCAGATAGATCAGTTGTAAGATTAGTCAGTAATATGTCGCAGTAGTCGAAGTGTGGCATTATAAGAGTCTGTACAAGTATTTGTTTTCTAAAAAAATGATTGAAGATCGTGAAAAATCATCCCCATTAAAATGTAGATTTGATCCCACAAAAAATATATACATACATAAAACGGTATTAACGTTAATAATTTAAATAATTCTAATAAGAACTTAATAAAAAATAAGAATTCCTTTTAGAACTTCAAAGAGGAAACTCTTCTCTTCCCTCTCAATCCTTCTAATATATTTCCTTTCAACTCTAGGAACAGTTGTCATTAACACACTTAGCTGCTAAAGGGTGTCTTTAAAAACAAATAAATATCCTCAACTCGTGTCCAACTGAGGATCAGGTCAAGGGATGAAATGAGATGAAGTCTCCTATATAGAGGTCTGTGAATGACAAGAGTGTCGGCCAACCACGCCTGACGCACCATCACGAGGGCAGATGAATGAAATGAAACTGATGAGATGAGTATGGAGAAATTGTGGCAGGGGAAAACAGGAGAAAATCCGAGAAAAACCTTCCCAAGCTCCGTTTCGTCCACCACGAAACCCACATGGAGTTACCGAGACTCCGGGATCCCACAGGAGAGAGGCGAGCGTCTAACCGCTTTGTGCCACGGAGCCACATTCTTTAAAAATACTAAAAAAAAAAATATAGATTTTTAGTATAAGACAGATTTTAGAAAAGAAATGGGAATATAATGGTACTGTACATCAACTATATGTAGACTTCAAAAAAGCATATGATTAAATTAAGAGGGAGAAAGTTATATAGTCTCCTGCTGGAGTTCGGAATTCCTAAAAAGTTAGTTAGACTTATACGAATGTGTCTAAATGGCTCAACGAGTAGGGTGCGTGTAGGCAAACAGTTTTCAGACACTTTTGAAATCCAGAATGGGTTGAAGCAAGGAGATGCACTATCTCCTCTACTATTTAATTTTGTACTAGAGCATGCCATTAAATCTTTAGAGAATGAGGAAGGCTTACAACTGAATGGTATTAATAAGCTGTTAGTTTATGCTGATGATGTAGTACTACTACTGGCCGATAGCGAGGAGATAATAAAGGCCAACACGCACACACTATGGAGTAACACTAAGAAATTAGGACTGGAAGTAAGTATCAGTAAAACTAAATATATGGTCACACGTAGAAATACATTATATAATGGAAATGGACAGCTAATGACAAATGAGGGAAATTTTGAGGAATTGGCTGAATTCAAATACCTAGGAACAATAATCACAAATAGGAATGAGATGCACAAAGAAATTAAACATAGGCTCAATTCTGGAAATGCATGCTATTATGCATTGCAGAGACTTTTGATGTCCCAACTCCTTTCAAAAAACGTTAAGCTGAAAATATATAAAACTATTATTCTACCAGTTATATTATATGGGTGCGAAACATGGACTCTTACTTTAAGGGAGGAAAGGAGATTACAAGTATTTGAGAATAAAGTTCTTAGGAAAATTTTTGGACCAAAGAGAGATGAACAGACAGGTGAATGGAGAAGACTACATAACAATGAACTACATGGTCTTTATAGGAAGCCAGATATAATAAGAACAGTTAAGTCCCCGTAGACTGCGATGGGCAGGACATGTTGCGCGTATGGGAAATGAAAGACGTGCATGGAAACTTCTTGTAGGAAAGCCAGAAGGAAAACGCCCAGTTGGTAGACCAAGAATGAGGTGGGAGAACAACATTAACTATGATTTGAGGGAAGTAGATTATACAGGGAATGATTGGAAAGCATTAGCTCAGGATAGGGATGTATGGAGAGCTTATGTCCGTGCGGCCATGAACCTACGGGTTCGATAGTGCCAGTGAGTAAGTAAGTAAAAAAAAATATTAACTCCTTGTGAGTCTGGCAGTCGATTCAACAAAGGATAATACAGCAAGGAAGAATAAGGACCTTTAACCTTCAACTGGTAGAGTGGGGTCAGAATGACCCAGGCTATTATTTAGAAACGCTCCTTCTCATATACCTACAATATTTTCTACCTGAAACGTTGTGTACTCTATCCTCAGTCTGTTCCGGAACCTTGGGCAAAGTGGAAGTTTCATCGTGTTTTTGCATTTTTGTGTTATTTCAATTTGTTTAACGTCTTGCGCATCTCGGGTCACTTTGACCCCAGCCTACCTTAAACGTAAGTATTTTTCATTTAGCAGAAGAATTATTTTTTCATTATTATTTCAGGGTATCCCTAGTATTCATTTCTTAATTTATTTTTTATAGTAAACGATGTATAAAAACCTAACTAGTGAAGAGTTAACTCGAATTTTGAATGAATCAGATGATGAATATGAAAATGAAGTTAATTAAAATGTTGTTATTGAGAGTGAACACGACACTCATGGTGAACAAAGTGGCAATTCTGATGATGACGTAGATGGTAATCTTGATTTGACGATACAGCTTTCATGTATGGTAAAGATAAATACAAGTGGAGTCATAATCCCGTTTTACGAGGACGCACCGCTCAACACAATATCATTACACATCTACCTGTAATAGGGAAAACGCCCAGTTGGTAGCTTAAATGGCTTACGATGCCTAAACCGTAACAAATACACAAAATTAATGTACACAGAATTGAATATCTCAAAAAGGTCTACAAAGAAGTCCGCGACAGCATATGTTTATCTCTTACGGATAACTCACAATAACCATTTTTGTCTTTCATTGATGCCAAGAAGATCGAGACAAGTACGTAGATTCCTGCGCAAGCATAGCAGCATATGGCGGGTATTCTTTTACGGATAACTAACTCACAATAACGAAATTTGTATTTTATCTCATTTATGCCAAGAAGATCGGGATGAGAAGATACCCGGACAACGCCGGGTAAACAGCGCGGGGTATCTAAAAATAATTAAGATAGAAATTTTTTCATCTACTTATTTAACTAATTCAAAATACCTAGGAACAATAATCACAAACAGGAATGAGATGCACAAGAAAATTAAACATAGGCTCAATTCTGGAAATGCATGTTATTATGCATTACAGAGACTCTTGACTTCCCAACTCCTTTAAAAAAACGTTAAACTGAAAATATATAAAACTATTATTCTACCAGTTATATTATATGGGTGCGAAACATGCACTCTTACTTTAGGAGAGGAAAGGAGATTACGAGTATTTGAGAATAAAGTTCTTAGGAAAATTTTTGGACCAAAGAGAGATGAACAGACAGGTGAATGGAGAAGACTGCATAACAGTGAATTACATGGTCTTTATAGGAAGCCAGATATAATGAGAACAGTTAAGTCTCGTAGACTGCAATGGGCAGGACATGTTGCACGCATGGGGAATGAAAGACGTGCATGGAAGCTTCTCGTAGGAAAACCAGAGGGAAAACGCCCAGTTGGTAGACCAAGAATGAGGTGGGAGAATAACATTAACTGTGATTTGAGGGAAGTAGGTTATACAGGGGATGATTGAAAAACATTGGCTCAGGATAGGGATATATGCAGAGCTTATGTCCGCGCGGCCATGAACCTACGGGTTCGATAGTGCCAGTGAGTTAGTTAGTTGGTTTACTTATTTAACTGAACATAAAACACATTAATTTTCGTATTTCAGCTCATTTATGTCAAGAAGATTGGGATAAGTAGATTCCCGGGCAACGCCGCATAATCAGCACGGGGTATCTAAAAAAATGTTAATTTATAATTAGTTTTTCCTTCACTTAGGAGGTGCTTTCTTTAATATGATAAACTTATTGGATAAATTCCAGGTCAAACACGACTGTGGTTGGTTGTAAATCAAAATTCATTGAAATGCAATGAATTTTGATTTACAACCAACCACAGTCGTGTTTGACCTGGAATTTATCCAATAAGTTTATCATATTAAAGAAAGCACCTCCTTTTTAACATTCTGAATAGGCGAGAGCATTATTTTGCAGTGACTGACTCTGTAAGAAATACGGCTGCCAGATTGTATATATAGTGCATGAATGTAAACAGATACTGCTTGCGGGATTTAATATAAAAACATTTGTAGCAATTGATTATACCACAAAAAAAACACTGTTTGCACTTTCTTGAACATATTTCCCAGGTAATAACATTCCAGAAAAGTATAATTGACATATTTACATCATAGGACATCAGAAATTAATTAATGTACAGTTTGATGTGTTTCATTTTTTCTCCACTAGGGTGCATTCTTACAATATCGCGATCCATTGGCAATAAATAATATTATCTGGTTGCAGTGATGAACAAGTGAAACATAACAAACGTTTCTCATTTGTTTTCAAAGATCGCCGTTTACATTAAATATATAAATATTTTAAAATAACTGTATTTAAATAATGATTTGTGTGAGTAAACAGCTTAATTTTATTCGTTGAGTAGTCCTAACAAATGCCACTCTTGATTTCCAAATTTTAGACAGATTCGCTCCTCACTTCGTGAGTTGTGAATTTGTCGATGATTTGGAGGTCACTCGTTGCATTATTTATGAGAATTTATACATTACTTTTAAGTGGTAAAGTTTCATATTAACATTTTCTAGTCCCTGACAGAATTTTATTTTAGAAAGAAAAATTAATAATAATTAAATGAATCGTGATTTTTTCTTGCCTCATACATCTGTGATTCTTTAAACACAGCACTGCAGTGTCGGCGATGCTGCAGTGCTGTGTTTAAAGAGGCGTGGATGTGTGAGGTGGGAAAAAAATCACGATTCATTTAATTATTATTAATTGAACCTCATAATGTTAAAAATTCCCAAATTTAATATATAAAAAGAAAAATTAGCTTGAAACGTGGATCTCTGATTATATGTAAGATGTAGGTAGACCAAACTTATTTATTAAGTAGAACCTCATAATGTTACTTCCAATTGTTTTTTCATAACAACGAGGTATTATTTATATTTGAAGAGAAAAATTTTCGCCTAGACCGGGACTCGAACCCGGGACCCTTGGCTTTCCGGGCCAAGTGCTCTACCAACTGAGCTACCGAGGCGAGTTACGATCTATACGCAAATTTTTCTCTTATATACGTTGTAATTCCCTATCGCCAAATGCGGTATTATTTATTTAAGAAATTGTCACCTCACCTCATATCCTTCTTATTAGACTGGTTTTGGGACTTAATTGGCTTCCATCCTCAGTACTTTCACGACCATTGTTATGTCGTTTTGAAGAACCACCTCCTGATCCCTCTGTTGGTAGACTGATGAACGTCTAAATGAAATCACTTTCCCCGGGAATTTAAAAAATCATAAATATCTCCTTTTCATTTTTTAAGTAAATTTTTTCCCCCCAAACCGTGAGCTCTTTAGAATTTCTATTTTTTTTAAATTAATTTAGCCTTTTTTTTTTCGGTTTAATGTTTTGTAAGTATGCTTGAGCGGCTACTGCAGATCTAATAAGGAGGACGAGATACAATTTTTCTTAAGTAACTGAATTTGTGTCCCTCCATGGTATCTTTACCTTGTCGTGGTGGAGTGGCTTGCGTGCTTAAATGATCCTGAGAGCTATGCCGGCGGTAGCATTGCTGCCGATAGGGTTACCCATGCAGGACTGGTCGAAGGTGATAAGCCAGACGAAAAAAGTACCTTGGGCGAAAGAGTGACGATCTTTCACCGTAAAAATACAACCGTCAAGAAATGCGGACATGGGTTCAACTGGGGTAAAATTTTCCGGAGGTCAAATAGTCCCCCATTCGGATCTCCGGGCGGGGACTACTTCAGGGAACCCATGCCAAAGATAATAAGAACAGTTAAGTCTCGTAGTCTGCGATGGGCAGGACATGTTGCCCGTATGGGGAATAAAAGACTTGCATGGAAGCTTCTTGTAGGAAAGCCAGAGGGAAAACGCCCAGTTGATAGACCAAGAATGAGGTGGGAGAATAACATTAACTATGATTTGAGGGAAGTAGATTATACAGGGCATGATTGGAAAGCATTAGCTCAGGATAGGGATGTATGGAGAGCTTATGTCCGTGCGGCCATGAACCTACGGGTTCGATAGTGCCAATAAGTAAGTAAGTAAGTTTACTTATTCAACTAAACATAAAAGCACGTTAATTTGCATTTATTTAGGCGTAGCAGCGCACGCCGGGTATTAGCTAGTTTATTATAAAATAATCTCTAAAATAATAAATAATAACTTATCGCCCAGTTATCGTTTTAAAAGTTAAACATAGATAAATGACTTAATTTGCATCAGTATTGCTTTATCAGTTATTGTTATTACATTCGTACTTGACGAATTTTATTACGGTACCTATTAACCTTGAGCTTGTATTTTATCATTACAGGCACTATAAAAAAATATTCAGCCTGAACAGATTGAAAATCTGAAATACTGTATAACGACCGAAAAGAAAGACATTTATTCGTAATGAATTAATATTAATATCAATTTGCAGTCATATAAACAAGCATTCACATTAAATCTCCAGTATTGTATAGACTCATATCTCTTTATCTTACTTACCCTCTCTCGTTACAGGTACTCCTACGTTCCCACGCCACCCATGCTTTACAACTTAGCTACCCCAAAAACAATTAAATCGACACTAATCTCGGCACGTTTGACCCTTTATTTTACATCCCTTCTCATCCCCATTTAATCCTTTAGGGGCGCTAGGGACAAACTTGGGCATAAATAACATCTGGTCTGTCAACAGTCAGCTTAGCGACCCAGAAAACTATGGATTCGACATTACTCTCTGTCTTTTTTTTTCTAAACCTTCCCTCCCTTAGGAGTGCAAGTGATAAAACTTGGGTTTAAATCTCATCGAATCTATCACCAATCAGATAATAGATTCCGAAAACTATGGTTTGACAATATTGGTCGTTTTTTATTATATTTATATTTCAGCCTCTCTCACTACCTTCTACGGGCGATAGGGGTCTCTTACCCTCACAGTATCGCTTATAGATTATAAGTGAAGCGAGGAATTTTATTAAATTTCATGTTTTAAACTATTAGTCAGAGAGCGCTGAGACGTATCTTTACATTTTATGATGTGTAGAATCATTTTTTTTCATATTTCATAATATTTTAGCAATATGTTCATATTTTAGTGAAAATTTCATACTCCTTCATATTTTTCAACTTTCAAATTCCGGTTTTTTTTTCAATAAAAGTTCTAAGAATTCATTAAATTGTTTTTGAAATGAATGTAGCCTATTTATGTAATTTTTGACATTGTAATGTGGGAGATAAGTGAAAATTCATCAGTATCCCTTCTGAACAAGATAAATAGATTTTATAAAAGCAAATAATTGGATGATGAGTCACAGGGTGACCGTGTTAGATGGAGATTTTTGTCCTAAACTCGATCCCCAGAACAAGAACATGAGCCTACTAAATGAATAAGTAGAAGGACAATATTGGAATATTCTATAGTCAAAATTAACATAAAATTATGGAATATTCACCTGAAAGGTCCGTCTCCTCAACTTAATTAATTATTTAACTGTAGCGCTTTCGGGACTTGTCCCATCATCGGCAGGATTCAAAACTGGTGTTTCACTGAAGATCTGGCAGAGGGGGTTGCATGTATTGGGTTCGTTTTCGTTTATCAGGTTGTCGTTGTTGTGAGCTGCTTTCATGATTTCCATCTCTTCGAGTACGTTTATGTTCGCTGGATTATTTTCTCTGTGCATTACTGTTAGGGTGTTTTCAATATTTAACATGCGATGTCCTTCATGGATATCGTGTTTTGCATAGCTTGATTTTCCTTCTGCATGAATGAAGTCTCGGAAATGTTATTTAAATCTGATGTTAAAACTCCTGTTTTAATAAATAATTAATTAAGTTGAGGAGACGGACCTTTCAGGTGAATATTCCATAATTTTATGTTAATTTTGAATAATACCTCAACGGAACACATCATGAATCTTATAAAAGTTGATTCTATAGTCAGGTAGCTGTCACCTCATTCTTGCTACCTGAGGGCAGTCCTTACTTCGTGAACAGATTACAGCATTTAAATGTTTGGATTTTTCCATCCTAAAAAAAATCCATCGACCCCGCCAGTGATTGAACTCGCGACCCTCATCAAAAGGTAATTAAATAGCCTAAATGCTGATAGTATGAACTTGTTATTTGTTTCCATATCATTCATGTACAAGCCATGAGGTTCAAGGAATGTAGGAAGGCCAGTGAAAAGGTGGACAGTACAATTCTGAGGCGGAAGAGGCAATTGGCCTAGCTCGTGAAGTGATAAACTTGAATCGGTGCTTTGTGAAATTAGTAAAGTTCACGTAGAGAAGGACAAAATTTTTCTCACATCAAACTATCAAATATAGCATGATACAAGTATGCTGCCATAACATCGTGTGATGTTGAGCATAATTTTTCATCGCGCAAAACAATTCTGACAGACAGACCTTATAGTTACTATCAGAAAATATAGAAAGAAAACTTCTAATTATGCATTATGAACAGAATTGACAATTGGATTGTTCAAAGCACAAGTAGATCAAGACTAGACACTATGTTAGACCCATTTCATTAAAAAAAACTAACTTTAAAATAATTCTAACTTCATTTCACATGTAGTTCAATATTAAATGTAGGCCTAACTGTAATTGCAAAGAGAGTTCTGAAACAATTCCTAGAATCAATTATGGACTAACAACTTTTAACATCTTGTTTCTCCAAATATGACATACTGGAATGGTTTACTTGTATTCTAAATCGTCCAATTTAATATTATTGTTACATTTACATTTACAGGAATTTGATATTTTTATGCAATGTAAAAATAGTAATAATCCAAACTATATCTGCTCTAAACTTTATTAGTGCTATATTTCATGGAAGCCTGTTTCTTTTGGTTGCAATGTTTTGTTTCATGTATACGAGTATGTTTGGATATTCATAATTGAATATCATTCAATACATTAATGAATTGTATTATACATAACCACTCAGTTTTAATTTATGAAGGTAAAGTAATTCCACTACAGTCTTGGGAGGCCTTTGGGTAATGGCATATTGAAGCTCCCATCTTCTAGACAATAGGCACGAGATGTCCGCCGGGTTATCTGATCTGCCTGATGGCCGCATTTTTGCCCAGAACATGCATCCATTAGGATCTGAGTCGACACCAAGGCTACAATGCCACCAGATGGCCTGGTCCAGCTAAAAATCTTGACCATATCGAGATTCGAATCCACAATTATACCTGTTTGTTCCACGTTTCCTCATATAACAAACAACGAATGCAATGTAGTGATCCATTAAACACTTATAATTTCGTTTCATAGAATATGATATTTTGTATTGGTGTCAGAATTAATTAAAACGCTGATTAAAATCGAAATACAGTGAACATCGTGATTTCTATCAATCTCTAAAATGAAGTTCTGTTTTTCCTTATTTTTTTGTGCTAAGTATGTCACACCTTTAGAAGTTATAGTAGGCCTATGATATAATAGATACACTTAAAAGTTTACAAAAATAGTAAGCTTCATCATATTTTATGTGTCATAATTTCTCTATTTTTTCACATATTTTGCCTTTACGAGTTCATATTTTCGTATAATTCTTATCCTTATAATTAAACATATCCTCGCTCTTAAATATAAGTTTATGTCTGTATCGAGTTTTTGTTCAAATTTCTCCAGTCTTTATCCCACAAATTATGCGGACTAATTTTTATTATATATCACCACCATTACTCCGTCTCCTATGTAGGTGCTATAAAAATGTATTTTCACCACATCTACAAATCCCCAATTCCAGATTTAATTAATATGTGTAAAAAATTGGTTGCCAAAACTTCTCCCAGCTTACGAGAATATATGCCGGCACAAATCCAATCCATACACTTACATTAATTTTTTAATATGTAGGCCATACCTACAGATAGCGCCTATATAACACCCAGGAAGAAGAGTTTGTCTGTTTTTCTATCATTATGGCATTAACACTGAAGGAAGGGATGCGTTTTGTAACTACTTTGTGGAACTAAGTTTTTTTTTTTTTTATGTTTTTATAAGGAACGATAAAATCCATGTGACTCAAGTGTTAATTCACCCAGTGGACAAATTTGAATGGTGTTGTTGAATAGTGATTTTGTTAAAATGAAACCTGGTAAAGAAATTCCACCCAGGACGTTTACTAGTAAAGAAAGCCAGGAAAAAGCCACAATCAGTTTATGGTCGATAATTAGATCTGTACCTTGGACCCTCTAAAATACATGTCCCTCACACAAGCCATTGTCATTTTCCTGTGCTGTCCTATTGGCTAATAACTATCTTTGGCGATCCCCTTATCTTATGGAATAACCGTCTAGATCCAATGTCACTGTGTAATATAAACTAAATCTGTTAGTTTCAACACCGCGCGACACCACACTTGGGCGGATGTGTGTCTTATTTAGGAATGAGCAAGACCCAATAAAAAGAGAGGATAATAAACCTAATAGGTGTCGGGAAGAGAGCTGTGTTAATCCTAGTGAACAATTACACAGATTAACGATGACTTTGATCATGTAACAATATTAACATACACTAGCTGATGGAACACTTATCCACCGGGTTTAAAGCACCACTGAATCAGAACAACCAAAACTACGTTGGAAAGACCAGGTGTATCAAGATCACACCGGTAGAAGGCTGCTTGGATGAAGTGGACACCAGGGACTTGCGAAGAACCTTTATGAATGAGACAGAAAACCGATTCGGTTTGAAGTAGCCCAAAATTGATTGGTATATATATATATATATATATATATATATATATATATATACACGTAGTAAACAGTAGTGATGTGAAATAATTATGCCTATATCCAACTCTCTACCTTACCTTCTTGTCATAAGATAAAAACTTAAAATATGTACTTTTTTGGCAGGTGCCGTCGTCCTCAACTGTATTAAAATATTATATTTAAAATGTTATCTGAAGGCCTTTCTGAAATTAACTTCCATCATCAGCAGGATGAGCTTCTGCTACTAGTTGTTGTTGTGTACGACGATGTAGACTCAAAGTGTCGTCGTACACAACTAGTAGCAGAAGCTCATCCTGCTGATGATGGAAGTTAACTTCCGAAAGACGTCGAGGTAACATTTTAAATATATTATTTTAATACAGTTGAGGACGACGACACCTGCCAAAAGGTACATAGTTTAAGTTTTTGTCTTATGACTATTCACCTCAACGGAATTTGATATGAATTTTTATTAGTATTCACCTTCTTGTGTTATAATCAGGGAGCGGGGTTCTAGTAAGTATTCAATGAAGTTAGTAATGCACGGAATATAAAGAGCGAAGACGTACCTGTGACCGTGCAGTGTTCAATATAAACAAAATCATGTTCGATGGAAGGCATTACACCCTGCTTCAAAAACAGTTATACCATGATAAGGGATTATAGAAGGAAGCAAACAATTATATGTTTAGTTATTTGTAGTGTGCAGTAAAACTACTTCATTTTGAATTTAAAAGAAATGTTTTAGCTGGACCATCAAGAGTTAGGGTACCTACAATAACATTAGCGACTGACCTATGAGCGGCACCTTTTGTTTCGTCTATAGAGACAAAAATCGTTTTATCTGCTACTTCATCCCTTATGTAATTTAGGCATTTTTCATAGGCTGTTGGTAGATATGTTTTTCGTAATTGTGTTTCTGAAGGTATTTTTCTGTTAGTATATTTGTTTACGAAATCTACGAAACAAGGTTGCTATACTTATTTTAAAGGAATATCGACTCTTATTAATGCATGACACAAATCATCGAAACATTCCGATCTGTAGTTTGGGTCTGCGGAGGTTGAAGCTACACTTCCGCCCCCTTTTTATTAAGTAATACAACATTTTCCTTGTGTTTTCTTGAATTACAGTGTTGTTTAACATAATGTTTCAAACTTCCTTTGAGCTCTATGTGACAAACCATACATTTGATGGTTTCGCCATTTGTGCTAAATTCCTCTATAAACGATGCTAATTGTGATAATGATGATTTTGAGGTATTACTCTATTTTACTTTAGGCATATTTCCACAGCTCTTTACTATTCTGTATGCAGCGAATAAATGAAACAGTCGCTACGAAACACACTGTTGTAGAGGAACATGTCCTGCGCAGTACATACTCCGTGGTGCAGGTAATATGAAGCGTCTGTTTACTTACTCAAACCCCGCTCCGTGGTTATAACTCGTTTCAATAAAGGATTTTATCTATATTTATAAAATGCATTGTAATCACAATTGAGGTTATGTACACTCTAATTCAACCCAGGAAGTTACTATAAACTTTATGGGCTACGCCAGTGACCCCCTAAGTGCAGAGGGTAGATGTTGCCAAACTGATAATAACGATATTTGTTTGTTTAAGGAGGGGAGGAGGGGCAAGGTTAGCAGTACTTTTTCCAAATCTATGTACTATACATTTAAAAACATAGTTTTTCTTTTACGGCGTGCAAATTAGTTTTATAGTAAATATGATAGTCGACACTTTCACACAGTATAGTACAGATCCGCACGAGCTCAGTGACAAGTGGTAACCGTTTTTTTTTCTTTAAGAGGGGGTGACTTGGACGGCTACAACTTACAACTATATACCTGCTGTGTTGCAATCTTCAGTTTTATATAAGGATTTCTCTCAAGAAAATACTGTTAAAATAGCAACCAGTTCCCTAATCCAAACAGTAACTTCCTGGGTTGAATTTGACTGTAGTAATTTTACATAGTAACCCTTTAATTGGTAAAATATTAATTTATTGTGCAGTTATTTAAATGTAGCGGACCGCACAGAAAACCAAATCATGCATGACTTTTTATTAGGTTTAATTCGACACATTTAAGTTATTACTACTCGTTAGATTTCTTCTGTCTCATTAATAATACTAAATAAATGGGACCAATGGTTGTTTCTTATAGGATACATTGCCAATTAAAGGGTTAATATAAGTACCTGATATATCAGTCATCCTCAGTTAAAATTGTTTTTTTTTGTTTTAAAAACTTCGTCAATTACCGGTAATTAAAATCATGTAGGCCTTTCAGAACGTGTTTCCATCTTCCGTATGTTATTTTTGTTTTTTTAAACGAAAATCCATTTTAATTGAGGAATCTGATATATCAGGTACTTATATTAATATTAAAAAGAAATTAAACGAGGATCAGACGACCGAGTCACTGGGTGGCCGTTTCATCTGTTATTGGACAAATGCAGACTAAACGTGCACGTCTATCACTGAACGACTTACCATCAGACCAGCAACTGGTTCTAAAGAAACAAGCTTTACTCTCTAGTCTCTACAGAAAGAATTGAATTTCAATTGAATCCGAACAAGTCAATTTAATGAACAAACTTCGTGAAGTAAGATGATTGTATGAACACATATTATATAATATATACTTATATACATTCTTAGCCATAACTCCGAAGAGCTATGATCTACTGAAATGGTTGTCACTGACTAGCAGAACACAGTGTATGAAGTAACATGGTTATCATGCAATCCTTCAACTTCAATTTTAGTGTACTTAAAAAAATGTTACTACTTCTTGTGCTACCCTTTTGTGCTCGTGAGGCTGAGTGGACCCCTTACAGACTTTATTCTCTTTCTTACCCGTAGCTCTTATAGTCAAGTCGGGCCTTGGCCTCCCTTTTTGGGGGCTTCATGAAATATGATTTACTTACACTTACTTCCCAAACAGATGTCGTGCGTAACTTGTCGCCTCAAGGGACAATTAAGGTATTACTTGGATGGAGGAAAGTAGATTAAATTTATTCAGTATTTTTTTTCAGGCTTGAAGAGGGTATTTTACGAGCCTGAAAATCTTCAGACTTGGAACCATCGGATTAAAGTCGCTCCCGGTGGACTTAACATTCGGATTTTTCCATCCTGAAAATCCATTGATCCCGGCCGGTTTCAACCTGCGACCCTCGGGACCAGAGACAAGAAATATACTCATTAGACTACCGAGACCGACTTTAGACCCTCTACCGAAAAAAAAAAAAAGTATAGTCGATTTTGGTTTTATTAATATCATTACCATCATGTCCACCGCTGTGGTCTCGAGGTAGCGTGCTGCCTTGTCACGCAGCGGGCCCGGGTTCGATCTCCGGTCGGGGCAGTTTTTCTGGGTGAGGTATTTATCGGGGTTCTTCCTCACGTGTAAGACAAATGCCATGAAAACTTTATGGCCCAAACGGTCCCCAAAATAATATGGCCATCATCATCCTTATCATCATCATCATCATCATCATCACCATCATCACCACCACCACCATCCTTCACGGTATGGAAAGCAACGGGAAGCTACCACACCTACAATTCCCTAGTAAAGCTGCAAGCATAGCATGAATATGCTATGATTGCAGTGAAAGACCTGCCTTCCGGCAGAATTACTATCGATGGATGGATTATCATTATGTAATAGGCCTACAAATAAAGAAAATATTTTTTAAAATTTAATTTAAATAATAATAATAACAATAATAATAATAATAATAATAATAATAATAATAATAATAATAATATAATAATAATAATAATAATAATAATAATTTGTAGCAACTGCCATGATTTATGTAATTAGCTCCTTAAAACAACTTTTCAAATTGAAATACATAATATGGTTCCACATTTTTTTTTTTTGCATCAACTTACACCTCTCTTTTCTGAAATACTTCGCCAACCGTACAACGTTAATGCCACTTTCATTTGTTTTCTTAACAATCCAGTGTATCTTTCCAGCAAGTAATAGCTACGGTACCGGTAATGGAGCTTGGAATTTATTAACTTATTTTCCGATTGTATTAGTTTTCTATAACATAATATATATTTTTTTTATTCTACAAATGTATTTCAATTTATATTCCTTTCTTTCTTTTCCTTGTATCTAGGTTCTCACTTTGTAGGTATTTTTATGGTCCCACACCACCCGGGTCTTTCAGGGACGCAACCTCTCGTGAGAAGTTTACTTTTTGGCCATACAAGGTCATGGTGGACTTCCTTAAATTAATGATCAGCTCAATGTTAGGACCACCTCCGAGTCAGCATAAACATTTAAGACAAGGCACACTATTCACTCATATATTCATACTAAATAAAGTGAATATGATAGACCTATGGATGGTTACGTGCCCGGATGATGTTCGAGGATTGTTTGGGCCTTAAAGTTTCTTGATATTTATCTTTCAATTGATGAAAAACCCGCCCCCAAAAAAGTCATCCAGGTAACTAATCACGACCGGGGATCGAACCCTAGTCAGCTACGTTTAAGGCAGCGACATTACCTCTGGACTCCAGCAGTGGACTTCCAGTTATCGTGTATTTTTCCCTCATGGAATATTTTCCATCACATCTTGAATTATTTAAAATTATTAAGTAGATTAAATGAAGGCTAAGGACTAAACTTATTGAAGATAAATTGAATAGCCTTTAATCAATTGAGTAATTAACCAGTAAATTGGTATAACCTAACATTTATCGTTATAGTGCGGTAAAACCCCGAAATAGTTTATTATAACTATATACAGGGTGCTCTAAAATTCCCCTTACATACTTCTAGGGCTTGTAGAGGAGACTGTGTTGATAATATTTAGAATTGGAAACCATGTCCGGAAACTTACCGTTTCCTTAGTTTGAAAACATGTTTTTAACGCGACCATTTTTACAAGTAATTTATCATGAGGCGTGACACAGTACATCACTTGTTTACAATTCAAATCATTAATAATCAAAGAAACAAAATGAAAACTTCTTGCATTAATAATCTCAGAAACACCCTCCACAATGAATTTTTGCAGTTTTCAAAATTTGGAAAAAAATTGACTTTTTTTTAATCCTCGTTAGGGAAATTTTCGATTTAGACGAATCGTGAAGCTATTACTTGTTGAGACATGTTCAGGCAATGCTTGTTTTCAAACGGCTGTAGCACGAAAAGATTAAATATTATCTAATTCAAAGTAAGAATAAATAGATAAATATCAATTTGCTCAGGTAAATTTCCGGACATGGTTTCCAATTCTGAACGTTATCAGCTTAGTCCCCTCTACAAGTCCTAGAAGTTTGTAAGGGGAATTTTAGAGCACCCTGTATGTTCTAAACTTTTGCTAAGAGATGTTGGTAAATCTTACGATTTCCCAATACGAGTTGGCAAATTTATAATAATTTATTTTAAAAAAGGTAATTAACTTCCTCCATTGACAATACAATATCGTTCTACCCGGAATTTTCATCTTTAGGGACAGTTGTTACATAATTTATATTGTTCACCTTCTAAAGGAAATAAGTACCAGACGTTTGTTTTGAGGATAAAAGCAGCTGTCACACTGGGCTAACAACCCAGCTGGCATATCGTGTCGGTTGTTTAGAAAGATGGGAACCTTAACCTTCCACAACCTCAAGGGTCTCCCAAGACCTGTAGTAGGATCACTTTACCTTGTCAGCCTCGGTGGTTATGTTCCTTGGATTTAGTCCCAAAAGTCGTGGGTTCAAACCCGGCCGGGATCGATGGTTTTTTTTAGGATGACATAATCTAAGGTACAAATCCTCTCAGAAGGACTTTCAGCTGTGGATTTCGAGTCTGAAGATTTTTCGGTTCGTAAAAGAACCTAGCGCCACTGAGCAAAATTTAATCGTTGTTCGCCATCCAAGTAATACCTTAGTTTCCTACTAGATGTCACCTTGATGCAGTGTACTAACCAAATGTCACTTACTGACATCGGATAGGGAAATCAGTGTAACTAAATTAGTCTGGTTGTTAAATTTCTCACTAAGGGAATACCCATATCCGGAACGGGACGAACGGGGATCAATCTATTCAATGTGATTACAAAAATAATATCCCTATTATAATATCGAAAAATATGAATTACTTTATAATACTTCTGCAGTATTCCATACAAAAATCAATAAAGTCATATTCTACATTTCCTCTATAGTCTTGATCCGCAAATAAAGTACGTAAAACTAACATTATGAATCCTTCGATTTGCTAATATCTCTTGATAAAAGTTAAAAATGCACTTATCTAATAAACTTTTTCAGGGGTTGTACCTCACTGTAACGGTAAATGATTGGTTATACCGGTAAATTCTAAAATTTACCGGGCTTCAGCACATTTGCAATATCTTATCCACAATTATAGCATATTTCACAATGACAGGATGTCGAGCTGCCATGTCACGTTGTCATAACATGACATTAATTTCATATGACAATATATTCTATTCTATAGTGTTCTGCTCGAGAAAAGTTCTGTCACTGCAAATCTTAGCATTTTCATGCTATGCTTTGCAGCTTGACTAGGGAATTATAGGTGTAGTAGCTTCCCATTGCTTTTCACACCGGTGAATTGATGGCGAAGATGATAACGACAAGGATGATGATGATAGTCGGATGATTTTAGGGGTCCGTTGGGCCCAAGATTCCTGACATTTGTAATACAAGTGAGGAAAAACCCCGATAAAACATCCGGGAGGCAGTCCCGGCCGGGAATCGAACCCGGGCCCGCTGCGCGATAAGGCAGCAACTACCTCGAGACCACAGCAGTGGACATGACAAATAAGGCTTATAAAAATAATGTGGTTATATGGATTAAGATCCCATTGAATATTTTTGGATTAAAAACTACTAAAATATCAGATTGGTCGGTCTTGAAATTTGAACTTGCGACCTCCAAAATACAAAACTCAAACGATAACATCTGAACCTATTCATTAGGTTCTTCTTCTCATACATTCTGTAAACATTTACAACTTGATACCTAATAAAGTAAAATCTATCATCATCAATAACTATAAGGTTTAGGTCGTTTGCCTACTCCGTTCTCAGGAGCAAACTGTTAATTTTTAGGTCGGCCCAACCGGTACTTTAGTACAGTCTATTAAGGCAGTCTTGGACTGGTGGTACTAGTTATTTCGTTATGATACATGGTGTCAAGCTCAACCTGAGTGCACATTTCCTATTATTATTATTATTATTATTATTATTATTATTATTATTATTATTATTATTATTATTATTATTATTATTATTATTATTATTATTGTTATTATTATCATCATTATTATCATTATTATTAGTATTATCATTATTATTATTATTATTATTATTAGTATTAGTATTATCATTATCATTATCATCATTATCATTATTATTATTATTATTATTATTATTATTATTATTATTATTATTATTATTATTATTATTATTATTATTATTATTATTATTATTATTATTAATGATTTCTAGATTCTTCCGTAACTTTTGATGAATTTCTGAATTTAATTCTTGGTCAATGGCAACATTATACCTCCAAGGGTCTTAGTAGTCGCCATAAATTTTTGTAATTTATTGTCGTAAATTCATGGTATGGACTCCGAACCACGTAATGTAATTGGTTTAGCCACGGCTTTATAAAACCATCTATCCATAGTAATTCTGCCCGAGGGCAGAACTTTCACTGCAATCATAGCATTTCCATGCAATGCTTTGCAGTTTTACTAGGGAATTATAGGCGTGGTAGCTTCCCGTTGCTTTCCACGTCGGTGAAGGATGATGATGGCCGGATGATTTTCGGGGATCGTTGGGCCCTAAGCTTCCTGACATTTGTCTTACAAGTAGGAAAAACCCCGAAGAAACCTCACCCAGGAGCCTGTACCGACCGGGAATCGAACCCGGGCTCGCTGCGTGACAAGGCAGCACGCTACCCCGAGCGTACAACGGTATTGTTTCAAATTTCATAATTGCACTTTGAACTTACGATTAAATTTTATAAAGTAATGGCTGTTCCTGTATTGATATATGGATCAGAATGTTGGACGATCACTAAAAGACAAGAACAAAGATTGGAAGCAGCTGAGATGCGATTTTTAAGAAACATAGCAGGATAAACTCTGCTGGATAAGAAAAGAAATGAAGATATAAGAAAGGAACTAAATATTTTCAAACTTACAGACCGAATAATTAAATATAGGAACGACTGGAAAGAACATATTGATAGAATTCCAGAAGGAAGATTTCCAAAATTATTGCTAAATTATAAACCGCACGGAAGGAGAAATGTTGGTCGCCCACACTCGTCTGAACAATTGTAACAATTCTAGCTTTCATGAAACCGGAACGAGCCAACAGGCTTAATCCCTGGATGATGATGATGATGATGATGAACTTACGATAATTACAAATGTCAAATTGTCCACAGACGAAGTGAATGAAAGAAGTAGGTATTTCATACGTCATGAGTGTTCCTTTATTCTCAGGTAGTATGCCATTGTCTTCTTCTTCACTTCCTAGTTTAGGCAAGAGTTGCCTGTTCCGTCTTCACTAATAGATCTAAGACCATCTCTTCCGAGGACGTCCGACATCTCTTCTTCCTCTTGGAAACTAATGGAAGATTTTATTTGGTAATTTACTTTCTTCCATTCTTTCTACATGTTCTTTCCACCATATCTTGTTGTTAAATATCTTTTCTTTTATGGAGTAGATCTGCAGAAAAGATATGCCATTGTATCGCTCGCAATTCCCCTTGTCCCCCTTCGGCCCGTGCTATCGTTCTATTCGTCTGTGGACTATACAGATCTTAGTAGTGGCCTTCAATCTTTGTAATTTTCGTAAGTTCAAAGTCCAAAATGTGAACTCCGAAATCATTTAAAAGAGTTGATATATCCACAGTTATATAAAGTATTAATATTGTTTAAAATCTGACATCTCTAAATACGTAGATATTTCTTCAAAATTAGATAATTTTATTTTTGTATCTCTGGAATCTATCAGATCCAAGGTAGTGTACAAGGCGTTTCTGAGAGAGCAGGACAGTAGCTATGAAAATCGGATCTCTACGAAGAAGTTATTGTTGCCCGATGGTTCAGGATTAAATTGTCCCGAGCAACTGGTCATTCGCTCTTGAAACCCGCATATGTGTTGCTCCAGTTTCGAGTTTATTTTTGTATCGTATTGTAGCGCAGTTCACTTTATTAGCTACAGTACTCATTGTGTGAAGCAGGTAAGTCTCAATTATGTTTTTTTTTTCTAATGCAGAATCGGATATCTTCTAATATATAAAAATCAATGTTTGTTTGTTGATGTGTTTCTTCGTACTTTATGCGCGGCCATACCGTTGATCCCATTGTGATGGGGCTTTTTGCAAAATGTTCAGGAGATTCCCGGGATGAACATAGGCTATAAGAGAGTTGTGATATTCAACTCTTACACCCTTAAAAATCGCCCTTTGTAGTGGAAAAGGTGAAAGAAAAGTAGCTCTTTGGACGCTTAAATGGCTTATGCTGCCTAAACCATAACAAATACACAAAATTAATGTACACAGAATTGAATATCTCAAAAAGCTCTACAAAAAAGTCCGCGACAGCATATATTTATTTCTTCTGGATAACTCACAATAACCATTTTTGTCTTTCATTGATGCCAAGAAGATCAAGACAAGTACGTAGATTCCTGTGCAAGCATAGCAGCACATGGGTATTCTTTTACGGATAAATCACAATAACGAATTTTGTCTTTTAGCTCATTTATGCCAAGAAGATCGAGATAAGTAGATTCCTGAGCAACACCGGGTAATCAGCATGAGGAATCTTAAAATAATTATGATAAACATTTATAATTATTTTTCAATTTACTTATTCAACTAATCATAAGAAGTACATTAATTTTTGTCTTTTAGCTCATTTATGCCAAGAAGATCGGGATGAGTAGAATCTAAAAATTATTACGATATAAATTTTTCCTTTTGCTTATTTAACTAAACATACAACACATTAATTTTCGTATTTCAGCTCATTTATATCAAGAAGATCGGGATAAGTAGATTCCCGGGCAACGCCGGATAATCAGCACGTGGTATCTAAAAATATAAATTTATAATTATTTTCCCTCTTATTCAACTAAACATAAAAGCACATTAATTTTCATTTATTTAGGCGTAGTAGCGCACGCCGGGTATTAGCTAATTTACTATAAATAATGCTATGACATTGGAATATGCCATTTGCATTCACAAAGTAGCCAATTTATGATTTATATTCCTTAATTTATCTTATTTAGCTCCGGAGATGTACTAAAGAACACTATGACGCTTCATAATAGAGGCGTTTGAATTTTGCAGGTAACGGCGAGGATAGTGATCTCGCATTGATATAAATAGATTCGTGAGTCGCTGATTCGCGAGTCAAAGACCCTCACAGATCATCAATGGGTCTGGATTTCCGTTCCAGAGATTTATCTAAGCCTCTACTTCCCCTGTAGGGAAAGATCGATGCCAGAAACTTCCATACTGGAAATGTCTCGAATAGAGGCAGAGAAATTTCCGTCCCCGGCCAATATAAGCTATTACTACAGACGGGAGCGAGTCACTTCAATTGTGTTGTGACAGCGATACAGTGACTGTGATTGGAAGAAACATTGGCAAGTGAAAAGCGTCAGAGCATGAAGATAATTATTGTGTGCTAGATAAACTTTAAAACAGGTTCAATTATTACGTTAATTTGTGAGTAGAATGTCACGGAGAGTTTATTAAATTAAATAAAGTTTTGTGGAGTATTACACGATCATATGTGTAGTTTTATTACACCAAAACAACGTGAAGACGATCCGACGGCAAACAGCGACAGTACATTATAAAAATTCTGAATATTTCAACCGTTAAAGAAGTAAAACAATCTCTTTAACATTTATGTATTTTCAGATCAACAACCGAGGATCAAATGGCTCGTTAGTTTATTTTAATGAAGGAATACTTTTGTTGTGTATTTTATATTACTTTTTAGTTATTTTTTCCAAAGGCTAAAATCAAAACCACTAGGCTTCATAATTCACAAAATATCCTTGTATATTTAATATTGTTATTTTTAATTGTTTTTCAAAGGCTGAAATCAAAACCTGTAATCAATTCACAAAATAAATCCTTGTGTATTTTATATAAAAACTAGCTAATACCCGGCGTGCGCTGTTACTCATAAATAAATGTTAATGTGTTTTTACCAACAGGCGTGCTCTGTTCGGGAATCTGCTCTTCCAGATATTCTTGGCATCAACGAAAGACAAAAATGGTTATTGTGAGTTATCCATAAGAGATAAATATATGCTGTCGCGGACTTTTTTGTAGAGCTTTTTGAGATATTCAATCTGTGTACATTAATTTTATGTATTTGTTATGGTTTAGGAAGCGTACGCCATTTAAAAGCGTCAAAATAGGGACTTTTATTTCATGTTTTTCACTACAACGGGTGATTTTTAGGGGTGAAGGCATTGAGAATTACAACTCCCTTATAACCTAATGTTCATCCCCGGAATCTCCTGAACATTTTTCAAAAAGCCCCATCGCAATCGGATGAACGGTATGGCAGAGCATGCATGCCCGGGAAATCTACTTATCCCGATCTTCTTGGGATCAATGAAAGACAAAAATGATTATTGTGAGTTGTCCGTAGAAGATGAACATATGCTGTCGCGGACTTTTTTGTAGAGTTTTTTGAGATATTAAATTCTGTGTGCATTAATTTGGTGTATTTGTTATGGTTTAGGCAGCGTAAGCCATTTAAGCGTCAAAATAGGGAATTTATTTCATGTTTTTCACTACAAAGGGTGATTTTTAGGGGTGAAGGGGTTGAATATCACAACTCTCTTATAGCCTATGTTCATCCCGGGAATCTTCTGAACATTTTGCAAAAAACTCCAAAATCGGATCAACGGTATGACCGCGCATAGAATACAAACAAACAAACCAACAAACAAACAAACATTTATTTATATATATATATATATATATATATATATATAAGATGAGCTGATTGCGGGGCCTTGTCCGGGTATTTATTTATCCTAATCTACTTGGCACCAGTCAGTTTACTGACCCCGAAAAACTAAGCATTCGACATCTGCACTGTCACTAGTCAGCATAGCGACCCCCAAAACATGGATTTGGCACTAATATCAGTCCTGTCATTTTATTTTTCACCCTTCTCACCCTCTTATCCCCGTTAGGAATTCTAGGGGTCAAATGTGGGCTTAAATGTGACAAATCAGCATAGCGACCGCGAAAACCATGGATTTGACATTATTTCGGCTACTTTTTGAAGTTTTATTTTTCGTCTCTTCTCACTTCCTCCCACATAGGGGTGCTAGAGGTCAAATTTGAATTGAAATGTCATCCAGACTGTCAATAATCAAGTTAGTGACTCCGAAAACTATGGATTTGACACTCAATTATTTTTGTAATTTATTTTTCACCTCTTCTCACCTCCTTGCCCCTCATAGGGATAGTAAGGGTTTAAATCGGCTTTAAATGTCATCAGGACAGCTACCAATGTGCTTCGCGATCCCGAAAACTATGAATTAGACACTAATATCAGTCGTTTTAGCTTATTATTTTTATGACCCTCATGACCCTCTTCTCGCTGCCTCATAGGGCTGTTAGGGAATCCCTGATCCACATGTAACCTTTTCTGGACAGTTGTGTTGGAACATATATAGGCCTTATTGATAATTTTTCCATTTCAAATCCCTCTAATCCTCCTAGCGAAGTTAGAGATATTTTACCCCTCATAGCCACTTTTATAGATACCATATAGCCGCTTTTACATATAGTAAATAATATGTGTACTAAATTTGGTTTGAAATTACCCTCAAGATTCGAGAGTTACGCAGGCACACACACACACACACACACACACACAGTACACACACACACACACACACATATATATATATATATATATATATATATATATATATATATAACTTCAATTATGGATTTCATAAAAAATTGAAATGGCCACATAAAAGAATGACAGAAGACAGATTCCCAAGAAGAATGCTAGAATGTGTGCCACTTGGTAGAAGAAGGAAAAGACGGCCAAAATTATCGTGGATTGATGATTTTTTGAGCAGCATGAGGGAAAAAGGATTGGCTGATGGAGATTGGAATGACAGAGAGATGTGAAGATGAATGACAGTATATTAATTGGGCGTAGGATGTTGTGAAACATTGTGAAACCTGCTCTATATATATATATATATATATATATATATATATATATATATGTGTGTGTGTGGTGTGTGTGTGTTTTACATATAAATACCTTAGTTTTGAATTTTCTAAATTAGACAAACTATCACTATTCAAATGGGAGAAAATAGTAAACACTATTCAATATCTTCAGGTACGATGTTCGATATACTTGAAACGCTAGCGTTTGGCGCCACTTAAAATTCGTAACTGTTAGAGACGTTACATTTTTCTGTAGTTGAAGTTACTAATTTGTTAAAAAACAGTTATTTATTTTACCACATTTAAAGTTAATATTATGTAATATAAATTATAATCCTGTATTTTCTGCAGTTTCATGAAATTTGAGACTGGGACACATTATTGAACAAGACGCTGGCTGTATTGTATAACATTTGGCCACTGTCCCAACAGAGCAGTCACTGACTTGACTTGGCTACAGAACAACCGACTTCTCTTCTTGTCTCTTTACAGTATTATAAATATCTAGATTATATTTTTTTCTCAGACACAATACTATACATTACCACGTGCACCATTCTAAATGTCTCAATATTATTCTCATTTTTCTTTGCTTTTTTTATGAGTTTAGACTAGCCCAGTCTTTATGAACTTCAGTTCTGAACATGTATTTTAGGGATTCAGATGAAAACATACTGTATTGGCGTCAGGTTAATTTCTATGGATGAGATGTGGAAAATCTGAGAGGAAGGATAAGAAATATTAATCCTCAGATCTTACGCACTATAATAGTATATTGCAATGCGCGGTTGGAAAGTGGTTTTTACAGAAGCAAGGAAATGATTAAAAACCGAGAGATAGCGAGGTTTTTAATTTCCGAGATTCTGTAAAACACTTCAAAAACGTGCGTTGTACATTATTTTTTGCATGATGGTGTTTTCAAAATAATAAATAATAGTAAAATAATAACATATTTGCGTTTATTATAAACAACTGACCGACTTTAGCAGTCTGGCCAATGTATAGGCATATACGGTAAATGCCGAAAATAATTTATTTGAGACTGTAGCAAACCATGACATCAATCAGGCATAAAATCGCGGCAAGTACGAATGTATTGTTTTATATTGTTTCAAATAAAGTTCAGTTCATTTCAAATGCAGTGATTTGTTTCATATAATACATATTAACACTACCTTTTGGATATATTTTTTGTATACATTGTACATAATATTCATAAAGGGCAGTGTTTTTACTTTACGCCCTGGGTAGGTAATTTGTAATATTACAGTATAGTTGTTTAGTTATACATAGGTTGGCAATCCCGAAATTAAGAATTGAAATTTTAATAATGGTTGTCATTCCTGTAAGAACGACAGAACGCACTATCGTGCAAAAATGTATTTTAAGGAATTCATTCTTTGTTAATTCAGTGTTATTCGTGGGTGGTTTGTTGCAGAGAGGGAATAAGAATATCGAATGTAACAAATAATAGTAATTAATAATAATAATAATAATAATAATAATAATAATAATAATAATAATAATAATAAATAATAATAATAATAAAATCTTTAATAGAAATTCCTCTAATTACTGTAGTTTTCCTACAACCTATTGTAAATTTTACTCCTCCGTAAATCCCTATTCTCTACATCACTCTCTGTTAATCCACTTGACACCATACCCTATACACTATTTGAACGCATTGTTCTTTTGGTCCCCCTTTCTTCTGTTGTCGTCCGCTACAACATTTTCATCTTAGGTATCCTGTCATATAATAATAATAATAATAATAATAATAATAATAATAATAATAATAATAATAATAATAATAATAATAATAATAATAATAGCAATAATAACTCACTGAAATATTTAAACCGGAGATTCATGTCCACGTGGGCATGATCTCTCCATACATACTTTTCCTAACGTAATATTTTCCAATCATCCACTGTATAACTTACCTTTATCAATCATGGTTAATATTATTATCCTACCTATTGGGCTCTTACCCTCTAGTTTTCCTATAAGAAGTTTCCATACCCTTTTTTCATTCCCCATTCGTCACACATGTCCTTCCTATAGCAGTCTATGAGACTTAACTGTTCTTATTAAATCTGGTTTCCAATAAAGATCATGTAACTCATTGTCATGTAGTTTTTTTTTCGTACACCTGTCTGTCTGGCTCTCTTTGATCCAAAAAGCAGAATACCAGAACTGACAATGTGGTGACATTGAATATAAAAAAGTATATGCTTATTTTTATTCCAATTAACCCTCGAAATGGTATCCTGAAACTCTGGACTTAGATTTACACTAACATTCACAGATCTATCAAATGCGTGTGGAAACACGTGTTGAAGGTACCACTTCGGTAAATGTTTGAATATACGTAGGTCGTTACCAGAATATATCAAAGAGAAATGAATAAACACATATTTGTCTGCGTTCCATTTCATCATAATGTAGATGTTTTCAAGAAACAAATAATAATAAAAAATAGGATATATGAGTTTTTGGTTTCTCATAAACAATTTAATGATGTGAACATGTTCAGTTTTGAAAAAAAAAATCTTATACTTGACATTACCACTAGACCATGTGGTATTTTGCAGACTCAAACTTAGTTCAATGTCATTCAGAGAGAATTTCTTGGAGCAGAAATAAAAATATCAAAGGCAATGAATGAATTATCGTAATGACGATGAAGATGAAGATGAAGATAATAATAATAATAATAATAATAATAATAATAATAATAATAATAATAATAAACATCCCTTGTATAAAAAACACCAGATTACGTTTATATAATACTTTGTCTAGACCAGTGTTGACCTATGGTAGTGAAGCATGGACACTAAAAGACAACATGAAAGCAGAATAACGGCTTGTGAAATGAGATTCATGCGCAGAACAGCGGGTTACACCAGATGGTATCGGAAAAGGAACACCGATACCTTAAAAGAATTGAAGACTACGCCAATTTTGGAATACGTATATTAAACAGTACCAACTAAATTGGAAACACCATCTTGAAAGAATGAGTTCAAATCGGATCCTCAAAGCTGTTTATAATTATATACCAAGAGGACGAAGATCTCTGGGCCGTCCTATGAAACGCTGGAGGGAAAATTTTCTATAGGATCGTAACAGGACTTGACCTAATACTTGGAAGGAATAATAATAATAATAATAATAATAATAATAATAATAATAATAATAATAATAATAATAATAATAATAATAATACTGACCCAAACCCTCTGGCGGCACTATGGCCCTGGGGTCGACTCAGCCTCTAACGGAAATGAGTACCAGACGCTTGTTCTGGGGGTAAAGGCGGCCGTCACGCAGGGCTGACAACCCGGCTGACATAAAGTACCGATTGTCTAGAAAAAGTGGGAGCCTTAACCTCCTACTACCCCAAGGACCTCCGGGTCTGTTGTGGGATCACTTTACTTTCCCTCCATGGTATCTTTACCTTGTCGTGGTGGAGTGGCTTGTGTGCTTAAATGATCCTGAGAGCTATGCCGGCGGTAGCATTGCTGCCGATAGGGTTACCCATGCCGGACTGGTCGAAGGTGATAAGCCAGACGAAATAAGTACCTTGGTCGAAAGAGTGACGATCTTTCACCGTAAAAATACAACCGTCAAGAAATGCGGACATGGGTTCTACTGGGGTAAAATTTTCCGGAGGTCAAATAGTCCCCCATTCGGTTCTCCGGGCGGGGACTACTTCAGGGAACCCATGCCAAAGGCTCAAACACAGGGACATGTTCCTAGGAACATGGAATGTTAGGACTTTATACAATAGCGGGGCACTAGAGATATTAACGCGGGAATTGGATAAATCGCCCTTGGATATAGTCGCTTTACAGGAAGTTAGGTGGCCAGGAGAAGGTAGTCAGGAATCAGGAAGCTTTGCATTATACTATGGGGGTGCAGAAAGACCTGCATTTGGAACGGGTTTTTTAGTCAGAAGGAGGATCCTATCCGCTATCCGAGATATTAAGTTTGTTAGTGATAGGATATCATACATAATTCTAAAGGGTAAACGACATGATTTTATAATTGTAAATGTACATGCCCCCACAGAAGATAAAGATGACAAGATCAAGGATGAGTTCTATGAAGAATTAGAATGCTTATTTGATAGCCTTTCACGATATCATATGAAAATTGTCTTAGGAGATTTTAATGCAAAAGTGGGGCGGGAAGATATATTCAAACCAACAATAGGCAAATTCAGTCTTCATGAAGATAGTAACGACAACGGGGTTAGATTAGTCACATTTGCCACATCAAAGAATCTCATTGTTAAGAGCACAACATTTCAGCATAAGGATATTCATAAATACACCTGGACGTCCCCAGATGGAGAAACTCGGAACCAGATAGATCATGTATTAGTGGATAAACGCTGGCACAGTAGCATCATTGATGTTAGATCAGTTAGAGGGACAGACTGCAATTCAGATCATCATCTGGTCAGGGTGAAAATCAGACAACGGCTATCGCTTATGAGAGGAACAAACGCTAAAGATGATTCTGTAAAATATGAATTAAAAAACTTGAAAAATGATGAAATGCGGCAAGAATACCAAATCAAAATTGCTAATAGATTTGAAGTACTGGAATCTTCAGATGACAATGTGGCAAACGAAGAAGAAACTGATATAAATAAAGAATGGGAGGCTATAAGAGATACTATTAAATTGTCAGCATCAGAAAGCATTGGTTGTTTAAAAAAGAGGCAAAACAAGAAATGGTTTGATGAGGAATGTGCCGACATTGTAAAGAAAAGAAAGCTAGCAAAAATGAAATGGTTACACGAGCCAAATGAGGTAAATTTAGAGCAATTGGGTAGTGTTAGACGGGAAACCACCAAGTTACTAAAGAGTAAAAAGAGGGAATATTTGAGAGAGAAGATTAATGATCTTGAAATGAATGCAAAAAATAGGAACATTAGAGAATTATATCAGGGAATTAGTATAGAGAAGAAAGGGTTTCAGGCTAGAACAAACATAATTCGGAATGAAAATGGGGATATGATTGCAGATTCCAAGAGTATATTAAATAGATGGAAAAGTTATTTTAATCAGCTATTAAATGTACATACAGAACAGGACATTGAGGAGGATAAGTTACAGACAGCAGAAATGCTAGTCGCAGAGCCAAGTGCATTAGAGGTTGAAATGGCAATTGAAAAATTGAAGATGTATAAAGCATCAGGTTCAGATGAGATCCCAGCAGAACTGATAAAATCAGGGGGAGAAAAATTGATGGACAAGATACGCTGGTTGCTTAGTATGATTTGGGAAAAAGAAGCTCTTCCAGATGAATGGAAGGAATCAATTATCGTACCAATTTATAAGAAAGGAGATAAAACTGATTGCAACAACTATAGGGGCATCTCATTACTTTCAACTTCGTACAAAATTCTAACAAATATATTAGTAAGCAGACTTACTCCCTATATTGATGACATTCTAGGAGATCATCAATGTGCATTTAGAAGAAACAGGTCTACAACAGATCAGATTTTTAGTATAAGACAGATTTTAGAAAAGAAATGGGAATATAATGGTACTGTACATCAACTATATGTAGACTTCCAAAAAGCATATGATTCAATTAAGAGGGAGAAGTTATATAGTATCCTGCTGGAGTTCGGAATTCCTAAAAAGTTAGTTAGACTTATACGAATGTGTCTAAATGGCTCAACGAGTAGGGTGCGTGTAGGCAAACAGTTTTCAGACACTTTTGAAATCCAGAATGGGTTGAAGCAAGGAGATGCACTATCTCCTCTACTATTTAATTTTGTACTAGAGCATGCCATTAAATCTTTAGAGAATGAGGAAGGCTTACAACTGAATGGTATTAATAAGCTGTTAGTTTATGCTGATGATGTAGTACTACTGGCCGATAGCGAGGAGATACTAAAGGCCAACACGCACACACTATTGAGTAACACTAAGAAATTAGGACTGGAAGTAAATATCAGTAAAACTAAATATATGGTCACACGTAGAAATACATTATATAATGGAAATGGACAGCTAATGACAAATGAGGGAAATTTTGAGGAATTGGCTGAATTCAAATACCTAGGAACAATAATCACAAATAGGAATGAGATGCACAAAGAAATTAAACATAGGCTCAATTCTGGAAATGCATGCTATTATGCATTGCAGAGACTTTTGATGTCCCAACTCCTTTCAAAAAACGTTAAGCTGAAAATATATAAAACTATTATTCTACCAGTTATATTATATGGGTGCGAAACATGGACTCTTACTTTAAGGGAGGAAAGGAGATTACGAGTATTTGAGAATAAAGTTCTTAGGAAAATTTTTGGACCAAAGAGAGATGAACAGACAGGTGAATGGAGAAGACTACATAACAATGAACTACATGGTCTTTATAGGAAGCCAGATATAATAAGAACAGTTAAGTCCCGTAGACTGCGATGGGCAGGACATGTTGCGCGTATGGGGAATGAAAGACGTGCATGGAAACTTCTTGTAGGAAAGCCAGAAGGAAAACGCCCAGTTGGTAGACCAAGAATGAGGTGGGAGAACAACATTAACTATGATTTGAGGGAAGTAGATTATACAGGGAATGATTGGAAAGCATTGGCTCAGGATAGGGATGTATGGAGAGCTTATGTCCGTGCGGCCATGAACCTACGGGTTCGATAGTGCCAGTGAGTAAGTAAGTAAGTAAGTAAGTAAGTAATAATAATAATAATAATAATAATAATAATAATAATAATAATAATAATGCATAGCGCGACTCAAACCATCATTTAACCTGTCGTTCTGTACAGAGTGATTCAGAAATCGTGTTACTCGTTTCTGAGGGCTGTACAAGTTTTGATGAGGAACTCATGTTCGGAAATGTATTATTTTAGTACACTATGATAAATCAAAGCAAGTATTCCTCTTCTTGTATATGAATGAACCAAGAAGTTGTCTATCTTGACTATTCCACTTTTCCTCAAATTTTCATGCAGATTTATTCGCTGTAAGTAAAAAGTGTGCTGTTAAACCACTTTTGCGTAAGAATCTTCAGTGACACATCTCCCAAACCGGTTTTACGCAAGAATTTTCAGTGGCACACCTCCTCAAACTACATCTCATTAGTTCCTACAAGAAAGTCAAGTACGATATCTGGCTCTGGGGCCATTCGATTGTAAAACAGAAGACATTAAATGAATTCATACACTGTTATTTGTCAATGTTATGTATCTAATGTGAAGTAGGTGATTTGAATATGTTGATTCTTGTCTTATAGTACCGAAATGGCGCATTTTCCGACGAGTACTTCATCAAAACTTCATCTGCTATGTCCCCATTACAAATCCCAAAAGTTTGTAAAAGGAATTTTGGTTCACGCTTTATACCATCTGCCATGAGATATAATTTGTCTTATTTGGTTCATTTTTTGAACATGGTTCTGGCAGCTTACATAAGTAAGTAAATAATCTAGAATTTATAGTTCTTTTTATTATCAAATTTAGTATAATCCAAACTTTTTCAAATATAGCGCATTTTCTTCTGCTGCGATTCTTCACTTAACTCGTGCTTTCATGGCCCACACTTTACATCCAATGCTGTATTCGATGGGCTAGAATTTTATATAAGTTACTGATATATGCAATCTGTTCTATTTCTATGGTAAACACTACGAATACAGGCAGATAAAGAATTGCCGTAGATATTTCATAGTATAGGAAATCGAAGACCAAGTAAAATTTTCTTTCATAAATATTACCACATTTTCCTTTGAAGATTTTTTCATGGTCTCCCACATCCGTTGTAAAAATCGTTAATCTTTCTTTTACTGTGAGTCTCGTCGAACTTGCAGACGAAGACACTTATTCAGTGTCGATGTTCAAGTACGCTCCTATAGTGAAACGAGTCTATACAAACATGTGCCTTAACCACTACGCTACGGCGTACCCCTGGCATAATCGTAATTACATCATCATCATCATCATCATCATCACTCCAGGGATTAGGCAATTGCCCGTTCCGACTTCATAATGCATCAGCCCAACGTCTTCTAGGTCTTCCAACATCACGTCTTCCTCTTGCTTGATAATTTCTTGCTAACAATGGATATCTCTCCTTACTCATTCCATCCATGTGATCAATCCATTTCTGTCTGTAATTCGTGACTTTATCCAATAAAGGCTGTACTTTCAATTCTTCTCTTATATCCTCATTTCTTATTCTATCAAGTCTTGTACATCCTTTTACTTGTCTTAGGAACCTCATCTCCGCCGTCTGTATTCTATCCTTCTGTTTTTTTCACTGGAAATCCAAGTTTCACATCCATACAGTATTGTGGGAACCGCCATAACATTATACATTTTTATCTTGGTTTCTTTTCTAATTTTATTTTTGAATGCTCTCTGTATTGTTCCACACACCGTCTGAAATTTATTTATTTTGGAGTCAATACGGCACTATGGCCCTGGGGTCGACTCAGCCTCTAACGGAAATGAGTACCAGACGCTTATTCTGGGGTAAAGGCGGCCGTCACGCAGGGCTGACAACCCGGCTGACATAAAGTGCCGATTGTCTAGAAAAAGTAGGAGCCTTAACCTCCTACTACCCCAAGGGCCTCCGGGCCTGTTGTGGGATCACTTTGGAGTCAATATCTCTTTCCACATTGTAGCCAACATCATGGAAATCGTAATTACATTATTTATCAATTCTGCACAGTACAGAATGGTCTAAGTTTGAGCAATACTTACTTACTCACTCACTGGCACTATCCAACCCGTAGGTTCATGGCCGCACGGACATAAGCTCTCCATACATCCCTATCCTGAGCTAATGTTTTCCAATCATTCCCTGTATAATCTACTTCCCTCAAATCATAGTTAATGTTATTCTCCCACCTCATTCTTGGTCTACCAACTGGGCGTTTTCCCTCTGGCTTTCCTACAAGAAGCTTCCATGCAAGTCTTTCATTCCTCATACGTGCAACATGTCCTGCCCATCGCAGTCTACGAGACTTAACTGTTCTTCCTATAAAGACCATGTAGTTCATTGTTATGTAGTCTTCTCCATTCACCTGTCTGTTCATCTCTCTTTGGTCCAAAAAATTTCCTAAGTACTTTATTCTCAAATACTTGTAATCTCCTTTCCTCTCCTAAAGTAAGAGTCCATGTTTCGCACCCATATAATATAACTGGTAGAATAATAGTTTTATATATTTTCAGTTTAACGTTTTTTGAAAGGAGTTGGGGCATCAAAAGTCTCTGCAATGCATAATAGTTTGAGCAATTTATTTATTAATTATTTTTTTTTAGATTTGAAATAATATGACAAAGTTATGACTGCGAGAGATGAACGTGATAGGAAAACTATTTTATTTGTCCTTTAAGGCACTTCATGTTACATATTATTGCAAATTGACAATTTAAATATTCGTCATACAAAATTTTGTTATGAATATATTTGTCATATTTTTCACTCTATAATCAGCTTGAGAGAGTTACGATGTTATAATTAAATTTTGACATATAATAATGAAGGGCATATATTACATGAAAAGAAAAATTAACGCCTGAAGCGGGATTTGAACCCGATACCTCTAACTTTATATGCTAGCGCGATACAATTTCGTCACACAGGCTCCCAGTGCAGAAAAGTTAATGTTTGCACTGGGAGCCTGAGTGGCCAAATTGGTATCGCGGTAACGTATCCCGGTTTAGGCGTTAATTTTTATTTTCAAGTAATATAATTATATCTATAGTCCACCGCTGTGGTCTCCAGGTAGCGTGCTGCCTTGTTACGCAGCGGGCCGGCTTCGATTCCCGGTGGGGACAGGCTCCTGGGTGAAGGTTTTTTTTCCTCACCTGTAAGGCAAATGTCAGGAAGCTTAGGGTCCAACGGTCCCCGAAAATCATCCGGCCATCATCATGATCATCCTTATTATCATCATCCTTCACAGGTGTGGAAAGCAACGGGAAGCTACCACACCTATAATTCCCTAGTAAAGCTGCAAAGCATAGCATGAAAATGCTATGATTGCAGTGAAAGACCTGCCCTCGGGCAGAAATACTATGGATGGTTATATATATATATATATATATATATATATATATATATATATATATATATTAAAATGGCATTGTGATGTATGTACCTAGTCTTTTGTCTGTCAATATATGGATTACTATGAGATCAAGCATCCAAAAGATGACATGCACATACAATCCACACATTTTTCCCCTCAAGTTCAGTAGGTAGGCCTCTAACTAAGGAACAATATGTAGTTTTGAAGTGTCCACATATGTAAGGTATAAGAAAACTCTAAACTGTGATATTCAAAATTAGCTTTGAAATAAGTGCGATTGAATACCTATATTGTTTAATAAAAAATTGAATCCTGCATACATGATTTTATTTTTATTTGCGAGATGATCAAAATTTTTAACCATAAAATGTTGTCTGTTTTCTACAGTAATTGAAGAAGATGGCGTTTCATATACAGCTTTAAGGAGAAAATCGGAAACGAATTAATCATTCAATCATATAGTAAACAAACTGTTATTTTGTAAATAAATTATATGTAATATGTTAAATTATTTTATATTAGTGTGTAAAATAGTTAGTTTTACAAATAATCTATTATTTAACTTTGTACAGGACTTTATTTTATGGATCAACTCATCTCATTTCCGAATTATCCATCAATCTGCTAGATTTCGTCTTGGTGGCCGATGTACGTAATAACTTGTATCGAATGTGTGTGTAGAGAGATGAAATGAAAGCGTTAGAAATATTGGGTAAATGTTTTGTTTACCCATTCGAAACATTGTTTATATAATTAGGAAATGCATATATTCGTATACATGATACGTGTGTTGTTGGGGGGGCAAGAGTTTTAGTGATATTTGTGGAGGACAGTATCACAAAACGCCTTTAACCATTTCAAGATGGCTGATATTTGAAGGACCTCTTTGTTCCGGATGTTGTCACTATGATAGAGGAGTCCTTCGAGACGGAACAAGAGAGTGAGAGGTAAATATAATAAAAATAAGCATATATCTATTAGTTTATAAGTTAATACTTCCATCTGGTGTTGACTACAATTTTTATGTAGTATGGAGGTGAACCCGACATCTTGAGAAAAGTTAATCCGGATCTCTTACATATTGTTCATAGATTTGAAGTGGATTTATTTAATGTAAATTTTGAGGGATGCACGCTAAATAATCGTTAACAGTGGTGGACTTATTATTTTGCAACAAACGATTGTTCAAATTAAAATGAAGCGTTAACATGGTTACGAATATTACTTTTGTGTTTTGCCGTGTTTATGTGAGAATACGATAAAGCGCTTTCGAAAAATACATGTTAATTCTATTGCGAGATATATTGATATATATATATATTTTAAAGTATATCCTGATAGTCTACATCTTGTCACGACGTTTTTGTTTCAGAGAATCCGTGACATGTTTAGGCCACAGGCCCAACAAAGTGGCTACCACCAACACAAAAAAAGAAAAATTGACGAAGAATATGCAGCAGACGAAAACCTGTACTCTGGGACTGGCTCAATAAATTCTCAGACTGCCCATCGGAATCATCTTGGAGCACAGAATGGTACAAATGTGTCCTGTAAAAGTCCTTATGGAGTTATTCCACAACAATTCATACGCGCTTCCACAATAAGGTTGTTGGATACATACCATCGTTGTGGTCAAAAAGTAAGTTTCTTTCCAATTGGAACTGGTTTCAGTAGTGATTGAATGCTATAAGTGGCCAGCAGGCTGAAATACAGTTCACATCATGTAGCTGGTGAAAAATAAAATGTAAGTTTAAAGCGAACTATTGATGTGTTAAACTACAGAGCAGATTTTGGTGAAACTTTGTTATTGGGGTCTTGGTTTTATGATATGAATAGACTGTAACCATCATAAATTCATGGAAATATATTAGACATAGTTGAAATGTTGAAAGTCAAATATAGTGAAAGAATCATTGGAAAAAAAAATGTAAATTTTATTGCATATGGTGGTAATTAATTTGAAAATATGCATGGTGCATGTGCATGGTGCTTGCCTGGGACTTAAAGATGCTTAATTTGCATTGGGTTAGCTTTTAGGTTGTTAAATATTGTGTATATGATGGCTTCATCACGTGATTACATAGTGTAAACCGCTTCGTGTTTGTTGACACTTGCGCATGGTGTCTCCCTGGGACTTCGAAAAATTTCTCACTGCGTTTGATGAAAACTTTATCCAAATATTTATCTGTTGTGAAAATTGTGGTATT
The DNA here is from genome assembly GCA_030220185.1 of Diploptera punctata. NCBI lineage: Eukaryota > Metazoa > Arthropoda > Insecta > Blattodea > Blaberidae > Diploptera > Diploptera punctata. Next base: position 2,456,901 of record JASPKZ010000046.1, read on the forward strand.
TATCTCTCAATGATTTTTTCTAAGTTCTACAGAATCGGAGTGCGGATGCACAAGCGCTTAATATAACTTCCACCAGTGGCAGGACATCTGTAAAGTTGGTATGACCAAATTTACATTTAATTCCAAATTTCACTTCATTTTGTTAGTTTCCGATGGGACAAGTAAGTGTACACAAGATTAATTTATAGTTTATTAAATGATATACATGTAGGTAACATTTTTTTATCATATTTTTTATATGAGGTGAGTGATAAAAAATGTTACCTAAATGAATATACCTCATAGTGTGAATTCCTAAAATAAGTAATGCTATACATGTATTTTATTTAGTTAGGTTAGGAAGGGGGAAATAGGAGTACATCCATTTCATATAAATATATTTGGGAACTCATTGTGAAGGTCGGTCATACCATTTCACAGATATGTCCTGCCATCTGTTGGAAGTTACATTAAGCATTTGTACATAAGCATTGCAATTCAGTAGAACTTACAAAAATTCATTGAATAAGTGAATAGCAAATTCTAAATGTTTTCCTTTGTAAGTTCTACAGAATAGTATTGCATGTACCTAAACATTTATGGAATTGTCGCCCGATGAAACCACAAATCTGTGAAATCGTTGTGACCAATCTTCACAATAAATTCCCAAACATGTGTATTAGGAACGAGTGTACACTAACCTTCCCTTTCATAACTTAACGAATAAATTGCATATCCATCCATAGTAATTCTGCCTGAGGGCAGGTCTTTCACTGCAATCATAGAATTTTCATGCTATGCTTTGCAGCTTTACTAGGGAATTATAGGTGTGGTAGCTTCCCGTTGCTTTAAATTGCATATGTGCTATTTAATAAACTATAAACTAATCTGATGTACACTAACTTGTCACATCGGAACCTAACAATATGAAATGAGTGGAACATCCATTTCTTAAAATATGTTTTGGAATTACTTGCGAATGTTTGTCCTACCAATTTCACAGATATGCCTGCTATCTGGCAGAAGTTACTTTAAGCATTCGCACATGTGCTGTATGATTCAATAGAACTTAGAAAAAATAATTGAGAGATAAATGCAACAATTTGCATACCTAGATAAAAAATATTCCGAAGTATCTTGGCTGTATCTTGCAGTGTTGTTTGATCTGAGCCGGCAACTGTTCTCCATCTACAGGCCTTGGCTCTTTGTTCTGTTTCTTGACGATTTATCACCGTGTGTCTTATATACCTGGGTGAGTGTGAGGCATTCACACTACTGTTTCCTGATCGATTAATGTTTGGATAGCCAGCCCATTGTTTGTTCTTGTTGTGTGCACTGGACCCATTAACTTTGTATAGTTTGATTCGGCATTTTTCCAGAGCAGGATATCATGTTTTATTCAGTTTCAAGGTTTCCTCTTTCTTATTAAAATTTTTCTTTGTATTTGTAGATCTCTGTGTCTTCTCTATTTAAATGAGTAAAATAATGTATTGTGTTACACAAAACCAGGGTGTCATTAAACAAGGTGTAATCAGTGTTGTTACAGAAGTTTTCAGCTACTGCAGATATCTCTGATTGTCTCCATAGACAATGTCTCCTGTGTTATTTAATCCCGATATTGACCAATCGTTCAGCTATCCCAAATTGTGCACTGATTCGTTCATCGGTGAGTGATGAGTTCTCAGAGTTTTCCTGTAGAGAATAAACTTGTCTGAGGTGACGAAGTTTAAATATAGTTAATTTTAATTCAGATTTATTATAAATTGGTAATCATTTAATTATCATAAAATTTGGAAAAACTGCACTTAAACTAGCGTAAAATATTTTCAAAGTCTTATAGAACAACAGTGCACGTGCGCCAGAGTTTATAGAGCCAGCAATAATCCACAATCAAACCACTTATCGATTATCATCCTCGATTAGTATCCATCGCTATGAAATTTAAATTACCAATATTTGCAATAAATCCCCAAATCTATGTTAAAAATATTACCAAACGTTTATTAAAAAATGGATGTACACTTACTTATCACTCCCTAATGCTCTGATTCAACCAACGATAACCGAAAACAGCGATAGAAAAATCATAGACTAAGTAATATACTCTGTGGAGAAATAGCAGTTAGCATCACAATATTGTCTAACAGTGTCATAATTTTGTGAATTGCATATTTAAATAAATACTTCAAAATTGTCTAATAATGTTATAAAAATTGTTTGAAAAAGTTTAAAATATTAAATAATGTTAGTAAATACAGAAGAAGAGCTATAGTTTACAACAATATAACTGAAAAATCAAGCGCTAGTAGAAGTGCAGTTGAGCCTAAAATTTTACTACTCATCGGTAAAGCAAATAAAGAAATTAACTTTCAACACTTTTAAAATTCATATTAAAGCACAGTTGAGGTTAAGTAATAAGATGTTAAATATAAAATTGGTCCACCGCTGTGGTCTCGAGGTAGCGTGCTGCCTTGCCACGCTGCAGGCCCGGGTTCGATCCTCGGTCGGAGCAGTTTTTCTGGGTGAGGTTTTTATCGTGTTTTTTCCTCACCTGTAAGACAAATGTCAGGAAAACTTTAAGGCCCAAATGGTCCCCGAAATCATATGGCCATCATCATCATTCTTCACCGGTGTGGAAAGCAATGGGAAGCTACCACACCTACAATTCCCTAGTAAAGCTGCAAGCATAGCATGAAAATGCTATGATTACAGTGAAGGACCTGCCTTTGGGCAGAATTACTATGAATGGATATAAAATTGGTACCTGATAAGTCAGTCGTCCTCAACTAAATTATTAAATAGTTCCAATATGGAGGCCTTTCAAAATCAATGTTTCATCTTCTGTATTTTAACTAGGTACCTCAACTAAATTATTAAATAGTTCCAATATGGAGGCCTTTCAAAATCAATGTTTCATCTCCTGCATTTTAACTGGTACCTAGTTAAAATGTAGAAGATGAAACATTGATTTTGAAAGGTCTCCATATTGGAATTATTTAATAATTTAGTTGAGGATGACTGATATGCAGTTAAAATGCAGAAGATGAAACATTGATTTTGAAAGGCCTCCATATTGGAACTATGTAATAATTTAGTTGAGGACGACTGACTTACCAGGTACCAATTTTATATTTAATACCTTATGAAATTAACTTGTTAATGACTTGTCTTGCATTACTCTGTATCCAAAAAATTTCTAAGTTATTTTCCGTTTGCAAGTGAAATTTTTAAAGTTAATTTCTCTAATTATTATTTTGAATAATAACTTCTCAAGTCCATGCGAGCTGACTTTGTAAGCAATGTAAGAAAATCTGGTATCCAGGGTGCAAGTTTAGTTGCAGGTGTCGATCGTAGATTCATTTAGTTAAAAAGTAAACTATATAGGTGTGACATTCTCTGCTTGCCTTGTACATGTCTTTTCATACATTTTATAACAATATATTTTGTTGGTGGTTCAAATTGAAATGGAAGAAAAATCATAGGCTCGAGATAGGTGCAGAAATATATAAAGAAATTGGTCTTCAAGTATCCTGATATGTGTGACACTTAGAATATTCATTAATTTCTGACAGTGGTTTGACATAAGACTGACAGTTCTAATTTTCGTATACTTGGGATATATACCCTGTCTGCTCTTAAAGTGATCAAAACAAAATCATGTGACCTGCTCGCTTTTCATTGGTTATGGACACCGACATACGTAAGTATGCGAAAAAGTAGTTCCCTTCATTAAATTAAAAATATGTCCTCTGAATATACTTGTTATTCTTCGTTAATGAAAATAATAATATTCAAAACATATACAATATTCTAAAATATACCTAATCAATAATTACAACTTGAAATAGTTTATTACATATGGGTGATGCATTTGAGTCATACTTCAGTTGATTCCCATGAATCAAAATGGCTGAAAATGTCGAGTCTTTTGTTGCTGTGTCGACATATCTCTGTCAAAAATGACAGTAATTTCGGCGTGAATGGTGGAAGGATACAATTGGCATTTGTTCATGTTAGGATCACTCTAAGAGCGGGTAAGATATATATATGAGTAAGAAAGTTTTCTTGGGTTTTCCATCCAAGATGCGGAAAACCCAAGAAAACTTTCTTATTCATACTTATATCTGCGAAAATCTGCAATATAACATATATCCTTTGCTCTAAATTAATTTTGAAGTGTTTGACAGTTAACATAGTATCTTTCTATTTTAACATATAGACAATAGACAGCGAACTAAGGGTTTTTTCATCCTTTGTTTAAGTGTACCTTTGCTGAGGGAAATCTAGTGACTCATATATATATATATATATATAATTCTTACAATTTCAATGATTTGACTTCTATATCAGTCCGGCTTACTTTGTGAATGTTTCTGTGAGTAATTGTAAAATTTACATCTTGGAATTGAGTTACTAGCCCTTCTTCTTCGATAGGTATCTCTTTTAGTCTAGACCTTCTTCCATGACCTGCCAGGCATGGGAGGCCCTGTTGGTAGTTACACTACCGCCTGTATAGTTCATGGAGTCATTAGGACTCACAAGCCCCATCATCACGTCAAGGTAGAGATACCGACGGTGGGGAATAACTTTTCAAAACTCTCACAGTCAATCTTCAACAATTGATTATATGCTTACAAAGAGAAACATAAAACCACAAGAAATTTTGGACACCAGAGTCTTTCCATCTGCTGAGATCGGAAGTGATCACAATCTTGTGGTAAGCCAATTCAGATTTAACATCCAACTAAGAAACAAACAAAAACAGAAAGACAAGAACATATCAAAGTTATTAGAGAAGAATATGAAATTGAACTTATAAACCTCTGGATAAGTGATAGAAGACTAAACTGGAACAATCACATAGATAGAATGGAGAACAGTAGACTAGTGAAGAAAGTACGTGACTGGACACCTCAGCAGAAAAGTCCTTTAGGAAGACCACAACTACAATGGAAGGACGTCACCATACCCCGGACCTGTAGTGAATGAACACGCAACAAGCTGCCAGCTATCATGCGTAGAGGAAGAAGAAGAAGAATTCTATGTATATGATTTTATTTTTATTTTTAATATTTTATATATTAACAATTTCATGTCAATATGTATGTCTGAATAACCATAATAATATGTATCTTCATAAATCTGCCTTCAGTTTGAGACCAAACATGATATATTTCCTGTATTATGTGATTTAGGCCTATCTATATTTTCTGTATATGGGCCTATAATTCCTGTTACACAATAAACACTTTTCCACAACTGCATGGGGTACGTTACACACCACTGAAGATTTAAAGTCTCTGATACCCTTGGTAGATCTAAAATAACCCTGAAGTTTTCTTGTAGTTCTGTATACAGTCTTGATTTGGCATTTTTTAAGGAGTTTTGCCTATGTGATCCATAACTTTATAAGTTTAAGACAAAAAGGCTTTTTCCATTAACTTTGTTGTCAGAACTTTGTTGTTGATCTTTTTGTTCTTAGTTGGACCCTTTATCTCCTTATGAGAGTTCCCATTCTTCATGAAAACTTCTTTTAGATGTATTAAATTGTTGTTCAGTTTCTTGGGCTCGCAGATAGTACGTGCTTGCTTCTTCACTGGTTTTGATTATGCCTAATTACTGGTAAGGATGATTAGATTGTCCATTCAAGTATCAATCAGTGTGTGTGTGTTTCCTATACATGCCATGGCTGAACCGTTGTTCTTTCTTTGTCATCAGAACATCTAGAATGGTCAATTGGCCCTTTTCTTCTTCCATAGTGAACTGGATATTTTCATTCACACCGTTTATGTGCACCAGCAAACTTACAAATTCTTCTTTTCCATGGCTCCTTAAGACAAATGTATCATCTACATAGCAAAACCAGATCAGTTTCAGTGTAGTGGTTTTTAGAATTTGTTCTTCAAATTTCAGGGAAACAGATTGGTCACAACCTGACTAGAACATTTCCCTTGGTGACTAGTTGTGTTTGCTCGTTAAACATCATTCCAGAGAAAGTAACTATTAGTTAGACATATATATATATATATATATATGGAATAGATTGGTTATGTCTTGAGGAAGCAGTTCGGATATGTAATTTAAAGATTCAGCAACAGGCACCTTAGTGAAAAATGACAACACATCAAAACTTACAAGATTAAAATCAACATTCTTGATCTTACGAATGAAGTGTTTGTAAAAATATTAGGAAAAACTTCAGAATTTTATTTTGAAAAGAAAAATTAAAACTTGAACCAGGACTTGAAACCTAGACCTGTAGCTCTTTTTCTTTTCAAAATAAATTTTTTCAGTATTGGAAAGTATTAAAATTTAAATATTACATTGAAAACTTTAAAATACATCATCCAATGAATTTTGTAAGTTCTACAGAATTGTAGCGCATATACATGAAAACTTAAGTACACGAACACTTTACGCCAGATGGTGGACATATCTTTGAAATTGATGTGACCAACCTTTGCAATAAATTTCAAAGCGTGTTTATAAGAAATGGAGGTACACTAACCTGCCCTTTCATAAATTAACAAAATCAATACCATATTATTTAATAAACTGTAAACTAATCTGGTGTATATTAACTTTGTCCCAGTGGAACCCAACAAAATGAAGTGAGTGAACATCCATTTCTTAAAATATGTTTTGAAATTAATTGCAATTGTTGGTCATTCTGAATTCATGGATATGTCTGTCATCCTGTGGGAGTTTCTTTAAGCCGTCATACATGTGCACTATAATTCTATAAAACTTGGAAAAAAGTCATTGAGAGATAAAATGTGACTATTTGCTTACTTATATAAATATTTAATAATTATAAAAAATGTTATAAGTATTGTTGCAAAACATTTAAAATAACACAAAATATTAGTAAAGACGGAAAAGTAACATAGAGCAACAGTATTACAAGAATATATTATGGAAAATCGTAGGGCAAAATATTCTAAAGTTGACCTAATGTACACTAACTTATAATTTTATAACCTGACAAAGTAAATCATTTAAATATTATTCCAATGAACTATAAACTAATTCAGTGTATGCTAACTTACCCCATTTTAACATAAAATAAAAAAAGTAGGGTGGGATTGTACAAGACCAGCTTTTTACTTATGTGACTTATGCCATTTTTGATATAATTTAAAGTATTACAATGTGTTAATGATACCATTTATCTTTGAGAAATTACCATCGTCAAAATATGTAAACGTATCAAGAAATGAACTAGTGGAAATATGATTTTACGTTGTAACCGTCAGACATGTTGAATTTTTCATAGAATAACAGAAAGAGGTAATTTATTTTACGTATTAAATCACATTTAAAATGCAAGGAACCTAAAAGCTAACCTAACCTAATTCAATTACTGTAACCTAAATCAATTACTCTAACCCAGGTGAATTCCAGGGAACGTCCTTTTTATTATTTTCTGCAGTTAAATAAGTAAGAGATAAATTCGGACATAATTTGTTGAAACCACAGATATGTTCTTGCAGTGTTTATCGCTGGTCATCGGTGGTTAAAAGTTTGATAATCGGTGGTTTATCGCTGGTTAGAAGTAAGAACTGTTGTAACCTTTGTGGTCATAACAGGAAATAGTCCCACTTTATTTTCATATTTAAGAGTAAAATAAAGATATGATAATTACTTCTTCGAAAGTAAATATGTTTAATATGGTTGGTTGGTTGGTATCTAATGTTGAGCACTTGATAATGAAATCATTCGCTCTCTTGCACTCCAATATTTAGCAGAAAGGCTGGTCTCTTCTACAAAACCTGGACAACGGAGGAGATGGTTTCTTTCCATATCTTCATTTAAATTGCAAAAAGGGCATTTAGGTGAATCTGTTATGCCAATTCTGTGTAGGTGTTTATTCAAGCAGTCATGTCCCGTTAGCAGTCTGAATGTTGCTACTGCAGATTTTCTTTGTAATGTAGTAATGTCATAAGCTTGTAGATTTTCCCATTCCTTTCCAGATGTTTTGGTGGTGTATTCTTCTCTAAGTTTATTGATGTATTTATTTGAGACAATTCTTTTGATAGAGTGAAAGGAAACTGGAGTAGAAGTTGGGTTTGAAACAATTTTGCTACCCTTCTTGGCTAGAAAATCAGCTATTTCATTGCCTGTCACTCCACAATGGGCCGGAATCCATTGAAGTACAACTTTTTTTATGTAGATGGGATAACTGTTTTATCATTTTGTGACATTCGATAATTTTGATGCTTTTGGGTGTTGTGTCTCGTGTTATAGCGAGAATGGCTGCTTTGGAGTCACATAGAATTACAACTTTTGTAAATTTTTGGATGTGATATATAAGATTTTGTAAACTTAAGAAAATTGCTAGAATTTCGCCATCAAAGTTTGTTGAATTTGTGTTTAGTTTACGATAAAAGGAAAAAAGTGGACACACTGCACCAGCACCAGTGCCACCATCATTTGGTAGGCTGGAGCCATCTGTAAAAATATGTGTCCATTCAGGAGCTGGGTATCTTAGATTTATTATTTTCAGTGACATTTGTTTTAAAATATATGGAGGAGTTTCAGATTTCTTGATGTCTTCTGTTAAATGAAGGTTATATTCAATTTCCAAAAATTCTAGAGGGTTGTTTCTCATCTGCATATTTTCTTTTGAATGCGTAAGTTGTAATTTCTGTTTGATATATGTTTAATATAATGTTCTATTAATATTTCCTGCAATTAGGTACTCTTAAAGTGCGTAAATAAAAAGCTGCTCTTCTCCCACCCGGTCAAAAGTAGTGGAATTTCTTATTGTGAAGGTTGATCATACCAGTAGCACAGATAGTCATGTCATCTGTTGACTAAGCCTTGCACATGAATACTGCGGTTCTGTATAACTTAAAAGAAATGATAGAGAGATTTTGCATGTAACTAAATATTAACTCAGTCTAGTAACTCCTTACAAAGGAGAGGCTATGGCTCAACAATGGGGTACGCCATTAAACATAGGCTAAACATAAGAATTGTAAAAAATATCTTTTAATAATTGTTAGATAGTGTTAAAATAGTAGGAATCATTATAAAATTAAAAATAGGAAATAACATTATGAGTTCTTAGTTAATAAGTTGAGTCTGTTTTTATCTTATCTCAGAGTAGTTGTAATTGATCAACTATTATGAGGTAAGATGGAAACAGATACAAATTATTTAATAGTAGGAACTTTTAGTTGAAACAGGAAAATTTTAAAATAGGAACTGTTATAGAATCGATACTTGTAAAATTCATGGTAAGTTTCCATTGTGTTAATTCACAGTAATATGATGTATGATTAAAAACTATAAAATAGTCACCTTGTAGGACCAACTTAAGTTGAGGAGACGGATCTACAAGGTAACTATTTTACAGTTTTTAATCATACATTATATTACTGTTATAGAAACTGAAAAAGTAAATATTGCAATAGTGTTGTATGAATATTGTATGGTATACCATAGTGATGCATAAAATATAATTGAGCCCTAACTAGTTCTAACCTGAAATGAAAGTTGGAAAAACTCTAGAATAACTGAACCGATGAATTTTTCTAATTGCTGTAGAATAGCAGTGCACATGCACAAACATTTATGGAATTATCACCAGATTGAATCACCGATTTGTGAAATCGGTATGACCAACTTTCACAATAAATTCTCTACGTGTTTATAAAAAATGGTTGAACACTAATTTGCCCTTCATAACTTCTTCTTCACTTCACAAACTAGGCAAATTGCCTTTTCCACCTCACAATTGTTCTGTCCATCTTTTCACATAATAAATAGCATACATATTATTTATTAAATTATAAACTAATATATTAAATAAATATGAAAATCATAAGTTTTATTTTTATTTAATTAAATAAACTAATCTAGTTTTGTACTGTAGCTGAGTGATTTAAGGCCTGATGCTTTGGTGCAGAGCTATGAGACTTACGTTGATTCAAGTTCCCATGAGAGAAGAAATTTTCTCATGAATTACCCTCAGTATGGGACCGGTGCCCTACAGATCAGCACCATGAGGAATTTGAATAGCTAGCCATCAAATACAACATGAAAAATCAATACAGAGAAAACAAAAGTGATGGCTTTTCAAGGAAAATACCCTGTAGGTAGCAAAATTTGTATAGATTTAAAAATACTGGAAAGAGGAAATTCATTTACCTACCTTGGATATACAATAACATATTTGGTTGAAGTAAACATAGCAAATAAAATTATTAATTTTAATAAAACCACGGGAATAATAAAATGAGTAATGAAACCTTCACTAGTCCAGAGAGATACCAGAGTATGGTTATAAAAAACCTTAGGAAGACCTGCACTTTGCTACGGCAGTGAGGCATGGACTTTGAAGAAAGGAGAACAGAGCAGGATAACTTCTGGTGAAATGAGATTCAGGAGATATAGAGCAGGATATACCAAATGGAATCATAAATGCATTGATGCTATCTTGAAGGAACTACATTTAGAACCAGTCATTGAATACATACATAGATACCAGAACAACTGGATGAATCATTTGCAATGAATCAGTTCAGATAGAGTTCCCAAGGCCATGCTTCATTATTGTCCAACAGGGAAGAGACCTCTGGGCCGTCCAAAGGAAATGCTGGATACAAAATTCATCATTGAGATTGTATCAGGCCTATAGGCCTAAGACTTGGTTGGATGAAGGAGGAGACAGTAAGTAGCTGCTCCCAGGTTAAGAAAACCAGATTGGGGACCCAACATGATGACTATATATCACCCCTATACTGGCTGGATGATTGTCCATCTCTGTGATTAACATGTGTGGATGTGAGGCTAAAACCCGTCTGGTAGGCCAAGGGCATTGTAGGCCCATCGTTGTATAGAGTTATAAACTAATTGTATGTACACTAAGAAAGTGAAGTGAGTGAACATGCATTTCTTAAAATATGTTTTGGAATAATTGTGAATGTTGGTCATACATTTAAAATAGTACAAATTGTTGGTAAATATGGAAAAAAGTATGTAGAGCAACAATATCATAAGATTGTTGTATGGAAAATCATAGAACAAAATATTATTCTGAAGTTCTGTCTAAAGTTGAAAAGTTTTGATCATTTTGTTGGATGATACCATGGATATATTTATTTTCTGAGCTATACTAAAGATGATTCATGGTTGAAATCCGATTTTAGTAATTTACTTCTTGTAGTGTTGGAGAAGGCACTTCCAAATATTCCATTTGACTGTCGCCAGGCAGGGATTGGCTATTCACAAAGGCTTGTTGAATGGTTATGTTTAACTGCTTGACATTTGTTTGAATGCTGCCTTCCCACAATCTGTATCATATATTATCAGAGTGAGTGAGATGGTCAGATGCTGAGTACGATTAATGTTTCGTAGCGCCATCTCACTGTATCTATAGCATCTGATTCTTTTGATTACCTTAAGAAGTTTGTTTATTATAGTGCATACTACTTTTTCTATTTTTTTCCCCAAAAATGTATTATAGATGTCATATTGAACATGTTATAAAATGTTGTTCAACTCTGTATTTAATTTTTCAATTAATTAATCTGTATATAACAATCACACTTTCAATACAATTCATATAAGCAAGTAACTAAAGCTGTAGTGTAATTATGCAGCGTGAATGACATACCTATATTAAGATTAACTCGGATTTTTTTTTACAATTCGGTGTCCCACACTGTAGTGGGAGGAATGCTTAAGTTCCCAATAGTCTCTGCTGATTCTGAGTTTCCACACAATCTGAGGACCCTTATAATGTTATTTCTCTAAGAGTGTCAAAATTTGTGTAGTCTTATATCTCTTAAGACCTGAATAACAAAGTTTTGCCTTGACTGTCAAATGTTTTATTTATTTATTTATTTATTTATTTATTTTGTTTCAGATTTGTTAAATATTTAGGAAATGATCACCAAAGTAATATTTACTTTTTCACCCAAAATTTTGCTATACACTTACATTGACACATTCATTAACATTGATTGAATTTTGTTCAGGACAAAGTATCATTCCTGATAGTCGTATTGTTTTGCTAAAAGGAGCTTGAAATGGTGATCAGGTTCTGAATATGATTTGATGTTTGGCCAATTATTATTATTATTAATATTATTATTATTATTATTATTATTATTAATATTATTATTATTATTATTATTATTATTATTATTATTATTATTATTATTATTATTATTAAAGATAGCATTCCATCTTTGAATCATTGTTGGTTCCTTTTAGTAATGATAGTTTTAGAAAATATAAAAATATTTTTTCATGATTATGAGAGTTCCAAATTAAATACTGTATTTACTTGCATAATGGATGCACTCCAATTGTATGCATTAAAAATTATAAATTCCGCTTGTAATAATTGCATCTTATTTTTAACAAAAAATAATTTTAATAATATCTGAAGTTGTAGTATTGGCTGTTCTGCTTATCTTTAAATTAATGTTTTTTTTTTGAACATCAGTATATGGAAACAGTAATTGTGATTGGTTCTTAACACAAAAAATATACTTATCGTCAGCTAATAAAACATTCTTAGGGCATCTGCTATATATGATGTGTTGGTAAACTTTGGAAAATGAATAAGAACCAACCAAAATATTCAAGTTGTACAGCGAGTTTTAAGTTGAAAGTTATCTTATTCGCAGAAGAACATGGTAACAGAGCCACTGGACAAGAATTTATATTGTCTGAGTGTAATATATGTAAATTGTAGAAACAAAAGGAGCCCCTGTTATTAAAAACCCTTAACAAATCAAGAAAATCATATCATGGTTCAAAGTGTGGGAGGAAAATTACTACTGGAATACATAACAGAGTTAAGAATTAGTGCAATCGGGAGTCATAGCAGCCAGAACAACCAATAAACTAATTAATACTATCTCTACTCTATTTTTATACAATCCAAATAATAAGTAAAATTTCATCTTCCAAAATTCAATATCCAAGCAAGTCATATGAAATTATGTAGTACAAAGCATGACAAATCAAAACTAGTACGGGCATTGGTGAATTTAAATCAGATAAAAATTGGGTCCTTTATTTTATGAGAAGGAAAGACTTTTTGCTTAGAAGATGCACTTCAATCTGTCATTGGATGCCACAAACTATGAACAGAAAATCATTTATTTCCATAAATTCATAGTAAATGTGAAAAAGGACGTGAATTATTTGTTGTTGCAAATGGGGAATGCGGACCAGACACCAATCTTTTTTGATATGCTGACCAACACAACATTCTCTAAGAAGGGATAAAGTGATAACTGGTTGCAAGAAAACGTATTGTACAGTGATGCCAACATTGACAACTTATGGAAGAAAATTGCCAATATATGTCATTTTCAAAAAGAAAATGTGCCTACAATTAAAATACCATATAGAGCTCAAGTGAAAGGATCGATGGATACCGCCCTGGTGTGAAATTAGATGCAGACAGTAAGTCAAAAAACTGACATGACTGTTATCCCTGGTTGATCTTACCTCAGTGCTTCAGCCTTTGGATATGTGTATAAAGAAACCAAGGATCACAAGAGGAAACTATACATGGCAGGCAGTGATATGCCGAAAGGGAAGATCTAACAAACATGGATCGAAGTGATTTGTCAGTGGATAACATAGGTGTGGAACATGTTAACGTCAGAAATAATCACAAAGTTTCTGGCATATCAAACCCAATCAATGGGACAAAAGATATTTTATGGGATGAGAATGGATGATAGTGATGCTGACTGAATGAATCAAGACTAGTGTAAATAATAACTATTAAGATATGATATAAAAAAAATCTTGTTTTTGATGTATTCCCTTCTGTTATCATGTTTATCTGTTTATGCAATTGCTCACTACATATTCATTGTTGTATGTATGGCATATGTAAATTAATTTCGGCTGATATATCAATATGTATGCTATCGATCTTAGCTTGCAGATCTTTTAATTTGTGTTTTTCCACTAAAATTTTTTCTCACATAGAGGACACACACTAGATATTTGTTACAAAAATCTGAAGAAAAAGGCTTTAACTCTGCCACGTAAAATAAAGCTATTATTATTATAAATAGAAATTGCATGGGGTAAGATCTGGGCTGTAAAGAGGCTATAGATCCTTGCTTATAATCCTGTTCCCAAGTATAAGGTGTGTGCTGTATGGACATTGCTTAAAAATAAGCAGAAAAACATACTGTGTATGTTAATTTGTTAATAAATATTCCCTTGGCATAGTGTATAAGTTTATAAAATTTATAGTGGGGTCCGTAGACTTATATTGTACTTAAAGGATGGATTGAGGATCTCATTTCTATACCGTATAAAGTCAAAAAAGATAGGGCCATTGGCACAGTACTCATTAAATGTGCACAGACTTTAATTTTCTTGTAATGAAGGGGCATTTTAATCGTGAAATCTGCCTTTTAAATCTTAGTATTGTCTTGCATATTTACTGTATCAGCAAATAAAACCATTTTCTGTTGTAAAGGAGATTAACATCCCTATAAGAAATGCAGTTTTTTGAGTATTCTAAATATTTGTTACTGTATGTTTATTGAATGTCCCGCGCCGTAGCCGAGCGGTTAAGGTAGGAAGCCTTGGCGCAGAGCTAACGGGACTTGCGCTGGTTCGAGTCTCCATGGGGGAAGAAATTTTCTCATGGTATTTCGGCCAGTATGGGACCGGTGCCCACCCAGCATCGTGAGCCAATTGGGTAGCTACAATAAGTAGCGGCTCCAGGTTGAGGAACCAGCTATAACGGCTGGGGGACTCGACATGCTAACCACATGTCACCTCTACACTGGCTGTTGATCATCTACCTCTGTGATTGACACATGTGGATGTGAAGGGCCAGCAGCCGGCTGGTAAAAGGGCAACCGCTGAAAAGTGGAAAGACCCTCAATCGGGATGTTTATTGAATAAGTAAAAAAAAAATTAATTTCATGTTTCCTTTGTACTTTGTTAAAATCAGGCTATTGTACACTATCATATAAAGTAATGCATGATTAAACTTGTAAAAAAAAATATTTCCATGAAATTGGTACATAAGAAACTTGAAGTGTTAAGACATTTTAGGAATATCTCTTTACTCACAATCCACCACATATTTTTGAATTTGAATTTGGAAGTCCTGTTTGCATTGTGAGTGGAAAACAATTAAAATGCATGTGAGTGTGCTTGTCTTCTGAAATTAATAGACTAAGGGATGTTGATAGTTACAACTACAAGAAATTTAAAAAAAAAACTTCTCATAATTCAGGGGCTTATCCACCGCTGTAGTCTCACACCTTGTCACGCAGTGGGCCCGTGTTCTATTCCAGGTCAGGACAGGCTCCTGGGTGAGGTATTTTTCGGGGTTCTTCCTCACCTGTAAGACAAATGTCGGAAGCTTAGGGCCCGACGGTCCCCGAAAATCATCCAGCCATTATCATCCTACACTGGTGTGAAAAGCAACGGGAAGCTATCACATCTATAATTCTCTAGTAAAGCTGCAAAAGCATAGCATGAAAATGCTATGATTGCAGTGAAAGACCTGCCCTCGGGTAGAATTACTATGGATGGATGCATGCTCATATTTGTGTCGGAAAGTAAAATATAAATTTGTTTAAACAAATTTTGCATGTCTTAACCAACTACCTTAAGAGTAGTTTAATTGTATTTGCTTTTTTTTTTATGGTAATATATATTTTTGTTTAAGATAGCTTATATGTGATATTGATCACATCTGTTCTGTAGTTTAACATGAATGTATTGTACATGTATAATTTGATTATTAAGAATGCATGATTGTGTACACACAGAGAAAGTCTTGCGAACAAGAAGGTAATGGTGATAGTGAGGAGGTGGCACCCAGGACTACAACCATTACTCAAACTACAACAGCAACCACGACGTCACAAAGTAAAACCGCCACGGGCCCGGCGCCCCAGGGCTCCTCCTCTAGCACTGATGGAGATTACCAACTTGTTCAACATGAAGTTCTGTATTCTATGACAACACAATATGAAGTACTGGAATTTTTGGGGAGAGCACCTTTGGACAGGTGAGCATTCAGATTTTCATTGATATATACATATTTTACAATTTTATAATTAACTTTTGCGTAGGTCTATGATTAATATCATATGTGAATTTAAAAACTTTTTATTTTTATTTCAGGTTGTCAAATGCTGGAAGAAAGGCACGAATGAAATTGTGGCTATTAAAATATTAAAAAATCATCCTTCCTATGCACGACAAGGACAGATTGAAGTGAGTAATTATATTCATAACTCATATATAGAATAGATTTTGAATATGTAGTGGAATTACATGCACTCTGTTTCTTATTGACACATCTCTTTAAAACTTCTTGGATTATATAAATAATTATTTTCTGAAAATTGAGCAATAAGTGAACATTTAATTTATATTTTTTTGTTGTTATATCCAACTATTGTTACTTTGGTTACTCATAGCAACACTGAAATTTCCATTGTTACATAGGGTAAAGTAACAATTGGTGATTTTCTTAGCTGTCAAGTTATATGTTGTTGTTGCTGTCAAGTTATATTAGACATTGCAAACCATACAGCAATATCCCCAACTCTAAATATGATGTAAATATAGATAGTTATGTTGATAATATTTTACTGCATAAAACTAGAAACCATGGCCATGGAGAGAAATAGCAAGTTTCTTGTTTCACTTGCAAGTGGTGCAAACATAGAATTAGTTATTAAATTAATATTAAGAAGCTAAAGCTGTTACTATGATTGAAATAAATATATTAAAGTACACTATTAAATTATTGTAATCAAATGGTAAAGAGAAAAATTTATGCCTGAACCGGGAATCGAACCCCGTACCTTCAGCTTTCCGTGCTGATGCTCTAACCATTGAGCTAATCCAGGCTAATCATGCCAAATGCTTTGAAACCTTTGCTTCTATCTTTGCAAATGGCGGCTTCTTAGTTAAGAAGACATTTGGTGAGCGGGAATTACAACGTATATAGAGAGAAGCCTGGATTAGCTCAATGGTTAGAGCATCAGCACGGAAAGCTGAAGGTTCGGGGTTCGATTCCCGGTTCAGGCATAAATTTTTCTCTTTACCATTTGATTACAATAATTTAATAGAATTAGTTGATGTTTTTATTATTAATTTAACACTTCTCACTGAAGGATAAATTATATTTGAAGAGAAACATTTTTGCCTAGACCGAGACTCGAACCCAGGATCTTTGGCTTTCCGGGCCAAATGCTCAACCAACCGAGCTACTGAGGCGAGTTGCGATCTAGACGCAAATTTTTCTCTTATTTATGTTGTAATTCCTTCATGCCAAATGCTTTGAAACCTTTGCTTCTATCTTTGCAAATGGCGGCTTCTTAGTTAAGAAGACATTTGGTGAGCGGGAATTACAACGTATATAGAGAGAAATTTGCGTTTAGATCGGTACTTGCTGAGGTAGCTCAGATGGTAGAGCACATAGAAAACCAAGGGTCCCGGGTTCAAGTCCCGGTCTGAGCGTATAATTTTTCTCTTCAAATATGATTTATCCACCATTGAGATGTATGAAATTAATAATAAAAACATCGAAAAAAGCCGTACTGGCATTTATAATGTAATATATAGTTCCCAAATATGTCTTCTTAATAAAGGAGCTGCCATTTGCAAAGATAGAAGCAAAGGCTTCAAAGCATTTGGTGAGCGGGAATTACAACGTATATAGAGAGAAATTTGCGTTTAGATCGGTACTTGCTCAGGTAGCTCAGATGGTAGAGTACTTGGACTAGAAAACCAAGGGTCCCGGGTTCAAGTCCCGGTCTGAGCGTATAATTTTTCTCTTCAAATATGATTTATCCACCATTGAGATGTATGAAATTAATAATAAAAACATCGAAGAAGACATTTATTAGGAATTTAACACTTCTCACTGAAGGATGAATTATATTTGAAGACAAACATTTTTCTCTTCAAATATAATAGAATTAGTTTCTTGTATCATCTATTATTTTGTTGTTTTAACTGATAATAATTATTTTTTTACTTACATTTAATTTAAATAAAGGAGAATAATAAAATACAAAAAAAAATAGAGTAAATGTGTTATATTATTTTACAGTTTATTTCAATTGTATATTTTATACAATGTGTATACATACAATAAGTCTACAGCATATTTTTCAGTTACATATCATTTTATACAACAATATACTGTTGACTTCATTTAGCCTTGGTAACTTATTAATAACCAATAAGAAAATGAACACCCCAGATAGTAAAAAATCTGGAATTTATCAAATTGATTGTGGAGATTGCAATAAAGTATATATAGGAAAAACAAAAAGAAATTTGGACATTCGCACAAAGGAACACTTTAGAAATATTAAAAATGGTGAAATTGAAAAATCAGCTATTGCAGCACATAGTTTGTTGGAAGGTCATAGAATTGAAAAAGAAGCTAAACTTCTAAAACATTTGGAAAAACCTTTGGATTTGACAGTTTGGGGGAAAATATTTATACAGAAGAACAAATTTAAATCTATGAATTTCGACATTCCGGATGAACGTGACCTCATCTCGAAGTTCATCAAATCAATACCAGATGGCAATGATATCTCGAAGTTCATCAAATCAACACCAGATGGCAATTGTTATAGAGGGAGATTCCAACGAATATCCGGTAGTCATAATGGCGGTTGAAAATGAATGACAAGATCATTTGAAAACTATAGTTACCGTGTTTGATAAAACATGAAATATGAGGTAAGATGTTAAAATGACTCATTAATTTATTAATTAAGAACCTCATAATGTGTTTCCCAATTTTAACTTTGAATATGCATAGCTTGTTGGAGAGCATTACCATTTAATTCATAATGTAGGTGTAGATAATACTTATATTAGAGTGTTCCCACTAAAGTCTTGAGAGAACTATGACAATTTATGGATGTACAGTTTGGCATGTAAATTAACTACAAAATTAAAACAGATAAATCTTCATTTTAGTATGTGGTTCAGTTTAAAAGTTAATCTGTAGAAATAGGGAGCAGGAATTAATGGGAATGTTATAAGTAATGACGTACCTGCCATGAAATGAATCCATTCATTATTGTTAGTTCTGGATTAATACAATAGATATCACTGAATGCACTTTCACCTCCTTTTAAATTACTCCATTACTTTCTTCAGTTTGCCATTTAGAAATATTTGAATTTGTTCTCCGAGGAATAAATTATTTTTCCATATTTGCAATAATAGAAGAAAAATGTTTGAAATGGTATGGACACCTCATAAGAATGGAAGAAGAGAGAATACCAAAGAAGATCCTTAATTGGAAAAACTAATGGAAGAAGTGGAAGAGGTAGACCTAGAGAATGTTGGATGGATGGAGTTAGGAGAAGTATGGAAGCTAGAGATTTGAGGAAAGAAGATGCTCTAGACAGGAACCTCTGGCAACAAATCACTTTGGTTTGAAGGAGAAACACTGTATTGTGGAATATTTTTTTTAATTAGGAATATTCCACAATACAGTGTTTCTCCTTCAACCCAAAGTGATTTGTCGCCAAAGATTCCTGTCTAGAGCATCTTCTTCCCACAGATCTCTAGCTTCCATACTTCTCCACACTCCATCCACCCCAACGTTCTCTAGGTCTGCCTCTTCCACTTCTTCCATTAGTTTTCCAAACAAGGATCTTCTTTTGTGTTCTCACTTCTTCCATTCTTATGAGGTGTCCATACCATTTCAATCGTGTTTCTTCTGTTTTTTCCAATATGTTTTTTTTTTGTGGAATATTCCTAATAAATATATATATAAGAATTAAATTAATGTTTTTATTACCTCACCTCATATCCTTTTTCTTCTAGAAGAACTCCATAGTGTTCTTTCCCTGTGAAAGTTAAATATATATATATATATATATATATATATTTGCAATATTTAAATATAATTTTGTTGAGTTGTTTCTTGACTCACCTCATACTTCTTAACTCCCTCACAGATCTAGATTTCGTCACTGTATTTGTGACATTCAAATCTAGATCTGCGAGGGAGTTAAGTATGAGGTGAGTCAAGAAACAACTCAACAAAATTAAAATAAACCTCATAGTGTTATTTCCTACCTACATAACTTAATTTAAATATAAATTCATTTGTGTTTAATGATTATTCTAAATTATTTTATTGTAAAGTTTTTTAATTCGTAATATTTGTGTAAAATATCAGCATTTGTACAGATATCTGAACAATTAATTATCGGGTGGTTGTGTAAAGTGAGATATCTCCATCCCAATTTTATCTTTATACACTTGAAGAATCCAAAATTATGAGTGCCATGAAATATATCATCACATCACTAGGGCAAGGCATTTGATGACCTGTAAATTGGTAAAAAAATGTATTTATGACCTAAAAAATACAAAAAAAAAAGACCAATAAAATAAAAAAATGATAAATAAAAATTTAAGAATTACAAATAAAAATACTATTTATTAGATTAAGTACACATGTCCACCGCTGTGGTCTTGGGGTAGTGTGCTGCCTTGTCACGCAGTGGGCCCGGGTTTGATCCCCGGTTGGGACAGTTTTTCTGGGTGAGGTTTTATCAGGGGTTTTCCTCACCTGTGAGACAAATGTCAGGAAAACTTTAAGGCCCAAACGGTCCCCGAAATCATATGGCCATCGCAATCATCATCATCATTCATATTCATCTTAGGTTAAGCTTAGGATTAGGGACTCTCCTGGCACACCATTATCATCATCATCACCCATCATATCGGGGCAACGTAACCCTGCCTTCCACGTGCCCCAACCTTAGAAGTGGGTTACAAGTCCGCCATGCCAGGAGAGAAACCAGGAATGCCGAAAGACAAACCTGGGGCATTTGAAGAAAAAAAAAAGATGAAGTTTACACTTGATTACTGAATTACATAAAATTTAACTTAACATCAAAATATTAAAAGAAAAGTATAAAAAAATACATATTACAGTACCTTTTATTGCGGAAAATCCATTTCAATTATACAATGCACTTTTACAACAATTACGAATTGTTAACAATCGGAATAAGGGTAGCATAATCTCTAAGAAATTTAATAAAATTCCTGGAAGTGGGCAAGTTTATTATGCACATACCGTGAAAAATAGGGGTATTAGTTAGCAAAACAACTTAACTCCAAGAAATTGTATATACAAGGAAAAATACTGAATTATAATAAAAATCTTAAATCAAATACAGATAATGTCACAGCCTTCCGGAAAAGTGTAAAAAATGCTCAAAATGACCTAAAAATTGAAAAAATGACCTATCCCTAAAAAAGTTAAGAAAATGCAAAAAAATGCCTTAACGAATTGCTTTTATTTAATCCGTTTCTTAATGCCATACATTTTCATATATGCAAGCAATGTTTTAACCTTCATAAGAAAAATATGCAAAATCATTAATTGCCTTGCCCTAATCACCACCATTGTCACTAGAGAAGTCCTCCTGGAATCAAGCTCTAGTTACCAAACATGATTTCAATGAGGTGGTTTGATATATTTTATCTAATTCCATTGTTGAAACTTTATTGCAAAAGATTCATCTGAGAGTCACAAATTCTTATTTTCAGATAGGCCTGGATTTCGTAGATGACTGTTGTAACAACATCATAACCAGTACCCCTCAGTATTATGTAATTTCTCTCTTTTAAATTTGTTTTATTATACTCTTAATTAAATTTTTTTGAAATATTAACCATTGGTTTCATTATCCCTTTTAATAGAATGAATATATTGGTACCTTTCTTTAAAATAAACAGTCTTAAAAATAAAATTTTACAAGAGGGAAGAAAAACTAATAACTTTGTTTTTTTATTTAATTCATATATATATATATATAGTCCCGCGCCGTAGCCGAGTGGTTAAGGCAGAAAGCCTTGGCGCAGAGCTATGGGACTTGCGCTGGTTCGAGTCTCCATGGGGGAAGAAATTTTCTCATGGTATTTCGGCCAGTATGGGACCGGTGCCCACCCAGCATCGTGATGCATTTGGGTAGCTGCAATAAGTAGCGGCTCCAGGTTGAGAAAACCAGTTATAACGGCTGGGGGACTCGACATGCTGACCACATGTCACCCCTACACTGGCTGATTATCATCTACCTCTGTGATTGACACGTGGATGTGAGGCCAGCAGCCGGCTGGTAGGCTAAGGGCCTTGTAGGCCTGTCGCGCCAGGATTTTTTTTTAATATATATATATGCTTTTACATCTAGGACTTATCACCTCCAGGACCTTCAGGATGTGGTCTGTAAGATGTATATTTATATTGACAAAAATGTATTTATAATCATGCGCGCACACACAAATATGAGGAAAATATGACGTGGATTTTGAAGAAAGGTGACTTGTAATCTCTAGAAGGAATTGAATAATTTCCATTATTTTTTTCTAGTTAAATATATTAATTTCTTAAGAATAATGTTCATTATAACTAGTTAAGATGAAATAATATTTGAGGGAAAATCATACACAAAATGTTCCCATCTTCTCCCCTTACAAAGAAATCTAATGGTCAATGTGTAGATAGATTCACCCCTGTCACTTTAATTATTGTATTGCTAAGGTGTTGTACGAATGAATAGTGCCCCAAAAAGTGATCTAACCCACAAACTACATATTGTTGGGAAAATGAAAAAAAAGTATAATGTTCATTTTGAGGCTATTACATTTATTATATCATACATACATTTTAATCTCTCATCCTATTGGAATCATATATAGCCAATTTGAATGCAAAATAACATGCTAATAACTAAATATATTAACATATATATATACAGTCAATATGCCCATTTCACCAATTAATGTTTAAAAAGGTCAACAAGTTTCCACAGCCAAGCTGTCATTCTCAAGACCAGGTATTGACCAGATATTAACAATTTAATACAGAATTTAGTGCAAAAGTGATTTATCTCTATAGATTAGAAACATGATTTAATATATATTTAACAAAAAATGCTATAATAACAAATAGAAAATACATATTGAACACGGACTCAGTTAGAAACATTTCTATCTCAATCATTTTTCAGTATTTATTTTCCATTTAATGTTATTTCGTTACATTCTTTCTTTTTCTTATTTTCACTCAATTTCTCTAAGATTCTGATTAGAATTCAAGGAACTGTAGTGGAATGAATTTACACATGTGCAATATTGTTTTTCTGCACTACCATTAATGACATGACTAACTGCTTCTGCCATATCGTTACATATAGATCACTATTTGCTTGAAAGCCAGCTTTTAAAAATAAATAAAACAGGTCTGGAAGAGAGCATGTATAATTTTACATTGTAACGGTAATATGTGACCCCTAATTTAGGATCCATTCATAGTAATTCTGCCTGAGGGCAGGTCTTTCATGCTATGCTTTGCAGCTTTACTAGGGAATTGTAGGTGTGGTAGCTTCCCGTTGCTTCCACACTGGTGAAGGATGATGATGATGATGGCCAGATGATTTTCGGGGACTGTTGGGCCCTAAGCTTCCTGACATTTGCCTTACAGGCGAGGAAAAACCCCAAAAGAAATCACACCCAGGAGCCTGTCCCGACCGGGAATCGAACCCGGGCCCGCCTCGTGACAAGGCAGCATGCTACCTCGAGACCACAGCAGTGGACTAATTTAGGATAATGATTAATAAATACTATTAATTAATAAACAAAAGAATGAACAGGAATATAGAATATAAAGTAAAGAATATCTTACTTTAGAGAAAATTCCCGCCCCTCAAAATCCAACCTCAGTGGTCCATGTCATGAGGGGTGTGCAACGGGAAGTACGGAATAGCCTATTGGGGTGGTGTACGGTGGGGACTAGTTTCCCCATGACCGCTATGGTAGCCGAGAAGGCCCAATAGGAATCCCAAAAACTGGCAAATGAGGCTCTGGTTAAGTCCCCCAAATGCGGGGGTTGGCGAAGGGCTGACAACCCGTTCCATAAAAAATAATTGTTACGTTTCCTGCAAAGAGAGATAATTTTTTTTTAACTTTTATAGGAATTAATCACTATGAAGTTTAATTTATGGTGAAATTAAATTTTCCATTTTATGAAAATTTCACCATAAAGAGAGATAAATCTGGACAGATCAATAGGCAT
Organism: Diploptera punctata; assembly: GCA_030220185.1. Taxonomy (NCBI): domain Eukaryota; kingdom Metazoa; phylum Arthropoda; class Insecta; order Blattodea; family Blaberidae; genus Diploptera; species Diploptera punctata. The sequence goes on from JASPKZ010000046.1 coordinate 2,480,974, forward strand.
AGACTTTGGCTAAGAAAAAGGACAATGATTTTGGCAACTTGGAACATACAAGGTTGGAATACTAAGAATAATGACGTACTTAACGAGATTACAAATAAGGGGGTGGATATAGCAGTTCTGACAGAAACGAAAAGGAAAGGGAAATGTCAAGAAATGATTGGTGAATACATGCATGTATGGAGTGGGGTTGAAAAATCGGAGAGAGCTAAAGGAGGAGTATCAATTTTGATTAAGAAGAAATGGAAATCCTCAATAAAACAAATAGAAGAAATAGATGAAAGATTTATAGTTATGGAATTAACAATGTTTGGGAAAGAATTAGTAATAATAGGTACATATGCCCCAACAAACGATGCATCACAAGTAATAAAGGAACAATACTTTGAAAAATTTACTGGATTGGTAAAAAAGATTTCTCAAAAGAAGGAATTAATAATTATGGGAGATTTGAATAGCAGAGTTGGACAGGGGACAGGTGACATAGTTGGTGCATATGGAGAAGATATTGAGAATGAAAATGGACAATGTTTAAAAGAAGAATGCAAAGTGAATGACCTAATTATTATGAATTTGATGTTTAAACATTGGGACATCCATAGATATACGTGGGAACAATGCACTAAAGGTCTAAGATCGATTGATTATGTAATAGTGAGGAAACGGAGAAATATTATAGTTCAAAATGTTAGAGTGAATCGAGGACCCGAATGTGGAATGGATCATTATATGCTGTCAACTAGGATAGTATGCCCTATAAACAGGCAAAAGGTAAATAAAGATCAAAATATAGAAATAGAAAATGAATTAGAAAAATGTAGATATAATCTACATTTACTACAAGATGAGAGTATTAAAAATCTATATGCTCAATGCCTCACTGAAAAATTAAAATTTTATGAAGATTGGAACTCTGTCGTTACTTATGAACATTTGAAAAAATATATACATGAAGCAGCAAGATAAGCACTTGGTCTGGAAAATGATAAACACCATAAAAACCATTGGGTGAATAAGGAAATACTTGATATCATAACAGAAAAGAAAAATGCATATCAAAAATATTTAAGTTCCAAGAAAGATGAAGATTATCATAGTTATAACCAGGGAACGGAAGTTCATGCCCTAAAAACATGAAGAATATGTATGCATTTATGCCATAAAAAATAGCTAAATATGCCACAAAATATGCTGTAAAAATAGCTAAATATGATACAAAATATGCATAATCAACCTGAGATTATTTTAACAGAATAATACGTTATAGGTTTATAGGTAACTTACGTTTAGTCTCTGGATTTTGAAGTGCTTGCCTCATTGCTGAATGCTCCATTACTACTGTTGAGGTTCACAACTAACCAGTGACGTATGTTTTCTGTTGTAAATATTCGCCTGTTGTCTCTCAGCGTAGCTTTGTAGCGCGAAAAACTTCGTTCTACGTCGCAAGAAGTAAGAGGGGCTTGCAAAAAAACTGTGAGCTGTTCTATAGATAACTTCGTTGGTTTGTTTGGTGTTTTTCCTTTGAGAATATCTCGAATTTCTGCAAGTTTATAATAGCCAGGGTTTTTGGAAATAATATTTTCTGTTTTTCTTTCATTATATCTCCTACATTTCCCGGAACTGATATTAAACTTGAGATCGTTCTATCAAAATACTGCAGTAAAGGAATACCAATTGCTTCCAATGACCTAATTGCTTTAGGAATAAAATGAAAATGAGATGATATGATATATTGTCAGATACAGTTTTCTGTGCTAATTCGATAGATGCTGCTTCACTTGAATCAAAAATATTTATAATATTTTTAATTTTAGAAAAATGTTCTGAATAGTATAGAGCAGCTTCCAGCAATGTGCCCTAACGGGTTAAAATTGGCTGTGGTGGGAGGGGAACGTCAGGCACTATTGTTCTGAACTTTTGAACTCTGGACGGAGCTTTCTTAAATACTTTCTTAACAGGCGATACTAGCTTATCCACTAAAGGATAACATGTTCGAATAGTCTCTGATATACGATGAAGGCCGTGTGCAAGACATGTTAAGTGAATCATATGAGCGAAAATACCTTTCAGTGTTGTACCTGATTTTATCATATAACTAGCAGAGTCCGTTATCAAGAGGAGCACATCATCGTACTTAATGTCATCAGGCCACAATAGTTTCAGCGAATCAATAACAAACTGAGTAATTGTTGCATTGTTAGTAACTTCTAACACTGCAACATTCAGAAGATACGGAGTTGTAGGATTTTCTTTACAAAGGGCTCCAACTATAAAATTTGCTATGTAACGACCTTCACAATCCGTCGTTTCATCAACACTAATCCATACAAATTGATTCCTAAGAGTATTCTGAATATTTGATATTTCACTGTTGTAACACTGGCTTACATATGTTTTTCGTAAAGTACTTTCATCTGGTACATGTTCGTTGGTGTATTTCTGAAGAAAATTTATTAGCGTTCGATTATTGAGTTTAAAGAGAGGAATATCGCATGCTATAAAAACCTCACAAGTCTGAAGAAAACTGAGTTAACCTACTACCTAAACACTCTGCAAGTTGTTTTTGTTTTGGATTATTTTCCGTTTCACGTTTTTTAATTACTAATTCCTTATGTTTGGATGTGTTTATATGCTGCAACACTTGAAACCATTTCTCACTGCCTACTTTTTTCTCACATGCTTTACAAAATAAAATTCTATTATCCGTGGAAATAAACTCGTTATGAAATTCATTTACAAATGATTGAAGTCTACCTGAATTACTTAATTTAACTTTGGGCATGATTTAATAGCGGTATAGAAAGCCCACTTAACAGTTTACATCCACTTCACCACACACAAAAACTAGACATTTGTTCAATGAACGAAGACACAACAACTGCTCTTGAGTCCGATGTGTAAGCGTGTTACTGTTGACCTTTGCTGCATGTGGAATACAAATGGGGATTCACCAACAAACCGTGTGAAAAATTGATGTCACCTCACGAAAACTTGAGGGGCTCCCAATGGGTGTGTCATTCATCGTTAAACAAAATTCATGAACATAAATTAATCATGTTTACTATGTTACATTTTTTAATTAACTATTTAATTTAAATTAATGAAATTTTAAAATTTAAAAACCTTTAAATATTTGAAAAATACAAATAAATATACCAAAAATATATCAAATATGCAGCTTCCCTGCATAAATGTTAAAATATGATGCATTTATAAATAAAGGTAAAATATGCGCTTTTATGCACAATAAAAGCAATATTATTGTATTCAGAAATTTGTGATTCGTGTAGATAATCTTTCGGCATATTTGCACAACGAGAGAGACCAAATATGCAAATGCATGAACTTCCGTTCCCTGGTTATAACATATTTAAAAGAAAGGTTAAAGCAGAAGTCAGGAAACATAAAAAAGACATGTGGAATAGGGTATGTGGAGAAATTGAGCGTACAGTAGGCTATTCAAAGTCAGCCCAAGCATGGAGGACAATTACAAACATGCAAAATGATAATATGACAAAGAGTTTTAATTTAGTACCAGTGAAAACTTTTCAGGAATATTTTAAAATGCTTTTAACAGAAACTAGGAGAGAATTTATAGACTATGCTACACTGGATAATGGAAAGGGTGACTTAATAGAACCTATAACAGAAGAGGAGGTAAGAAACGTGGTGAGAACAGCAAAAAATTGAAAAGAAGCAGGTCCAGGAGGAATAACCATGGAACTAATTAAATATGGTGGTTCAGGAATTATAAGAATTTTAACTAGACTTTTTAACCAAGTGATAGAAGGAGATCCTGTTCCAGATGAGTGGAATTTATTGTATATTAGTGCAATATACAAAAATAAAGGGAGTAAAGAGATCCAGCAAACTATAGAGGGATCAGTGTTATGGCAGCAATTAGTAGAATGTTAAGTACAATTATTAAAATTAGATTGGAGGAACTAATACAAAATAAAATATTAGAAGAAAACAGGTTTCACAGCAGGTAAATCGTGCCTTGATAATATATTTGTGATTAGGCAGATTATAGAAAAGATGTTGGCTAAAGGAAAAGAAGTGCATATGGCATTTATAGACCTGGAAAAGACATATGACTCTGGGTGGCAATGGAGAAGTTTGGAATACCTAAATCTCTTGTACATTTTATAAAAAGAATGTATGATTGTAAAGCAAGTATTAAGATTGGAAATGGAGTATCCTCAGAATTTGATATAACAAAAGGATTAAGACAAGGATGTGGGATGTCACCAACATTGTTCAAGATATATTTAGAAGATGTATTAATGAAATAATAAGTTATGTAGGGGAATGGGAATCAACATTAATGACCATTTACTGCACAATTTATTATTCGCTGATGACCAGATTATAATAGGACAAGATAAAGAAGATATAGAATATATGATCAGAAAGTTGGTCAATGCATTTGAGGTAGGTGGATTGAAGATAAATTATATTAAAACAGAATATATGGTAATCGGAGGAAATTGAGAAGACCTACAAATACTTACTTACTTACTTACTTACTTACTCACTGGCACTATCGAACCCGTAGGTTCATGGCCGCACGGACATAAGCTCTCCATACATCCCTATCCTGAGCTAATGCTTTCCAATCATTCCCTGTATAATCTACTTCCCTCAAATCATAGTTAATGTTGTTCTCCCACCTCATTCTTGGTCTACCAACTGGGCGTTTTCCTTCTGGCTTTCCTACAAGAAGTTTCCATGCACGTCTTTCATTCCCCATACGCGCAACATGTCCTGCCCATCGCAGTCTATGGGACTTAACTGTTCTTATTATATCTGGCTTCCTATAAAGACCATGTAGTTCATTGTTATGTAGTCTTCTCCATTCACCTGTTTGTTCATCTCTCTTTGGTCCAAAAATTTTCCTAAGAACTTTATTCTCAAATACTCGTAATCTCCTTTCCTCCCTTAAAGTAAGAGTCCATGTTTCGCACCCATATAATATAACTGGTAGAGTAATAGTTTTATATATTTTCAGCTTAACGTTTTTTGAAAGGAGTTGGGACATCAAAAGTCTCTGCAATGCATAATAGCATGCATTTCCAGAATTGAGCCTATGTTTAATTTCTTTGTGCATCTCATTCCTATTTGTGATTATTGTTCCTAGGTACTTGAATTCAGCCAACTCCTCAAAATTTCCCTCATTTGTCACTAGCTGTCCATTTCCATTATATAATGTATTTCTACGTGTACCATATATTTAGTTTTACTGATATTTACTTCCAGTCCCAATTTTCTTAGTGTTACTCAATAGTGTGTGCGTGTTGGCCTTTAGTATCTCCTCGCTATCGGCCAGTAGTACTACATCATCAGCATAAACAAACAGCTTATTAATACCATTCAGTTGTAAGCCTTCCTCATTCTCTAAAGATTTAATGGCATGCTCTAGTACAAAATTAAATAGTAGAGGAGATAGTGCATCTCCTTGCTTCAACCCATTCTGGAAGACCTACAAATAAATAATATAATTAAAATAACCTCAAAATATAACTTCCTAAAATTGAATATTAAATAATATGATAATTAAATGTGTTGAAGAATTTAAATATCTTGGATCTATAATAGATAAATCTGGTACTTGCGAAAGATATATTATTAACAGAGTAAATTGCGCAAGGAATGCGATTAGATTGTTAATTTTTATTATTTCACTCACCTCATACTTCATAATTCATAGCAGACCCAGGGTTTCTTCACATCGTTTGTGACACCCTGGGTCTGCTATGAATTATGAAGTATGAGGTGAGTGAAATAATAAAAATTAACAATATTAAGAAACCTCATAGTGTTATTTCCTATCTACATAACTTAATGCGATGAGATCCCTGAATGGTCTTTTATGGAATAGAAATTTGACCAGAAAAACAAAAAAAGAGGTTATACAGTATAACAGGATTGATCCGGGATGGTTTAATTAGTGTCCAGGATAAGATACGAGGACTAATTTGTTGCTCGGGACTAGTTCAGGTTAGGGTTAGGGTTCGGTAGGAGCTGGATTCTCACCAAAGGTTGACGCGAGGAAGATTAAAGTGATGTGTTCATAGGCAAATGACTGGAGGCTGGCGTAGAGTTAACAAAATTAATTGTATATTCTGGTAGATGTATACATCAGTCGGTCCTCCGACTGCTTTCTAGAGTTCCAAAACACAATGTAGGATGTTGGAGACGTTCTAGTAATGTGCTCTGTTAGACGTAGGACCAACAACTAAGCGTGTGTCCTGTTAGAAGTAAAGCTAGCAGTTAACTGATTGTTCGACTGCAGGCCAACAAGCAAGTGTGCCCTGTTAGATGTAGGGCTAACAACTAACTGATGTGTGATACTCATCGCGAATAATTTATTTGGTTATTAGGTATTTTGTGATCCTGCCCACATATATGCTTTGGACCTCCTTACAAATTAACAAGTTTTACAAGTTTTGAGGTTGGCTCCCCTCTTCTCTATATAATATTTCCAAAGATGCTGGTTTACACCCATTCTCCATTACTGAGGGATGTTCAAACCTTCCATATATTTTTCTTATGTTGGCAGAATAATTATATCTATTTTTCCTATAACGACTTGCTAATGTCACGTCTCTGATAAAGATGTCGCCTGTCATGTCAATATCTTATTGTGTAAAATGTCATCTGTTAGATTGGGGATTCATGTCAAGTTTGACAGGTACCTTGGCTGTGTCTTTTATTACAAAGGGACAGTTCGGATTCCTTTCCCCATTGTGTTCGGCACACGGCTGGTGGAAAAAAAACCCATGAGTTATACCTGACTTTTCCTAAGTAATAACTTTATGATGTATGTAATTTATTAAGCTATATATAAAAATTGTATATTGTTCTAATTATTAATTTGTTTCTATTTTCATTGTACTACAAATGGTTCCCTGATTATTTTGAGTATAAACTCGGTATAATTCGGATTATTATTACTCTTTTAGATTTTGACCTTTATTACATTTGAATAAATTTCCTTTTTATTATTAGATATTCTGGGGAAACAATGCCTAGACCTAATATCGGAACAACAGACAATAATAGAAAGTAATATGCATCAGAAAGCTGGACCTTAAATGACAGGATGCAGAAAAGAATCTTGGCGACAGAAATGGATGGATTACGGAGAAGTATGAGAATATCCAGGCTACAACATATTCGAAATACATATATCAGACAAGAAATGGATGCACAAGAAACTATTATCGATAGGATAACAAAGAGAGCTGTACAGTGGTATGGACATGTACAACGGATGTCGGAAGACCAGTGGCCTAAATAGATGTTGGATTGGATGGTACCAGGCAGAAGGAAGAGGGGGAGAAGTAGAAGAGCATGGTATGAGGGAATATATGATGGAAGAGGGGGAGAAGTAGAAGAGCCTGGTATGAGGGCGGGAATATACTTGAGGGGGGATGCATGATGAAGAGGGTATGGAAGAGGGTCAATGGGAAGGAGAGGAAATCTCTGGAAAGCAGGAATCAAGGGCAAACTGCTGTTAAGTGGAAAGCCTGGTATTTGTATCTAACACATCCGTACCGTTTAACCAGGTAAGGCATTTAATGAGACTCGTTTATGCGGACGTCGCTCAGTTAACTCGTTTAGAGCGGGGCGTGAACAAACTGCATTTATATTCGGGGCACTAAATATTGTGTTGGCTTAGTAATGTCCTTGGAGACTATAGATGGCATGTAAATGTACATTTTCTATTCCCGTTTGACACGTTTAACCTTGGTGAATACCCTTTTATGTTTTAAAAAACATCAACATATGCAATTCTTGCACCCAAACTTGCCTCCAGGCTCAATTGCAGTCGTATATGGTTATCGTTATCACACTGTTGTTGGTGCGTGAGTGAAAACAGGCCGAAAGAGCAAAATAGATAACGTAAGACGAATGAGTGAATATTTTGTTATAATGATGATTCAGGTGTGATTGAACTGATTCCTGAATTAGATGATTCACAAAGTGGAAAGTGAAGATGAACTTCACACTTCCGGAATTTGATATGCCCATTATCCATATGATGTTTGTCAATTACCCAAGTTATTTCACCAGCACAATACTACTAGAATATCTCCTTTAGGTATTGACAAAATTTGAACTTTCTAGGACTAATAGTTTGTGAATAATGGTCCATTTTCTGAAGTGCCACGAAAAGGGTAGCTGGGGTATTTAAATGGCTGGCCTGTGGGTTTAAATGTCCTGCCGAGTGCCTGTACTGAATGTGTTAAGTAAGTAAGAAAATTCCCACAGTTAGCAGAGGGAAACCTTAATGCGAAGGGGCCATAAATATGTAGCCTTCAATTCGACTAAATTCTTAAGCTGGGTTTGGTTGAAAACATCACATTTGAGAAAACTCAAGTTTCAAAAATTTACAACTGTGAAAGTCCAAACCTGTAGTAAACAAGACTCCACTACCCATGGGAAGGAAAAACAAATGTAGGTGACTTTTAATAAATTTATGCCCAAAGGAGACATGTAATTGAAAATTCTAGCCAATAAAAATCAGAGTTCGGATGTACAACTATATATAGAAATAAAGGGTCCTGACTTCAATACTAAATTCATGAGGATAGACCGACACTTACATAAAATATTTCATAGGGACGGCATCGATATTCGAGAAAAGAAGGTCTCAATTCCTGCAAGTATAATATTTCTATAAATACGAGTGGCAGTCCTCATGAAAATCAGGCCTCGAACGTCTACACCAACTCAACTGTGTATAATTGATCGTGTGTATTCTTAGCGCTAATTTAATTAAATAAAAAAAATGTATTTACTTCATTCACAATTGTCTGCTTTCCATGCAACTCTCCTTCCGATCCCTACATAGATGTGAATCTCAATGCTCTATCTTAAAACAAACAGGGACCGACTGGCTACCGTGCTAGGGCAATAAACAATTAGTATTACGACAAATAGTAAACCCAAGTGACTTTTATTGCCCCAACATGCACCATGCCGTAATACTCTCCAGATAGATCACTAATCTACTGAAAACTCAACTTTCAAAATTTTTGTGGGTTAGATCTCTTTTCAGGGCAACTATTCAAATTTACTATATGACATTCATGGTGTAATCATATTTTTTAATTTATTGTTTCGTCTTTAGTGATAAAGTGGAAATACTGCAAAATTTTTGGCATATAAAGTATTCTAGTTAATCTTCTGTTACATCCCTCAAAAAAGTGATCTTTTGGAACATTTTCTATTTGTTATTGTTTATTTTGTTTTAGGTTAGTATATTGTCTCGTTTAAGTCAAGAAAATGCTGACGAATTCAACTTTGTTAGAGCATTTGAATGCTTCCAACACAAGAATCACACCTGCTTGGTGTTTGAAATGCTCGAACAAAACTTGTACGACTTCCTTAAACAGAACAAGTTCAGTCCGTTGCCACTTAAATACATTAGACCAATTCTACAGCAGGTTTTGACAGCCTTATTAAAATTAAAGGTGAGTGTTAAACAATAGCTAGTTAATATACAATTAGATTTTATCCATAATTAGAAGTGTTTGGTTTGTGAGACACTAAAAACCAAAAGTAAACTAAATTCTTCAGATGTATTAAATCATTAGTGTAATGCAACATTTTATCTGATAGCCTTTAATAAATCATTATATTAAATATTACAATTATTTAATAAATTTGCTGTTAATGTGTTAATAATAATTCTTCTTCTTCTTCTTCCTTCCAAGTATTAGGCCAAGGCCTGTTACGATCCTATAGAAAATTTTCCCTCCCCGGGACATACATTAATGTGGGACATTCAATAAATAATGCAGATAAATTTAGTACTTAACTGGCTTTCATTGGGAATGAACAAAACTTTTATTTTCAATCCTTCCTTTATAATGTCATGAAGCTTCATTGCTTTCTGATATATGCTGTGATGTACTTTAGTTTCAAAATGACAGCTGATTGTAAAACATGTACAAAGCAGAGAGCTGTGACTGAATTTCTTTTCTGCAGAGGAGGAGATCATTTCAAACATTCACAAATGCTTACAAAATGTCTATGGGGATCTATCAGTGGGAGAACGAAGTAAAAGAAGACTGTTAGATTTTCCTCACTCGGGAAGGCCACGCGGATGCTTGACACCAGAAACAGTTCAAGGCAGGCCTATGTAAATGAATCAGTAAATACCAGTAAAGAGTTGATGCCTTTAGATGCTAGCTTTGTATAGCACCTCGAAATATAATATCTGCTCTTGCGTGAATTCATCCGTCACATAGGAACTAGTGTTTGTAAGGATACCTTAGAGGAAGAACCTTGGAATACAGTGAATGGAAAAGGCCTCTGTCAAGCTAATTGTGTTAGATATCAGCAATTATTGTGGCACAATGGGAAATTTGAATTTTCATAAATAAGTTGTATCTGCAATCATCTTATCTCATATTTTGTTTTTTCTTGTAAGATATGGTTCAAAACATCTTTGCTCCATCTTCAGTTGATACAGAGCGATGAACTTCAAGTTGTCAGCCCGGGATCTCGACACCTGCTGTAACTTTTTGTGGTCCAAAGAACTTGCTTATTAAGTTTTTCTCTCCAGGAATTAAAAAATTAATGATTCTCTCCTTGTTCTTCTATATGTAGATTTTTTTTCCCCCCATATGGTGAGTTCATTTGTGTTTTCTAATTTTTTAATAATTTTGTGTTTACATTTATTTTATGTTTTTCTGACCAAACATGAGCATCATTGGTCATAGGGAAAACAAAGAGAAATTTAACCATTAGAACTAAGGAACACATAAGAAATGTAAAAAAAAAAGAGAAATTGAAAAGTGCAGTAGCTGCTCATGTTTGGCCAGAAAAACGTAAAATCAATGTAAGTACCAAATCATTAAAACAGTTAAAAAATACATTTGGGAGAAAATCTAAATCCAGAAGAACAAGAATTATGAATTTTGAAATTCCCAGGAGAGAGATTTGATATACAAGTTCTTTGGACACAAAAAAGAGGGAGTAAGAGTCCACATCCAGGGCCTGACAACTTAGATATCATCAGTCTGGACAAGCTGATGATAAAACAGATGTTTTGAAATACATTCTAAAAGAAGTCAACGAATATGAGGTAAGAAACAGGCTCAACTTGTTTATTAAGAAGAATCTCATATTATTACTTTGTATTGTAATTTCACAATACTTATGTATGTTAACTGTTTTACAGCAACTTGGTTTGATTCACGCTGACCTTAAACCAGAAAATATAATGCTAGTAGATCCAGTAAGACAACCCTATCGGGTGAAGGTAATTGACTTTGGAAGTGCTTCACATGTTAGCAAGGCAGTGTGCAACACATACTTACAGAGTCGCTACTACAGAGCCCCAGAAATCATACTTGGTATGTATTTTTTTTCCTGTGGATGGAATTTATTTCCTCCACAATCAAATGTATGTAATTTCTTCTTTCTGAATTATAATTATTTTGGAAATTTTTTCCCCTACTTCTACCTCAGCGAGGAGGTTGACTCTCTCTTAATTCAGTGAAAGAAAAAAGTAAGGGAAAGTGTATAAAGTAAGAGAGAATAGTAGTAAATACTTCGTGTATGAGAAATGTTGCATTTCCTAGTCTTTATTTCTAAATTATGTAAGTCCTTTAATATTTTATGTTAGAGTTCCTGGAAATGTATGTAATTACAAATTCTTGATAGATATCTAAAGAGAGATTTTTACAATTGAGAATTGTGTCAGAATACTCTTCAAAACATACTCATTACAGTTTGCAAGATATATCCCTCTATACACATTGATGTTTAAAATAATGCCTTCCTTCATGCCTGTTGTATATCTGACTTAATTTGCAAAGAGAGAGATGGAGATATAAGGGTAGATCCTTGACCACTTTCATGCAGTTACAAAAGAAATAACCCACCCTGTTGTCAGTTTTTGTCTTCCCCCTTACCCTTATTAACATCTGGTGAAGAAACACTGACAACACTGGTGCAAGTGAGAGAGATGAGTACAGCTGCCTCGTTCTACAAATTTCGTCTAAAGTTAAGCCAGACAATAATAGATAATTATTTTTATGATTTTGAAAATCTCTCACTTTACACATTCATCCTAAATGTGGGAATTTACAATTAACATTTAATAATTCAAGAATGTGCGATTATTCATCTCTGTACTTCTGTGGTACTATTTTCTTTTCTCTCTTAACTCTATAATTGACCTGTATTATAACTGTTTTTAATTGATAGTTTGATACATTTCTTATATTGCTTGATTTTAGGGCTGCCATTTTGTGAAGCCATCGACATGTGGTCTTTGGGATGTGTAGTTGCAGAGTTATTTTTAGGATGGCCATTATATCCAGGCTCTTCAGAATATGATCAAATCCGTTACATAAGTCAGACACAAGGTTTACCAACTGAACATATGTTGAATAATGCATCAAAGACTACCAAGTTCTTCTATCGAGATATGGATAGTACATATCCATTTTGGAGATTGAAGGTAAGTTGTTCTTATGAGTAGTTTCCTAAGGCTGGATGTTGACTTAGGCCCTTTACACACAGTAGATATGACTCTTTGAGTCTTTTGCAATTTTAACTCTCTGAGAGTCGATTGACATTTCCTGACAGATACAACGATATTGAACACCACAGAGTTGTAAAATTAGTTAATGCATCTGACAAGTTGCATGCATCTTGTTTTATACTCATATGGTTTTGAGCTATGACTGAGAATATGTTGGAATTATGACCAGTCAATCTTTAAAGAGCTTGTACATACTGACCAATCTCTTTAATTAGCTAGTGTTTGTTGCTATTAATCATGATTTGTTGGGATGATTAATTAAATAATGAACAGAGATGTATACAAATTATTTTAATTTTAAATTCTTGTTAATAAGAGTTGCAAAATATTTTGAGGAATTGACATTAAGAGTTTCTCTGGGCTTATGGGCAAAATATAAATAAAAATTTAAGACTTATGAAAGAACAAACTAATATTATTAATTATATAACAATTAGAAAAACAAAAAGTTACTTAAACAATTTGATTGAAAAATTCAATCTCTAGTTAAAATTGTTAAAATACAAATTCATATGTCACGAAGTTTCGAGTTTCCTCACATTTCACCAGGAATTGCTTGGTATATTGAAGGATTGAAGTTGTCAGATAAAGTCCCATTGAAGAATTGGAGAACTAAACTTCGTGTCTATGGCCCACAAAACTGACTCTTTCTTAATGCTGTTACTCTGGCCCTGAAAGCATGTATAATTACAATAAGAACAATGAAAAAATGTTAAGTTTGTACCACAGGTGAGTCGTGTTTATTATATAATGAACATATTAAATTTATGATTATTATTTATTTTTTAGACACCTGAAGAGCATGAAGCAGAGACTGGAATTAAATCTAAAGAGGCAAGAAAATACATCTTTAATTGTCTGGATGACATAGGACAAGTGAATGTTCCAACTGATCTTGAAGGGGGAGAACTTTTAGCTGAAAAAGCTGACCGTAGAGAATTTATTGATCTTCTCAAAAGAATGCTAACAATGGACCAGGTAGCAATATTTATGTCACTTTATTAATTTTATATTTATCCATAATTTCTTTCTTCACAGAGGCATAAATTCTGAGTAAAAGAGCAAAAATTGTGTATCTTAAGATTTTCAAATTTTATTATTGTTTCTAAAAACCTAGTATTTAAAAGGAGTAAACACACTAATAAGAATCAAATGAATTGTGAATTCTTCTTACCTCATATATCTATGTTTTTTTAACACAGAACTGCAGTAGCGCAAAATACATAATTCACATCTTCAGCTGTTTTTACGACTCAATTTTTTCTCTTGCCAGTAATTTTCCAAACTGCCATCTGGTGTAATTTTTAAGAAGTAATTTTCTAAACTGCCATCTGGTGTACTATTAAAGAAGTCCACCGCTGTGGTCTCGAGGTAGCGTGCTGCCTTGTCACACAGCGGGCCCAGGTTCGATTCCCATTCGGGGCAGGCTTCTGGGTGAGGTTTTTTCAGGGTTTTTCCTCACCTGTAAGACAAATGTCAGGAAGTTTAGGGCCCGATGGTCCCCGAAAATCATCTGGCCATCTTCATCATCCTTCACTGGTGTGGAAAGCAATGGGAAGCTACCACACCTGTAATTCCCTAGTAAAGCTGCAAAGCATAGCATGAAAATGCTATGATTGCAATGAAAGACCTGCCATCAGGCAGAATTACTATGGATGGATGGTATAAAAAAACAAAATCACAATTTTTTTTTATTTAAGCTGATCAAAGATATGTCATTTTGACAGTGATATTTTTATCACTTTCAAAAATAAATTAGAGTTATTTTTATGTTATGGTCTATAACTGTTTATTTTGTTGTATACAGGAAAGACGGATAACACCAGGGGAGGCTTTGAATCATGCATTTGTCACATTGGCTCATTTAGTGGATTATGCTCATTGCAACAATGTAAAAGCCAGTGTGCAGATGATGGAAGTTTGCAGGCGGAATGGTTACAGCAACACAGGATCTGGTTCCCATCATCAGAATACACAGCAAGCTCCTCCACTGGTTGCAAATTTTGTTCCAAATTCAAATGGAAACGTTACACTTACTTTCAACAATCAGTTATCAAATCAGGTACAACGGCTCGTCAGAGAGAGAGCAACAACATATGACAACCTGGTTCGTTATTTTCAAGCTTTTTTGCTCTTTTCTTTTCTACATATCTTTTAATCCATTTATTTATTTTTTTATTTGAGTTGTGCATTATTTTCATTCCTTGCAATGTTTCTATAATTTTTAAAATTTTGCAATAGCTAATATTTCGTTAGTTTTATGATTTAGGTGTTTCTTTAGTGTTTTCTGTTTTTTTACCTTCATTCATATGTGACTTGAAATTTTAAATGTTTTGATATTAAAATACTAACCAGATTGTTTATAATTCAAAACTGTGATATATGTGTATATTTGACAAGCAACAATAGAATTAGAATTGGAAATTACTATTCACTTACCATTTAATTGATTTTACAAGATTTTATCTCTATTTTAAGTGCATAACTCAAGTAATTCTAGACAGTAAGTTTACTTTTATATTATATTTGAAGAGAAAAATTATACTCCCAGACTGAGACTCGAACCCAGGACCTTTAAAATGTTCTGGGTTTGAGCCTCAGTCTGGTCGTCTAAATTTTCTCTTCAAATATGATTTATCCATCATTGAGATGTATGAAATAAATAATAAAAACATTACTTTTATATTGTTGGCAATGCTCTGGAGAACTTGTAATTTATGATGATATTTTTTTGTATTTTTGCAAAATATGAATTTTTAAAATGTTTTATGCTAGGATGTAAGATTTAAAATAAAATTCTTTACATCTCACTTCATATCCAATCTTCTAATTAAACTGGTTTCAAAACCTAGGCAGTTTCATCATCAGTAATTTCACGACCGATGTTCTGTCATCCAGGAGAACTGTATCTTACTCCACCTGAAAAATAATTTGTCTTGATAAATATTTGTTTGAGTAACATACTATTTACACAGTAATTCCTTCATTTTTTTAACTCAATCAGGAAATACATACTTTTTATTGAGTTTATGGAAGCCCATTATAATTTTTAGTAAAATAATTAACTCTGGTTTAACATTAATTTATCACTCCATATGGGTTTCGTGGTGGATAAAACAGAGCTTGAGACAGGATTTTCTCCCGTTTTGCCCTACCACAATTTCTCCATACTCATCTCATCCATTTTGTTTCAATTCATTCGCCTGCCTCCATGAGGAGCGTGAGACGTGGTCGGCTGGAACCCTTGTCATTAACAGATCTCTGTATAAAGGGTTTCATTTCATCTCATCTCAGCCCGACCCTGGGTTGGACATGAGTTGAGGATATTTATTTATTTATTGTCACCATGCTTGGTTGAAGACTTCCTTCTACTTGCAGTCTGGGTTCGATTCCTGGCTGAATACCTAAATACGGGATTTTAAATATATATCTTTGATCTCTCTCACTTTACATTATAATGATTAATGCTTACATTAATGATTGTATTACAATGAGAAGATAGAATAGCAGTTTGATATACAACTGATTAAATTAGATTTTATCCATGATTAAAAATGTTTTGTTCATAAGAAATACTGGAGTGATCTAAATTCTATGAGTGGTGATGAAATTAAATGTTTCTTACCTCTCCTCATAAATATTTTCTAAGTTGATCGCGATTTCGAGACTATAACTGTCTCATCATCAGAACTTTGTTGGCGACTGGTGTTATGTCGATCGGAAGAAACTCTTCTTCTTCCCTCTGTTGATGGACCGATGAACCTCTGGATCAGGTCAAAATTTGCGGGAATTTCGAAGTTCATAAGTTTTCTTTTGTTTTTCTGAATAGATCTTTTCCCAAACCGTGAGTTCCTTTTGTTTGTCTATTTGTTTAATTAGACAATTTGTTTAAATAGACAAACAAAAGGAACTCACGGTTTGGGAAAAGATCTACATTCAGAAAAACAAAAGAAAACTTATGAACTTCGAAATTCCTGCAAATTTTGACCTGATCCAGAGGTTTATCGGTCCACCAACAGAGAGAAGAAGAAGAGTTTCTTCTGATTGACGTAACACCAGTCGCCAACAAAATTCTGATGATGAGACAGTTATAGTCTCGAAATCACGATCAACTTAGAAAATATTTATGAGGATAGGTAAGAAACATTTAATTTCATCATAAATTAAACCTCATAGTGATTAATTCCTATAAAAGTTAAATCTATGAGTGGGTTGAATCTAATTACTCACAGGCCTAATACAACATTTTTATCCAACAACTTTTAATGAATAAAATTAAAATGAGTCGATTATCATCTCATCTCATATACTTTGTGTTCTTCACAGCACGGGACTGCGGTTTCAGGAACAGTCGTTCATATCTTCAGCCATCTTTTTCGACTGTTGAACTTTTGTCTTCACCATTCAACAATCAAAAAGATGGCTGAAGATATGAATAATTATTCCTGAAACCATGTTCCTGTGCTGTGAAGAACATGGAGTGCATGAGATGAGTTGATTAGTTTTATTAATTGGAAATATCATAATGTTAATTCTCATCAAAACTTATATATATAAAAAGAAAAGAAAAGCTTTTAATGAATTGTGTTAAATATTATAATAATTTAGTAATGCCATTGATGTCTTATAACAATGTTCCTTACATTTAACTTGGTTTTTATACTCTTTTCAACTAAAAAATTGAGTAAATGTAAACAAGGTATATCATATTTTATTTTAGGAAGTGACTAAAAATAATTTAATTAAGGTATATCATGTGTTTAGTATTCATTTTATACATCTCAATGATAGATAAATCAAATTTGTAGAGAAAAATTTATATGCTCAGACTGGGACTCGGACCCAGGACCTATGGCTCTCTAAGCCAATGCTCTTCTGACTGAGCCATCTGGGTGAGTTCCAATCTAAATGCAAATTTTTCTCTTATATATATGCTGTCAATTCCCATGCACCAAATGCTATGAAACCTTTGCTTCTATCTTGCAAATGGTGGCTCCTTTATTTAGAAGACATTTATTTGAGAATTTTGCATTATATTATAAAGCCAGTATGGCTTCTTTCAATTTTTTTATTATTCATTTCATACATCTCAATGATGGATAAATCATATTTGAAGAGTCCCAGTCTGAGCGTAAAATTTTTCTCTTCTTCATCTTCAGTTGGTACAGACTGATTTTTTCCAGTTGTTGGCCCTGGATCTCAACTCCTGCTCCCTTTTTCTGTGGTCCAAAGAACTTTCTAATTAGGTTCCTCTGTCCGGGAATTTCAAAATTTTGAAAGAGGGAGCAGGAGTTGAGATCCAAGGGCCGACAATATGGGAAAAATCAGTCTGTACCACCTGAAGATGGGGTAAACATGTCTAATAGAAACAACTATATGAAGTAAGACTAATACAGACCAAACTTATTAAATCCATAGCTTGTTTCTTTGTTTTCACTGCACTGTTATGTCAGGATATTTGATAATATGTGACCATTCATCCAAGTCTCGTCCATATGATGTATTTTCTGTCTCTGCTGTCTGAATTTTCTTATATGCACCACAAAATTATATTGTAACAATCCACTATCATTTTTAAGTTTGTCTAAATTCAAAACCTGTTCCTCTTAACATTGTATGTAGGGAAGTCTCTTTTAAATTTAGGTCTGGATCACTATTAACAACTGATTTTCTTTAGAATAGAATGTTCTTTTCTTTTATATTTTCTTCAAAGTAGAAGTATTTCTTTCATATTTTCTTCAGGGTAGAAAGTTAATTTCTTTAAAAAATATGCACTATTTTTCGAATAGCTGAACTTCAAGATTCATTGCAGTTTATGTCAAATACTCTGAGCTTGGGATCTCTTCTTATCAAGACTGGATAACTTACTGACTTTTTTTTTTGTTTTTTCCTTTGTGCTGTTGTAATTATTTGCAGTACAAATGTCTGTGAAAATGTTAATTTCACCATATCATTAATTACCAGACTGGGATACTTTTTGAAAAATTCACTAAAATTGTTGTTGTCTAATGCTTGGTGTGGCAATAAAGGTATTAGTTCTTGTATATTTAAATTAATATTGGGAAGTAAACATTATGAGGTTATATCATTAATAGTGAGTGGAGAACATATCTTTAACGACTCACCTCATATAAACTTCTTTGATACCGGCAGTTTCAGACAATATCTTGTCCCTCTTCAGTCATGAGTGGAAGCCATGACTGAAGAGGGACAAGATATTGTCTGAAACCGCCGGTATCAAAGAAGTTTGAAAATATATGAGGTGAGTCGTTAAAAATATGTTCTCCACTCACTATTAATTAGTTCTTGTACTCTGTTCTTTTCTGTGATGAATCCAGCCGGCAATTCTTTGTCAAGTTTGAAGATTTTCTTCAGTGAATTTCTTCTTTATTGCTAAGAGGACAATTTGGATTAGTGTAAATTCCTGTTTTATTTAAATATATTTAATACTAAAACTTTTCTATCAATATTTAAAGACTTTTAATTTGTTTAATTGTACAAGTGCTAATTTCATATTTGAGTTTGTATTTTTTAACATTCTTATCTCATATGTTTATTTTGTTGGACGATTGTTTCAAAGCTATTGCTCCATCTTCAGCTTGTCAGTTTGAGGTAAGATGTTAAAATGACTCATTAATTTATTAATATATTTATTTATTTATTTATTTACTGACCACATGTCTATGTAAGTTATGTGGGAAAATCTTGAAATATATTATTACAATTTTAATTGATTAAATAAGCATTGTTTTATTCTTATGCATCCACAATGCAAAATATGTTGGAATTCCAGTTATTTCAAAATACCCACTTCTGTAGACTTTTTTAAAATATCAGAAAGGAAAGCATTTGAAAAGGGAGAGAAACTAATTATTTTTAATGTTTTAAAACATTTAGTGAAAAATATCCCACATTAGTTATTGAGGATATGGTGAAAATAATAGCAGAATTTACAGATGAAGCATAAATTTTGCTCATAATGAAATTGTACCGGTAAATAAAAGATATCTATCGACATCATGGAAAAAGTGTAAATGTCTGATTAAGTAGGCACATATATAATTTTTTGTCAAATAGATGAGAAATTGGTGGAAGTTCCTATTTATTGGTACCATCTTATGTTGTATTCA
This sequence comes from Diploptera punctata, assembly GCA_030220185.1. NCBI lineage: Eukaryota > Metazoa > Arthropoda > Insecta > Blattodea > Blaberidae > Diploptera > Diploptera punctata. The sequence goes on from JASPKZ010000046.1 coordinate 2,500,669, forward strand.
GTCTTATTTACTTTAAAATACATTGTTTCTATCATTGGCAGTTCCACATACAATTCAGCCATATGGCAGTTTAAAATAGTACAATGGTTCCCCATATAGATTGAGTCGGCAGAGTAATACCTTTTGCAAGTTTGTCTACAGTACAATTGGAACTTAACTCAGAATTAGTATAGTAATGACCTTTCTATTAGTTGTTAGACATTTTACTACATTTGGATGATCTTGGGGTTCTTAAAATTTGAGGTCTAGTGATAAATAATAAATAACTATTGTTTCTAAAGGAAATTCTCTTATTGCTTCAACTGTAATTAGACACAGTGGATGGATTTTTGTTTGTCTTTTTTATTTATATATTTAAACTTTTTTTAATCAAAATACACACAACTTTTTTTTTTTGGCATTTATACTTTGAATTGAAATAATATTATAAATTTGGATTAAGTTGGTTATTTTGATTTTTCAGTATCAACTATACAATGGACGTTCAGTTGCCAGACAATACACCGGTGCTCCTAGGGCAGATCCTTTCCAACACCAGCTAGTTTCATCAATACTTTGCCCTCCTGGTTACCAAGGCATGGGATCTCCTGCCAAACACGTGACAGTTGTTGCACAGCAACCTCCACCTCAGATTCAGATCCAGCCTCCCATAATATCACAACAGGTCAGTTCCAAGATGTATATGCCAAGAAATTAGCAAAGTCTATACATAATTTGAATTTAACACATTGTTCTTATAGGTTCTAGATTTTTAAACAGATCCAATTTTTCAAGATGAACTGGTCTTTATAACAAAGCACTGTTCTTGTAATAAATTTACTACACACAGTGTCATTCATAACCAGATTGCAAACTTTTTTTTGTATACTTTGATTTGAGTAGACAATACAATAAAATATTGTGTTTCTTTGCAGCAACAGTACGTACCAGTGTCCATGGTTGAACAGAGTGGACGTCAAATGTTACTGACGGTAAGTGAAATCTGACCAAGATACATTTCCAGACAGTATTAACTTTTGAGATTGTCCATTGTCAGTTAAGTGACATGTATTTTTGAGATTGTCCATTGTCAGTTAAGTGACATGTATTTTTGAGATTTCAAATAGTATGGTAGTTTTATGGACAGGATTTTTTAACAAATGAGTTTATTTGCAGTTAAACTAATGTTTTTATAATAAATAAGAAAATTACTTCATAAACTCACCGTAAATTTGATTTGAATACATTAATTTGGACTTTTCATATTTGTTGTAGTAATTAGATGGTTGAAGAAATATTTCAGTATATCAGAATAAGTGGTGTGACAAAAACAATCTTTTATAAAGTCTTTAGCTTCTTTCCATAATTTTCGTATAAAGAACTTAATTGTAAATTGGTGAATATTTATCTGTCTACAAATCATTAATTAATATAATTTGAAACCATGCTGTATAAAACTCCATGGCATGCCTTGACTTAATAAGTAAGTTCGATCTAAGGTAAGATGAAGACAGATCAAACTAATTTCTTAAGAAGAACATCATAATGTATTTTCATAATACCTTGACTTACTAGACAGCTGCTTGCCTTACACCCACATGTCAATTGTACAATGGATGGATTAAAATAATCCATGTCAGTGATGTGACATCCAAAGTGCAAGTAGGAAAAAACTTATTAAAATTCATCGGAGAACATATTGTTTAAACAACTCACCTCATAGGATTCATGCTTCCATGATATCGCGATTTCAAACATAGTCATGTTCATCTTCAGCCATAACTCCATGGCTGAAGATGAACATGACTATGTTTGAAATCGCGATATCATGGAAGCATGAATCCTATGAGGTGAGTTGTTTAAACAATATGTTCTCCGATGTATTTTAATGATTATACCTCATAATGTTTACTTCCCAACATTAATTTAATATAGGAAAAAACTTATACAAATACATCTTCTTCTTCTTCCTTCCAAGCATTAGGCCAAGGCCTGTTACGATCCTATAGAAAATTTTCCCTCCAGCGTTTCATAGGACGGCCCAGTGATCTTCGTCCTCTTGGTATATAATTATAAACAGCTTTGGGGATCTGATTTGAACTCATTTTTTTCAAGATGGTGTTTCCAATTTAGTTGGTACTGTTTAATATATTCCAAAATTGGCGTAGTCTTCAATTCTTTTAAGATATCGGTGTTCCTTTTCCGATCCCATCTGGTGTAACCCGCTGTTCTGCACATGAATCTCATTTCACAAGCCGTTATTCTGCTTTCATGTTGTTTTCTTAGTGTCCATGCTTTACTACCATAGGTCAACACTGGTCTAGTCAAAGTGTTATTTAAATATACAAATACATAATGTAAACAAATATAGAAGTTGGCTATTCTATGCCTCCTGTGAATATTTGATCGAGAACAAGTGACTGCTAGTGTCATGTTGGCTAATGTGATAACACATGTTCTCACTAGAACCGATTGCCAACATATTTACTCACATATAAGGGAATTCTATCCCAGGAGTCCACTTACATTAGTGGGCAAGTTAGGGTGAGAAAATGGGCGAGTTAGTATACCAGATTAGTTTAGCATTCACTTGTTTGAATTTTTATAGGAATGAATCACTATGAGGTTTAATTTAAGATAAAATAAAATGTATCATCTCTCCTCATAATTAATCTTCTAAGTAAATCACGATTTCAAGACCATTGCAGTCCCATCCTCAGTATCATCTTGACGACTGTTGTTATGTCGATCGGAAGAACCTCTTCTTCTTTATCGGTCCACCAACAGAGGTAAGAAGAAGTGGTTCTTCCGTTCGACATAACATGAATCGTCAAGATGGGACTACAATGGTCTTGAAATCGTGATCTACTTAGAAGATTAATTATGAGAGGTATGAAACATTTGATTTTTTCTTTGTTCCACTTGTTTGTTAGCTTTTTTTTTGTGATAAGTTGACTGCACTGTCTGAGCAATGATCAATACATGTTTTACATTGCTAATATGCTGATTTTAGGTTACTTTGAGCTCAACTTCTCACTTCATTTGAAGGCATATCTCACATTTTTTTTTTTAAATCAACACATATACTGCAACAATAAATTGTGTGACGATTTTATTATTAATTTAACACTTCTCATAGAAGGATAAATTATATTTGAAGAGAAAAATTTTCGCCTAGACCGGGACTCGAACCCGGGACCCTTGGCTTTCCGGGCCAAGTGCTCTACCAACTGAGCTACCGAGGCGAGTTACGATCTAGACGCAAATTTTTCTCTTATGTACGTTGTAATTCCCTCGCGCCAAATGCTTGAAACCATAGCTTCTATCTTTGCAAATGGCGGCTTCTTAGTTAAGAAGACATTTATTGGGAATTTAACACTACTTTATAGCCAGTATATATAGCCAATATATATATAGCCAATATATATATGGCTATAAAGTAGTGTTAAATTCCCAATAAATGTCTTCTTAACTAAGAAGCCGCCATTTGCAAAGATAGAAGCTATGGTTTCAAGCATTTGGCGCGAGGGAATTACAACGTACATAAGAGAAAAATTTGCGTCTAGATCGTAACTCGCCTCGGTAGCTCAGTTGGTAGAGCACTTGGCCCGGAAAGCCAAGGGTCCCAGGTTCGAGTCCCGGTCTAGGCGAAAATTTTTCTCTTCAAATATAATAAATTGTGTGTTTTATTTTTTTATTTGAATTTATGTAGCATGGTGGCATAAAATTCCCCAGAAATATTAGTCATATTTTGTAACTTTGGTCATCCAGAAGTTTTCATTTTAAATCTCTAGGGAATAATTTCTCATTATTTGTCATAAACAGATGTTTACAAGTTAAATTTGATTTTTATAGTATGATATTTATATTTTTCAGAATGCTGTACAGACTTCATGGCCAGGCAATCGGCAGATGGTTGTGCCATCTTGGCAACAGTTGCCACCACAACATGCAGTTCAACAGCCTTTACTATCAGATGCTAGTGAATGGGGAAGACCTCTCATTGTAGATTCCAGCACTATTTTGCAGGTAGGTAATGAATATACAGTACTAGTTTAAATTTTCGTGGCCATTAATTTTGCGTAGACAATTTTTTATAAGAAAGCTTTATCTACTTTTAATTTTAGATCAAAATTTTGTTAATACAGCTTTTCTAGAATCATGTGGATATTGATTTTGTGTACTTGGTCAGTGCAAGTACTGGAATGTAAATCTTAAATGGAGGACTGGAGTAATGGTCAGCATAATGGTGCATAGAGTCAGAGGACTGGAGTAATGGTCAGCATAATGGTGCATAGAGTCAGAGGACTGGGATTCAATTCCTGGCTCAATCGTTATTTTCTCTTTTCAAAAATAAATATTGTTCAGGACTGGAAAATGTTAAAATAAATATAACATCTAAGTTATGTCATTTATATTTACAGGAACATCGGCCAGTATTTCCAGTTGATGTGACAACAGAAGTATATGATCCATCTCTAGTTGATCATCACTCTAATCATCACACATCTGCTACAGTTGTGAGTACAAATGGTACCTGGGCAAATAAAAGAGGGTTGTCGAAGAATTCTCACCATCAGCATAGTTTAGCAGGACCTGCACAGCAACAACAGGCACAGATTCAACAGGCTCCACAGCCAGCACACAATCAGCATCACCATTTGTCGGTTCCTAATCACCGATCTCATCATGAGACTAAGAAAGAACCAACTCAATTGAGTCCTGTAAAGAAGAGGGTCAAAGAAGGAACCCCTCCCTCAGGTAACAATAAGACTAGCTAATTTCCTAATTTGGGTTATTTTACTTATTATTAGTAATATTTCTATCTAGTCTGGTTTTAGTTTTATAAGTAATCAAGGGAAATGTAATATTTGTTTTTTTTTTAGTTTTAAATTTTTTTAAAAATTTGTGTGAAGTGTTAATATTGTATATTTTAGAATCAGTAACAACATACTCTACTAGTACAAGCAGTAGCAGCAGGCGACGACATTCACCACCAATGGGAAATGGAACACCCTGGCCCCAGCATATCCAATCTCATCATCACCAGAATCACCAGTCGCAAAATTCAGTTGCTCAACAAACTGGTAAACACCACAATCATGCCATGCAGCAACAGGTTGAACATCATCCCCATCAGAACATTCAACAGACCCCACAGGTAATTTTATAATTCAGATGATTGCACTAATAAACTATTTTAGGGGACTAAACATTGAAATAGTTAAATTATCCATGAAATTTGAGAGATGCAATAATTTTATTTGTACAACTAGCTTATTTAATATTGTACACCTGTGTATTGATCCCAAACTTATTACTAATCAGCTTAGGAACCCTAATAACTATGAATTTGAAACTGATTTTAGGATAAGAATCAAATGAATTGTGAAGTCTTCTTACCTCATACATCTATGTCTTTTAAACACAGAACTGCAGTATCGGAAAAAAACATCTTTTCCATCTTCGGTGAAAACAGCTGAAGATGGAAAAGATGTTTCCGATACTGCAGTTCTGTGTTAAAAAAACATGGATGTATGAGGTAAGAAGAATTTATGATTCATTTGATTCTTATTAAGAAAACCTCATAATGTAAAAATTCCCAAATTTATTATATTAATTTTAGAATTTTGAAATTTTATTTTTAACTCTTCTTGCCCATTCCTCCTCCATGTTGATCTACAGCATTAAAGATCGGAGATATTCCATTTATTTGGTCAATTATCTAGATTCTGTACAATTGATATATAGCAGAGCAAGTTCATTGAGCCAACGAAAATGGTATCTATTTAATCGATAAGTAGCCAAGCATGTTTCGTGAGCCAACGAAGCTGGCTTTTGTACAATTGATAAAAAGCAGAGTCAATGAAATTGGCTCAGAGCTGACAAACATTTCTGAAATTCAACCCATGTACTACTATGGCAAAACAAATTTTTTAAATCTCTCAATAAAGATTCATAGTGTTGCTTGCTGAAACTCTCCTTGTTATTTATTTTTTAAATGGTGAAAGTAAAAGAAAGAAAGTAATTTTATTTATATATTAAATTTGGGAATTTTTAACATTAAGAGGTTCAAATTCATAAGAATTAAATTAATCGTGATTATTTCATACCTCATACTTCTATATTTCTTTAAATACTGCACTGCAGTATATAGAAGTAAGGTATGAAATAATCACGATTAATTTAATTCTTAAGTAATTTTATGTTTACAGCAGTTCAAATCACATTGAACTATATAGGAATACCACTGTGAGGTTTAATTTAAAATAAAATTCTTTACATCTCACCTCATATCCTGTCTTCTAAATAAATAAAAGTCAGAATATGAGGTGAGGTGTAAAGAATTTTATTTTAAATTAAAAGAAACATTACATTTAGCCAGTATTGTATATTATCCCAGTCAGTGCTATTTTTGCAACAGTTGCAGAATATGAAGCTTAACATCTTTTAGCTCCTCCTCTTTTCCCATAACTTACACTTTTCCCAAATTTACACCACTTTCCCTCTGGTCTCTTGAAGAGAGTAAAAAAAAAGGGGGTATTACTGTATAGTGTAATTTATTTTGAATGAGGGCAGTCCAGAGAAAATAAGGCAAAGATTCCATTGAATTTTTATAGGAAAATATCACTATGAGGTTTAATTTAATCTCAAAGATTCCATCTCTAGCCTGTATGAGTTCTTGCTATAGTCCGTAAATTAATGAGTCATTTTTAACATCTTACTTCATATTTTATGTTTCTTTAAACATGGGAACTAGTTTTCAAGAGAATCCTTCTCCTGAAAACTAGTTCCTGTGTTTAAAGAAACGTATAATATGGAGGTAAGATGTTAAAAATGACTCATTAATTTACGAATTAAGAACCTCATAATTAGAGCTAGGAATTTTAGGTGCAAAATTTTGGTAAAAAATGTGCTTTAATTTAGCAGAAAAAGGTGCAATTTTTTAAATAAAAGTTGCAAATTTCCCATGTAAATAATCATTAAAGATTACCAAAACCAATTACAACAAGTAACTAATGACACAAAATTCACGCATGTTGTCTTATATTAAAGAGTCTGTGTAAGTACTTCACTACTTATATGCTGCGTAACACGAATGCATTGATGTTTTTCATCAGTTGTTACTGAAATATCATAATGAATTCACCTGATAACAGATCTGTCACTCAGAATTCCATCTGCACTAAACTTTTTAACAATATCACATATTTTATAGGAGTTCACTTTCAGTTTCGACATACTGTATACTGGTAACTCTGGAAAATAGCAGACCGCACTAGTCAAATATTATTTTGAACTGAACATTTACTCACACACTCAACAACCTTCCTTGCTTGAACAATAGCTTTCGCATAACTGTGGTGCAATGAGGCGCAATAATTTAAAAGGAATATCCTAACGGGATTGCACTGAAGTGGAAGTAATGTGATGTGGACTGATACCACATATCGTTACCAACCCTTGAAATCGTATTCGAATAAAAGTAGTGTATATATATATATATATATATATATTATTTTGGTAATAAAATGTTCCAAAGGAGACAAAAAAGGTTTGAAAAGGTGCAAAATGTGGTTCCATTAAAGAAAATGTGCAAAAAGGTGCTAGTATTGAAAAAAAGGTGCAACTAAAATACAGTTAGGGGCATTTATTTAATGTTTTCTTTGCAATACTAGCTAATTTGAACATTATAGTAACAAAAAAAAAGGTGCAGCACCTAAAATTCCTAGCTCTAATGTTATTTCCCATATTTAATTATGAATCTTGCTATAGTATCTATATCATCAGCATATACAAGAATCTTATAACATCTGGTTCCTCCATAAATATCATGTAGCTCCAAATTATACCCCTAATTTAATAGATTTTAATTTAATTTGTAGCAATCACAACAAGTGATCAGTGGCAGACAACAAACCATTACAATTCATGACACACCATCGCCAGCTGTCTCAGTCATCACCATCTCTGATAGCGAAGACGAAGCTCCTGGGAAGTGGTAAGAATCTTGTAACTTATTATCTTTTTATGAACTTGTATAGTTATTGTTTTATTTATAGTGATAGCACTTCTGCACCTTGGGGTTGAATTGTGTTTTGGGGAAATACTTATACCTCATCGTCTTGTCCTTACCAAACCCCAAATTTATCCCTTTTGAGCATTATTTTATGAAAGGAATGTAATCAACTTCATAAACATTTAGCAGTAGACTGTAAATTGAACTCTTCGTTCTGTTGTAAGGAATGAGTAATCTGCATGGGCTTGGTTTATATTCGTATATTTTTTCAGAACTGTTTGCTTAAAATTTCAACTACTGTTAATGTTCTTAAGCAAGTAATGTAGAGTGTAATGTATATACCCTCAGAAGAATATGTAAAATATTTTATTTCATGCAAGGAAATAATTTTTCCAGACTATAAGTGCATCTTTTTTAAAAAGAAAAATTAATGCCTAAACCAGGAATTGAACCCCAGACTTCTAACTCTAAACATCAGTGTGCAGCGTTAATTTTCTTTTGAATGGATAAATTTATCCAGGATTGGAATATTTTAAACTAAGTATAACATCAAACTATAAGTGCAAAGAATTTCCAAAAATAATTATTGGAACAACTTACAAACAGTCACAGTCCTTTACTTACCTATAATATAAAAAACCACATGGCTTCAGAGCATTTCATTGGCTCCCGAACCCATTACAACAATAGATATAGCCTACACAGTCTTCAGATATCATCCAAAGAACCAATGAATAGCTCTAGGATCATGTTGACTTTATTTATATTCTCTTTTTTTTTAAACTTGTTGTATACTGCAGATTTATTTAAAGGAGATTGTTTTCTCTCTGATGATAATAAAGTTAATAAGATAAATTAATAAATTAATTAATATGATAAATTCCTGATTTTTACCATCTTGAAACCTTGCCTGCTTTTTAAAGAATTTTTTGCCTAAAATGGAGATATTGGGAAACATTTTTCTCTTCAAAAAAATTGTTCAGACAATCAGCCTTAGTGCATAAATTTACATATAACATCACTTGTTTGATCTGATTAAATTTCTGTAGCTGAAATTGTTGTTTTGGAGTGAAATGTTCAATTTGTTGATTTAAAAAAAATTGTCCCTAGGCCTATATTAAACAGACAAGATTCATGATTACAAACAATTTAGGAATATAATTAAAATTACAGTGGGAGGAAACACTATGAGAGGTATTCATATTAATAAATAAGTTGGAGAAAATGTTTTAACATCTCGCCCCACAAAGTTGCGTGTCTTCACGATACTGGTTTCAAAAGTATAGTATTACTTCCATCTTCAGTCAAATTCCAACTGTCGAAATTTCATCGTTAACATCATCTTCTGATTTAACTTTTATAGGAATTAATCACTATGAGGTTTAATTTATGGTGAAATTTAATGTTTCTTACCTCTCCTCATATAAATCTTCCGCGATTTCAAGACCACAATGGTCTCATCTTCAGTACTTTCTTGGCGACTGATGTTATATAAATCGGAAGGAACTCTTCTTCTTCCCTCTGTTGGTGGACTGATGAACCTCTGGATCAGGTCAAAATTTGCGGGAATTTCGAAGTTCATAAGTTTTCCTTTGTTTTTCTGAATGTGGATCTTTTCCCAAACCATGAGTTCCTTTTGTTTGTCTATTTGTTCAATTAGACTGGCTTTTGATTCAATTAAATGTTTTTCGGACCAATCATGAGCAGCTACTGCTGAATTTCACCATCATCTTCTGAACTGCTATCTGGTGTAGATTTTATGAACTAGGAGATTAAATTATTCTTGATGGGGATATCAAAATTCATTGCTTTATATTTGTTCTTCTGAATGTATATCTTTTCCCAAATTGTTAATTCCAAAGGTGTCTCCAAATGTTTTAAAAGTTTGGTGTCTTTTCCGATTTTATGATTTTCTAGCAAACTATGTGCTGCAATTGCCGATTTTTCAATTTCACCATTTTTAATATTTCTAAGGTGTTCTTTTGTACGAATTTCTAAATTCCTTTTAGTTTTTCCTATATATACTTTATTGCAGTTATTGCAACTGATTTTCGTAAATTCCAGATTTTTTACTATCTGGGACAGGTTGTAGGGTGGTATGCAATATTCAACAGTTTAATATACAGATTAATAAACATCCCCTTAAGTGAAGAAAATTTTAAGAAGGAATTCAATCACATTTTAAACATTGCTATGTCAAATGGTTTTGGAAAGGAGATAATAATAAATAAGTTAAAGAGATTCAAACAACAACAAAATTAATTTAAATATAACAAAAAAAGACTTGAAGAATACACCACCCTATCACCTGGTTCAAAAGAAAAGAAACATTTCAAGAAAATTACTTACCATCCTGAAACACACAGAAAATGTTGTATACCGTTGGAAAGCTGAGAGAACAATCTATTCAATGGTGTATAACGAGATTGATTTCTCCCGATAGATCACGAATTATAAGCCATTGTTTTTCGGAGAAGCTAATTTTCTTAAAATTATATGGTAAATATGGGTGCAACAATGGAGGAAAATATTAATAAGCCAATAGGTTAATTTAGGAATATATCAAGTAAACTATATGAATTGTGATAAAAGCATACACAAGGAAAACTTCAAGCATTCAAAGGAACAAAAGTCTTCTACGTAAATTAATAAGTAATTTTTACATCTTACCTCATATTTCATGTTCTTTAAATGCGGGTGCTAGTTTTCAAGAGAAAAATCTCTCTCATTTTCAACCGACAAAATGAGAGAGATTTTTCTCTTGAAAACTAGTTCCCGTGTTTAAAGAAACATGAAATATGAGGTAAGATGTAAAAATGGCTCATTAATTTATGAATTAAGAACCTCATAATGTTATTTCCCTTATTTAGCTATGAATGAATGGTCTTCTAATTGAAAACTTGATTAATGATGGGATATAAAACATATTCTATAAGAATAAAAGTTAAATGAATCGTGAATTCTTCTTACCTCATTCACGATTCACTTATTTTATTATGAAATCCTCATAATGTAAAAATTTTCAACTTTATTATATGAATATTCTATAAGTTCACTGTTTCCACCTGATTTTTATAGTTGATATGACATTTTTTTAGGAAGTCTCTTCAGAATAGGCCACATTTATTTGAAGTAAAAAATTATTCCGTAAATTAATGAGTCGTATTTTTACATCTTACCTCATATTTTATGTTTCTTTAAACACGGGAACTAGTTTTCAAGAAAGGATCTCTCTCATTTTCAACCGACATTGACTACTGGATTTTCGTTGGAATCTCCATCAATAACGTTGCCATCTGGTGTTGATTTGATGAACTTTGAGATGTCTCGAAATTCATGGATCTAAATTTGATCCTCTGAATATATATATCTTCTCCCAAATTGTCAATTCTAAAGGTTTTTCCAAATGTTTTAAAAGTTGGTCTTCTTTTTCAATTTTATGATTCTCCAATAAACTATGTGCTGCAATAGCTGATTTTTCAATTTCACCATTTTTAATAAAGATATTATTCCAGAAATTCCACGTAAAACTACAGTAGCAAAATTTAGACTGCTTACAGAACATGACTATTTGGCCAAACATTTATATAAAATAGGAATCTACACAAATCCAAATTGTTCTCTATGCAACAAAGACAAAGAAATGAATGAAGAACACCTACAAACCTGTGAAGTATTACCTGTTGGATCCACCATAGGGAAATATTGGAGAGCAAGAACGCCATTAATCTTTTTTGTTGTCTGAATTTCTTTAATTTATTTATAATTATTTCTTTTCCAAAACCATTTAAATTTGCTATGTTCAAAATGTGATTTTATTCTTTCTTAAAATCTATATATCAAACTGTTGAAAATCGCATGTTTATGCACAATATGATTGAAACTTGAAGATTTTATATAATTGTATGAGTATCCTTCCTATTTATGTTGAATTCAGTTTTCCTTGCAGTTCATTCCTTATTAAGTAAAGGTCCAAGAATGGAATTTGTTTATCCTTTTCTAATTTCATTGTAAATTTTACAGTTTCATCTTGAAGGTTGAATAATTTCAATGCATCTTCAATATATTTAGAATTTATCACAGAGACTCATTAATTTATGAATTAAGAACCTCATAATGTTATTTCCCATATTTAACTATGAAGAAATGTAAATTACTTTTTGGTAATTATATTATTTTATTATTATATTATTTTTAGTCCCAGCTTCTGGGAAAGCTGACGATAAAACAGAATTGTTTTGAAACATGTCCAAGAACAAATCAACATTAATATTGAGGTAAGATTCAAAATTAAAATTGGGAAACACATTATGAGGTTCTTAATTAATAAATTAATGCGTCATTTTAACATCTTACCTCATATTTCATGTTTTTCAAACACGGTAACTATAGTTTTCAAATGATCTTGTCATTCATTTTCAACCGCCATTATGACGACTCATTAATTTATTGAGGTAAGATGTCCAGACTAAAAATAATATAATTAAAATAACCTCAAAATATAACTTCCTAAAATTAAATATTACTTTTTGGTAATTCACTGACTATAATATATAATATAAAGTCAATGATTTTAAAATAATGCTACAAAGTTGAAGTTAATGCTTGGATAAGAATTTGTGTTGAAGATACTTGTGTTGTATAAATACTTTTTTAAATTGAAATATAAAGGATAATCATACAGCACCTACATGGTGTCAGTATAATGCAATAACACTAAAATATTAAAATATCTTGAAACAGATTTCCCATAAAATAAAAATACTTTCATGTTGAACTGTTATAGGAAATATACAGAATTTATTTTAAATTTTATACTCTCATGTATTCTGTTGGGATGTAAAAAGGCACTTTATTTGTCATAAGATATATTTTACACATTCTTCTGAGAGTAGTAAGTTTGAGTGTAAGTTAGGCCGCCTGGTTGTTATGTGTGCTAGCGTCATACCAATTCTTCATGTGCAACAAATTGTCTGCTTTCTTCTTGCTTTGTGTCACAATTAACATGCTTTCTAAAAATTAATTTTCATAAACAATTATCCACAATATAATATAATTTAACCTGAATGGTATTTACTGTTCACATATTAACATGGCAATACTTTAACTGAAAAATTGTCAATTTAGAGTTTTCATGCAGTAAATATGACATTCTTATATTATTCACGGCATGAAAATACATAACTTAAAATTCCAATTTTTTAAATATGAGGTTTTGCCATCTCAATCATATGTTATCCAGCGATGAGTTGCTAATTTTCATATATTTATAATATGTTACAGTTTTTATTTAAAAGTTAAATATAGGATGGCTGTATTTTATAAAAGAATTTTTAAGGGATTAAAGTTTTAATTCTTACAAAAATTGAGTTTCTAATCCTGAATTAAGATTGGTGTAACCAATGTGGTACCTCACATGGTTATATTATCATCCAGACCTAAATGTTAAAAATATAGAAATAATGTGCAAGTATTTAAGAAATAAAAGTAAGATAAATTATTGCATTACTCATGTAATGGTTGCCCCTGCATAATGGTTGCAACAGATTTTTCCTTTGAAATTTAGAGAAGAAAAAAAAACCCACAGATGGATGCATATTTTCTTGAATAAAAATTATCTCAATGATTATATACCAATATTTAAAACTGTCCAATTTGATGATTCGTCATGTTTAAATTCAAGTTTTTAAAAACAGTGTGTGAAAATTCTAATCTTGATAGTTCATTTCTTATTGCACAAAATATACTACATGGCATGACAGATCTTGAAGACACATAGCTTACCAGTCTGCTGCTAGCCTCATATTCACATGCATTAATCATAGAAGTAGACAATCACCCAGTCAGGATAAGAGCAACATGTGGTCAGCATGTTGGATCTCCCAGCCATTATAGCAAAGTTAATCTGGATTCGCTACTACTTGTTCCTACCAAATTCCTCATGATGCTGTGTGGATACTAGTCCATTCTGCCTGAAATTACATGAGAAAATTTTTTCTGTCATGGTGACTCAAACCAGTGCAAGTCACATAGCTGAGCACAAAGGAATGTTTCCTTAAATTGCTTGGATACAATGTAGAACTGGTATTCAACTACTGTAATCCATATACAGCAAACTCCCGATTATCCGTGTTAATTGGGACCGAGATAAAGAAGATGCATGGCAAAATCGTAATAAAACACGGATTAATTAAGTTATTCGGTGGTACGCACGCGTGTGTTGTATTAACCACTTTAAACCACTAACTAAATGTAACAAATATTCATAAAATGTTATATTAAAGGTATTTAGGTGCGATGTCTCGATATTATCATTATTTTTATTTTACTCGTAAATATAAAAAAAGTGGGACTATTTCCTGTTATGATCACTCTGGATACGATATTTGATTCAAAATGGTCGGCAGTAACCAGCGACAAATCCTAAAACTAGTTAACCACCGATATCTAGCACTTCTAACCAGTGAATGACAATCAGTCCGCGATTTCCCACTACTAGTGGGGTTTATCACTGACTAATAACCTACCACAGAAGACACACACATAACTAACACATCGATTCCACAGACACAAGTCCATATCTGTGGTTTACAAATCGTAAAGCAAATCAAAACTTCAGTGACTCATGCAACGGAAATTTCCAAAATTGTAAAATTTTAATCTCAGAATGTATGAGTTGGTACTGTAAGAGCATGATGTAAAATTCGGGAGGGGTGTGGTGAATGAAGGTTACTCTATTGTGCTAGTTTCTAAGCGCAGTTCATAGTAGCATGTTTAAAAATAAATAATCTTTTCATAACAATACAAAATACCAGTATTTTTAAAAAAATACAGTAAAAAGAGTCATGCCCGGATAATCTGCAAACCAGATAATATGCACATGGATAATCGGGAGTTTGCTGCATATGTATTTTATTACACAGTCAACGTTAGCTCTCACTATTAAGCTTCATTTGCACAGGTTACAGCAAGAACCAAACAAGCATTATGTGAAATCTTCACAAAATTGAAAGAGGAATCAAAAAAAAATTTGGTCTAATGATAAATCAAGATAAAACAAAATATTTAAAATGTAGTAATCACGACAGAAAATCGGAAAATTTACAAATTGATGACATGCATATTAACACAGTAGAATCATTTAAATACCTAAGTATCAAAGTAAATGGGCATAATGCATTAGAAGAGGAAATTAAGGAAAGATTGGTAAATGGGAATAAAGCTTTTTTTGCAAATAGAACCTTATTTAAAAGCAAATTAATATAAAAAATAAGGTTATACAAAACAGTCATTAGACCAATAGTTACATATGCTAGTGAAACTTGGGTCCTAAAAGAAACAATAAAACAGAAATTATCAATTTTTGAAAGAAAAATTTTAAGAAGAATATTTGGACCAAATGGAGGAACTGATAACTATTGGAGAATCAAAACAAATAATGAACTAAACAAATTAATAAAAAGATCAGAATATAGTAAACCATATAAGATCTCTCAGAATTGGTTGGCTTGGTCATTTGATAAGAATGGATGATCAGAGACTGGTCAAGAAACTGTATAAATGGAAACCTATAGGAGGCAGAGCTGTTGGAAGACTGAAGATCAGATGAGAAGATGACACATTGAACGATCTAAAGAAAATGAAAATGACTAATTTGAATATGGCAAGAGACAGACTGGTATGGAGCAGGATTGTTGAGAAGACCAAAACTTTCACTTTTGAAGTTGTTGGCACCTTAGATGATGATGATTTGCACAGGACCAGTTTTATATTGTTACATTGTTCTTATTCTGTTGTTAGAGCTATTCATTGAATATGAATCTTATCACAGAATTATTGCACATTAAAGAACCTTGAGTCTGAAATAAGAGACATTAGAGTAAAAATATATCAGCCTCTTTGTACTCAACTTAGAATCATATTAAATGGTGTAGTTAAATAAAATACAATGTAGGTCTACTGCTATTTGTATATACAACTTCCCACAGTAAAAAATCATCATACAATCAAGGATTTAAGCCATTAATAACCCAGTAGAATTTTTATCAAATATTAATTATCTGTTTGACTTCAAGTTCCAGATGTTTCATTGTTATGTCCTGTTTTCTATTGCTATTTCAGATAAATTGCATTATTCCTTTTGAGAATCCTAATGTGGACATTTGGTTTAATCAATCTTATTTGTTTTATAAGTTATTCTTTACAAAATAGAGGGCATTTATATAAGTTGTTTGATATAAGTTTGCATTTATTAATAATGTATAGCTGTGCAGAAAATGTTGGAGGTTAGAGAAGATCCAGTATTATTGCAAAAATATTGTTCTTTGGTAACATGTGACCCATTAAGTAATTAACTTTATACTAATATTGGTTCGGTGATTTTTAATATTTATTGTAGAATTGTATGAATTATAAACTTAGACAGTAAACTGTATTGATCTCAATAAACATAACAACCTTCTGTGTCAGATTGTACATTTTTGAATACCCAATCTAGTACAACTTTTTGTGTAGTTATGAATTTCTCACCTGCAAACTTAGATCAGATAACTAACATCAATCAAATAATGGTTCCTATCAGTGGAAAACATAAAATCTTATTTTGGATTTAAAAGTCATAGAAAGAGGGTCTGAGTTGAATGTTTGTTGCACATGGGATAAGATGCTAGTGCATGCACTTAGTTTTTTGTTTATTCTGACTCCCTGTTCCCCCATCGTAGCTGTAAGGATAGGAACTGCAGTGCGTGTTACACGTCAGGCTTGGGCCTTGCCTGTCACATCAGCTCCAACTGCCCTTCCGTGTTGACTGTTGCCTCACAAGACGAAGCATATCACAGGTATAAAATAATGTGCCCTCACTTAAATAATCTGCTTGCAGAGTGACAGTGCTTTGGGTACTAAATGTTTGTGTGCTTGTATTAGTTTGGAGAAGGGAGGTGGGAATTGTGCATGATCTATTAAAAAACTTTTTTAATTCAAATCCTAAGAATTGAGAATACTTGACACTTCCAAAAAGTTTTAACAATTCTAGCAAAATGTTAGCAGCTTAGAAAATTAATATTCTTGATTACAATTTTAAACATTTCTGGTTTGCCCAGGTATCACTGAATGCATTTAATTTTTTTCTGACATTTGTGTCATCCTATAGTGGCCTTCAGTATTGAAATAAAGACGTTTAACATTGCCTTAAGAAATAAAATGATTCTCAGAATTTAACGGACATTGAACTTTTATAATTTTCCATATCTTTGCACGTTTTATTATTACAATTTATTTTCATATACATTTTTACCAATGCCACCAGTGTCTTTATGACATTTCTTGTATTCTCTCCTGGCATTGGCGGAATTTTTACCCACTTCTTAAGTTGAGGTGCCTGAAAGGTGGAGTTACAGTATCGTGATGATAGATGATAATGATGCACCTGGAGAGTTCTTAAATCTTAACTTAATCTAAATTCAGACCATGGGCGACCACAGGAATAATTCCCTTTAAAAAAAATGTACTGTGATCTGACTGGTATTCAAATTCGGGACCCCATGAACTGTAGTCATGAGCTCTGATCACTAGCCCATGAGACTAGTCTGTTTAAAATTATAATTACTGTATTTGAAAAAAATGTGAACAGTAAAAAAATATGCCTGACTTGCTTGTCATTGAAAGTATATAATGAAAGGTGCAATCAAGCATACATACATACATATACATTGAGCCAAAATATATAACAGACAAATTCTGAACTAATATTTCAGTTAAAAACCAGACTGTAGAAGATCACCATATGGACAGTGACACCTAGACAATCCAGAAAAAGTCAGTGTCAAAATTGGCAGTGGAAGTCTCTTTGGAAAGAGTTTTTATTCTCATACTGTATGTCACAAAACTAAACATAGAATGTGTGCCTTGAATAATTTGCAATTATGGCAAATTTAATGTGCATCTTCCTGATTCTGTTATGATTTGTGAAATTAATCATCTTAGAAAATTTTGTTGATACATATTTTAATTGTTAAGAGATAATCGATCAAAACTACAGTATCACATGCAATTTATACAGTTAAATTTACAATTAGTAAAGTTACACACAAAAAATAATCGAGAAGCCAATTGTGAATTTTTTTTAATGAGAAGACATTAAAAGAAGCAATTTTGTTATTATCTTTTAAATTAGGCCTGTTTTGAAATTGTTTATCTATTCGGATTCTAAAATATTTTTTTAATGCTACCCACTGCACTTTTCTTGCCTTAAGTTTCTGCACTAAGCAGATTATAGGTTAATGTGGTGTATTTTCAATTTACGGATCACTTCAACAGACGAATGTACATAGGTGATGTGGTGGATGTATACTTAGAGATACGAGTGTAGGATGAATGTATGGTGTTAACTCTATGCAACTGTGTTCTCACACATGTAATTTGTAGCTTGGCATTTCTCACATTTTTTCTTATTTTAAAAATGGAGTGCAATATTTAGGGAATATATTTTATTTATTACTAGCTAATATCCGGTGTACGTTGCTATGCCTTAATAAATCATAATGTGTTTTTACCTTTAATTGAATAAGTCAAAAAAAAAATTATGTCAATTATTTTAAGATACCCCATGCTGTTTACCCAGCGTTGGCCAGAAATATACATAGTCCGATGTACTTGGCATAAATAAGCTGTCGTTATTTGAGTTATGCGTAAAAGAATACCCGCTGTGCACTGGTATGCTTTCCTGGGAATCTACTTATTCCGATCTTGGTATCAATGAAAAACTAAAATGATTATTGTGAGTTATCCGTAAAAGATATACATATGCTGTCACAGACTTTTTTGTAGAGTTTTTAAGATATTCAATTCTGTGTACATTGATTTGGTTTATTTATTATAGTTTAGGCAGAGTAAGCCATTTAAGCGTACAACATTTTTTTTTTCTTCATTTTTCACTACAAAGGGTGATTTTTAAGGGTGAAGGGCTTCAGCATTAAAACTGTCTTATAGCCTATAATGTTCCCGGGAAAATCCTGAACATTTTGCAAAAATCTGCATTACAATCGGATAATCGGTATGGCAGCGCATGTTTGCCCGGGAATCTACTTATTCCGATTTTCTTAGCATCAATGAAAGACAAAAATTGCTATTATGAGTTACCTGTAAAAGATAACAATCAGCCAGTCATTCTAAACTGGACAAAATAAGAAATGAAGTGATTAGGCAACATGTAGATAAAGAAAATTCAGTAATAGATTTTCTAAATAAAGAGATTGTATTGGTATGGATATGTAAAACGAATGGATGATGAAAGGTTACCAATAGTTCTGGATTAGATTCCAGAGGGAAGTAGAAGTAGACAAAAAAATATACCCCTAGCTACTAGATATAAAGAAAATGTTGAATGAAAAAGGATTGCAAGACCAGGACAGGGACTAACTCACTCAGTGGCACTATTGAACCCATAGGTTCATGGCAGCATGGACTTAAGCTCTCCATACATCTCTATCCTGAGCTGTTTTCCAATCATTCCCTGTATAATCCACTTCCCTCAAATTATAGTTAATGTTATTCTCCCACCTCTTTCTTGGTCTGCTAACTGGGTGTTTTCCCTCTGGTTTTCCTACAAGAAGCTTCCATGCATGTCTTTCATTCTCCATTTGTGCCACGTCCTGCCCATCACAGTCTACGAGACTTAATTGTTTTTATTATATCTGGCTTCCTATAAAGACCATGTAGTTCTATGTTAAGTAGTCTTCTCCATTCACCTATCTGCTCATCTCTCTTTGGTCCAAAAATTTTCCTAAGAACTTTATTCTCAGATACTTCTAATCTCCTTTCCTCCCTTAAAGTAAGAATCCATGTTTCACATCCATATAATATAACTGGTAGAATAATAGTTTTATATATTTTCAGTTTATTTTTTGAAAGGAGTTGGGATGATAAGAGTCTCTGTAATGCATAATAGCAAGCATTTCCAGAATTGAGCCTATGTTTAATTTCTTTGTGCATCTCATTCCTATTTTTGTTTACTGTTCCTAGGTATTTGAATTCATCCACTTCCTAAAAAATGTCCTCATTTGTCATTAGCTATCCATTTCTATTATGCAATGTATTTATATGTGTGACCATATATTTAAATTTATTGATATTTACTTCCTGTCGCAATTTCTTAGTGTTACTCAATAGTGTGTATGTATTGGCCTTTAGTGTCTACTTGCAATTGCCCAATAGTTCATCAGCATAAGCTAATAGCTTATTAATACCATTGAGTTGTAAGCCTTCTTCATCCTCTAAAGATTTAATGGCAAGCTCTAGTACATAATAAAATAGAGGAGGTAGTGCATCTCCTTGCTTCAATCCATTACGGATTTCGAAAGTATCTGAAAACTGTTTGCCTACACGCACCCAACTCTTTGTGCCATTTGTGTGGTCTCGAGGTAGCGTGCTGCCTTGTCACACAGCGGGCATGGGTTCGATCCCCGGTCAGGGAAGTTTTTCTGGGTGAGGTTTTTATCGGGGTTTTTCCTCATATGTTAGACAAATGTCAAGAAGACTTTAAGGCCCAAACGGTCCCCGAAATCATATGGCCATCATCATCATCCTTATCATTATCATCACCATCACCATCCTTCACCAGTGTGGAAAGCAGCGGGAAGCTACCACACCTCTAATTCCCTAGTAAAGCTGCATAGCATGAAAATGCTTTGATTGCAATGAAAGACCTGCCCTCGGGCAGAATTACTATGGATGGATTAATATACTCCTGGAATCTGCAATCATATCCCCATTTTTATTCCGAATTATGTTTGTTCTAGCCTGAAACTCTTTCTTCTCTATCCTAATTCCCTGATATAATTCTCTAATGTTCCTATTTTTGGCATTCATTTCAAGATCATTAATATCTCTCTCAAATATTCCCTCTTTTTACTCTTTAGTAACCTGATGGTTTCCCATCTAATACTACCAAATTGATCTAAATTTACCTCATTTGGCTCGTGTAACCTTTGGACAGGGACTATTAAAGAGATTTGGAAGAATAGGTTAAGAGTGCAGAGCATTGGTCCCAGGAAGATGTGATAATACATTATTAACCTTTTAATGATATAGTTAAACAAATATACAACTAAATTTTGTCTTGTTTTAAAAGTTTGTATAGTAAACCATTATTAGCTAACATTTTACTATAATGTCCCTTCCATACAGTGCCAAGTATGAGGACTATTCAGTTTTATTTTAACAGAAACAGCAACATGGCTACATTTTTTACATTTGGAACATTTTTGACATTTCATGCTTTAAATAAATTGATAGGAAGTAACATTGTTATATTTTATCAAAGAAATTGAATGGTTAAGAGGGTGATTTTGGAAGTAAGTTACACTCATTGACGATCTCCTTGAGCTTCTAGCCATTCCTTTGTGTTTGGCAAAAGGTGGAAGTTGCTCAGACCCAAGTCAGAACTATATGGTGGATGATCAAACACCTCCCACTGGAACCGTTTCAAGAGGGTTTGCTCCTCCCATCATAGTTGCTTTTTGGGTTTCAGGCAGAATTTTCAGCACCCAATAAGTGAGCACAAAACTTGCAATAGTATAACCTTTGTGTCACCATTTCTCTACAGAACAGTCAAACTGATTTGTAGACATTTCTCTGAGATTTTTTTTAAAAATAAGTATTATCGCCTCACTATGATGCTTAACAAACGGCTCGCCTTGTTTCCCTGCAGCTGTTACATGTTATTAAAATACAAAAGATCTCGACTGCCGCGACTATCACGATGTTGCCACATTGCTATTCTTCCCTCAGTTTCAATTAAAACTCAGAATGTGAAGCAGTCGATCCAGTTATAAAATTGGATACCGTAATTAATATTATGATTATCCGTGATTTATTGTGATATGTAGCTCGAATAATAATAAAATATCTACATATTAGTTTAATATAAAAGTGATTTCAACATGTGGTGGCCATGGAAAAAATATTTCAGATCGAACAATTAACAATAAAAATAATAATAATAATATTATTATTTTCAGCATGATGTTGTATGAATATTAAATTTATGTAGACCTGCAAGCTATATAATACAGAATTTAAATTATTTAATAAATACATACATATATATTTTTAATTTTTAAGGTTAAACAATATCAAATAATTACATAAAACTTTAATAATAACATAAATATAATCAATGTCTTCTGTCCTTGCATAATATATGCCCTTACCGCTTTGAGAAACGTGACAACACCGCATATCAAGCATTGCCGTGCGGCACCCACTTTTGTATAAATGGTTAACCGCCAGAGTGAGGCAATAATAGGAAGTAACATTAAGAGGTTTTTATTTAATGATTAAGATATTTCTCTGAGAGTTCAAAAATTGTGAAACAGCCATTCTGTCTGATCACTTCATCCACTATTGCAACAAGTTCATCATTCACAACAGACAGTCAGCCACTTCGTTCATCATGGACATTGGTGTGTCCATATCAAAATTCACGACACAACATCGAACACCACCACCACTTATATACTGCAGTAACCTCACGATAAATTGCTGCTGTTGTCAATTATTTTGCCCACAGAAATCGTATTACTCTTGATACCTCACACTTGGCTGAAACTTCTATTGTTGCAGACAGTTTAAACATCTGTCTTAATGAGAGAAAAAAGGTTGAATGCAACCACACAATTATACTACCGGGAGGATACTGAACCCTGCTGTACAGTGGAATAAAGACGTTGCTGCCACCGCCGCTCATTTGTATGGAGAATGAGACAAACTTACTTTTCGATCACCTTCATATTTACACCTCTTCTCATATTTTCCTCTCATTTGGAACATGTTTCAAAGGTCGTTACCCTCCCCCATTCTCAGCCAGAATGAAAGATCACCTTATACATGTAAAAAATTGAGAAGTAGAAAAAATTGGCAATAGCTGTTCTTGTATGGACAGAAAATCATAGAATTGAGAAGAGATCAGAATTGTTAAAGACCAACAGAATTCAGGAGAAAATCTACATCCAGAAAAATAGAAACAAGATAATTAATTTTTAAAATCCTGTGTAGAAGGATTTAATTGTGAGGTTTGTCTGTCCAACACCTTAGGGAGAATATATGCATGGCTTCTAAAAGTAATTTCAACAATTGAGGGGTCTAGTGAGAGAGGAACTATTGCCACTTTGAGAAAAAATGAAAATTATTGGGTTTTATAAAGTAATATATTACGAAATTATTTGTACAATAAGGGGATAACTTTTTTCTTCTTTAGCTTACTGTTATGCTTCTTCTTCTTCCTTCCAAGTATTAGGTCAAGGTCTGTTACGATCCTATAGAAAATGTTCCCTCCAGCGTTTCATAGGACGGCCCAGGGATCTTTGTCCTCTTGGTATATAATTATAAACAGCTTTGGGGATCCGATTTGAACTCATTCTTTCAAGATGGTGTTTCCAATTTAGTTGTAAACTATGCAAAAGGAAAAATATAAATTTTAATGGAAATAGCACTGATTATTCGTAAATTGAGAAATTTTATACATTTTACCTCATATTTCATGTTTTCTTTAAGCACAGGAACTAGTTTTCAAAAGTCATAATGTCGGTTGAAAATGAGAGAGATGTTTCTCTTGAAAACCAGTTCCCGTGTTTAAAGAAAACATGAAATATGAGGTAAGATGTAAAAAAATGACTCATTAATTTACGAATTAAGAACCTCATAATGTTATTTCCCAAATTTAACAATGAAAAAAAAGCATTGATTATTTCCATTCCTTCTCCTCTCACTAGACTCTCAATTGGTTTTAGCTTTGAACAAGGGTAATGACCTTTGAAACATGTCCAGGTGAGAAAGCAAAATATGATGTGAGGTATAATAACTAGTTCATTTTCTTTGATATATCATGTTTAAGAGATTGTGAATTCTTCAGTCGTCAAATTTCCTGCTTGTGTTTAAAGCTGAAGTGCAGTGTGTATATAAGTACTGCATGCAAGTTTTAAACTCACTGTACTGCTGTCTTGCACATTCTTACTCATATTTGCACTATAAAGTTCTCAAAGTTGATTTCAACTGCTTTACAGTTTTCACTATAAAAAAATATATCCTGAACATATCTCATTACTTGAAATTCTCTGGTAAAGCACATATGAATGTGTTACTTTTGTAACAACACAATCTTAGTTTTGCTCCTAATGATTGTGAACTGAATTATGTAACTGTTGGGGGCATGCCATATCATAGTGGTTAAGGCACTGCGCTACAAGCTGGAAGGTCGAGGGTTCGAGTCCTGGTGGGGTAAATATTTTTAAACTGACTCAAACCCTCTGGTGGCACTATGGCCCTGGGGTTGACTCAGCCTCTAATGGAAATGAGTACCAGATGCTTGTTCCGGGGGTAAATGCGGCCGTCATGCAGGGCTGACATCCAGTGCCAATTGTCTAGAAAAAGTGGGAGCCTTAACCTCCCTCTACCCCAAGGGCCTCTCGAGGCCTGTCGTGGTATCACTTTACTATAGTTTAAATTACAGTAAAAATGATAATGCTATGCTGAATGTTGTATATATATCCTGTATGAAACTGAAAGTTGCTATTGAATAGCCCCTGTGAAGCTCAAATTGAGTTAGGTACTTCTCAGTGAATCTTTTTGCTTTATGAACATATTATTATTTGATGTTTTTATTATTAATTTAACACTTCTTCTCACTGAAGGATAAATTATATTTCAAGAGAAAAATGTTCGCCTAGACCGAGACTCGAACCCGGGACCTTTGGCTTTCCGGGCCAAATGCTCTACCAACTGAGCTACTGAGGCGAGTTGTGATCTAGATGCAAATTTTTCTCTTTATACGTTGTAATTCCCTCATGCCAAATGCTTTGAAACCGTTGCTTCTATCTTTGCATATGGTGGCCTCTTAGTTAAGAAGACATTAATTGGGAATTTAACACTACTTTATAAAGCCAGTAGGGCTTCTATTGATGCTTTGATTATTAATTTAACACTTCTCACTGATGGATAAATTATATTTGAAGAGAAAAATTAATTTCTTAACTAAGAGGCCGCCATATGCAAAGATAGAAGCAACAGTTTCAAAGCATTTGGCACAAGGGAATTACCATGTAAAAAGAGAAAAATTTGCATCTAGATCGCAACTCGCCTCGGTAGCTCAGTTGGTAGAGCATTTGGCCTGTAAAGCCAAAGGTCCCAGGTTCGAGTCTTGGTCTAGGCAAACATTTTTCTCTTTAAATATAATATTATTACTTGTCAGCTCTATGCAATGTTGGTGACAGTATTTTGCATTATTACTTACATCTGATGTTAACACTAGCACAGTACATCTTGCTTTTAATCATGACCCACTGGATATATTACTTAGTTCCTTTTGAATCTTGCAAATATTTGTATATTATTAATATTGTTATTGTGACTTTTTGATTGTGTCCATTACACTGCTGCTTAATGATCTCCTGAAGCTGGGACTTCTGCCTAAATAGGATACCCTGTAATATCCCTGCAAACTCATAATCACACTTATAATTAAGGCTATATACCTACTTGAATCTCCTCTGTGAGCAATTATTTTTTATTTATATATTAAATTTGGGAATTTTTAACATTATGAGGTTCAATTCATAAGAATTAAATTAATCGTGATTATTTCTTACCTCATACGCCTATATTTCTTTAAATACAGCACTGCAGTATCGGCAACTTCTTGTCACCATCGTCAGCTGTTTTCAAGATTGTCAATTTTTACTTTTGTTGATAATTATCCAAACTGCCATCTGATGTTCTTTTAAAGAATCATTTCCTAAACTGCCATCTGGTGTTCATTTTAATGAATTATTTTCTAAACTGCCATCTGTTGTATTTTTGAAGAACTTTGTAATCAAGCTCGGTTCATCTGGAATTTTGAAGTTCATGGTTCTAGTATGGTTTTTTGAATATATATTTTTTCCCAAACTGTTAAATCTAAAGGTTTAGATGGATGTTTCAAAAGTTTTGCTTCTTTTTCAATCCTATGATGCTCTAATAAACTATGTGCTGCTATAGCTGATTTTTCAATTTCTCCATTCTTTATGTTTCTGAAGTGTTCTTTGGAAACTCGTAAAAAAGTACACTTCAGAAACATAAAGAATGGAGAAATTGAAAAATCAGCTATAGCAGCACATAGTTTATTAGAGCATCATAGGATTGAAAAAGAAGCAAAACTTTTGAAACATCTACCTAAATCTTTAGATTTAACAGTTTGGGAAAAATATATAAATTAAAAAAAAACATACTAGAACCATGAACTTCGAAATTCCAGATGAACCGAGCTTGATTACAAAGTTCTTCAAAAATACAACAGATGGCGGTTTAGAAAATAATTCAGTAAAAGGAACACCAGATGGCAGTTTAGGAAATAATTCTTTAAAAGAACATCAGATGGCAGTTCGGATAATTATCAACAAAAGTAAAGATTGACAATCGTGAAAACAGCTGACGATGGTGACAAGAAGTTGCCGATACTGCAGTGCTGTATTTAAAGAAATATAGACGTATGAGGTAAGAAATAATCACGGTTAATTTAATTCTTAAATTTATGTACAATACTTTCTTTGCATGCATTTTTTATATGGGCAGGTAGATCTGGAAATTGTATTAAAAATTACCTTCTAACTTCCCTGTTAGAATTTATCATGTGAATCACTCATAAAAATTAATGTTAAAAGATTCCGGGCTATGTGGCCGTGGTCTATAACTGGTATTTCTTCCAGATGTTTCTCCCTCAACTATGGAGGGCATCTTCAGTGGCGAGTGCTTCTAGGTGATGTTCCCTTGTTGTAGGCTCGACTTTGAATATATAATATTATAAGTCAATACATTTAAAAACATTGGATAACAATTCAATTTTTTTTTCTCATCAATTTGTGTTCGGTCAATTGTTTACCATCATAAAATTCAGCAGTAGTGGTCTCTTAACAAAGATTGTAACAGGACTTGGTTCCATGATATGTACCTAGGTAGAGCACTAGTACATAAAGTTAGAGATACTGGGGCAAATTCTGAGTAGTGTATAAAATTTTTCTCTGTAGTATGTTAACTGCATCAAACAGATAGTTAATCTGAAAGCATTCATTTTCATTAAATGTTTAAGACTTATATTTAAGAGACCCCATTTTAAAATCTCTTTACCAATGAATCTTACTAAAGTTTTAAATGATTTTCCTCAATCAAGATAAGTGCTGGGTTGGAATTTCATTAGCAGGATTGACTTTAAATCATTTTATAATTAATTTAACAATTTAATACCAGCAGCACTTACATAAGGGACATGGAATACAGTAAAATTTAATACCAGTAACACATACATAAGCCAGATATAATATGAACGGTTAAATCTCATAGACAGTGATGGACAGGACATGTGGCACAAATTGGGAATGAAAGACGTGCATGGGAGCTTTCTTGTAGGAAATCAGAGGGAAAAGCCCAGTTGGTAGACCAAGAATGAGGTGGAAGAATAACATTAACTATGATTTGAGGGAAGTAGATTATACAGGGGATGATTGGAAAACATCTCAGGATAGGGATATATGGAGAGCTTATGTCTGCATGGCCATGAACCTATGGGTTCAATAGTGCCAGTGAGTTAATTAATTAGTTAGCACATACATAATACAGAAAACAATAGACCTAGAAGAACCTATTGGTATAAACCAAAATGTATTAACAGTATAACCCAGTCTTTTTATTTTTCTCTTCAAATATGACTAAAGGTGTCAACCATCCCAGAATAAAATTGAAATAACCTCTTCATGGCTCTCTTCTAGTTAATTGGAGATCTTGCAAGAATTATTCTCAAGATTTTAGATTCAATAAAATTGAAAATCTAGTGTTATCTAACATATTTTTCACAAGAATCATTTCATTGACACAAGTAATCTAAAACAAAATAGATTGGTCAGTAAATTGTAAATTTCTTGGATGTTTTAGAAAGTCTTTAGAAATATTTAAAAATAAATATAGAATTATGATTCATGGCAAAGGCTCTATTTCTGTCAGGGCCCTATTTTTCTTGGTTAACCCGTCAGCGCCGACATCCATACGTGGTATAGACCCTCTCTTCTTCACTTATTGCCGACATCTATACGTGGTATAGACCTATGCAGGCGTGTTTTCTTTTTGTTCTGGATCGTACATTTTTGAAGCTACAAATATGTAATTTATTTGTGTTTAACGTAGAAATTATGAGCTTTCAGGACATATGGATAAAAATAATATTCGTTTAAAATTTAATTTCATATTATTTTTTTAAAAAATCAGATGAGATTGAAGTAATCGTAATTTTCTCTAAATGCACGCGACTTTTTCATTTGTTTTTTTACTGCTGTATATTCTTATATATGCGTATGAACAATATAGTTTTGAAGCCTAAGATCTTAGCTTTCTTTCTAAGTGTATGAATCAGCTGTGATCACATTTTGTGCATGTGGTATTGAGGTTGAAGTAGTTTCTTACTTCAACACTCGATGGTACACAGACCTAGCTTTGTGCTGCTTTCTACAGGGCTTCTAATAAACTTTTCACAATCTAATTTTTCAGGTCGATAAAATGATATACAAGCTATCGATTGATATATAAATCGACCTGTTTAGGGGAATACCTGATTTATTTTGCCTCTTTCAAATAGATGTTACTTACAAGGAATCAGTCTGAGGCGTGGTGTCGTGCATTATATACGTAATTATCACCAGTCATAACCTAAAAGACACTTCATCAGAAAAATTACCCCTAAAAGTGATAAATTGAAACCTCAAAGGAGGTGTGTTGTTTGTACTAAACATGGGAGAAGAAAGACATCTGTTTATTGCTGCCAGGAATGTGATGTAGGTTTGTGTATTGAAGAGTGTTTCGAGCTGTATCACACCAAGCTCAACTACTTAGGTGCTGTGATTTTTTATTTCTAAAATTTATAGTACTAAAATAAGAGAAAATTATTTTTATGGTCTGTGCAGTTGTAAATAACTGCTGTAGAATTTTTATACGAATCCAAGCAATAATTCAGATTCTAAGTATAAACATTGCTAGCGCTTTGACACAAGATTGAGCTTGAGTTCACTCTTCTAAATATTCATTCTGATTTTGGTTATGTCAGCTGCTTTTGTATATACAAGTTACAGATGAATCAGCACTATGCCACACAATATATTTAGTGTCTCACAGAAAGAAACAGGGGTGTCCAATGTGAGCAAATCAAATTATTTAGTAAAAATGTGTATCATGAGAGAGAAACTCAGATTTCAAAATTTTTTTAAATAGTTTATAAAGGCTACTGAACTCCATACGGCATGTATTAAATTTCTCATTTATTTCTGAGCTAACAAGTAAAAATTTCGTTCAAATCCATCAATATTTTAAAAAGTTATGATCGTTTATACAAATCAGTGTTCTAGGAATACTAAAATGTTAAAATGGCCTCCGTCCATGCAGTAGGAAAGCAAGTAAAAGGGTGCATCACTGACGGGTTAAAGGGAAAATTGGTACTGGTGGTGGTAAAATGGGCAACCTATCAACTCACATGACATAAGAATTGAATGTGTTTTCTTGTTTAATTTTGAGTTAGGTTTTTGTTTTATCATCTTGAAAACTACAGCATTGGAGTTGAAATGCATAGACAGTTTTTAAATCTGATATTTGGTGAATAACGATTTTATTAATATGATGAATCGGTGGATATTTGTAGAAGCAGTTCATAATACAAGATAAAAAATGAAAATTTTAAATATATAAATACCCAGTGTACTATGATGATGATGATGATGATGATGATGAAATACCCAGATAGGAGATTTCTAAAATGAGGATAAATTAATATTTTGAAAATGTTATTTGTCTCAACTGAAGGGAATAAAAAATACCTGTAATGTTTAATGATACTGTCTGCAAACAAGTAGGCCCTATATTGGAACATCTAAAAAAATGTGTGTTCCTTGGTTAGAAAAGTAATGTCTAATTTTTATCTTGACATTCCATCCATCCATCCATAGTAATTCTGCCCGAAGGTAGGTCCTTTACTGCAATCATAGCATTTTCATGCTATGCTTGTCAGCTTTACTAGGGAATTGTAGGTATGGTAGCTTCCCGTTGCTTTCCACACCGATGAAGGATGATGATGAGGATGATAATGATGATGATGAAGGCCATATGATTTCGGGGACCGTTTGGGCCTTAAAGTTTTCCTGACATTTGCCTTACAGGTGAGGAAAAACCCCGATAAAAACCTCACCCAGAAAAACTGCCCCGACTGGGGATCGAACTCGGGCCCGCTGCATGACAAGGCAGCACACTACCTCGAGACCACAGCGGTGGACAGCTTGATATTAATATTAGAGAACTTTACCACTGCTTATAACTCTAAACTATGTTTCTTTTACATTGACTAGTTTAGAAGCAAATCATAGATTTAAATAATCATAAAATAATACTTAAAATCAAAAATAGAAACTAACTTTTAGAAAAAAATGTGACAAGAAGGAGCAACATATTTTTATAAATGCCTTATACAGCAATTCACTGTTATATGGTACCTAATTACATTTAATAATTTCCGTTAGTCTTCACTTTGTAGCTTTCATGCCACAGATTCTAAAAATTAAAACATTTTAAAAGAAAATCCAATATAATGCATTTGCTATAAATAATTAATTTGCTGCTGAAAGGATTGCAGAAGTTGTAGATTTGGAAACATCTTGTTTTTTTAATAATGTATTTGAATTATCACATAGCTTGATTGTTTATGTAGCATGTATTTTCTTACTAAAGCATGTGGGAATGTTGTACTTCATGTTACTTTAATTACTATTAAATTGATATATTGTAAATATTTTATAATTTTAAGATTTCTTACTAACAATAGTTCAGTTCTGAACAAGTTTGCTAACATGTATGCAGTCAACATTTTTATTAGAAAATATTTTCGGATATGAATATTCCATTTTATGTTTAATTTATCCATTTTCAGTTTTTTACTATCTGTGGGAACATGTTCAGGAGTTTGTTGACAGTTCTTCAATTTTTTCAGTAAACTGGGTGCTTTTAATAGTAATTACAGATTTTGAAACAGTGGGATTTTTTAAACTAAATCTAATAGGAAATATTATTTGATACAGAGCTCTTTTAACTTTATATTATTATTTTGTGACTACTTAATTATGTTCACTAAATAATAAGTGAAATAAAAAAGCTTAAAAGTATATCATTTCCAAGTAGAGTACTTAATAATTGATATAGCTAATATCATTGCATTGATTGTTGCGCAAGCTAGTTCACTTCAATCAGTATTATAGATGAGATTGTGTATTAATAGGTATAATCGTAGTCTAACTTTGGTCACTAGATTTTAAAGATTCCAGAAAATTTTACACTTCCATCTACGTTATTTTGATACTACTTTTTCATATAATCATAATAGTAATATCAGCTTAAAAATGTACACTAAAAGCACAACATTGTCAGTCCTCTTGTTTTAGCTAAGTTCCAGTTGTACTGTACACAAACTTGCAAAAGGTATTATTTTATCAATGAGGAACTGTGCTACTACTTTTACCTGTCATATGACTGAATTGTATATGGAACTATCATAAGTAATACCACAAGTGATTTCCAATTTATATAGAGAATTTGGAAAGCAAGAGTAGCATTTGTTAGGACTATTTAATGAGCAAAATTAAGTTTTTTACTCGCAAATAATTGATTCATATCTTTTATGTCTTTCGGGCTAAATGGCTGTGGTCTGGTTATATTAACACTCAACGTTTCATTTACTACTGCGGTAGACGAAACGTTGAGTGTTAATATAACCAGACCACAGCAATTTAGCCCGAAAGACATAAAATATGTCAGAAGATGACCTACAATGTTCAGTCCACTCTTTTCACCAAATTGCAATAAACTACAACATGGAAATCTCAACAGAAAAATCTAAAGTCACGGCTTTCCTAGGAAAAGACCCAGTTCGCAGTAAAATTGTTATTAATAATAAAATACTAGAACAAATTAACACATTTAACTATCTGAGATACCAAGTTACGTATGAAGAGGAAAAAGATTTTAATCAAAAATTATAAAATTTAACAGAGTAACAGGAATTATAAATAATATTTTCAAGCCAAACACAGTACAGCAACACACACAAACTAGAATTTATAAAACACTGACCAGACCCAGATTATATTATGGCAGTGAGGCCTGGACAATTTGCAGTGTAGATGAACAAAGACAAACTGCGGCAGAAAAGAAATTTATGAGACGTACTACAGGTTACTCAAGAACAGACCATAAAAGGAATTCTGAGATTCTCTAAGAATTACAAACAGAATCAGTCACGGAATATGTACAAAAATACAGAAACAACTGGAAATCTCACATAAGAAGAATGAGCAGAACAAGAATACCATGTCAAATCTTAAATTACCAGCCACCAGGCAAAAGATCTTTGGACAGACCCCTCAAACATTGGATTGAGACCATAACAGACCACTAGGTCCATCACATGAAAGGAAGAAGAAGAAGAAAAAAGATACGAATCAAGACAACTGCCGTGAAAGTCTACAATTTTACATCACTAATTATTTAAATATAGTTATTTTAAAATATTTATATATTTAATGTAAGCGGCAATGTTTGAAAACAAATGAGAAATGTTCATTATGTTTTATTTGTTCATCACTGCAACCAGATCATATTATTTATTGCCAAATAGAATCGCAATATTGTAAGAATGCACTCTAGTGGAGGAAAAAAATTAAACACATCAAACTGTTTATAACCAACATTATAGGTGAATTAATTAATTTCTGATGTCCTATGATGTAAATATGTCAATTATATTTTTCTGGAACGTTAATACCTGGGAAATAATATGTTCAAGAAAGTGCAAACAGTGGTTTCTTTTTATTGTGGTATAATCAATTGCTACAATTTTTTTTCTTTCTATTATATCTCGCAAGCGGTACTTGCTTACATTTGTGCACTATATATACAATCTGGGAGCTACTTGCATTCTAGAATTCTTACATCTTAATATATAAATTGCTATATTCAACGTATTTGTTAGAGAGTCAGTCACACAAAATGATGCTCTGACCTTTTCAGAATGTTATGAAGGAGGAGCTTTCTTTAATATGATAAACTTAAGTTGATAAATTCGAGGTGAAACTCAACTGTGATTGGTTGTAAATCAAAATTCATTGAAATGTGATTGGTCATTAACTCCCATTTGGGGCATGAATTAAATAGTCAGTGCTATAAACATTGTTCTTAGGCAGCATCATATTTTATGGGAAATAAGACTAAATACAAAATAATTTGGTAACAATAATTAGGAACTTCATTTCTTATTTATTTATGACAAATAAATTACTTGTGAATAATCAGAAAAGATAAGATGTAGATTCCTTGAAGTTGATCATCTTCTTCCATTTCTTCACTGCTTGTTTCTCCTGGAACGATAATATGGGAGCCTACAATAATGTCATACAGATTATCAGAATTCTAAAATGTATCCTCTTTCCTCTCCACATGGTGTATGAACGACTGCCTCATTTCAGCTATTACCAATTGCAGTCCTTTGTGAAGCAAGGTCCTGATTTCACTCATTTTGAAAGTTTTATTATTTCAAACAACATACCCCTTTATTTGATTCCATACTGACTCAAACTTCGAGCATTGGTTAATGGAATTTATGCATTTTCCCTGATGTCAATAGATATCCTTTATTTACAATTTCATTATGAGCAGAATTTATTCTCCATGCTGACACACCTGTAAATTCTGTTGTTACTTTCACCACATCCAGAATGGCTAATATGGGATATTTTTCACTAAATCGTGTGAAAACATTCAAAATAATTTGTTTCTCTCCATTTTTCAAAGGCTTTCCTTTTCGATGTTTTAGAAATTCTACAGAAGTGGCTATTTTGAAACAAAATTTTAATGTATTCTGCATTGTGCAAGAATAAAACAATGAAATGCTTCTTAATCTATTAAAATTGTAATGATATATTTTAAGATTCTCCCATATAACTTATATGGACATGTGCTAGATAATATATATTTTTATTAATCAGTTGAGTTGGTGTTTACTTGATGAAAATCCATATTTAATTAATATATATTTTTATTGTTTTTATTTTCTTCATTTTGAGTGTTAGAGAACAAATTACATTTTGTTACATGCTCAAAGGTAAAACCATTATTCGACGAATGAAAATGCCAGTCATACGACTGCTTTGTTTACAGTACAACAGGAATTTTGCACGAAATTAGTATAGTGGTTATCATTTTGAACTGAGGTTCCTTCTTTGCTAATAAATAAACTAATGAATTAATTGGAATTTAGGCAATATATGAATAAAAATTTGATAAACTTTATGTATATTAAGATAGTAGTAAGTGGAAGTAATTTTGTGCTATAGTTCCCAGTCAACTCCCTCGAGAGGAACTA
Source organism: Diploptera punctata (assembly GCA_030220185.1). Classification (NCBI taxonomy): domain Eukaryota; kingdom Metazoa; phylum Arthropoda; class Insecta; order Blattodea; family Blaberidae; genus Diploptera; species Diploptera punctata. Next base: position 2,535,132 of record JASPKZ010000046.1, read on the forward strand.
CCACAAGACAAAGAAAGAATGTTATATCCTGTGTGACTGTTGCGGACAGTGACGGTGAAGATCACAGGAGTCCAGCAAAACAACACATCCAACAACAACAGCAGCAGCAGCAGCAGCAACAACAACCTCAGCTGTATCAGCAACAACCAGCACCAGTATCTCAGCAACCTGCCCAAGTATCTGTGCCAATCCACACTTCAGCACATATTGTCAGAGAGATCAAGCATGAACCACAACATAGGTAATTTATCTTGTAGTCTTTTATGAACATGATGTGAAATGAAAAGTCGAGATTTTTATGAAAATTGAGATATTGATGTGGACAAATTAAAAATACTTAACTCATAATGCCTTCTTATTAGAAGTAGATTTTTTGGCCATTTACTCGTAAATTTTAATTGTGAAAACTTGTACTCATAAGTTCTTATGACAAGTGTAAAAAAAAGATTGTACTCCCATAATAATAGATTCTCGCAACAAAAGATTATTGAAATACAAGATATTTCAGACAACATACACTTTAATAATTGAGTTTGTATTTTTTAACATTCTTACCTCATATGTTTTGTTAAAAAATACAAACTCAATTATTAAATTAAACCTCATAATGATTTTAAAACAAACACTTTGCCTTCATAACTTTAAACATAAGAGCATAAGATAAAGCAGTGCAAACTGGGAAAAAAAAAAAGCTTTTTGTTCTATTAAAATGTTAGTAAACTGAGGAGTAAAAAGTTGTTCATTATTTGATATCAATATTCATTGATGTCTAAAACTGCAATTCAGTTAGTCAGCTACATCATTTCTTGAGTGCATCCCAACTCATACTAAAGTTTTCTGTTAATTTTATTCAGCATTTTTTGGGAAAGTAACATTAACCATGCAATTTGAGGAAGATATATACAAGGAATGATTGGAAAACATTAGCTCAGGATAGGGAGCATGAACCTCCGGATCTGAAGGTGCCAGTCAGTTATTATTTTAAATCTTTCCATAATTTTGGCCTTTACATTTGCAAACATTTTAAACTTTTTTATTATTCTTTCATACGTCTTAATGATGGATAAATCATATTTTAAGAGAAAAATATTACGCTCAGACCGGGGCTTGAACCCGGGACCTTTGGTTTTCTGGACCAAGTGCTCTAACGACTGAGCTACCAGAGCAAGTACATCTAAACACAAATTTTCCGTATGAGTGTAATATTTTTCTCTTCAATTATGAACATTTTAAAGTTTCATTATATTATGAATAAATATAAATTATCCTTAATATATAGCTTCAATTTAAAAATATATACACATTTAATTTTCCAATAGCGAGAACTGACACTCTAGTAATTTTTTCTCTAGGTTTCCAGTATGAACATTGCCATCATTTTCTCTTCTTTCAATGTAACTTATAAATAATAATATTATGAAATAACTTGTATTCAGGAGTCTCAGGATTCCTTTTTGTGATTTCCTTAGTTATTGGGTTTTTGGTATTTATTAGAATAAGTAATAAAGGATTTCCAAATGAGAAGATTTATTTGAAGAGTTTATGTACATTTTCCAATCCAAACTTGGTCTTCATGGTAAATTTATATATGGGATTTTTTAAAGAAACATTTATTTTTTTATTTTTGAAGCCATAATCTCAATTTCACTCTTGTAAGTTATGTAGGTAGGAAATAACACTGAGGTTTATTTTAATTTATGTTGAGTTGTTTTGACTCACCTCAATTAAGAAGTATGAGTTGAGTCAAAAACAACTCAACATAAATTCATTCTTGTAACTTACATCTCACTTAAAACTTCTGAAAATAATAATTTAAATTATGGCAGTTTAATATCTCAAGGTGAAATGCATGAATTCTTAAGGGTTGAAAACATAATATAGAATAGTTGGCATTTATGCCTTTGTGAGATTAGTTTTTATTTTACAGTTCAAACTACTCAAATGGAGCATCACAGTCGCAAAAGAAACGCTTACTTGCCAAAGCACAGTCAGAATGCATGTTGGGTATCACCACAAAGCGTGAGCCGGGACTGAATGATTATCATCATGGACATGTACATACCGGTGATTACCTGCATCATTCAACCTGCCATGGAGGAGGAGGCAGTTCCTCTTGCAGCAAAGATCAAACTTCTTCAGCCAGTACCTCCTCCAGTGCAGTTACTGCTTCAGGATATCAGTATGTTCAACATCGTCTGCTGGTAGTCATCCGGCCAATCAAGAGCAACACATAATTTACAATGGGTATGTACATATGTGGAGTATCAATTCAAATCATATTAAGTACAGAAAAGCAAAAATTTTACAGGAAGCACAAAAAACATGTCATAGCTATGATTGTTGTGAATGTTAGTGTCAACATTTACGAGTAGATACTGTGAAACTGTACCGAATGTAATAATCAGTTTTTATAGCTTATTCTGTTCAAAGATATTATTGACTAAGTTTGTAGTTATTATGTTTTGCACGTCATAATGAATTTTGATGCAATTTTGTGACATAATACATTTAGAATCTCTATACATCTATTAGACAGCTAATGACAAATGAGGGAAATTTTGAGGAAGTGACTGAATTCAAATACCGAGGAACAATAATCACAAATAGGAATGAGATGCACAAAGAAATTAAACATAGGCTCAATTCTGGAAATGCGTGCTATTATGCATTGTAGAGACTTTTGATGTCCCAAATCCTTTAAAAAAACGTTAAACTGAAAATATATAAAACTATTATTCTACCGTTATATTATATGGTTGCAAAACATGGGATCTTACTTTAAGGGAGGAAAGGAGATTACAAATATTTGAGAATAAAGTACTTAGGAAAATTTTTGGACCAAAGAGAGATGAACAAACAGGTGAATGGAGAAGACTACATACTAATGAACTACATGGTCTTTATAGGAAGCCAGATATAATAAGAACAGTTAAGTCTCGTAGACTGTGATGGGTATGGGGAATGAAAGACTTGCATGGAAGCTTCTTTTAGGAAAGCCAGAGGGAAAATGCCCAGTTGGTAGACCAAGAATGAGGTGGGAGAATAACATTAACTATGATTTGAGGGAAGTAGATTATACAGGGGATGATTGGAAAGCATTAGCTCAGGATAGTGCTTATCTCCGCGCGGCCATGAACCTACGGGTTCAATAGTGCCAGTGAGTAAGTATACATCTATTAAAGCTCTACTTGCATCAAATTTTGTTTTTGAAAACCAAACTCTACATATAGCAATCAATTAACCTTTAAGTGGACAGGTAGAAACAAGCTAACTTTAATTACTTATATTTTCAAATCTGTCAGGGGGGGGACAAAAATATAAAACCATTTTATAGTGTATTTGAAGAGAAAAATATATGCTCAGACTAGGGCTTGAACTCTAAACCTTTCGCTTTCTATGTGAATACTTTACCTATTGAGCTACCTAAGAATTCAATCTAAATACTATTTTTTCTCTTATATACACACACTGTTATTGTATAGCTGCTTTAACTTGGCAGAGAGAGAGATGGAGATACAAGGGTAGATCATTGACCGCTTTAGTCCGATGCAAAAGAAAGAACCCACCCTGTTGTCAGTTTCTCTCCCCTTTACCCCTATTAACATCTGGTGAAGAAACACCGGCAAAACTGGTACGAGTGAGAGAGGCGAGTACAGTTGTCTCATTCTACAAATTTCTCGTAAAGTTAAATCAGAGAGACTATAATTACCTAGTGCTAAATACTATGAACCATTGCTCGATCATGCAAATGGCGGCTTCTTTATTAAGAAGACCTTTATTGGGAATTTTACATTACATTATAAAGCCAGTATGGCCTCTTTCAATGTTTTTATAATTAATTTCATACATCTCAGTGAAGGATAAATTATATTTGAAGAGAAAAATATACCTGAGCTAACAGTTACAAAAGATTTCTTTTCTAGATATGGAAACGTTAAAAAATTATAAAATAATGGTTGTGGTTTAGACTTAGCTATGCAGTTAGCTGTAAAGTTACAATTGTAATTACTATTAATTGTTTTTGTGCTTCTAAGCTGTGTTCTATGGCTGTAGTTTTCTTATGAAACTTAAACATTCTCCATTCATTGGTGTTTTTTTTTTCATCGTATTTTATTGATATTTCTTCATCATCTATGGATAACATCTTCAGCAGTGTTCTTTACAGCAATTCATAATGTTGCTTGTGGTAGCAGTTTACATACTATCTTGTTTGTGCACTCTGTCTGTTCTTTATTGACTGGTATCTGAATTAATAATATGGATAAATCCATTACCTTCAATCCCAAAAATATTGCATAATAATAGCAATGGTAATTGTGAAAGTCTTACTCATCTTAGATTTGTAATTGAAATTAATTTATGCACAGTTGTAATGGAGAAAAGCGGGTGTCTTGGGCTCCGCCTGCAGCTCATACAGGAAGAGAAATCTTGGCTCCACCTTCTGCTCACAAGCGTGAATCTGTAGCAAGGGACCATCTCAATGTACCTGCCGCATCTCATCGAGAGTATCACCTTCCTCAACAAGGTCAGTGTGCTTCATTAATATCATATTCCCTTATTAGTTATTTCTATTCCATCAACTATCCACCTTTCAACTTGGTCTTATTCTTTATATTCTCATCCTAACCTAAACCCACAATCAAGGAATAATCTAACTTCCGACTGTACCTGTACATCAAACTTCTCTATTATTAATAAATTGGATCTTCTTAACAATAATGAAATTGTATTACACATTGACATTATCAATAAAACCCAAATTACCATATTAAAATAGTGCAATGGATTTTGATAACGAGCCTATCATTATCAAGACTAGTTTTTTAATTAATATTTTAGTGTGGTGGTTTGGGGTTTGTTGATAATGTGTAATACAATCAAACTTCTTGTTTTTCTTTATCATCCTTGTTTCTCTGGAATTCCATCTATTTTGTATCATGGATCCCTTGACTCTCAAATAATTAAGAAATAAGTTTTTTGAACACTTTGCATAATGTATATATTTAATTTATATGCTTATTTTTATTGTTCTTTTATACTTTGTAATTAATTTTTTATATCAAGCCACTTAGCCTATATAGAGAAAGAGAATAATGTTGAAAACCAGTGTATCAACTGTCATTGCCTTTCAAACTTGATTGGTACAGTAAAACTTAAGAATTAAATGAATCGTGATTTCTTCTTACCACATACTTCTATGTTTTTTAAACACAGCACTGCAGTATCAGCGACCATTGTGACCATCCTCAGCTGTTTTCACTACTGTCAATTTTTTCTTTTGTCGGTAATTATCCAAACTGCCATCTGGTGTTCTTTTGAAGGAATTATTTTCTAAACTGCCATCTGGTGTTCTTTGGAATGGATAATTTTCTAAACTGCCATCTGTTGTATTTTTGAAGAACTTTGTAATCAAGCTCGGTTCGTCTGGAATCTCGAAGTTCATGGTTGTAGTGTGGTTTTTTTTAAATATATATTTTTCCCAAACTGTTAAATCCAAAGGTTTGGATAGATGTTTCAAAAGTTTTGCTTCTTTTTCAATTCTATGATGCTCTAATAAACTATGTGCTGCTATAGCTCATTTTTCAATTTCTCCATTCTTAATGTTTCTGAAGTGTTCTTTTTTACGAGTTTCCAAGTTCCTTTTTGTTTTTCCTATTTATATCCTGTTGCAATCTTTGCAATCAATTTGATAAATTCCAGATTTTTTGTTGTCTGGGGTGTTAGCTTTATTATTAGATAACAGAAGATTACCCAGGCTGAATTAATTGGAGCCAATGTTATATTAAATTTTCTGAAATTTTTTTGAAACGTATTATAACTTCAGGATGGTAAGTAAATTTCTTGAATTTTACATCTTTCTTGGAATCATGTTGTAGGGTGGTGTGTATGTCTTCATCAAAACCATTTATTTTAGCAACATGTACAATATGATTATAGAGCGAATGATTTCATTATCAAGTGCTCGACATTAGATACCAACCAACCATCCAACAATATGATTATATTCATTATCAAAATCTTCTACATTAAGTTGAATATTTATCAATCTGTGTAATAGACTATTGAAAATTGCACGTTTATGTGACAAATGTGTAAAACCTGAAGTATGTAGTTGTCAGTATGTGTGTCTTTTCTATAAATATTAAATTCAATTCTTTGCTGTTGTTCATTTCTTATTAAGTATAAGTCTAAAAATGGGATCTTGTTATCTTGTTCAATTTCAATAGTGAATTTTACTGACTCATCCTGAATATTAAGCAATTTCAGTACATCTTGAATGTATTTTTTATCAATTACAGCGATAATATCATCCACATATCTATACCAACACTTGAAAATCAAAGGATAAGGATTGATGATATGTGATTCAAGATACCCCATAAATAAATTGGCTAAAAATGGAGAAAGTGGATTTCCTATTGCCAATCCAGAAATTTGTTTATAAAATTTTCCAATAAATGTGAAAAGTGTATTATTAAACAGTAAAACTTGCTTAATCCGGAACGTGAATAATGTGGAAATCTGTCCAATGTGAACAAATGTATTGGTCCCGGCAAAATAATAGTAATTTTACATGTAATTATTTTGTATAAAACGGAATCTGTCCAACGCGGAAACGGAACTGTATTTCTACACAGTTCATGAAAAAATGTTTATAAGGCGGAAAGATAGAGAGAGAGAAATAAATTAGTTTCCACTTCATTTAATTCCCGTTAGCCGAATTAACAATAAGTGATGATTGATTACTCCTGCCTCCGGGAGAAGTAGAGTTTCTACCTGTATCTGGAATTTTCTTTTGACCTCACTGCACACAGGTTTTGTGAAATACAGGTTCATTTAACAAATATTTGGCATGTGACATCTGTCTTACAAATAACCAGTGCAATGTAAAATCATATTTTATTTTAAGATCTGAGACCGATTGTGTACGTATCTTCCACAGATAGCGTTCTGAATTTATGGAATAAAGATAGCTAAATGGTATGTATCGTCATTAAACGAAATTTAAATAATTTACAAGATTTAAAAATACAAAGAAAATATAATGAATGAAATGGTCAAAATTTCCAGACCATAGTTAGTGAGTGGAAACCGAAACTACATACTTTAATTTCAGAATACGCGCCTAAGAGACATTTTTAACGCTGACGAAACGGGACTGTTTTTTTCATGCGTTTCATGAGTGGAAACCGAAACTGCATACTTTAATTTCAGAATACGCGCCTAAGAGACATTTTTAACGCTGATGAAACGGGACTGTTTTTTTCATGCGTTACCATCGAAATCACTCATACATACTATACTTCACTTTCCAATGACAGCGGAACTACAATATTAATCCAAGGTACATAAAAAGAATATTGGTTAATATTTTTTTTTGTTTTTTTATAATGCGGAAAGTTGTCTAATGTGGAAAAAATAATTGGTCCCATGCGATTCTGCTTTGAACAAGTTTTACTGTATTACGATAACTTTAGTATCAAATATATTCAAAATGTTTTAAGCAGACAAAGACATTAATGAATGATTTTCAAAATAAAGTTGCAATCAATTAAGTGAGAACATGTAATGTATTTTTGTGATGAGTGTTTTTTCTTCAAAAAAATAATGTATTGGTCAATCTGAATGTATAAATTACAATTTAACATCTTAATAATTATATTAAATTAATGTCGGGAAGTAAATCATAATAATTACTTTAACTATAATAGTAATATTAATAATCTCATCATAAAGTCTTCTTGAATTAGAAGCAACCCAATTGTGTTGTGAACAGAGTTTCAAGCTGCTGGGGAACGGGATTATATGAGAGAGAAAAAACAAATCGTGTTTAGGGAAGAATACCTGGATAGTACAATGTTTAGTACTGTAGTGTATAAAACCAGGGGTTTTGAGAAAAATGTTCTCTTCAGAAAACAATTTTCAGTCAATTTGAGTGTATAAATTAACATTTAACGTTTTGACAGTTATTATTATGGTTATCTCTTTTATCTTACTCTTAGAAAAGCAAACTTTGTTAATAAAAATCTTAAACTTTTAAAGAAAGTTCCTTAAAAAATCTGGCAATTTTGAAATATTTTTATTCAGAACAACTCAATGGGTCCCTTTGTACTTACTAGTAATGCATTTTTCTGATAATAATTTTTATATTCTTAACAGCAGCAAGTGTACACAAGGAATATATACAGCCCCCAGCTGCTCATACTACTCGAGAAGCAGTAGCCGTATCAACTCGGGAACAACATTTGATTGCAGCAGCACAAGCAAAAACTTGGACTACAGCTGCATCAGCCTCTCATCCTGCATTGCATCAAAACTACAGACATAGTAGCACCACCCACCTGTCACCACAATCTCTAGCACATGCTGCTGCAACTAGATTATCACCACAACATCATTTAGCAGCTGCCGGTCAGCCTTTATACCACCAGCCTGAACTGTACCGTCGACCAGCTGTGTATGTGACTACCACACAGCCAGCTTACCTACCAGCTAGCCATCAAGTGGCCTCCTTCACTGCAGGGTAAGACATAATAATCTTTTCCATACATGTAAATGTTTAAACATATACATAATCAAATGGAAGTCACACAATCAGTTAAGATCACTGGATTTACCCACTGGTAAAGATCCTTGTCCCAAACTCTTAGGTTGCATACATAAGCTTTGTAGTTCATGTTTCAACTAAGGTAGAACAGCTTCTATCATGATTTGGAATGGAAAGTTATTGAGTATGTGCAAGAGAAAAGGATTGAATATTTCAAGAAATGAAAACTCTGTAGTAAGTGCAATTTCATACAAACGTGGTTGACATGACATTCAAACTGAATATGGGCTGATGCATGCAGTTGATGAAAAGTGCGAAGCTTACATGTAGAACAATAATCGCACAGCATCTTCCTATAGAATATCTATAGAAACTTAATATGATTTGAGTATCATGTGATTAATTTTCTAGAACAACATAATTATTTAGTTGACTGATCAGTAATATGGATAAGGCACCTTTATACAAGGGCTTTTTCTTTTTTCAAGGTTTTATTGGTCACAAAATTAAAACCACAGTGAAAATCAAAAATGTTTTATTTGCAACATTTAACTACACTTACCAGCTACTTCTCTACATAGTTGCCACTATGACATAAGACTTTTTCATAGTGTGGTATCAACTTTCCAATACCCTTGTCACAGAAGGCAGCTGCCTATGCTTTTAGCCAATTCTCTACATTGGTCTGCATCTTTTTGTCTGTACCAAAATGCTGTCCTAGACACTGTTTCATGTGAGCAAAGAGATAAAAATCAGAGGGAGCCAAGTCCGGACTGTATGGTGGGTGATCAAACGCTTGCCATAGGAGCCTCCTTGTTGCAGCTGCAGTATGCGGCCAAGCATTGTCACGAAGAAGAACAATGCCTGATGACAACATTCATCTTCACTTGTTCTGAATTCCTCTTTATAGATGTTCAGGAGTCTTGCTGTATGAGACTACAGTGATGATTGTGCCATGTTCCATGAATTCCTCCAAGAGAACTCCTTTTCTGTCCCAGAACACAGTAACCGTACACTTTCTGATGGAGGTTTGCTTGAACTTCTTTGATTTACTCGGGGAATGGGAGGTTTGCTTGAACTTCTTTGGTTTACTCAAGGAATGAGAATGCATCCACTGTTTGGATTGATATTTGTTTCTTCCTTTTCGAAATGGACCCATGCCACGTCCCGTATGACAATTTTGTTCAAAAACTCTTCTCTTTCATCATGGTAGTGCTGGAGAAACTTTACGTTGGTACTGAAGTCTCTTACTCAGAGAGCTGACCCTAACATTTTTGAAAATGAATCAGTCACCACAGAAATTGTGAACTGATGATTTTCTCAAATTTGCCTGATCCATTCACTGAACAAGATCATCGGTTGACACTTGCTTTCTTCCCTGACCACTTCATCATGAATGTCTGTATCCCTTTCCCACCTGAGAACTTTTTTTGTGAAATTTTAAATTCTATTAATGTTTCCTACCATATTTTAAGGTGCTTAATTAGGGAAAAATGCACTCACAGTTTTCATGAAAAGTCACTAGCACGATTGTTAGGGTTTAACTCAGCCAGAACTTTCTTGGAATTCTCATTTTAAAGTACTTCTTTTTGCTAATATATTGTAACATGTTTTTATACATAAGTAAATACTAAAGATTAAGTAAGCACAATCCCGGGTTCAAGTCCCGGTCTGAGCGTATAATTTTTCTCTTCAAATATGATTTATCCATCATTGAGATGTATGAAATTAATAATAAAAACATCGAAAAAAGCCGTACTGGCATTTATAATGTAATGTATAATTCCCAAATATGTCTTCTTAATAAAGGAGCTGCCATTTGCAAAGATAGAAGCAAAGGCTTCAAAGCATTTGGTGGGCGGGAATTACAACGTATATAGAGAAAAATTTGCGTTTAGATCGGTACTTGCTCAGGTAGCTCAGATGGTAGAGCACTTGGACTAGAAAACCAAGGGTCCCGGGTTCAAGTCCCGGTCTGAGCGTATAATTTTTTCTCTTCAAATATGATTTATCCATCATTGAGATGTATGAAATTAATAATAAAAACATCGAAAAAAGCCGTACTGGCATTTATAATGTAATGTATAATTCCCAAATATGTCTTCTTAATAAAGGAGCTGCCATTTGCAAAGATAGAAGCAAAGGCTTCAAAGCATTTGGTAGGCGGGAATTACAACGTATATAGAGAAAAATTTGCGTTTAGATCGGTACTGCTCAGGTAGCTCAGATGGTAGAGCACTGGACTAGAAAACCAAGGGTCCCGGGTTCAAGTCCCGGTCTGAGCGTATAATTTTTCTCTTCAAATATGATTTATCCATCATTGAGATGTATGAAATTAATAATAAAAACATCGAAAAAAGCCGTACTGGCATTTATAATGTAATGTATAATTCCCAAATATGTCTTCTTAATAAAGGAGCTGCCATTTGCAAAGATAGAAGCAAAGGCTTCAAAGCATTTGGTAGGCGGGAATTACAACGTATATAGAGAAAAATTTGCGTTTAGATCGGTACTTGCTCAGGTAGCTCAGATGGTATGAGCACTTGGACTAGAAAACCAAGGGTCCCGGGTTCAAGTCCCGGTCTGAGCGTATAATTTTTCTCTTCAAATATGATTTATCCATCATTGAGATGTATGAAATTAATAATAAAAACAATACATGGTTACTGAAAATTTCTTGATATGCATATATAGAGACAATAAAGTGTTGCATACAATGATAAAATTAATCCTCTTACAATTTTAAATCTGAAGTCAATTCACCTCTTCTACAATAAAGAAAACACAGACAAAAAAGTAAGTTAAAAGAAAAACATCATTAACCACAAATAAAAGTAATTATTAAAATTCATCGGAGAACATATTGTTTAAACAACTCACCTCATAGGATTCATGCTTCCATGATATCGCGATTTCAAACATAGTCATGTTAATCGTCAGCCATAACTCCGACTATGATTATACCTCATAATGTTTACTTCCCAACATTAATTAAATAAAAATAAAAGTAATTATAATTTAACATTCTATATTCTAATATTACAACTAAAATTAACAAATGGACATGACTGCATATTTGGTTGTTCAACATCATTCATTTCAAATGAAACAATTTGAAGTAATGTTTATCTTTTGAGAGACACATTTTGTGCAAGGAGTCTTTGTTCTACTTTTACAATTTTCTAGCTGACAGGTACGAAATGTAGCTATGTCATCAACTGTTGGCCAATGGTCATGGCCATCATATCGCTTATCATGCACATGTTTGGAGAAGGTGTGTAGATCTTTATTTTATTTATTTTATTTCCTTTTCTTTTCTTTTTTAGCCTCTTCATCTACTACTACATCTCCTTCTTCGTCCAGTCTTCTCTTTCTCTCTGGAGTAGATGTTAGGGCTTCTGCAATTGCCATTCTGAATTTTAGAAGATCCAGAATTTTTCTTTTTGGAATTTTGTTAGCCCTGCAGTCCTCTCTGTACACCAACCAGCTGTTGACAGCACTCGAGTCAAGGAAATGCAGGATCACTTTAGGTGTCCATTGTCTTGTTTTGAACCATGTTCTGTAACACTCCCTTTGTTGGTCACAAATGTCTACACCACCCATGTATTGATTATATCTGCAAACTACAGAAGGTCAATCAACATCTATATATTTAGCCTCTTTCCTACTCCACCTTTTTACTTTGGATCCCAGCTCAATTCCAGAACATGTAGAAGCCAGAACTATCTTCTGGTTATCTTTCCACTCCACAATAACAATGGCATTATCTGAATGGACATATTCATAGTTTTCCCCTCTTTCCATCTTGCCTTCCTTCAGGTTTACATTTTTAATCCTGTTCACCATAATTGTACCTCCTTCAATGCCACTCTCTACCAGCTCTTCCAACAGTGGCATTGTCGTGAAACATCTGTCAAAGTATGTAAAACTTCATTGTGGAAGAGAACGAACTAGTCGCATTACTACCGATGGACCTAAACCCAATTCTGTATTACTGAGTGGTGTACGTCCTCCCTGATAAATCTCAAAGTCAAGGACAATACCGGAAGATGAAGTTATAATCAAATTCTTCAGACCTACAGGGCTTGGCTTGTTTTTTATAAACTGTTTAAGCTTGCATCGTCCTGTGAAGGGTATCATTTGTTCGTCAATGGAATAATGTCCAAAATCGCGAGGTATTTTTTCCACAAGTGCTTCTCACTGCATTATTTTTTTCCACAAGTGCTTCTCACTGCATCTATTACCGGCTGAACTTTCCAGAGCTTGTTAGTGTCAACTTCTTCTGGACCTGTCACAGTGTTGACAAACTGTATGTTTGTCAATGTTAATATTATTCGTTTTTAAACACCTTAATGATGGACAAATTATATTTGAAAAGAAAAATATACGCCTAGACTGGGGTTTGAACCCAGGACCTTTGACTTTCTATATCAATGCTCTTCCATCTGAGCATTGACATAGAAAGTCAAAGGTCCTGGGTTCAAACCCCAGTCTAGGCGTATATTTTTCTTTTCGGGAGGCCTAGGTAGCTCAGATGGAAGAGCATTGACATAGAAAGTCAAAGGTCCTGGGTTCAAACCCCAGTCTAGGCGTATATTTTTCTTTTCAAATATGTATGTTTGTCCTTAATGCTAAAAACCTATCTGTAGACATGCATTCACTAACTGGGGCTAATGCAATTCCTTTCTGCCAGTACATGCTTAGTCTAGGATATGGAATGCATCCCATTAATAAATGTAGCCCTAAATTTTTTTTTAGCTCTATTCCTGAGACGTTCATTGATTTTGCAGTTTTAGCAACACTGTACATTGTTTTTTTTTTCTTTCACTCATCTCATACTTCATAACTCCTCTCAGACCCAGGTTTCATCACATCATTTGCGACATTCTCAATGCTGTGTCATGTTCACAAACAGTATTAAAAAAACTTATTTTAGGAATTCTCACTATGAGGTATATTCTACCTTAAAGTATTAAAAAACCTCATAGTGTTATTTCCTATCAACATAACTTAACACTGTACATGTTGGTAAATTTAGCCCCCGACTCATAAAATTCATCATTAAAATAATCTGCCAAATATTGTTGTGGGGTATGTATGAGTGGTGGACTCTATAAACACAAAATAAAATTATTTTAGTTCTAGATTCGAGAAAAACATGCAATGTTTTTATAACTCAGTAAGTCTGATATTATGTTTTGCCATGATATAATGCGAACACTTGCCTGGAGAGAATCATAATTCTTTGGTTGTGAATGAATTTTCTTGTGGTAAGTTGTATTTCTAAATATGAGTTTTCTGTTGGTGGGTTGTGGTGCTGGTAATTCACTAACATCATAATTTTTACTGCTTTCTTCTAAATCCTCCAAAACTGGACCAGCAGAAGAGCCGGAGGCACTCGACAGGTCACTAATATCAGATTCATTAAGGATCTTAATTAGCGTTTCCTGTGTTTAACCTAAAAGTAAAAATTTATTTTTTCTGTAGAAATAATTTTATTATTATTACTAATATAAGAAAACCAATTAAAATAATTTCAACATGAACAAAAATGAAATAGTAATTTTGAGGTTAGGAAACCGGATAAACACAAGTAAACCCTGAGTAGTACAATAGTGCTAGTTAATTTTCAAGGGATAATTTAGCTTTACAGGAAATACATATATATCTCTTATTAATATGTTCATATACTTTTATCATTCTTCAATTAGTACATATATAAAAATGCAAGTATATCTATATAAATCATGGAAATATAATGCACTTACCTTGAGAACACATGTTCATTTTTCCTTGTCTTCAATTACAAGATTTTCGTGCACTCTATTGGCAAACATCCGAGATAAAACTAATACGACCTTGAAGTGCACAACACGCACAATCATTGCAGTCTGTAGTGAGGCAGAAAAGTAGCCAGGGGAATGAGATAAAAAAATAAAACTAAAGTCGCACGATCGTGCAGGCTAGGGTGGAAAGGGGTGTGTCCTGCTTCAAAGTTCCTGCACCATTGCTGCACCTCATTACCATTCATGAAAGTTTCACTGTACATATTGCTTATTCGTCGATGAATTTCAGCTGGATTGCTCCCCTCATCATGTGGGAATTGAATCATAGCATGGACTTCACATTTGGTAGGAGACTCTTGCTTTAAGCATGTTTACGTGCACACTGCACACTCAGAACTGACAAGTATGAAATGATGCGATCAACGGGCATACTAGAGAAAATTTTTCTCTTAAAATATAATTTATCCTTCAGTGAGAAGTGTTAAATTAATAATAAAAACTTCAGTAGAAGCCCTACTAGCTTTATAAAGTAGTGTTAAATTCCCAATTAATGTCTTCTTAACTAACGCCATATGCAAAGATAGAAGCAGCGGTTTCAAAGCATTTGGCACAAGGGAATTACAACGTATAAAGAGAAAGATTTGAATCTAGATCGCGACTCGCCTCGGTAGCTCAGTTGGTAGAGCATTTGGCCTGGAAAGCCAAAGGTCCTGGATTCGAGTCTCGGTCTAGGTGAAAATTTTTCTCTTCGAATATAATACTAGAGACATTTTGCAAAGCTTCATATTTTCACTGGTTTTAATTTCACAACCGATCAGACCTTTGAAAAGATACAAAAGCATCCCTATCTAGATAGATAGTAGAAAGTGAAAAGATGTGAATTAAAATCAAGCTGGGTGCTTTACCTTGATGACTCAAGCTTATGTTATTTTAAGAAGAGAACCATGCTAAAGGAAGAATTGACTAAAGGTCTAGTCTCCAAATGCCAAAATAAAGAATGGATGAGTAATGGCCTGATGCTGGATTGGCTGGAAGTTGTTCGGAACCAAAGACCTGCTACACTTCTCAATATGAGGAACATGTTGAAGTTGGATTATTTCAAGAGACACATCGTTCAATTAGTTGAGGATAAGCTCTCAAAAATGAATGACTTCTCTATTATACTTGCTGGCACACGACGACACAACTTCTAAATTATCAGAAGAGGTGACTTCTGGATGGAAAGCTTTTCCACACTCCAACTGGGAAACTGAATAATCCTTCAATAGGTCTGTTGGCAAAATGGGTCCTTACTGTTTGGCATTATTTATTAGTAAAACTATTGTAAAAGGATTTAAGGAGTGTTACATATTGAAAGTTATCAATTAGAAGTTGGCGTCTTGTGCCAATAGTGTCCAGACAAAGAAATTGACACAAGTTAAACAACAGTTACGATGATCGAAAAGAAGATGGTGAAGATAGTGAGTGTATGGAATAACTAACTAACTCACTTGCACTATCAAACCCGAAGGTTCACGGCTGTGTGGACATTAGCTCTCCATACATCCCTATCCTGAGCTAAGCTTTCCAATCATTCCCTGTATAATCTACTTCCCTCAAATCATAGTTAATGTTATTCCCACACCTCATTCTTGGTCTACCAACTGGACGTTTTCCCCTCTGGTTTTCCTACAAGAAGTTTCCATGCACTTCTGTCATTCTCCATTCGTGCCACATGTCCTGCCCATCATAGTCTATGATACTTAACTGTTCTTATTATATCTGGCTTCCTATAAAGACCATGTAGTTCACTGTTATGAAGTTTCCATTCACCTGTCTGCTCATCTCTCTTTGGACCAGAAATTTTCCTAAGAACTTTATTCTCAAATACTCGTAATCTCCTTTACTCCCTTAAAGTAAAAGTCCATGTTTTTTGAAAGGAGTTGGGACATTAAGAGTCTCTGTAATGCATAATAGCATGCATTTCCAGAATTGGGCCTATGCTTAATTTCTTTGTACATCTCATTCCTATTTGTGATTATTGTTCCTAGGTATTTGAATTCAGCCACTTCCTCAAAATTTCCCTAATTTGTCATTAGCTGTCCATTTCCATTATATAATGTATTTCTATGTGTGACCATATATTTAGTTTTATTTATATTTACTTCCAGTCCCAATTTCTTAGTGTTATTCAATAGTGTGTGCGTGTTGGCCTTTAGTATCTCTTCGCTATTGTCCAATAGTACTATAACATCAGCATAAACTAACAGCTTATTAATACCCTTGAGTTTTAGGCCCTCTTCATCCTGTAAAGATTTGATGGTATGCTCTAGTACAAAATTAAACAGTAGGGGAGATAGTGCATCTCCTTGCTTCAACCCATTGTGGATTTCAAAAGTATCTGAAAACTGTTTGCCTACACACACCCTACTCTTGGTGCCATTTAGACACATTCGAATAAGTCTAACAAGTGTATGGAATAGTATTAGTAAATAAATCAAGAAAATCCTTAAGAAGTGTCTACAAAATTGAGGATTGTCTTCTTATTTAATAAATTAATGAGTCATTTTAACATCTTACCTCATATTTCATGTTTTTCAAACACGGTAACTATAGTTTTCAAATGATCTTGTCATTCATTTTCAACCGCCATGTTTCCAATTTTAACTTTGAATTGTCTTCTTATATTTGGATAAATACTTAACTTTATTAAATTTGAAGAAAAAATTTTCGTCCAGACCTGGACCCAAACCTGGGACCTTTGGTTTACCATACCAATGCTCTTCCAACTGAGTTACCGGGGCGAGTTCCAATCTAGATGCAACTTTTTCTCTTATATACATTGTAATTCCTACACACCAAATGCTTGAAGCTGTGGCTTCATCTTTGCAAAGGCGGCTTCTTGAGAAAACTTTATTCAGAATTTAAACATTACTTTTAAAAGCCAGTAGGGCTTCTATTGATGTTTTTATTATTAATTTAGCACATCTCATTGAAGGATAAATTAAATTTGAAGAGAAAAATTTTCATCGGGACCCAAACCCGGGACCTTTGGTTAACCATACCAGAGCTCTTCCAACTGAACTACCAGGGCGAGTTCTAATCTAGACGCAAATTTTTCTCTTATAAACATTGTAATTCCTGCACACCAAATGCTTGAAGCTGTGGCTTCATCTTTGCAAATGGCGGCTTAAGAAGACTTAATTGGAATTTAAACGTTACTTTTAAAAGCCAGCAGGGCTTCTATTGAGGTTTTTATTATTAATTTAACACGTGTCATTGAAGGATAAATTAAATTTGAGAAAAATTTTCGCCCAGACCAGGACCCAAACCTGGGACCTTTGGTTTACCATACCAATGCTCTTCCAACTGAGCTACCAGCGCGAGTTCTAATTTAGATGCAAATTTTTCTCTTATATACGTTGTAATTCCCGCGCACCAAATGCTTGAATCTGTGGCTTTATTATAATGAGATTTTAAACAATACCTTATGAGCAGTCCTATATTGGAAATTTTCTTTCTCTCTCTCTCTCTCTCTCTCTCTCTCTCTCTCTCTCTCTCTCTCTCTCTCTCTCTCTCTTTATTGATACTGTCAATCAACTTCTCTGTCTTGGCAAAGTGTATACCTTTCATAAATGCTTAGCAACTCTTCAGAATGTGCTTTTATCCTGATATATAACCTGTTATTGTATGTGACATTCATAAACTTGTAATAGCTAGAGATCCATGAAAGTGGTTTTATTTTTGGGAAAAATTCATTTCAAAATTTCAATGTTATTGGGAATCTGGCAGTGTTATTCTAAAAAATGTACATTTGAGTCTTTTTTAATCCTAGTTTGGTATATTAAACCCAATAAGAATGATATATCCAATAGTTTAAGGTCAACTTTTAGCTTGTACAATTGATATCGATTTTAATACACTAAAATGTATAAAATTTTAATCGTCACTAATTGTAAGCAAAATTTACCTTTCAAGAAAAACTAACCATGGTGAGTATCTCTGCATTTTCAGGTTTCAATATCCACCTTTGATCATTCACCACAGCACCATACTGAGAAATATATCTTTCGGAATCCACATTTGAAGTTGGATGCCAGATGACTTGAAGAGATGTCTTGACAAACTCGGTATACCCTTCCCTCAAAGAGCAAATAATTTTGTAAATGTCTACGTGGGTACACTCTGGTCGTTTCAACTCTTCTTTCATGAGGCCTTGGAGAACAACATAGCCTTCGTAGAATTTAGAAGATTTGATGGCACTTGCATATGACAATTTATTCAATTTCACCATGGCATTATCAGCACTGAGAATTTGATTACTAAGTGTCCTGGGGTCAAATAATTTACTAACTGTTGCAAACACCAATTTTGAAGGGTCTTCTGTTTTTTGCCTTCATAAGACTCTTTTGTGCAGTAGTTTTCAACTGGTTCACCACTTCAGTTTTCCTGAGAGCTGTCATCTCATCTGTTTTCTTCAGATTTGAATATACCATTACTTAATAATGATTAATATAAAATTGATAATTGTCTGCAAAAAATTAGGGGAAAAACTTATCTTTCACATTAATATAATTCGTATTTCTTGGAATTCATATTGGCCATAGAACTTAAAATCTATGGAGAGACAATATTTGAGCATGAGAAGGACAGAAAATATTATCTCTATATAGTGAACTGTGTTGCAACCATTTCCCTTTGCAAGAGTGCATGGAGGAAGCAGACATGGTGTCATCAGATATGGCAGTTAAAAAGAAGATTGAATTCAAAAACAGTGTTTAAAAATGCATTATGAAAATGTTGCGAATAGAACAAAAAAATCTCAGAATTCATTGAAAATTTTAAATTTCGTGTTATCATAGAATTTCGCGATTCATAAATGCTTTTTTTGAGGTTATGGGAAGTGGAGTTAAGAAATGGTACCAGAAAATGACAAAATTAGAGCATTTCACATTATCGCATCTTGCGAATTTCACGGATCTATAGTAATAGCATTAATTATTATGAGTTTGATATTATTATAATGGAAGTTAACCCCAGTCGTAACGTAGCATAAAAAGGATCTCTATAGTTTAGGTGGTCTTTGGCCCGAGCGGTTGGCCTTGGTTTTTGGTGGGCGAACTTCACATATAAGCACATTAAAACAAATATTGACATAATTTATTAAATAAAACAACCATAAAGAGACATATTAAAAATCATCATAAAAAAATAACAGTTATAGTTAAAAATCGCTATGTTGAATTAAGCCGAACAATTAAACTTTGTTAATACTCAGAGAGAGAACCATTTAAAAATCAACTTTAGGTTATTATTCATCTTGCTTGACCCTTAGGTCTTCTTATAATAATGCATATTCTTAATATTCTTCTTCTTCTTCTTCTTCTTCTTCACTTCCTGGTTTAGGCAAGAGTTGCCTGTTCTGTCTTCACTAATAGATCTAAGACCATCTCTTCCGAGGACGTCCGACATCTCTTCTTCCTCTTGGAAAATAATGGAAGATTTTATTTGGTAATCTACTTTCTTCCATTATTTCTACATGTCCTTTCCACTATATCTTGTTAAATATCTTTTCTTTTATGGAGTAGATCTGCAGTTCTTCACGGATATCCTCGTTTCTTATCTGGTCCATTCTAGTGCAGCCTTTTACTCTTCTTAAAAATTTCATCTCGGCTGCTTGGATTTTACTTTCTTGTTTGGTAGTGGTAATCCAAGATTCACTCCCATACAAAAGGACAGGGACAGCCATTGTTTTATAAAATTTTAATTTTATTTGTTTGTGGGCTTTATTATGCAATGTTCTATTTATTGTACCACAAATAGCTTGAAACTGATGTGTTTTGTGTTCAATATCTTTATCATACCCATAGCTGATGTCACATCCTAAATATTTAAAGTGGGATACTTTTCAATAATTTCGTCTCTAATTACTATTTTTGCACGCAGAGTATTTCTTCCACAAAATGCCATTACTTTTGTTTTACTTATTGAAATTTTAAAATTATAATCGCTACATATTGCATTTAGTTTGTAAGCAGCCAATTGTAACAGATCTTCATCATGGTGTAGTAAGACCAAATCATCGGCGAAAAGTAAGTTATTAATACTTGAGTTATTGTTCAATCTAAGGCCATTGTCCATTATAATTTTCCATTGTTTCATAATGTCGTCGATATATATATTAAAAAGAGTGGGTGATAGACTACACCCTTGTCTAACTCCTTGATTTATTAAAATTGCTTCTGACCTTTTTCCATCAGTTTTTATCACAACTTTAGTTTCTTCATATAAGCCTTGGACTGATTTTATTAGATGGTGTGGATATCCTCGTTCCTTCATTATTTCCCATAGTATAGATCTATTTACTCTGTCAAAGGCCTTTTCAAAATCAATGAACAAGTATGTTGGCAGGTTAAATTCTCTTCTCTTTTCAATTAGTCTCTTTATAATAAACACATTATCACTACAGGATCTTCCTTTTCTGAACCCTGCTTGTTCTTCTTCTAAGAGTGTGTCAGATATCCTCTTCAATCTATTATTTATTATTTTTGCATATAATTTATAAGTGGAGTTCAATAAGCTGATACCTCTATAATTTTTACTATCCAATCTATTTCCTTTTTTGAAGAGGGATATGACTTCACCTATCTTCCAATTTTCAGGTATTTTACATGTCTTCCAACATTTGTTTATTAAGTTTAATAATCTTATTTCTGCAAATAAACCTGCATACTTTATCAGTTCATTGTTTATACCATCTATACCTGGTGCTTTTCTATTTTTCATTTCTTTCAATGCCTCTCTCATTTCGCTTAGAGTAATTCTGTCTATTTCTGATTTATTTTCACTTTCAGAAGGGCGTTCTATAACTAATTCTTCTTCGTTACACCATAATTCTCTGTAGTGATTCTCCCATGTCTTCAGATCAATGGTATTTAGTTTTGCAGTATCTTTTTCTGTTGTATTTAATTGTTTCATTACTTTAAATGCTAACGATTGTCTGCCATGTACATCGTGCTCTATTTTGGAAATAAATCTTTCCCAGGAATCTTTATGAGCTGTTCGAGTTATTTGTTTTGCTCAATTTCTTTTTTGTTTATATATAGTTCTAGATTCTTCAGTTTTCTTTTGTAAGTACTCTAAATAAGCTATTTTTTTGTCTTGCACAGCTTCCTCTATTTCATCATTCCATATCTTTAATCCTTTTTTGTTGCGAATCTTTTTCTTCCTTCCTATAGCTTCATTTGCAGCATTTATAATACATGTTTTCATATTTTCCCACTCTTCATTTAGATTATCATTAATTGCTTTTCTTTCTAAGTGTTCTTGTAGCCTTTTTTGGTATAATTGTCTTATACTTTCTTCTTCTAGAAGATATACTTTAAAAACCTCTTCTTTTATTCTTTCTTGAGTTTTTGGTTTCTTCCATTTGGCTATTATAAGTATCGTGGCTACCAATAGATAGTGGTCTGTATATATGTCACATCCTCTGTATACTCTTACATCTTGTATTTGATTCCTGAGTCTATCATTAATCATTATGTAATCTATTAAAGATCTTTGGTTTCTAGCACACCATGTATACTTGTGTATGTCCTTTTTCCTATAGAAAGTATTCGTGATTTTTAGTTTATTATAGGTAGCAATGTCGAAGTTCTTCCCTGTTTCTATTTATTACATCTTCTCCAAACATACCTACTATTCCTGGGATTGGGAGATTACCAACTCTGGCATTTAAGTCACCTCCTAAGATGATACTTTCTGTGTTTTAATACCATTTATTTCTTGTTGTAATTTATCATAGAAAATAACAGTGTCTTCAATTTTCCCTTCTTCTGGTGCATACACTCCTACAATGTTTAAGTAATTCCGATCTATTTTCAACCTTACTGTTATTATTCTCTCATCCACATATTTGTAGCTTATTATTTTTGATCTCCATTTGCTATTAATTAGTATAGCTACACCACTGCAAGCTCTTCTATCTTGAGGTACTCCACTGTATATTAGTATATAATTGCCAATATCTTTTGTTCCTTTCAACTTCTTTTCATATTCTTAATAATTAACAAAATTATTCTAAGTTATTTGACCCTTTGGTCTTCCAAATTATTCTAAGTTATTTTGCTTCAGAAAATGACCATTTTAGAAAACTTGAACTTTTTAGATGATAAAATGTTTCTAACCCATGAAGAAGCTGCATTCCTCCCCAGGAGGACCATGAAGCGAAAGCTTTGGTCCTCCACACCATTTTGAATTTCTTTCCAAAAACTAATTTTTACCTTTCTTTATTTTCAAAATTTGTGGAAACTCTATTTTCATTACCCAATCTTTTGTAATATTCCTAGTTCTATCAGGGCCAAGTTGTATAAGATGTTTTTCAACTTATATAATGTGTTAGTCAAAAGAGCAAAGTTGTTTACTGGATTCTATAAGCTTTCGTAAGTGTTCCTCATAGTTTGAAAAATATATTGATGTGAAATCACTTCTAGTCTAAGATATTCTATTTTATTATAATTTTTACCCTCGTTTTTTATTTATAAAACCCTTGTATGAACTTTGAGTGTGACTTCAATCAGCATATAAAAGGTGATTATTTATTCCCTATCTTCTGGTATAATAAATAAGTGTTTGTGTATATGTTTTATCGGTTTTTTATAATATTTTATTATTATGATGGTTAGGTCCTGGTGTAGGCGTGGTGGTTAGGCCCTGGTGTAGGCGCAACAGATATTTTATGACTCACTTCATATTTGTAGTTTTATTGCGGACCATGATTTCAACGCTCTATGTGCTATTATCTAACTCATAATAATTAAAATAAACTTCATAGTGTTATTTCCTTTAAATATTAAATTGTAATAGCATATAATTTAATGGTATAGACACCTTTATAGCTTGACCTTCTGGAAAACAGATACATGAAGACTAATTGAAGAAGAAAAAGAAGCCTTTTAATGATTTTATGCTCTCTGTAATTCTTATATTTGTTAATTAAAATTATGATTACTCCCAATTTGACCTGATAATCGACGAAGGTAACTCAGGAAGTTTCCGGATACTGGCAAAATTTTAGAGATAATCTAAAACTTACCATTACTCTTCTCAAAATACTCTCCCTCATTCTCTATATACCTGGACATCCTTTGGAACCAAGACTGGAAGCACTGACGCCAGTCAACATCCTTGATGGTATTAAGCCCCTCTCTATATGTAAATGACAGTATGACTGGCTTGCAAACTGCTTTTAATGCAGTCGGTTTTTCATGGAAGGGTACAGGAAGAAGTTGCAAGGTGCTAGGTCGAAAAATTGTAGGGAGGATGTCGTCCTTTTCAGAAAATTGATTGTCACATTGGCTGTGTGGGCAGAGACATTGTCATGGTGCAGTTTGATGCCCCTAAGTCCATTTCTCAGTCGCTTTTCACACACTTTTCAAAAAAATTCCGGGAGACAGACTGTTCTATACCACTCTGCATTAACTGTCCTACGACCCTCAAGAGGAATTGTTGCCACATGACTACTAATGGAGAAGAATGCCACTACCATTTTTTTCCCCTACATACCTAGCCCTCTTGACCTTGGTTGGAGGTGTGTTATCTGGAAAGACCCAAATTGATGACTGATGCTTTGTTTCTGGTTCGTACTGGTATATCCATGTTTTGTCGCCTGTTAAGATCTCAGAAACACAATGAGAGTTCCCATTATCATATCTTTGCAGCATTTCACGGCACCATCCCATAGAGCTACCTTTTGTCCTTCTCTTGAATTATGGAGCACCCAGCGAGAAGAAATTTTCCTCACCCTTAAAAAATCGTGCAACATTTTTTTAATACTCCCCAATCCTATACCAAGGGTTGCCTCAATATCCTTGTATGTTACTCATAGATCTTCTTGCACCATTTTTTCCACAGCGGTGATGTTTTACTCAGTAACTGCTGTTGAGGGTCTTCTGCTTCTCTTTGTCTTTGAGGGAAGTTCGGCCCCTCTTAAATTCCACGAACCAACTGAAAACTTATTAAAATACAATAGGAAATAACATTAAGAGGTTTAATTATATTTGAAGAGAAAAATTATACGCTCAGACCAGGACTTGTACCCGGGACCTTTGGTTTTCTAGTCCAAGTGCTCTACCATCTGAGCTACCTGAGCAAGTACCGATCTAAATGCAAATTTTTCTCTATATACGTTGTAATTCCCGCCCACCAAATGCTTTGAAGCCTTTGCTTCTATCTTTGCAAATGGCGGCTCCTTTATTAAGAAGACATATTTGGGAATTATACATTACATTATAAATGCCAGTACGGCTTTTTTTTTTTTTGATGTACTGGCATTTATAATGTAATGTATAATTCCCAAATATGTCTTCTTAATAAAGGAGCCGCCATTTGCAAAGATAGAAGCAAAGGCTTCAAAGCATTTGGTGGGCGGGAATTACAATGTATATAGAGAAAGATTTGCATTTAGATCGGTACTTGCTCAGGTAGCTCAGATGGTAGAGCACTTGGACTAGAAAACCAAGGGTCCCGGGTTCAAGTCCTGGTCTGAGCGTATAATATTTCTCTTCAAATATAATTTATCCATCATTGAGATGTATGAAATTAATAATAAAAGCATCGAAAAAAAAAATTAAGAGGTTTGTTTAATAATTAGAACATTTGAACAGACAAAATGTTTTAATTATCAGCTGAAAACTGTTGCATGGGAGATAGCAGGGTCCCCCTGAAAGCCTGCCCAAGTCTCTCAAGACTTTATTCCTGTTGTAACCCGATTTTAAAATCATAATAAATCATGGAATGAAAATGTTCACATTGCAGCTCCATTGTAAGACACTGAGTTACTGGCATCCCGCTTTGTTTCAACCTCCACTGTTAAGGGGGGAAATTATGTGTAAATACAAATAAAAGTATGGGCTATTGCATGGAATATCTGGCTTAATCTTATCTCAAACAGATTACTTGAGTCTGGAAACTTTCTGAGTAACCCTCGTATGAAAACAGGACTCAACTTATTTATTAAGTTATTTACTTCCTATTGTTAATTTTGTAGTAAGATGTGTTGCTCTAGCAAGTTGTTGTGTGTTCCAGCAGGGCCTTACCACCACCTGCACACCATGCCAGTGCGAGACCAGTGTTGGCAACTCATCCATCCCATCCTCTGCCAGCACATATGCAACCAGCAGCAGTATTCCCTGCTCATCCTCAGGTAGCTGCTTCATATGGATTTGCACCTCTTAGTCCCGCAAAATCTCATCAGTACCAACCAAGTCTGTGGTTCACAGAGTAAACCAGATACAGGGAAATTCTATTAATTTATTTATTCTGCGCTTTCATTTTATTTGCAAATTTTTCTTGTTTTTAGATTTTGACAAAAAATTGATAATCTTCTCAAGTAAGAAGATAAAACTTCTTGATTTACTAATTTCCTCTTTACAGTATGATAGTTCAAAATAAAACTTAAAATCAAAATTAATTGCGCATTGCATTTGTTTAGGTTCCTAGTTAGAGAATGTATATCATACATGCTTACATAAATTGCTGGGTTATTAATCTCTAATTTCCCTCTCAACCAGTTTGTGACACTTGATGTTTATTTTTAAAGACTCAAGTTATTTTTGGAGAAAGTTAGTGTACAGAACATTCTAGTCTTTTGGGTTAAGTCAAGATGATAGAGAAATCTAATGTGAATATTTTAGAAATGCTAATTTCAAACTTTGAGATTTTGAATGATTTATATTTTTGAAAAAATGTTTTCTTAAACATCTTTATTTTTCATTTCCACAAACAATTTGAACTCATACCATCTGTTGATAGTGGCAACCACCAATTTTGATACAGCACCAGTATGACAATGCACAACATTATCTCTCAAATATCCTGGTTTTATACATGAGACAGGTAACAATTATTCTGGTTTCTTAGGTTTCTGTACGAGTTTCATCACTGTGTTGATAAGTCCTGTTTAGAAATAATCAAAAGGTACAAGATTGTATAGGTAGTAGCTTATTAACTGAAACACAACCAGCATATTTATCAGTCTTTCAAGGTCCTGTGGTGTCCAGATGCCCACTTCAGATCTCTTTGTCATCAGTACGAATTTAGCACAAGAGTTCTAGTACATTCTGTATGTATCATAAAGATTCTCGTAAGAAATTCATTCCTATGTTATGAAACATAATATTTTCTAAAAATCAAACATATAAAAGAAAATGTTAATTATTATTGACATATCATTTCCTGACATGGTTGCCTTATTAACTCAGCATTGATTTGTTTAGTGCAAATGTGTATTTTCCTTTGGTCTTAATTAATATTTAGCTGTCTTAATATTTATTATTGAACCATTAATTGACTTACATTTACTAATTCTGCAGTGTGAAAGACATGTAAAAAGTAATTTTTTTAAAAACATTGTTCCACATAAATTAGAAAAATAGTATATTTAGAATAGCTTAAACATCTGAAGTATTTTAAGGAGAATGTTATTAATAAGATGTTTATACTATTCTAAAGATGTCTATTTTTAATTTATGTACTCTGTCTATACCCATACATCCCCACATGGGTCAACGGTGCTCTCTTGTGGGAATTACTTAACCAATCTAATTTAATTATGCTTACTTCCCTACAGATTCAGCAAGTGATAAGTTAACTCATTTGCTCAGAGACATCTAGTAGACAATTCAGGTGTTAATTAACAATGAAGTTAAAATTTAATACCTCACCTCACAATTAATTGTAGGATTTTCGAAGATGTTTCAATATTTTGTGTATTATCTTCAGCTTCATGGAGCTGAAGATAATGCACAGAAGTGCTGAAACATGTCTTTGAAAAATCTACAATTGTGAGGTGTTAAATTCTAACTCAATTATTAATTAAAATTAGCCTCATAGTATTACTTCCTTTAAATATTAATGAAAATTAAGGTATTACTTGGATGAGGAGCAATTTAATTTCAGCTCAGAACCTCTAATTTAAGCTTGAGGTTCTTTTATGAGCCCAAAAATCTTCATACTCAGGACTCACAGCTAGAAGTCCCTCTCGGAGGACTTGTTCCTTAGATTTTTCCATCCTAAAAATTTCATCAATCCTGCCTGGATTTGAACTAGGTTGAAGAGGCAAAAAACTCAATCTCTAGACCACTGAGGCCATAATTTATGTAGTTATACATATATATTTAAAAATGTCATTTTTTACCTGAGCTCTCTATACCAACCTTACGAGCACATTTGTTTTATAATTCATATAAAATCTAAGTCTATGGCTTGTATAACCCATAGATTCATTATTCCTATCGTAGGTCAGCTGAAACTAATACATATATCCAATTATATTTGAAGAGAAAAATTTATGCCTGAACTGGGATTTGAATCCAATCTCTGATATTGGATTCAAATCCCAGATTAGGCATAGATTTTTCTCTTCAAATATAATTTGTCATTCAATGAGAAGTGATAAATTTAATAATAAACATTGACATATCTCCAATATCCAGTTATCTAAGATTATTCTTAAATTCATCTTCATATGCCAAAGTTTTTTTATACTCTTTCTACAGAGCACCATAAAGTTGTCAAGATCTTGTTGCACAAATCTTATGTTCACCATAAGACCAATAAACCTTTTATATTTACCATTACAATCTATTAATGCAGAAGTTAGTCTTTAATGACCTTTGATTCATCAGTGACTAATATATTAAGTAGTTTGTTATGGTATAATTATAAAAGCAAGAATGTATTCATTAATGGATCAGATAGTTGTAAAAAAATTCTGTGTACAGCAAAACTCCCAATTGTCCATGTTAATTGGGACCAAGATATGCACAGAAAATCCAACTAAGTTATTCTAAAAATAAACATGCAATACAGTGACGATTTTATTATTAATTTAACACTTCTCATAGAAGGATAAATTATATTTGAAGAGAAAAATTTTCGCCTAGACCGGGACTCGAACCCGGGACCCTTGGCTTTCCGGGCCAAGTGCTCTACCAACTGAGCTACCGAGGCGAGTTACGATCTAGACGCAAATTTTTCTCTTATGTACGTTGTAATTCCCTCGTGCCAAATGCAATACAGTGCTGTAATTTGAAAACTGTTGTACTTAAAGCAAAATGTGTGTCTAGGAACCACGTGTGTTGAAACCACATGTTCTACACGAAGAAGTCCGATATTTTCCTCTGTTTCAATTTATCGTTTACACTCTTTCTGATTACAGTTCTTATTTTCCTAACACTTAAGACATCAACGTAATCAAATTCATTTTTGTCCCATATATTCTAATAAGACATCTATACATTTTGATGCTTCTGTGTGGCTACCTTTGTTTTCAAAGATCGTTGCATTTTTGTCTTCACTTCTCCTTCCCCTACCTCTCACACTTTGTTGACAATAACCACGTCATTCAATGTTTTGAAGCCAGGTTCACACATGTCACTCAGCCACATTTTCTTCGTCCACGTTTTCACAGCCAGCAACTTCTTTCAACAAGTGAGCTATATTTTTAGCATTGTCACAGTTTTCGGAAGTAATACTGCAAAGTCTTCTTCATTCTTAGGTGGCTTGAGTTTATTCCATGATCGTTTTATTGTGGTTGGTTTCACTTTTTCCCACGCCCTACAAATTCCATAAATGGTATCTAACACATTTAAAGATTTCTAAAATGTGATGTCAGTTCCCTCATGTTTTAGGCTTCTTACAAGGTTGGTGCGATAATGTTGTGTAACACTAGCAATCACACCTTGGTCCATGGGTTGAATCAGAGATGTGACACATGATGCAGATATTTCAGAATAATCTGACCATCGTCAGAAATAAGCTCACTTGAACTTGGGTAGCAGAGTGCATTATCTAGAAGTAGGATTGCTTTAACAGGTAGCCCTTCCTTCTCAAAATATGCCGTGGGTACTGTTAGATGCATCAGGGGAGGGGGTTATGAGGAAATTATCTTTATTGTGCAAGTTTCTAAGCACAATTCACAGTAGCGCATTTAAAAGTAAAGACTTTTTTCATAACAATTAAAAAACAGTATAGTATTTACCTTTATTTTCAAAAATACAATAGGGAAAGCCATGCCCAGATAATCTGCAAACCAGATAATTGAGAGTTTGCTGTATATTCATGCTCAAATAAGTCCAACTTCCAAATTGAATCAAATGTGAACTGTAGAAATTGCAGGGTATCTCATCAATTGCTTGAAAATGTTTTGGAAATACTTGTTCCTCCTCCTCGTTAAGGAGGTCCTGGGTTCAAACCCCAGTCTGAGTGTATAATTTTTCTCTTCAAATATAGCATTAGACCTATTAAGGTCTTAAACAAAATTTTGATGCAACCTTTTATCATTATGGCCCATAGATCTTTGGCCATGTAGACTGCCATTGGAATTCTAGTAATGTTCATTCTTCATAAATTATTTATGGGAAATAACAAAGTTAATAAATAATGAGTCATATCTCATCTCATACTCCATGACCTTCAAGCGTGTAAAGATCACATGCTATGATTGCAGTGAAAGACCTGCCCTCGGGCAGAATTACTATGGATTCCAATTGCTTGAATGTAACAGCTGACATTGCTAACAGTCCATTATAAATTTTACACCTGAATGCATTTTGGAGAATTCCTAATTCTCAATTCAAATAGTTTGAATTTACAGAATGGAAACAAAGGTCTCTAGAACTTAAATGTTTAGTGTTGTGTATATAATTCATTCCCAACATTTTTTTATGAAACTGTTCTCATATACAAGAATTACTTTTTTTACAATTCTTATAGTTTCTGTGTTTAAGTACTCTGTAATATGGAGGATACACCTATACTATATTTAAATTTATCACTCGTACTGAAGGACTTCTTATTAATATCTGGTTCTGCTTGTGACATTTATAAATGCCTGATTGATGAATCTGCAAGCATGTATGATGTATAAGTTCTTGACTAGGTCCCAAAACAAAAATCTAAAAAATATATATAATTCAATACAAATTATGTTTATAATCAGGAATTGGAGGAAAAGGGTAATTGGAAGTCTCAAAACAATTTTATAATTCAAAACTAAATATATTGTTTGTATTTATTACTCCTTCACAAGGCTAGATAATTATGAAAAATTTAAAAAAAAGTATGAACTGATATATGAACAAAGAGCTGAGTTAATTATAAAACATAGAAATGATCAATTTTGAATTAATTGGTTCGTTCTACAAGTGATATGTAGTAACTGAAATTTTAGAATATTTGTAAAAGGATGAAGAAAAAATATTGCTAAATTATTAAAATTCATCGGAGAACATATTGTTTAAACAACTCACCTCATAGGATTCATGCTTCCATGATATCGCGATTTCAAATTCTTCGGCAGTCAACTATTCTATTGTCGCCATCTTCAGTGCTGCCAGATGGCGACAATAGAATAGTTGACGGCCGAAGAATTTCGTCAGTCGGAGTTATGGCCGAAGATGAACATGACTATGTTTGAAATCGCGATATCATGGAAGCATGAATCCTACGAGGTGAGTTGTTTAAACAATATGTTCTCCGATGAATTTGAATGATTATACCTCATAATGTTTACTTCCCAACATTAATTTAATATAAAAAATATTGCACTTGAACTTAAATGTTTTTAGCAAAATATCATTAAATGCACAAGTGAATCGAAAATAAGGAAGACCTGACAACCGTGTATTCTATACATAAACTCTGAGCACAAGTAATGTAACTCTAGTCACAGTGTGACTAAAGATGATACTTGTATTGAGAAATGATGCACATCATTATAGTTTCTTTCTAGAACATCTATTTTCAGTATGCATTAATTTACTTTTTATTGACAAGATATTAGTTTGATGTTTTTATTATTCATTTCGTACATCTTAATTCATTCATTCATTTTGAGAATTTTCCTCATCATTGAGGGTTTTCTCCAACCAATCTTAGTAATAAACATGAATTTAAAATATATATATATATATATATATAAATGACTATGGACTTAGAAGACTTATCAGTTTGCAACAAATATTCACAAATTTCCCTTAATTAATGTTCTCCATAGTTCTCTGTCCTCTCTGTCTTCATCTGTTAACATCAAATTTCCTCATTGAATTTTGAATGTTATTCTTCCAGGTTGTTCTTGGTCTTCCTTTTCTTTTCCTTCTTTCGATTTTCCATGCATAGATGGCCTTAATGATGGGTAAATCTTATTTTTCTCTTCAAATATGAAGATATTATTTTAAAAATACTATAGGAAGTAACATTAAGAGGTTTGTTTAATAATTAAAACATTTTGTCTGTTCATTCTTACCTCTTAGAGTTGTTTTTGTCGAACGTATGTTTCAAGGCTTCTTAGTCCCATTGTCAGCAATGAGGCCAAGAAGCCTTAAAACATGTTCGACAAAAACAACTATAAGAGGTAAGAATAAACAGACAAAATGTTTTAATTAATGAAGATATTAGTTTTTAAATGTTCTAAAGTTTTACATGAAGTCTGGGCGCATAATTTTTTCTTGGTCCTCTATATGTTTCCTAATGAAACATTTCTTCGCTTTTATTTCTTTGAGTATATTGGATACTCATCATTTAAATATAAAAATCTGTTTAATTTTTCAGACAGAGATTATTAATGCAACAAGCAAAATATCGATTATAACATGCAAACTCCAGCTTTTTGTGAAAAGGATGTATGAGAATCATTTCAAGATTTCATAAGAAGTTATTTTTATATAGATTAATGTATTTTGTTTTATCCTTGTATCATGGAAAAATTTGAAGTATTCTGTTTTCATACATTATTATTATTTGAATTTTATATGTAAAAATTGTAATTTAACTCGGTAGTGTTGCTTACCATTGTGATTTTTATTGAAATTTGATGTATTCCTCCGTTTTTCATAATTACATTGTTTCATTTTCTCTTTCTTTTTATTATATATTGTATATATAATGTTTGGGCTGTATCAGTGTATTTTTTCTTGTATGGAGTGTTTTTTTATTGCTAACTGGGTGAACTTGCTATTTTTATTTTATTGCATATTACATTTTTTATGAATCATTCCTGCCTGCTAGTTACCACTTTCTGAATATTGGTAACAAAAAGATGTCCATACAAGTGAATAATGTACATATGTATAAGAAAACTGTCAGGAATTTTTATGAAATTCTCTAGCGATGATCAAATTGTATATAGTAGAAGTGAGGTACTATTGCCTTTTTAAAAAAGTGTGATGCTCGTTAGATATTTATATTTTATCCATTGTGACAAGTGCATTTTTAAAAAAGGAAAGTTGTCAGTATAATAGTGAAAGTGGAATTTTGAAGGAAAGTTTTTAGAAGATTGAAACTTTATATGTGATGTAGTAGGACATTTTAATATGAAAAATCCCAAGTCAATGTGCCTATTTAAATTATATAATCTTGTAAGGTTGAGTTGAGATTTGTAGATGAAAGTTCCCCAACGTGTTATTAGTACATTAGTTTTTTCTTTGTATTACCATGGTGTCAGTAAATTAATAAGTTTTTTAAATAATTATGTATATTTTAGTCATTGGTTTAAGTAAGATTTATTTTATTTTTAAGTGGTATTACTTGCACTGCTTTTACCAATGTGCACTGCCTTGTATCATTGAC
Organism: Diploptera punctata; assembly: GCA_030220185.1. Taxonomy (NCBI): domain Eukaryota; kingdom Metazoa; phylum Arthropoda; class Insecta; order Blattodea; family Blaberidae; genus Diploptera; species Diploptera punctata. The sequence goes on from JASPKZ010000046.1 coordinate 2,568,072, forward strand.
TGAGTTAGGCTGTCAGGGTTAATCTTATATGTTATTATGAGAGCTGTTGTTAACAAGCCTATTAGGATACATACAGACTAAAGATCTTTATAATATCATATACATTTGCTAATTTATACTAAAATTGTAAAAAAAAAAAGTATATCAGTACCCAATAAGAGTTTTCATGATAGTTACCAGAATAGATTCAGTATTACGCTAGCAACTTAATGAATTTACTTCAGTTGAAAAGCTATAAGTATACATCAGAATAAGTGAATTATTATACACAACTAAGCTAGTACATTTAATGGCAAAGAGAAAAATGTATGCCTGAATCAGGAATTGACAAGTTAAAAGGATGAATTTCTGCTTGAATGGGAAAGAATGTCTGGATAACTCAATTGATAAGAGCATCAAAATGTAGAGCTGAAAGTCTAGGGTTTGATCCCTGACCATTATAAGAATACTTATTAATTACTCCCCTCAGCCAACTTTGATCCTTTGGTAAATAAAACTATTGTGAATTAAAATCTGGCCTACTTTTACACACATACATACACACCACTAAATATGATTTATTAATTTTATATAATGTTAAATCTAATAAGGTTGTATATATAATCTCTCTCTATCCAAAGCCGGTTTAACATGCAATGCCCAATATTCTGTGTGTTAATTTGTTCCCTATTATTGTATTGGCCTTCATATTATCTTTCTTTTCTGAATTTAAGTAATATTTGGTCTCCCTCTCTTTAATCTCTACAGCAGTAGCCATTCCAAACACTAAATAAATAATATTCATTTAAATTATATTTGAAGAGAAAAATTTTCGCCTAGACCAAGACTTGAACCCGGGACCTTTGGCCCGGCAAGCCAAAGGTCCCGGGTTCGAATCTCGGTCTAGGCGAAAATTTTTCTCTTCAAATATAATTTATCTTTCATTGAGAAATGTTAAATGAATAATAAAAACATCAATATTCATTTAATTTGTTAAATTGGTTATTCCAAAATGGCTAAGTAAGGATAGGAAGACTTCTGGTGAGTTTTATGAATGCTCCTGCAAAAAGTTATGATCCTAACAAATCAGTTAATAGTGAAAAAAAGTTAATATTGCTCCTTAGGGACTAAGTTTGTTCAGGGTGTCCAGCAGTCGGGAAAATCTTGAAAAACAGAAATAAGTCAGGAATTTGAAAGCGACTGGGAAATAGACTGGAATTTGTAAAGATTCAGATGAAAAGAATCACAATCGTTAAACCACATTCTAAAAATGTGAACGGATAATGGAATTTTTGTTGGAAGAAATGTTTGTGGAACTAAGCATACGTTCAAGCTGCCACTTCTAAAGAAATGTCAGCCCTTGCCAACATTATATTGCTTTACAAAACTGTACTTGAGCACACATAATTCAACTTGGACTCTATGCAGTAAGCTTACACTTAGCTTATTGTTCACACTCATTTTTAATGTAACTCTCGGCAAGTGTCTTTTGCTTTTTGTATAAAATTGACCAATTCTTCCTGTTATCAATATTTTATAAATCTATACAAATTATCAAACGATTAAAAAATAAGATATGAATAAAATAATTTTAATGTGAGATTGTTTGCAATGTTTTATCGTAACATAGTTGATGTTCAAATAATTAAAAAAATTTAAAACATTATTTTGCTATACTTATTTAAGCCCTTACCATAAAAATAAATTATGTTTTTATCACTTACAAATATTAACTATTTTTTAAAAAATTAGCTTTACTAGAATTAATTCAATTTTACACTCAAAAAACTTGGGAATTATTCTTTGATGTCATAAAAAACAGGAAATAGTTGGGAATTTAATATTTGTAATTTGCTGGACGCCTGATGTTAATTGGATTATACCTCTTGGCAAGAGACACAAAAATAGGTTATAGCGGGTAGCATTGGTGTAGGAACAGGTAGAAATCCTTTAATTTTACTTCACACTAGTTTACACTAAAATTTGCAGTCTTCTTTATTTCATTCACAAATGTTTGCTGTACAAGCACATATAATTATTCTGTTTGATTTTCTTACAAACACAGTGAGTGGATTTCTCAACCGAAGTCTAAACCTCGACCGTCGGTTTTCCGATTTTTTATTGTTTCCATAACAACCATAAAACTGAAAATCTACGGCTGTTGATTACAAAAAACAAATGTCTGAATCATGACCATGGTTTCATAACAATTATTGTTAATTTTCATTTTTGTAGTTATGGAAACAATAAAAAATTATAAAACTGGGGTCGTGGTTTAGACTTCGGTTGAGAAACCACTCCATATCTCTTCTAGTTTATTTATTCACACTCGCAGATCTATCTTCCTAATCGCTCTTTAGATCACTTTAAAGAGTCGACATACCAGCCACAACTTTCATCTCTATAGTCAATGCATTGAAACAGCAAAGATATATTACAACATTGGAAAGAAGTAAAGATACAAGTTATGGAAACTAGTGAACACCTTCATGCTTAATGTTAAGAAGGATTAAGAGGTAGCATAGTTTCTCCATCTCCCTTCTCTTCACCGTCATTAATAATACTTGGGTTCATTCTAACCTCAACTTCTTTTTGTACACAATACAAATACACAACTACGTAACATGACATCTTGTAGTGCATAAATAAAAAATAGATGGTGTTAATGCATATATACATACTTTGTTTTGCTAGATAAGAGAAAATTTAAAATATTTCTAGAAATTAGATGGGAACTTATTCTTTTATACCTCTTTCACATATTTTTAATTAAGTTTTATATTAGTAAAATTTACAAATGTAAATTTATGAGCATTATTATTGTCTTTAAAACAAGTGACATTATTCATAGTTTAAATATGGGAAATATAATGTCAGTTGAAAATGAGATGGTTCTCTTGAAAACTAGTTTCCATGTTTAAGGAAACAAAATATGAGGTAAGATGTAAAAAATGACTCTTAATTTACATAATAATTTATGAACTTACATTATATTTCGATGGTCAGTTTGAACAAGACCTTTTCTGTATGTATCCTTTTCTAGTATTGAGAGGTTACAAAATAAGCAAATCAAAGCCAGTGATGATCAATTCTTGATATTAAGTTAATTTTGTTAGCATAAAAATGTAGATGTTGATAGTTGCAAAGTGTTGTAAAAATTATTTTTTTAATATTCACTGTTTTTAAGTCTATTAAAAAATCAATTGAATTTTCTTTTATAATAAAATTTAAATAAGTTTTGTCCCGTAGGCCAGCATTACACTTTTGAAGTTTTTTATCTTAACTTTTGGACAACTTTCATTCATATCTATGCATTCTCTATAACCAGTTTGTCAAAATATTTGTTTTGTGATTTTTAATAACTTTTTATGGAGACTTTGATAGTGCAATACTAGCCTAAGGTAATAATCTGTAGCTTCCTTGATGTTGTATATTGTGTGATGAAGTTCTTAAAAATTAATTGTAACAGAAATTAGAGCTTCCAGAATTATTACACAGTAAAATATTGTAATAATGGTAGAAAAAGTGTTAATATTAATATCAATTGCATTTTAGAATTTTGCCTTGCTGATCGCTTTGCAAAGACTGAAATTGAAAATATATGTTCTTAGTAAAACCAAGAGAAGAAAGAAGAGATTACACCGAAAGAAATGTTAAAATTAGGGATAGTATTAAACAAAATCAAGAAATTAATATTTCAGTGGAAGTAACATTATGAGATTCATGATTCAATTAAATTTTAAAATATGAAATATTCAAATAAGGTGTATAATCAGTTTAACTTTTACAGGAATTAATCATTATGAGGTTTAATTTATGGTAAAATCAAATGTTTCTTACCTCTCCTCATACAAATCTTCTAAGTAGATCGCGATTTCGAGACCATAACGGTCTCATCTACAGTACTTTTTTGGCGACTGAAGTTATGTTGATCGGAAGAAACTCTTTTTCTTCCCTCTGTTGGTGGACCGATGAACCTCTGGATCAGGTCATAATTTGCAGGAATTTAGAAGTTCATAAGTTTTCCTTCATTTTTCTGAATGTGGATCTTTTCCCAAACCGTGAGTTCCAAACTCACGGTTTGGGAAAAGGGGGAATTTAGAATTCCTGCAAATTATGACCTAATCCAGAGGTTCATCGGTCCACCAACAGAGGGAAGAAGAAGAGTTTCTTCCGATCAACATAACATCAGTCACCAAAAAAGTACTGAAGATGAGACCGTTGTGGTCTCGAAATCGCAATCTATATAGAAGATGTATGAGGAGAGGTAAGAAACATTGGATTTTACCATAGGTATAATCAGTGTTTGTCCTCATAAACAATATTCTAAGTAGATCGCAATTTCGGGGTCTTGACAACCCCATCCTCAGTATAATTTTGCGGAATTAATAGTTGATGATAAAAACATTAAGTATATATAAAAACTAAAGAACAGAGTAGATGTAATTAACATGTTATGGAGCCAATGTTAAACTCGTCATATAGTTTTATTTGAATCTATTCTATTCTCTAGTTGAAAGGAGTATAGAATTTGAAGAAGTAATAAGTGATAAAATTTGGCAAGATAAAAATGTGTGGAGGAAGTTAAAAGAATTAACTTTATTGATGGAAACATTCATTAGAAAAGGGTCTGGTTGAAGATAAATAAAATTGGGAATTTATACATTGAGGTTTTCTTAATAAAAATCAAATTGATTTCATAAATGATATAGTTCTATAATCATCATGCCATGTATTACTACTAGAAAATTTGTTGGGGCCTGACAAAGGGATTTTAAATTATCATGTTGTGGGTTTATGAACAATATTTTATTATTACTTTAGGAAACTTGATCCTGAATTTGCATTTTGCTCCATGTGGGGTTTGCAGTAGACAAATAGAAGCCAGATTTTCTTGGAGTTTCTACCATTTTCCCTGCAAAAAAATTAATTTCACCACTTCTACATACTCGTGTCATCCATTTTGTTCCATTTCATCTGCCATGGTATGAATGCTGGTCTGCTGACATCCTTGTATGTTATAGGCCTTCTCATCTCATCACTCCTGACATTATGTTGGATGCGAGTAGACTGTTTACATTACCATAGAAAAAGTGGATGGATTAATTCTCCCAGTGTGTTTGTCCAGGAATGAGATACACAAAAAATTAAACATAGGCTCAATTCTGGAAATGCGTGCTATTATGCATTACAGAGACTCTTGACTTCCCAACTCCTTTCAAAAAATGTAAAGATAAAAATTATATTCTCAGACTGGGGTTTGAACCCAGGACCTTTTGCACACTAGGTGAATGCCTTCCAAGTGAGCTATCTGAGAAACTCCAATCTAAATGCAAATTTTTCTGTTATATACGCTATTAATTCCTTTGTACCAAATGCTATGAAACCATTGCTTCCATCTTGCAAATGGTGGTTTCTTTATTAAGAAGACCTTTAATTGGGAATTTTACATTACATATAAAGCCAGTATGGGCTTCTTTGATAACAAATATTAGTTTTTTATTTGTTTCTGCGCTTTTAATAATGTGGCAAGATGCAATAACACTATATTTTTGAGTTTTTCATGAGGCCCACAGAACTTGTGGTAATGTGATTGGGAGAAATTAGATTTGCTTCATCAGCATTGAAAATTAAAATATATATTTTTAATTTTATTTATATTGATATTTTTGACCATGGAACACCATAATTTATATAAATTTTTCACTCTAAGGTCTGTATAATGATGAGTTCATAATTATTTTTAATTTGGATATATGGCTAAGTAGAAACATCTTGTTACCAAACAACATTGGTTCCAGGGGACTGTAGTTAACATCCTCACCTCTGGTTTCTAGATTTGTGGGTTCAAATCTGGCCAGGGGCAATGGATTTACAAGGATCTAAAAATCCTAATCATAGCTTCCTATGAAAGGGAAGTACAGCCAAGACCCTTATGTTGTAGATTTACTACGCATAAAAGAACCTTGAACCTGAAATAAGAAACCTCTGAACAAAATTTGTTGATCTTTTCATGTCCAGATTTAAATTGTAATTTTTATGACTTAGCTGTTATGAGAATTAAGATACTACCACTAAAATTGATAATCATCATTGACCACTCAAGAATTTAGGGCATTGTTTATCTAAGAATTAAATTAATATTTTTTTATACCTCACCTCATATCCTTTATTCTTCTAAACTGCAGTTTCAGAACTATATCCCCATCATCAGTAGCCTCTCGTCGACCAGTGTTATGTTGTTTCTTGGCAGTTTTCTTCTTCCTTCTATTGGTGGACTGATGAACCTCTGGATCAAATCAAAATTTACGGTAATTTCGAAATTCTTTCTTGTTTTTTGGATGTGGATTTTTGCCCAAACCATGAGTTCTTTCTGTTTATCTGTATGTTTGATTAGGCTAGCTTTTGTATCAATTAAATGTTTTTCAGACCAAGCATGTGCCGCTATTGCTGACTTGTCCACTTCACCATTTTCGACATTTCTAAGATGTTCTTTCACCCTTGTTTTCAAATTTCTTTTTGTTTTTCCTATATTTTGTTACAATCCTTACATTTGATCTGATATATTCCTGATTTGTTTATCTATTTTAGCCCCACGATGCATCCTTCAGACTCTTCATTGGTCAGCCCCATTCTCTTCTGTCATTTGGAACATATGCATAATTATATTTTTAAAATCTTGAATTTGCACATTGTGTTCATATAATCCATTTTCTTTTCTTCAAAATAGAGGATATTTGGAATTCTCGTTAACATTATTTGATTTTTGACTCTCGGATATGAGCTGAAGAGAACCCTTCTGAAACAAGGTCTTAAATATTGACAAATTGTGAGGTGTTGATTTCCAATTCTTTAATGATTATTAAATAAAACTTCAGTGTTGCTTCCTAACTAACTAACTATCGAACCTATAGGTTCATGGCAGTGCAGACATATGCATTCCATATATCCCTATCCTGAGCTTATGTTTTTCAATCATTCCCTGTATAATCTACTTCCCTCAAATCATGGTTAATGTTATTCTCCCACCTCATTCTTGGTCTACCAACTGGGCATTTTTCCTACAAGAAGCTACCATGCACGTCTTTCATTCCCCATTCGTGGGCACATGTCCTGTCAATGTTACTTCCTAAAAATATTAATTATTATTTGCTTTGCTGACCATATCATAAATTTAATATGATTTATCTTTAGCTCTGATCACCCATCGCCGTCAATCAATGTCTTCTACACTTTTAACCTATTAATCTTTATAATATTATTGGCTTTAAAAATCTTAATGATAGTTCCTGTAATATTTTATAAATTACCTATTTTATTATCAATAAAACATTGGCATTATGAGATCAATATTGTTATTCTGTGTTGCACAAAAATAGAAACAAAGGGGCATGGACATTTCTTGTAGGACAACCAGAGGGGAGGGCCCAGCGTGTAGGTAAAGTATGGGGTGGGAGAGTAATGTTAAATATGATTTGAGGGAACTGAATTATACGAGGAATGATTGAAAACATTGGCTCAGAATAGGTATGTATGGAGGCTTTATGGCCATGTGGCTATGAACCTCTGGATTAAATACTCTCAGTGAATTAGTTTTATATAAACAGTTTAGACATGCCTTGGAATTGCCAGGACATATTGTCAGTGAATATGACTATAATGCAATTGAATTTTCTTATGAGAATCTACTTTGATAGTCTTTACAATTCTACAGAAATGGATTTTCTTTGTAGGACTTTTCAGCCATTTTCTGTTTGTTATTAATGACCAAAATTTAAATTTGCTATTCAAGGAAGCTGCAGGACTTATCATGAAATGGAATATTGTTGAAACATTGCACTTTGTGTTATTAACATCTATTGAATAATGTGCCTCTCAATATTGTGGCTTTATTGATAGACTGGCTGAATTCCATCCTCTTCGCTAGAGCACACAAGCACATGTATGATATCCTTTAGTAATTGGTTGAAGTGTTAACAATTTCTATTAGTTAATATTTACCTACTGTATACATGTGTATAATATTGTTAATGGTCTATCTATTAGTGCTGGGGATAGTTGTGATATATAAAATGTGCTGAAAGCACACAATTTTTATTAAATGAGCTGTGTAGATAATTTAGTGTTTAGATATAACTAATCTTATGGGTTTGTTGAGCACACCTAATCCTTTATGTGGATTATTCCAAGTATTGTGTGTATTTAAAAAAATGATGTGTGTTTCCCTCATGGTTAGCAATCCTAACACTTTGGCCATGAAGATCACACGGTGATAATGTGTTTTAGTATATAGAATTTAATTATGGAAGATAACCATATTTTTGGAATTAAACAAAGATATTGATGAATGTTTGGAGGGGTCATCCCCCCTCCTATCAGTTGTTGTAAATGTGTAGTGTTTGCTGTTGAGTGTAAAGTGTGAGTTTTTTAATCATGTCATAATTTAATCCTTCGATGGTAGAAGGAACTGAAGGCTTAAATAATAATATTGAAGGTTCCTGATTGTGGTTTTAATTATCATGCATTATCTCAATACTTTTGAGTTTCTATAATTTAAAAGTAAAAAAATAATATTAATAATAATTTGTTAATATAACTCCCCTTTCCATTTTTTTATATTCTAAAAACTTTAAATTAATTGGGTTTTATCCAATCGTTAATATATGTATTATTAAAATGTTATTTTTATGTTTACCACGAGGTCTGTTCACTAAGCATCCAAAATATTTTCTAACAGAATCAGACACACTTGCTTATTTATAATGAATTGAACAATTTTAATAGCTCCAAAACCATACAAAATTAGACACAGTTGCTCATTATAATGAATTGACGGACACTTTCAATAACTGGATTGAATAAAAATCTTGGTTATCTATCTATCTATCTATCTTGGGGTTTTTACAGCTGCTGCCGTCTTCCCGTGCCAAAGCCTACGATCTTGGGCATCTTCGATGCTTAGCCCTCTTGCTTGCATTACTATCTTCATGCTTTCCTTCCATGTTAACTTTGGTTTCCCTTTTTTCTTCTTTCTGCTCGGTTGCCATTGATACAGTAATTTTGGCCATCGCTCATCTTCCATTCTTAAAATATGTCATAACCATTTTAATTCCTTCTCCTCAATTCTTTGAATTATGCTTTCTTCTGCTTCCATTATGTTTCTAATTTCCTTATTTGTGACATGTTCTAATTTTGACTTTCTGGCACTTCTGCGTAAATAATCCATTTCTAGAGCTATTAGCCTATTCTTGTAGTAAGATCTTTGTTATGCCAAATTAAAACTATTTAGAATAATACTGTGAATTAAGCTAATTTAATATTATTACATAATTGAATCAGAAAGTAATACTGATAATTTGTTTCATAGTGATACTTCCCATTAGAACTTTTAATAAATTTCTTCTTCTTCTTCTTCCTTCCAAGTATTAGGCCAAGGCCTGTTACGATCCTATAGAAAATTTTCCCTCCAGCGTTTGAGGGAAATTCTCGTATAAGACTTGAAAGCATAATAATAGTCCCTTCGATTGGTTACTGGCCAAAGGATAATATTTAATAATGTTGAGAACCAATCAGATCTCTCTAAAAGAAATGACAGAATAAAATACATTGGTTATGCAGGTTCATTATACCATCATCCAGCATTAGGTGGGGATTTTCTATTAGGGAATGTATGACCATTATGTTACCATCTCAGACAAGATTGGTTTGGTGCACTGAATATGACCATGTGCAGAATATCTGCAACATTTGTACGTGACACTTGCCAAATATTGTGTCTTTTTCCGTTTCCTTTAGCCCAGGATGATCGCAAATTTATAAATATTATGCAAAAGATGAAAATGCAGCTGATTAAGTCACGCAAAGACATTGTGTATAATGTGATGATTACATTTGAGTGGTAGACATGGCCTTAAGGCCTTAACTCTGCCAGGCAAAATAAAGTTATTATTATAGTGATCTTTAAAAACGTTCCCCTTACTGGTGTGACCAAGGGGAAAAATACTGTGTCATAAACTGAAAAGCCCAGAGGAATTTAAGAAATCAGGTCTATTGATGACTAAATATATTGGAGCAACTACTACACGACTGGACAGAAGCCAATTATTAAGTATGACTTTTGTTACTGGATTCGCGATATGCAGGTGTAAACAACTGTTTAAGCAGTACTGTGGCAAAGTTACTAGATTGTATGTAGATATATATTATGCACGTTTCTCTTTCTATTTTTATCATCTTGGATATTTTTGAAGAGACCTCGTTACACATGTACTGGATTTTTTATAAATATTACTGATTTATGAAAAGATTGATAAATAGGTACAGTTCATAAAGTATATGGATTATGAACGCTTAGATAACCTAAATAACAAGAATTGCCTTATTAATAATATAGCAAATATATATGTGGAATTCTGGCGCTCCAAATTTACTGTAAAATGTATATGTGAAACTGTTTAGAATAGATGATTGAAAAAGCAGTGCATGTGATGCTCTCCGCCAGACTTTTCTTTTATTCTATCTTTTTTATAACAAATTTTGTAGGTGGTACCAAAGAGAGAAGGAATGTTCCTGCCTAGTAACAATTTAGTTTAGATCATTGGTGGATTGCATAATATTTGGCATTGCTTCTACCCAAAAAATGTTCAGAATTTTAATTTAAAAATATTTAAGATAATTGGTATATAATACCATTTTCACAACTGCAATATAATTTGTATTAGATTTTTTATCTACTTAAAGTAGTCTAAAATACAACGCTGAGTAAAAATTTTGGAATTAGTACTAAGTATGCTAGCATAAATTCATTAAACATAACTATTTATTAATGTTTTTTCCATGCATGTAAACTATAATAGTCATTCTAGCTATATGGTACATTTTCTTCTCGATGTTTTTTCTTGTCTTTACGATGGGTGTTGTATTAACAGAACTTTGAATTATTACAGTCCAAAGTGTTCTCTGTTTTATATACACACTGTTGTATGTAGTTTTACTGTGTTCTTTATTGGAATAAGCTTTTTTTCTTCTGCTTTAAAAATTATTCTAGCATGATGTATTAATATCACTAAAAATCAACAAATGTTGGCTATGAGCATAGGCTGATTTGTATACAATTAATTTGAAATAAGAACAAACCTGTAAATATGTGTATTTTTAAGAATAACTGCAAGGTAATGAATTGTTCTGTATATAATATATAGGTGAAGAGGGTTTGTTCTTTCTTCAAACACCTTTTATCCATTGAGAGTACATCCACAAGTTTTTTTTTCTTTCACATTTTTGTATTTTTTTGTTTGTTTTGGCAATGTTTATGTAAATAGCATAGTGGTACATAGCTTTCTGAATTAAGACGGGATGTTAATAGGTATTGCACCATAAACCCAGATATCTGGTAACAATTTTACTATTATTCTTGTATTGTTTATTGGGTATTTACATGTCAGATAACATGCTAGCATTGCTTTATAGGTTTAAACATTATTAGGGATTACTGTTCATGAAATATTTGATACCTAGGTATGAGTATTATATAATTTTTAGATCATTAATTTTTAGTTACCAACATAATAGTGTTCATTATAAGCTCATGAACTTAATTCTAATTTCTTTTTTTACATATTTACAATATTAAACCAGGGGTGTCACTAAAGTTTGTTGGTGTCGTAATTCATAAATTTGTTGTTCACAAGTATTTATAGAATACTTGAAAGCAGTCATACAGGTACATTCTCAAATGATGGCAGTTTGTTTTTGTCCTGCTATAATAAATAAGCTATTGAGAGATGTAAATTAGTTTACATTCCTAGATGATGTTTAATGATGCTCTTTAACAACTCATGTCATTAGTGTCACATTGAAAAGCCAGCCATAAAAAAAGCAAACAAATTTTGCTCTGATATGGGACTTACTACTTTTTCTTCTAAAGATATCAACACTCAAAAATTTTACCCTGATAGCTTTAAACTTGTGAACCTGGGATCCAAAAGTGAGCGTTATAACTACTATAATGGAGCAAGGAAATAAGTGTAAAGAAATTTAAATGTTTTGTTTCAATAGTTACATAACATACAATACAGTACTAAAATGTTAATATTATTCGTTTTTAAACATCTTAATGATGGACAAATTATATTTGAAAAGAAAAATATACACCTAGACTGGGGTTTGAACCCAGGACCTTTGACTTTCTATGTCAATGCTCTTCCATCTGACTGGGGTTTGAACCCCAGTCTAGGCGTATATTTTTCTTTTCAAATATAACAGTACTAAAATGTTAACATTTAACAAATCAAAATAAAAAAAGAAGAAAAATATGAGGTAAGGTGATATTTTTAATATTACAAAAATAAGCTGTTACCATCTCTATATATTGTTTACTCAATACTCGTGAATCTTTTCATTTTGTAAATGTTAATTTATAATTACTCAATTTTTGTTAAACTAGATTCGTAATGCTGCTTAAGAAGTGTGGCAGCTATCGTTGTCAAAAGTTACAGTAAAACTTCTATAGAAAAGAAGACAATCATATTCAGACATTTGACAAAATATAAACCTTCCTCAAGTATATATGTGTTTTGCATTTTTGTAAAATTCAGAAATTTTTTTCCCCTCTTTGGTGTATTTTTATCAGTATAAATTTGTTTTACATTGTGATTTAAAACATGAACTAACTCAAATGTCTAATTTCTTCAGAGAAGGATGTTGTATTACATCCTCTCCTTCTCTTTGACATTTTTTGTAAAAATATTGTGATAATTATTAAGGTAGAATATTTTTATCACTCACCTCATATTGTTCTTATATTGTGATATTGTGATAAATTACAATAAATTGTGCTGCTATCATTTGGGAATTTACATAGTATAGACGTAAATCATTAGTAGATTAAATAATTTTTACTCACAAATATTTTAAATTTAGTTTATATTACAAATTGAGTATGTTTAAGTTTAATAGTGAGTGGACAACATATTTTTAACGACTCACCTCATACAATTTCAAATTTCTTTGATACCGACGGTTTCAGACAACATCTTGTCCATCTTCGGTCATGACTGAAATTTGAAATTATATGAGGTGAGTCGTTAAAAATAAGTTCTCCTCTCACTATTAATGATATAACCTCATAATGTTTACTTCCCAACATTAATTTAAATATATGTTTAAGTTTGTTCCAATATATGTTTTTTGTTAATTATTGGTGAAGACCATGCATAATAATGATTACTTCTGTTCTGTAAAGGTTGAATATTCAGCAGCCCAGGGTTTCTGGTTCAATTTCTGGCTATATCATAAATTTAAGAATACAAAAAGACCAAACATGAGCATAACTTTTAGATTATTTTGATAAATTCAGATAAAATTGTTTATTTCATATGGGATAGATAGGAATCTCAATTCACATGAAATAAGTACATGTCTATCAGGGAAATATCATTAGGAAGGTCCTATAGAAAAATTGAATATGATCATAATGAGCTAATAGGTCTGAGACATGGAAGGAAACCGGTGATATTCATAGATATTTTCCTTTGAGTGTAGGATCTGTGAGTTCATAACCTTGTGAAGTCATAGTATAATTTGGCCTGGATTTATGCACCATATTTTAGAATAATTATTACTAATTTTGTGATGTGATAAGGGTACATAATTAATTTTTTTATATAGTTGTATTTGGATATGTTTTCATTTTGAGATAGAACTGAAAATTTTTCACCATCTTTATTATCGTACATAGCTGCCTTTATGTTTCAATTTTAATATGATGATCTGGAGCCTTTTTGGAAGAATACAGATCTTCTAAGACCAATATATTGCCCATTTTATTTTTAAGATATTGTTTCTATAATTAGGCATCCCCTAGATATTTTAAATCAAATATTTCCATTATCAATTATTTTTTTGTAAAGAAATAAAATCACTCATCTTGAATTATATTCCTTTTGTATTTTAAAAATGTCAAATGATAATTTTGAAGTCATATAATTTTTCTTAGGCCAGCACCCTAAGAGTAGGCCAAAGGGTCTTTAAGGTACATTGTGCCATGGAGTTAGAAAATTGTCATGCCTGAAAGAAGATGCCTCTGTGCAAAATTGTTTAGTTCACTCATCTCTAGTTTTGTTATTAATTCTCTGGGTGTTGATAATAGTTTTTAAATAAAATACTATCTCATATTGTATCATAAAACAAAACATTTCCTAATGCTGATTTATAATAACAAAATAATTATGTGGTCTCTACCTATTTAGAAAATTTGACATAGTTATGTTGAAATGCTATTGAAAAGTATGTCTATTGATATTGGAATACAAATGTGATTGATAAATCATGTGCATGTATCAGTTGCATTGACCAAGTGCATTTGGAACAAACTTATTATATACAGATAAATTGATGACAGATGGATGCAGAATGGTCGGCCTAAAAACTAAGCAGGTCATAATAGATTGAAGCTAAGTTTGTAACACCCCTGGTGTATTTTAAAACCATTTTTTTTATACTATATATAAATAACACAAAGAGTTCAAATAAAACACATAACACTATCACTGTCAAGTCAAATTAACATAACAATATAAAATATGTATGCATATACTGGAATGAATGGTTTTTATCTTTGAAAAAAAATATTTTATTAGTGGGAATTATTTAGTTTGTGGCTGACATTAAGTATTTAATTTTAATTACCATTTGTAAGGCCTCAATTTATACCTAGTTCACAAACTGAAAAATGTGGCATTTTCAATCAAGCAGTTGTTTAATATCAAATCTTGTTTGTGAAAATTTAGATTTTTAGCTCATATGATACAAGCTATAGGAATGAATGGCCACAAATTTATATATATAGATTAAACATGATAAATGGGTATGTAAGGAGTGTTTTTTCTGTGCCAATTTTAAGGTGTAAGTATATAGTTTTCTACTGACATTATAACAATATTTAGCGGACAATCTTTGAATTTGTCACCGCCATTTTCTCACAACTTAAAAAAAAGTTTAATAAATAAAAAAAGTTCTGTAATCTAAATGTTTATATAAAGAGAAACATATCAATTTTAAAAACTGGAAGTCTTATGGTGCTGTACGGACACCATAATTGAAATTAAAAAAAAATGAAAAGCATAATGTTTACTACCCTCATTCCCATTCAGAAAAAATGTATTTGGTCATCAGGTTGTGGTGTTTTAGACATTATTAATTATATTTAAATGGGATACTAATTATTAGCTTTTACGTGGAGATACTTGTGAAATATTGCCCAATTAACTACTCCCGTTTCTCTGTCAATAGTTTTATGTAACAACTGTTTAGTGATATACTGTTTGATAAAAGTGCGGTGTATCATTCCATGTAGCTATTTGTGAACTTTAAATGTTTAAGTTATTTGGGTGAATCTCTTAATCTGCTTTTGTCATATTTTAGATTTTTTTATTTAAGGAAACACTTAGATTATGGGACCAAGTGCTGAATTAAAATAACACGTCTAAAAATAATTTAGTATTGAAGAGAATCAACTGTTTTGGATAATATATTTCTAATTCATTAATGACCCATTCTGCTTTTTAAAACATTTACTTATAAAAACACTTTTTAGTAATGACAATATAATTAAAATCCTGTCCAAGCTTACAAACTAATATTCAAATTTGGAAGGACCTTTAAATTTACATACTTCAAAGTTGTATTTTTAACAAACTTTATATAAATATATTGGACAGAATGTTATTAATATTTAGTTACTTTGGTAGCCTCAATTATTTTGCTGATGTTAAACCATTATGTTATTAACGCCTTTTTGTCTGTAAATTATCTTGTTCATTCTATCCACTGCAATGCACTGCCCTCAAAATGCTATGGAACTACTTGATTAACATTAATATTGTCACATTTTAATGTGCAGTTTAACAAGATCTTATATAAATAAGACTTTAGTGGACAAACTTTGAGGGTCTGACATAATGTTACATCATTGATTTTTTTATTATCTTTGGTTAATGAGTATTTCATTGATGTGCCCCATTTCTTCAATCTAAAAACAGATAATGAAACAAAGCTATTTTTTGTTTTTCTGGTTTTATACACCAGTACTCTGCCACTGAGCGACTTAGGCATCTCAATTTAAACTGAATTTTTTCTTATACAATCCTTGTGTACTAAGGCAATGAACCTTTGTTTCACATGCCATCTGGGAAGACTTCAAATGTGATTTAATGCTACTTTTATAGCTAGTAAAGCTTTATTTTTTAAGTTTTTGTTTCAAATTTATCATTTCTCACTGAATGACAAATTATATTTGAAGAGAAAATTTTATGCCTAAACTGGGATTTGAACTGAAGATCTCTGGTTTTATACACCAGCGCTCTGAGACTGAGCTATTTAGGCATCTTAAGTTTAAATGGAAATTTTCCCCTCTCTTATACAATCCCCAAAAAAATTCTCTTCAAATATAATTTGTCATTCAGTGAGAAGTGATAAATTTAAAATAAAACATAGAAAATAAAGCTTTACTGGCTATAAAAGTACTGTTAAATCCCATTTAAAGTCTTCTTGAAAGAAGCCAGATGCCGTGTGGATGAAGGTTCATTGTCTTTGGGGAGCGGCGATTGTATATGAGAGAGAAAATTTTCTGTTTAAATTGAGATGCCTAAGTAGCTCAGTGGCAGAGCAGTGGTGTATAAAACCTAAGACCTTGGGTTCAAATCTCAGTGTGGGTGTAAATTTGTATTCTTAGTTAAATACGGGAAATAGCATTATGATGTTCTTAATTCATGAATGAATGAGTCATTTTTTATGTCGGTTGAAAATGGGAGGAATGTTTCCTCTTGAAAACTGCAATTCTCATGTTTAAGAAAACATAAACTATGATGTAAGATATAAAAAATGACTCATTCATTCGTGTATATTTTTATCTTCAAATTTAGTAGTAAATTCAATATTTAATTTTTTCACTGGTCCCTTAATCAGAGTTAGAATTTATTTAATCTGTATTTAATATGCATCTTAAGTTGATATGGGAATTCAAAATATATATATATGTTTATGTTGCATTAATATTGTGATCTGATTGCTTTGAAAATATAAGGGGTGATACCACTGTTAAATAAAATGTAAATTAAATATAATGCTGACTATAAAATGTTGAACTAAATGTTGCATAAAATCCATGACAGAAAGCAGCAAATTTTAGCTCTTAATATAAATAAGTCAGGCTACTTCAGCCTAAAAATGATCCCGGTGAATGAAAGTTCAGTATATTGTAAATTCAAACTTTTAAATTTTTTATGTAGGATATATGGATAATTTCTTGTGATGCAAATAATAGTGATATTTATCTTTTACACAAGTTTTAAATTTTAGTCAATAATTTTACAAATGAGCTTCATCGAATCTCTAGAATTATGTGGGACATTCATGATATCTTGTTTGACATATTTATTATCTTACTTTTTAGAACTGGGTTCATTTTTGTATGGAAAGTTTATTCAAATTAATTGAAACAAACATTTCTTCCCCTAAAGAATAATGGAAGTAAACAGAACTAAGGAATCAAATGTATCAGTTTTTTATATAGAGCAAAACTTAATAATCCAGAACTCTTCATTAATTTGCAAAAAGGAAAAGACAGTACAGTCCAATGGATGAAAGACAGATCACCAGAGATGTGCAATAACACATTGTCCAGGATACACTCCCCAGAAATCTTCTTTCTTCTTTGGCTTTCCCCCATTTATAGGTTTGCTGTCTTCAGTTTCCATTTATTTATTTCTATCATTCCAATCTCCTTCCAAATTCCATTCATCCATTATAGTTCTGACATAAGTTTTCCATTTCCATCTTGGTCTGTCACATTTCTTCCTTCCAGGGGTTGACTATTGGTATGTATATATATATTTGTTATCTTTCACATTCCATTCTTTGTACAAGGCCATACCATTTAAGAGTTTTGATTTTCAATCCTCTTAACAACACATGTGACATTCATTTCTCTCCAATGGAATTCATTTCTTTTTTTATCCTGCCTTGTTTTTTTGAAGGCTTCTTCTAGGATAATCAAATTCAACTGTTCTAATTTTATTCTTCTGTAATTCCGTCAAAGACCAAGTTTCACTTCCATATGACAAAATATTTTGTATTATGCTCTTATAAATTTTCATTTTAGTTTCCTTTGTAATATTTTTGTTGCAAATTATTCCATGTAATGTCTTAGTTGCACTTTTTGCCATTGACAATTTAGTTTGTACATCTCTTTCATATGTACCTAAACATGTTGTAATGTCTTAGTTGCACTTTTTGCCATTGACAATTTAGTTTGTACATCTCTTTCATATGTACCTAAACATGTAATTATTGATCCAAGATATTTAAAAATTTTACTTTTTTTTTCTTTTTTTTTCCCTCCCCAGAAATAAAAGAATAATTCTTTGATGTAACATATAAGGATACAGTAAATAAAGAAATACGGTTTCTGAAACATACCATATTAATAAGAAAATTTTACTGTTTGGGATAGTATAAACATCTTGAGAAGTAATACATTTAATATTAACATCAAATATTAAAAATATTTATTTTAATAATATTCTCACTAATAGGAAAATATTTGGTATCTATACAATCCTAAATAGTTTTTTTCTTCATATAAGCCTGGGAAAAATAATTTTTTTACTTACACTCCTTATACCAGATAAAATTAACTGTAAACTAACTTGATAAAGTAAGATGTCAGAAATATTTAAATATGAATGATTAATAATATATTGTATGTACATAATAAGGAAGATTTTGTGTAGTTTCCAAGTAGTTCATACAACATAATAAAGGAAACTTGCTCTCTTTATATTTTGTAGCTTAACAGGTTTAAAGATTGAGTGAAAGCTTAAATTGTGAATAACTAAAGATTTTTTAATCATTAAATAATTATACTGCGCTGTAGCCGAGTGATTAAGGCAAGAAGTCTTGGCGCAGAGCTATGGGACTTGCACTGGTTCGAGTCCCCATGGGAAAGACATTTTCTCATGAAATTTTGGTCAGTGCGGGACTGATGCCTACTCAGCATCGTGAGTAATTTGGGTAGCTACAATAAGTAGCAACTTCAGGTTGAGAAGACCAGCTATAACGGCTGGGGGACCCGACATGCTGACCACATGTCACCCCTACACTGGCTAGATCATTTATATCTGTGATTAACACATGTGGATGAGAGGCCAGCAGTCAGCTGGTAGGTCAAGGGCCTTCTAGGCCTGTCGTGCTAGGAGCTTTTTTTAAATAATTATGTTAATCAATTAAAGAAAAGGAGCAATGAGTTTTAATTCTACATGGTTTATTTATTCAAGCTGACTGAATTCAATGAAATAACTAAAAGATCAATTTGGATCATATCTGAATATAAAGTTGTATAAATTAATACAATCATGAATTTAGTGATTTATCGTGGACTATTTTTTTTAAATATGCTAATATATTCTATATAAAATGAATACAATAATGAAATTACTGATTTATCGTGGACTAAATTTTAGAAAAATGCAAAGATATTTTTATTATAATATATACCAGTGGTCTCAGATCAGAGCTGTATGGCCACTGCATGTCCAGTTCATAAATCACTGTTCCAGTAGGGATACACTATGTGAATCTTCAGTTATTTTCATGGCAATGTTATACAGTGCATATTTTTAACAGATTTAATCACATTGTTTATGGAGCTTGTTTTAATTTTCATTGTACAAAAAAAAAGGACATTAAAAATTTTGTTTACATGTCAAACATTAAGAAAGGTTTTAATAACATGTCTATAGGTCAAAGGTAGTGCAGTATATTGTTACATCCTACAGCGTTCAGTTGTTGCATTTCACTCTGTCCCAAGTTACTGTGATTTTGAGATCCCTTATACAAGTCTCTTATTTTATTTCTTACATCCTCAATAAGTGTTTTACTTCATATTGCAGTAGGATAACAAAGTCCTCTGAATGACATGAATGTTCCACATTAAAAACTTTGGAATGTAAATATTGAACTTTCCTCTCTTTAGTTGTAGTTATTTGAGAGCCTGTTTATGCCACTAGAAGCACTAACAGCCTCTGAATTCTTAAATCACTCATATTGAGTGGATCTTCAGTTTTAAACATTAACTAACGCTCTCATACAAAATTAGCTTATATTCAGATTTGGATGGTTGCATCCATAACTGTAGTTACATAAATGTAATTTATAATAAATCTTAGATAAGGATAAAGTTGCCAACTTTTGCAATACTGAAATATGGAATATTATTGTACATTAACATCAATCTAATGTTTGTAATATAATTTATACAGATTTATAAATATTCGGTAATTTTAATATATGAGTTCATTTTATTTATCATAATCCTATGTAAAATCAAGTTTAACTACTAATTGAGGTAATATGGCATTTGAATGCAGACTGTATGGCCTGATTCAGTTCTATACAGTGGAAGAATCAAAACTTTCCTTCATTTGTTTGTGTGTAGAATGGGATAAAATCAGTCAAAGCAAAGGATTTGCCATTGGCAAATATTGTATTATATTCACATTCTTAATTTTCTACTACATTATCATCATAGTTACAAATTTAATATTACAATTCATTGTAATTTATAGTTTCCTGATATCTAGTATACTGGTGTTAATGCCATCAAAGATCATTGTCAAAGAATGTTATATCATAAAATGTCTTTGATAATAGGCAGAATTTGAAGTGTAATATACTATACAAAATGCTAAATAAAAGGTAAACTAAAATGAAGGAAAATGTAGCATCTGTTTTTAATATGTGGTTATAATTACGAAGCAAAAATGTTCATTGGTGTAAGTTTAATTGGGTTCATCTAAAATCAGTACACTTTGCCACACATTAAAAATAAAAATGTTGATATTATAACAACATGTATACATAGTCTTATTTTAATTAAGAAACTGAGGACAAATATTTAAAGAAATGGTGCAATAATTTTTTGAATCTATTTTAATAAAACATGATTTACTTTGGCATTCAATTTGTTCGTTGTAATGTCAGACATGAGTAATTACAAACATTTAATGGAAAAAGATAGATCTTACATTCTTGTTTCGTATGGATTATTTTAATCTCAAAAGTAATTAAATTACTGTATTATGTATTAGTTGGCAACTCTAAGATAATTGTTGTTGAGTTAAAAAGAATAGAGATTTCTGGAAGAAAAGATATAAATCAGGAAGGAAAAAGAATGAAATTTGGTTTCAGGCAAAATATCAATAATATATAATTTTCTTCTTTTTGTATATCTTCTCCTCATTATCTTAATCTCTTAAAATCAATTCTCATTCTCCTCTATCACACTTCCTAAGTTATTTATTTTTTAAGTGCCAGAATTAACTATCTGTATATAGACAATAATGCATCAACCCAGTCCCCTTCATGATACTTGAAAGTGTCGGAAATTTTATTACTATGCTAGCATTGAATGAATTTCTTTCCCTTTTCTTGAACCATTCTAATTAAAAGTAGTTGATTATTTTAAAAAACTTTATTAATTGCTGCCAAGACGGAAGCTGCAGGGTAAATGCTGAAAATAGTCAGCTGTCAGTGGTTCCTCCTTACATGTAAGCTTTCTAGCTTTTAAAATTTATATAATTATGTGTACAAATCATTTTATTTCCTTACATAATATACGCTTCTCAAAGTGTATTAATAAGTTGGACCAAACATGCTTTTTCTCAAATATTTTGTAATATTGGGTCTAGGTGATAATACTTTTAAAATGTATTATTATATGAAGAAAAAAATTAGGGAAATGTGTATTTGCAAGCTTGCATATGTTTTACAAATATTTTATGGTATTTAGGTCCTGTTGTTACATAATATTAAATGTTGCCTTTTTTGTCATGAAATGGTAATGGTTCATGTGTTAAGCAGATTTCAAATGAATCAATGGTATATCATTTTTGAAGAGGGTAAAAGAATGCTTGCTTTGTATCCGTCTCCTAGTCAGTAGAAGGGGGAAGGTTGTACATTTGGTATAATTAAATTTAATTAGCTGAATATATTTTGCTTTTATTGTGACAAAACTTTCCCCATATCTAAGACCAATTATTTTCAGTTTCCATTTATTCCTGTTCTAATATATATTTTCCCAATCCATTTCTTTATATTTCTCCTCAGTGTTACCAAGTGTTACTTGGTCTATGTCTCTCTTCTTTTCCAGCAGTTGGCGCTTCTGTAACTTGATGATCATGACTTGATCCCAGCCAGGATCAGTTGAATATTTAGGTAAGGAAAATTTGAGATCATGGATTCCTATTGAAAAGTGCAATCGGTCCCTACTTTGGATAACAAATAAGAGTTTCTTGTGTAAGGGGTTGTACAGTACTTTACTGTTGCGCAGAGACGCTAAGTGGAATTAATATTATACTTTTTTCCTTTGCATTACGCGCTATTCTCCTTTTCTTAAAATATCTTTTTCCTTGGATTTTTTAAAAATATGAATTATGCTGCTAAAATGTCATTCTACGTTTCTCCAATTTATTTATTTTTTAATTTCCCCCTCTAATATAATTTGTGATGAGATGGATGCTTTCGTTCAAAACTTGACCCCTGTGCAGAGGACATGAGACTAGATGATATAATTATACACAAGATAAAAAAGAAAATACCGAAGGAAAAAATAATTCCAAGTTCAATTACTAATGATATGCTCATTACTACAAATTTCAAGTATCCTTCCCATCTACCACACATTAATTTTTAACAGTAGCCTATGCACAAGCGTATGTTTCTAATTTGTACTTTTTTATAAACCAGATATATTTTCTCCCCGCCTTTTATTATCTCTGTTGAGCCAAAGCCACATTAAAACAATATATTTTCTTGACTCCGAGTATTTTCATTTATCTTAATTGTTACAAAATTTTACTATACGATGTGACCCAACCATGTACAAAATTCAGCATTTTCCCTACATTGGTTATTTACTACAGTTCCATTTGGAAGCATATTGATGCTTATAATAAATGTATATTTCAATATTATTAATTGGGCGCAAAAAGGTCAATTCTAAGGCTTTTTTTATTATTTTTAACAACTAACTCATTGGCACTATCGAACTCGTAGGTTAAAGGTCGCGCGAGCATAAGCTCTCCATACATCCCTATCCTGAGCTAATGTTTTCCAATCATTCCCTGTATAATCTACTTCCCTCAAATCATAATTGTTATTCTCTCATCTTATTCTTGGTCTACCAACTGGGCGTTTTCCTACAAAAAGCTTCCATGCACGAATTTCATTCCCCATTCGTGCCACATGTCCTGCCTATCGCAGTCTACGAGACTTCACTGTTCTTATTACATCTGGCTGCCCATAAAGACCATGTAGTTCATTGTTACATAGTCTCCATTCACCTGTCTCTTCATCTCTCTTTGGTCCAAACATTTTCCTAAGAACGTTATTCTCAAATACTCATAATTTCCTTTCCTCCCTTAAAGTAAGAGTCCATGTAATATAGGCCTAACTGGTAGAATGACAGTTTCATATATTTTCAGTTTGACATTTTTTTAAAGGAGTTGGGACATTAAGAGTCTCTGTAATGCATAATAGCATGCATTTCCAGAATTGAGCCTATGTTTAATTTCTTTGTGCATCTTATTCCTATTTGTGATTATTGTTCCTAGGTATTTGAATTCAGCCACTTCCTCAAAATTTCCCTCATTTGTCATTAGCCGTCCATTTCCATTATATAATGTATTTCTATGTGTGACCATATATTTAGTTTTGTTGATATTTACTTCCAGTCCCAATTTCTTAGTGTTACTCAATAGTGCGTGCACGTTGGCCTTTTTAATAACTACTATTAATAGCCCCAATATTTTATTTCAGGATTTTTAAGATCGCCGAGTATATATGAATATATTTTATTTCGGAAACATTGCTAAAAAGATATCCATTAATTCGTTTGCACTTCAAACCCGAAAGATCATGACCTATTATAGGACATAAGTTCTCAATTTATATATATCCCTATGTAATTAATCTCCCTCAAATTATGGTACATGTCATTCTCAAACCTCATTTTTCCTATCTCCTAGGCGCTTTCCCTCTGGTCTTCCTACAAAATGTTCTCATGCAGCTCTTCCATTCTTATCACGTGTGTAATGAGGAGTTTTAATTATTATGTAGGTAAGTAATGTAGCGATTATTGACTTCTAACTCATTGGCACTATCGAACCCGGAGGTCCATGGCCAAGCGAATGTCTATATAAATCCCCACCATAAATTGTTTTCCAATAATATCCTGTATAATTCACCTACCTCTCAAATTATTATTAATATTATTGTCCCATTTTATTCTCTACCTATCTATTGGGGCTTTCCCTCTGGTTTTTCCATGCCCCTCTTTCTTTCCATATTCGTCCTAAGTAAGCTGCCCATTGCAGTCTACCGGACTATTGACTTCACGAATCTAATTTTGAAATAATGTTCTCGATTTAATTGATAAGTTCGTGCATTAATTCATTAGATATCAGAGTACCTATATTATAATTTTTTACAATTTTTATACATTAGCTATGGTTCCTTTTATCACGATTAGCCAACGGGGCATCGACCGCCTTGGCGCGTCGCTAGCTCGCCAGGGAGTGGTAGTTGGGTAGCCAACAGCATCAATGTACTGCTCGGCCTTCCGTTGTATGGTTGGTGATTCGCCGACCATTGGTGTACAATTTGCCGACCAATCATTGGGAAAGTGCTGTCGAAAATATCCAATGTAAGTCCACAAATTATCTAAGAACTTCTGTGATCATGTATTCGTCTGCAGGCCGGCAAAATTTGATTGTTTTTATTAAAAATCCATATGAAATGTATGGTTTCATTTTCGGCTCGTGAGAAAGATAGCAAGGAAGCCATGTTTGTTAGAACAATTCTGTTGTTCGGTTAGTTGAAGAAATTACACATTTTGAAGTAGGTCAATTGTAATTCCAGACATTCTTTTTGGTATTGAGCTGAATTGTTATATTTCATACGAAAATATCATTCCTAATAGTATTAAGTTCGATTTTGGTACAGTAGATACATTGTATAAATTCCATTCACTCTTCTCTGCTCTCAGCATTTTTTATTGTTTGGAACGTGCTCACATTTCATATTTCCACGAATCCAATAATACAGTATTATGTTAAATTTTGTACTTTCTTATAGATAACTTGTAAAATAAATTCTGCATGAAAATAATAATATACGCTCAGATGTATATTATGCAAATCCTTTGTTATTTACAGGAATTCAATATAGGTCTACGCTTAATGGATTTCCCATATACCTAATATAAACATATGATGATGAATATATATATACACACACACACATATATACAATGTTTATAAATGGTTAAATTTGTTAATAATTTTAAACTAAAATATTCTCAAAATAGGCTACAATATGATAAAAAAGTGAGGTTATAAATCACATGTCTAACCATGTTTTAATAAAATGGAAGGTAAAACAATTGGAGAATGAAACTAGTAAGGAATGGCTTTTTAGTAACAAAATAATAAATACAAAAGAAAAGTAAGCTATACTCTTTGCAAATGCAAAATATTTTGTGTTAATTTGAACTTTTGGAGGGAATTCTATGCCAGGTTTCAACAAACATTAGTCACTGTTCAAACAGATTAGCCAACATTTCTGTATGGTGCACCAGATTATCCAATAAACTGTAAACTATAATCTGGTGTACACTAACTTGACCATTTTCTCACCTAACAAAATAAGTATAGGTCGACTTCTGCCATAGAAGAGCCTTAATTTCTTACATCTAACTTAATTTCAGCTGAGGTTGACTTTAAGACACATACACAGTTTTCCAGCTAACATTCTTATGCTACTGATGCACTAAACACTTTTCAACCATTTATAATGTTTCGTACTATTTTAAACATTTTGGAACCATTTTATAAACATTTCTTACGATTTTTAAATATTTCTAAATTATGCGAATATTGTACATCAAGTTCTACAGGTGCAGAAATGCTTCATGTAACATCTGCTAGGTGGCTCTCACATCGGGGTTACCAACATTTTAAAATAATTCCAAACCATATTTAGTGTTAGCATACGTAAGATTAATTTATAGTGTATTAAATAATATGCATGTAAATTGTTTTGCTAGGTTAGAAAATGGGAAGTTAGTTTACGTCAATTTTTTTTTTTTTTTTGCATTTGGGTATAAATAATATGCATGTAAATTGTTTTGTTAGGTTAGGAAATGGGAAGTTAGTTTATGTCCATTTTTTTTAGCATTTGCAAATTTATTCCCAAAGTTGGTAATGCCAACTTCAGAGCCATCTACCGGAAGCTACATTAACCATTACAGCAACTCGTGCATGCACACTACGATTCTGTAGGAACTTAGAAGAATTCAGTGTGACGGTTTCTCGACATTATGCTTAATTTCTAAATTTTGCTAGAACAAGAAAGGTTAAGCTGTCAAATAAATAATTAAATGGTAATAGTATGCATTATACTTCTATCTGATTGCCATACATAGCAAAATAATTGAAAAAAGGGGTGAGGTAAGTTATATGCCGATCACAATTCTACACTTACATTCTTATGCCACTGATGCACTAAACACTTGTAAACAAGTTTTGTACTGTTTAAAACATTTTGCAATGACCTTCAAGCTTTCTTTACAATATTTTATATTTATATATTTACGTAAAACATGATCGTGGATACATTACTTACTTGCTACTTTTCCATGTTGTTCCAACATTGCTACCATTTGAAAATAATTTCAAACCATATTTAATGTTAGTGTATGTAAATTAGTTTATAGTTTATTAAATAGTACGCATGTAAATTGTTTTGTTAGGTTAGGAAATGGGAAGTTGGTTTACATCAATTTTTTTTAGCATTTGAGAATAAATAATATGCATGTAAATTGTTTTCTTTGGTTAGGAAATGGCAAGTTATTTTACGTCCATTTTTGTTTGCATTTGGAAATTTATTCCCAAAGTTGGTAATGCCGACTGCAGAGCCATCTACCAGAGGCTATATTAACCATTACAGCAACTCGCGCATGCGCACTGCGATTCTGTGGAACTTAGAAGAATTCGTCTCCGACATATAACCAACTTTTTCCTAAAAAAGTTTAGGTTACCTTTATCAAAAATGTTTCTAAGTTTTACAGAATCATAGTGTGCATGTGCGAATGCATAAAGAAACTTCTGCTAGATGGCGGACATATGTGTGAAATCGGTATGATCAATCTTTGTAAAAAATTCCCTAACGTTTATAAGAAATAAATGTACACCAACTTCCCCCTTCCTAACCTAACAAAATAAATTACATGCATATTATTTAATAAAATGTAAACTAATCTGATGTATACTAACTTGTCCCATTGGAACCTAACAAAATGAAGTGAGTGAACACCCAATTCTTAAAATTTATTTTCACGTATTGGTCATTCTGATTTCACAGATATATCCGCCATCTAGCAGATGTTTCTTTAAGCATTCACTCATGTGCATAACGATTCTGTAGAGCTTTGAAGAAATCATTGCATACATGGATATATATTTAATAATTGCAAAAAAAAATGTTATAAGTATCATTGCAAACATTTAAAATAGTAAGAAATGTTGGTGAATACTAAAAAAAATGCATAGAGCAACAGTATTACAAGAATGTAGTATTGAAAATATCAGCATATGAATCATATTCAAACTCAAAAGAGCCCAATTACTGCTACTTAACTTTCAGCATACAGTATTTTTAAATGTCATCACTGCCCAGTCGCTGGAATTGCACTGCCTTAACACCTTATTTTGCAGGGTTATTAATAAAAATTGGCTGATGTTTCCATTAAGCGCAGTGAGAATTTTTTTATAAGTCCCAGGTAGATACCATGCGCATGCGCCAACAGGTTATATTTTAAAATTATTTCCTATTATTTATAATAAATTTTACATTTTTTCTACCATTATTTCAACATATTTTTCTATGATATTTAACTATATATGTAACATGAGGACATGATTGTTTTTAATGAATATTCTATACAATAACAGTGCAGCCAACATAGAGCATGTACTTTAGAATTTCAGAACTTACTATTTATTTTTGGGCATTGAATTCTTTCACAGGTTAGAGTACTTAAATTGCATTAGGTTAGCTTTTAGATTTGTTAAATAGCATGTATAATGTTGGCTGCATCGTGATATTCCATAGAGTAAGCCACTTTGCATTTGTTGGCACATACGTGTGGTGTCTGCCTGGGACTTAGAAAAAATTCTCACTGCCTTTAATGGAAACTTTATCCTAAAAATTTACTACCTGCAATGTGTCAAATTTGTCTGTCTTTCGGTGGTATAGGGCATATACCTGCCGTCACATATATGTGACATTTGTCCTTTATAGGTTAAATAAGAGAAACAATATTTAATTTTAGGAAGTTATATTTTGAGGTCATTTTAATTATATTATTTTTAGTCTGAACAATCCAATATAATATTGAGGTAAGATGTTCAGACTAAAAATAATATAAGAGAAACAGTTTCTGATACCGGTAACCTATCTTACGTGT
This sequence comes from Diploptera punctata, assembly GCA_030220185.1. NCBI lineage: Eukaryota > Metazoa > Arthropoda > Insecta > Blattodea > Blaberidae > Diploptera > Diploptera punctata. The sequence goes on from JASPKZ010000046.1 coordinate 2,596,633, forward strand.
TCTGCATTTGAAAGAGATAACTACACTACAGCCACTAGATCTCCGGCTCTGAAGTTTAGGTTATACGAGGGGTAAAAGGAAACTCGTTCTCTACTGCCAATAAGGAAATGGTGGACATAGGAGTGCACGTCTGCCAAAATTGATCACTGCTCGTGACGCAGCTATAGCGCACTAGTAAGGGTTTGAAATTGCCTAGATGTCAGCTGTATGTCTGCTAACCGCATTCATATAAAGTGGCCCCTCCTACTGAATAACCATATCGGTAACACTCGTAAAAACGTCAGGGCTGGAGAATCAGTGGCTGGGGTATACAGTCGATTTGAGAAAGAGAAAAGTGACATAAACCAATGTAACAATCATCATTGTCTTTTCAGAAATTTAATTAACATCAGAATAATCATGGTTTCAGAAATGCACCATTGTAATGCAGATTACTTGTTATTGTAATTTTAAAAAAACAGCAAAAATGGACAAATCACTGTTGTAGAATTAATTAGCAACCTGAGGAATGAATGTGTATATATACCGAGTTCTCGCGACATCTAGTAATAATGGAGAATATAATATATATATATATATATATATATAAGAAAAATAAGTGTTTGTATTGGATTCACGTGGTGGTGTAATGGATAACACGCTGGGGTACCAACCCAGAGATCCGGATTCAAATCCCGTTCAGGCATTTATTTTTCTTATCATGTCATATTAAACTTGCATTGCTCAATGTCAAAAAATTTAATTATAGCATCGATAAAGCGTCACTGCTGTAAAGTAAAGATATTCTCTTTAATTTGCTTACTTGTTATAGTCAGCTACTAGGTGGCAGTGAAGACCGAGTTCTCGCGACATCTAGTAATAATGGAGAATATAATATATATATGTAAGAAAAATAAGTGTTTGAATTGGATTCACCTGATGGTGTAATGGATAACACGCTGGGGTACCAACCCAGAGATCCGGGTTCGAATCTCGTTCAGGCATTTATTTTTCTTATCATGTCATATATATATATATATATATATACAACAAAGAGGATCCTCCAACATATATACATTACTCTGGTTCAGGAACTAATCCTGACTTACTCTTTGTATCCTCTAATTTATACTCCAAAACCAAAAAACAAATTGTAGAAGATCCTGGCTCAGGACATAGAGCCATCATTGCTACTATTCAACTGGGGTATAACAACTTACTTCCAATGCATCTTAAACCCAGGTGGAACTTCAAAAAAGCCAATTGGAAACTGTACACAGACGAACTGGAAACTAAATTTGAAAATCCTTTTAACGAATCACTTCAATCAGATCAAATTAACAAATCTATATGCAAAATAATATTAAAAACAGCAAAAAAATATATACCACGAGGAATAGTTAAAAACTACAAACCCTTCTGGAATTCAAAACTAGAAAGAATGAAAATAGACCGAGATCTCGCTAGAAATAAAGCAGAAAAAACAAAAGACCCAAAAGATGTACAAAATTGGAGAAAACTGTGCGCACAACTCAAAAAAGAATTAACAGCAATAAAGAGAAAATTTTAATAACTTCCTCCAAAAATGGATTATAGGAAAGATGGCCAGAAAGCATATAGATTTATACACAATATACAAAATAAAAAAGAACGACAAAAAACACCATTTATCCACAACAACAAACAAATTACAAATGAAAGTGAAATAGCGAACAAATTCAACAAACACTATGCTAACACCTATACCTTGTCCTCAGAGAGCAAAAAGGAACAAAAAACAATAAAAGAGAACCTAAAAAATTACATAAAATCAACAAGCAGTACAAAAGATAATATTTTTAATAAGAATTTCAACATTAAAGAGTTAAACATAGCCATTAATAGTTTAAAATCAAACAAATCTCCAGGAGCAGATAATATACATGCAGAATTTCTCAAACACCTTGGCAATAAAGCCAAAACTCAATTACTCTCCCTTTATAATCTTTCTTGGAACACAAAAGTTCCTGATGATTGGAAAAAAGCTATTATAATACCTATTTTGAAAACAAAAAAAATGAACAAATACTTTTTCAAATTTTCGCCCAATAGCACTAACTAGTGTAATTGTGGTTGGTTGGTATCTAATGTCGAGCACTTGATAATGAAATCATTCGCTCTCTTGCACTCCAATATTTAGCAGAAAGGCTGGTCTCTTCTACAAAAGCTGGAGTACAATAAACTAGTTGTAACCGTTTAGTAGTAGGCACCACATGTGGTGGTTACGTCACCCACTAGTGTAATTGTGTTGTTGTTGTTGTTGTTGTTTTCAAATGCTGGGCCTTGGCACCGAAGCCATTAGCGTTCTTGCTCTCCAATTGTAATTGTTAAAACTATGGAAAAAATGATTTCAAATCGATTAAATTGGTATTTAGAAACCAATAATTTACTTTCACCCAATCAAGCTGGATTTAGAGAATTACAATCAACAAATTGTACACCAAAGTCAAGCTATTAAAGACAGTTTCAACAGAAAAGAAGACACTCTGGCAATGTTTGTTGATTTCCAATGAGCATATGACTCTATTTGGAGATATAAATTATTAGAAAAAATGCAGACATTAGGCATTCAAGGGAATATGCTACTCTGGATCAGCAATTTTCTCATCCAATGGTTCATTGCTACAAAGTATAATAATCACCTCTCTAAATACCAACAAACACATCGAGGTTTACCACAGGGTTCTGTACTCAGTACCATTCTCTTCAATATCTACATTAATGATCTACCTAAGCATATAGAAAAGCTCCAAACAAAAACCCTACTTTTTGCTGATTATGTTGTAATATGGGTCTCCAAACCGAAAAACCAAAGTCAACAATTAATAACCATAGCCCAACAATCACTAATACAGTTAGAGAATTGGACATCCCAGAACTTAATGAAGATAAATATACAGAAAACAAATTATCAACTATTTACATTAAGAAAGAAACCACTACCCATCACTCTGAAATTTGAGGGTGAATTATTAACTCAAACACATGAAGCAAAATATTTAGGAATAACTCTGGACACAAAATTAACATGGAAGAAACACACAGAGAATATATGTACAAAAATAGAAACAAGGTTACCATTATTAAAACGATTAGCTGGGAAAAAGTGGGGTTGCAACACACAAACCCTAAACACCTTCTACCAAATGTACATAAAACCTGTACTTCAATATTGTGAAGAAATCCTAGTAACTACTAAAGTGGAAAAACTTAATAAATTGCAGAACCAAATCCTCCATCTGATAACAGGAGCCGTTAAAACAACACCAATCACTGCCATGCAAATCTTAACAAATAACCCAAACATAGCATCTGAAATTGAGAAAACAGCAGTCACACAGTATGAAAAATGTTTAAGGCTACCCCATAATAACTGGACCCAAAGAAAACCACAAGTATGTTTAAAATCTCAGCAAAGCTTCTTAAGCATTGTACAAGAAATCAAACAGAAATTGCAACTTCCACATTCAAAAGAAAATTTGCAGATGAGAAACAACCCTCTAGAATTTTTGGAAATTGAATATAACCTTCATTTAACAGAAGACATTAAGAAATCTGAAACTCCTCCATATATTTTAAAACAAATGTCACTGGAAATAATAAATCTAAGATACCCAGCTCCTGAATGGATACATATTTTTACAGATGGCTCCAACGTACCAAATGATGGTGGCACTGGTGCTGGTGCAGTATGTCCACTTTTTTCCTTTTATCGTAAACTAAACACAAATTCAACAAACTTTGATGGCGAAATTCTAGCAAGTTTACAAAATCTTTTATATCACATCCAAAAATTTACAAAAGTTGTAATTCTATGTGACTCCAAAGCAGCCATTCTTGCTATAACACGAGACACAACAACCAAAAGCATCAAAATTATCGAATGTCACAAAATGATAAAACAGTTATCCCGTCTACATAAAAAAGTTGTACTTCAATGGATTCCGGCCCATTGTGGAGTGACAGGCAATGAAATAGCCGATTTTCTAGCCAAGAAGGGTAGCAAAATTGTTTCAAACCCAACTTCTACTCCAGTTTCCTTTCACTCTATCAAAAGAATTATCTCAAATAAATACATCAATAAACTTAGAGAAGAATACACCATCAAAACATCTGGAAAGGAATGGGAAAATCTACAAGCTTATGACATTACTACATTACAAAGAAAATCTGCAGTTGCAACATTCAGACTGCTAACGGGACATGACTGCTTGAATAAACACCTACAGAGAATTGGTATAACAGATTCACCTAAATGCCCTTTTTGCAATTTAAATGAAGATATGGAAAGAAACCATCTCCTCCGTTGTCCAGCTTTTGTAGAAGAGACCAGCCTTTCTGCTAAATATTGGATTGCAAGAGAGCGAATGATTTCATTATCAAGTGCTCGACATTAGATACCAACCAACCATATATATATATAGAGAGAGAGAGAGAGAGAGGCAGAAGAAAGTACGAGAAATACTGAAAAAATAAATTAGAAGTGGAGATTTAAATAAACTAAAAAATGTGATATAAACATTGTGGATTGTGCAAAGATAGCTATGAATTACGATTAGAACAGAATTGACAACTTAAATTGGCTAATTATGCTTAGTTATTACTGGTGTCTTCTTGAATTCCATAGGGATAGAGGATTGAAAATTTAAGTTAACTTTCTTAATGTAATATAATTAGAACTAACCCTAACAAGTTAATCTAATTTAAAGTAATACAACATGTTAACAACATAGTCTGAATGTTAATTGATTTAAATAATATATTAAAAAAAAGCATGTGACTTAACAATGTGATACCGAAATGTGTTGTAGATGATGTTGCAATAGAAGGATGAGATGTAATCAAAGTGTAATGGAAAATTTTCGATGAGAATGGAAACCTGCGGTCTGTTATAACAGGCAAATAAAGATATTTACCCAGTTATGTTTAAGTTTTCAAAGAAGACAGTGATGATTGTTGCACGGTTTAAGTAATTTTTCTCTTTCTCTAAATAGACTATAGAATACATTTATTTTTATATTATATTTTTAATTAACATGTTCCAGAATTTGATATAGTTTTATTTTAGAAAGAAAAATTATGTTCGAACCGGGAGTCGAACCTTGGATTTTCTTTCTAAAATAAAACTATATCAAATACTGGAACATGTTAATTTAAAATATAACATCAAAAATAGTAGCTTTAACCGCTTAAAAATTAATGTTTAAATTCTCAATGAAAAATACTTAGAAAAGAAGTTGTCAGATGGCGTTGTTGATAGTGATGGCTATTGACCTTCGAATGAAAGGAGAATTAACTATATAAGTAGAAAGAAATTTGACATTCCTATCGGAAGTTCAAATGGCGTAACGGTTACCGCACTGATGTACAGAGTCAGAGGTCCAGGGTTCGACTCTCGGTTCGAACGTAAGTTTTCTTTCTAAAATATAGAATACATTGTTATAATTCTTTTATGGCAATTTATATCACAGGGATTACTACTTTCATGACATGGTCAAACTTCAAAACTTTTGCGCAATTTAGGAAATTACTTATCCTTAGTACAAAGAGCAGGAAACCCATTATTCCTACCTGTCATTGTCTGTTGTTATAACAACAAGTTTTGAAAGTGGTAAGTTAGTATTTTCTACAAATTTAAGGAATGCTTTAAATATGTTCTCTCCCCTAGTATGTTCATGAAGTGACAGCAATTTAACAAACTCTTCCTTTACCATAAAATCACAAAAAAAAAAATTCTAATAAGTAGACACAATTGTGTAACATCTGATATATCGTAACATTCATCAAACTGCGTTGAAAAAAATTCACATGATTGCAAATCCTGATGTAATTGAGATGCCAAGTTATTTTAAATCTGTTCAACCCGCCTAGCAACAGTTTGCTGAGACAACTGAAGTCCTTTAATGGAAGACCTGAGTGCAGATTTATCTTTATGATCATCGAACAGAGATTCAGTGGTGCTGATCATTGCTTCTTTGACTACTTCCCCATCACTGAAAAGTTTTTTCCTTTTAGCTAACACATGACAGATTTTGTAAGAAGCTATTGTCACGTTACTACTTTGCTGAACAGGCTTTGTGAATGCACTCTGTTGCAATGTTAATTTAGATTTTAGGTCTTTCACTTTAGGTTTCCTTATTTCAAATTTACGGGAAACTCGCTGTTGAAATGTTTGTGATTAGTTGAAAAATGTCGCCCTGTATTACTTCTTTTAGGGACAGATACTCTATCATTACACAATAAACACTATTGTTGCCCCCATTCTCTGTTAAAAGTATAAGTCTTTTGCCTTTTAGCCGTATTAAGAATAAATAGTTGAAAAAGAATACTGCTTAATAAGAGAATAATTTGAAGAATAATAATTTAATTACACTGACAACATAACACTTGAATATACTACATATTACGATAGAATTCTGATTGTATACTGATTGAGCAAACACTAACAATGGATTTTAGAAGCTTTAAGTAATACTGAACTGAATGTTTGAAGCATTGTTGCCAATTTGGGTTTTGGAGAAGTGGAATCGTTGCCAATGATTTGTGGAATAAACAAAATGTTTATTCAATGTTTTTATGTTCATTTCATACATCTCAAAATGTTTATTGTTGTCTAAAAGATTAATTTCAGAGTTGGTATCCATATAAATTTAAAATTCAGAATTATTCAATTAACTTATTAGTTTATCACAAACTGTTCTAAACAAAATATGCAAGATGTCCGGTGGGCACCAAAAAATTATTTTGGGCATCACATTGGACAGGGCTGTTCTAAAGTATCTGAAAACTGTTTGCTTACCTGCACCCTTCTCTTTGTGCCATTTAGACACATGTGAATAAGTCTAACTTCTTAGGAAGCATGTAAAGTGCAGAGGGTGGCATTAGAAACTTTTTAGGAAGTCTGAACCTCAGCAGAATACTATACAACTTCTCTCCCTTAATTGAATTGTACTATAGTTGATATACAGTACCATTATATTACAATTTCTTTTCTAAAATCTGTCTTATACTAAAAATCTGACCTCTTTCTTCTAAATCCACATTGATGATCACCTATTACTAGAGATCCGTGAGAGTGGTTTTATTTTTAGGGAAAATTTGTTTTAAAATTTCAAGATTTCGATGTTATTGGGAATTGGGCTGTGTTATTCTAAAAAAAAAATTAATTTGAGTCATTTTAATCCTAGTTTAGTATATTGAACCCAATAAGAATGATATAATCCAGTAGTTTAAGGTCAACTCTTAGCTTGTACAATTGATATTGATTTTAATACACTAAAATGCATAACATTTTTATCCTAGTCACTAATTTGTAAGCGAACTTGATCTTTTAAGAAAAAGCAACCATGGTGAGTATCTCTGCATTCTCAGGTTTCAATCTCTGCCTTCAATCACTCACCACAACACCATAATGAGAAATAGATCTTTCTGAGTCCACATTTGAAGTTGGATACCAGATGTCTTGAAGAAATGTCTTGACAATCTCGGTATACTCTTCACTCAAAAAGCAAATCATTTTGAAAATGTCTACATGGAATTCATATTGGCCATAAAACTTAAAATCTATGGAGAGACCATATTTGAGCATGAGAAGGACAGAAAATATTACCTGTATGTTGTGAACTGTTTTTCAATCATTTTCCTTTGCAAGAGTGCATGGAGGAAGCAGATATGGCAATTAAAAAGAAGATAGAATCCGAAAGGTGTTTTAAAATGTATTATGAGAATTTTGTGAATAGAACAAAAAAAAAAAAGCTCTGGAATTCGTTGAAAATTTTAAATTTCAATGTTATTTCAATTATCATAGGATTTCACATTATTTCATGATTCATAATTTTTTTTTTTTTTTGAGGTTATGCGAAGTGGAGTTAAGAAATGGTACAAGAAAATGACAAAATTAGAGCATTTTGCATTATTGCAACTCGCGAATTTCACGGATCTCTAGTTATGGAGTAAGAATTGGTCCCAGCAAAATAATAGTAATTTTATGTGTATTTATTTTGTATAAAATGGAATCTGTCCAACGCAGAAACAGGAGGATATTTCTACACAATTCATGAAAAAAAAATGTTTATAAGGCAAATAGAGAGAGAAATAAATTAGTTTTCACTTCATTGAATTCCCATTAGGCGAATTAACAATAAGTGATGATTCCTGCCGCCGGGTGAAGGAGAGTTTCTACCTGTATCTGTAATTTTCTTTTGGCCTCACCGCACACCCGTTTTGTGAAATACATATTCATTTAACAAATATTTGGTGTGTGACATCTGTCTTACAAATAACCAGCGCACTGTAAAATCTTATATTAGTTTAAGACCTGAGATTGATTGTGTACATATCTTTCACAGGTAGCATTCTGAATTTACAGAATAAAGATGGCTAATTGTTGTATCATTGTCGTTAAACGAAAAAAGTGAAAGTAATTGAAGATAAAGAAAAACAAACTCTCAGTACGCGAAATAATGATTAAATTTAAATGTGGAAAACTCAAGTTTATGAGATTTTAAAACAGAAAGGAAAAAATAATGAATGAATGGATGCAAGGAAATGGTCAAATGAAGAGGGGGAGGGGGAAAAAAAATCAACGAGGTGTGGGTGTTTTACAAGTCCACGATCAAAAAATCTACAAATTTCTGGTTCAATACTCAAGCTCTAGCTGTTGCTATATCCCTAGGGAATAATGATTGTGGAATGAAATTTGGGGGGAATAAAAGGATGTGGATGAAAGTATAGTTCGTGAGTGGAAACCGAAACTGCATACTTTAATTTCAGGATACACGCGTAAGAGACATTTTTAACGCTGACAAATATATTAATTTATTTATATAAAAAATCAAAGAAAATTACACTAAAGGCAAATATCGTAAAATACAAATATGAATCAGAAATTCTCACCTCACAAAATAGGATCCTTTCACCTGGATGTGTTTCAGAGATCATCCTCATTCTTAAGTAAATTCCAACTTGGAGATGAGAACATCATAATATGTTATGAGATGAGGTGTAAAATTTCCGACTGAATTTAGTTGAGAATGGGGATGTCATATTTTATGATGTAAAGTTTCTTATTCATATTTTTGTATTTTTCACACACACATTTACATTTTAAGTAATTTTGTAAAAAGATGTTACTGATATTCGTAACAGCTACTTTTCTTTACCCATATTAATTGACATCTACTATATTTATAATACTGTTTTATGATTATTTTGACAATCTATGTGATTAAAATTCATCGGAAAACATTTTGTTTAAACAACTCACCTCATAGGATTCATGCTTCCATGATACCGTGGTTTCAAACACAGTCATGTTCATACTCAACCATAACTCCGACTCAAGTTATGGCTGAGAATGAACACGACTGTGTTTGAAACCACGGTATCATGGAAGCATGAATCATATGAGGTGAGTTGTTTAAACAAAATGTTCTCCGATGAATTTTAACGATTATACCTCATAATGTTTACTTCCCAACATTCTTTTAATATAATCTATGTGATATTTGTTAACAGTGAATATAACAAGATATAAGTTTGGAAGTTCATTGTGGATTCTGGCTTCAAGCCGATCACCATGGAACAGCAGTTGGCCAGTGATGGGCAGGTGACAGTGATGCAGGCTGTGCCCGCTGGAGCTGGGGGACAACAGGTTCAGGTACATTCTTAAGACTAAAATAACCAAAATATCCACATGATAATGCTTTTCCTGTTACTCGCTTATACTTTTAGCTTATTTTGATGCCCACTAGAAAATGTTGTTAATTCTCACTTAGACCTACAATTAAAATTGGTTCATCTATAGAATATAGACCTCTATCATATATTTATGACTTGCATTAAGCAAATGAAACGTTCAGTTAGTATTTGTATAAGAGTTTTAGATCAGATAGCTGTTTTCTCTTATTCTAACATTTTAGTAATGTTATAATCATATTTAGTCAAGCAATTACACTTATAATTTAGAGTATAAACTAAATTTAGCTTTTTTTTCATGTTTTTTTTACAAATATGGTTTTTATAACATTTTAAAACGTAACACAGCTCTATAAAAAAAATTGTTGCCCTGGATATCTCAGCAAATTTCTATGTTTTCAATTGCACAGTTTACGAATATGTTCATGAAAGTGCTGAATGTGCTCTAGTTTTTATGATTTTTGCGTATCTTATATCTTAAACAATAAACAGCTTGTCACTAATAAAATTTATGTTTTTAGTCATGATTTGATTTCTGCACATTTTTTCGCGTATACAAACATCATGTGATCCCCACTCTCACACCTCTCACTCCTAACATCGGCCGTGATCTCAGTTATTTGACAAAATTAAAGTACTCACAACGTGCATCTGGATATGATAAAACAATTCGTCAAAGCGTTGGACAAGAAAGGAAAATGTTTCAAATACATTTGTAGAAAATTTCCTAACCTCAGTATGTAAAAGTTAAAAGGCGGAATATTTGATGGTCCTCAAATTCGACAATTGATGAAAAATGCAAATTTTATCAAAGTTATGACTGTTCCGGAAAGTGAAGCTTGGTATTGGTAGTAGAAAATTTCCTAGATAACTATAAAGCACCAAATTATAAAGAAATTGTGCAAAATAAGTTCTGGGAGCAAATATGAGTATAAAGTTACACTTTCTCCACAGTCACCTGGATAGATTTCAGGATAATTTAGGAAATTATAACGATGAACAGGGAGTGCACTTTCACTAGGATCTAAAAGTAATGGAGTAAACATATCAGGGTAGATGGGACCATCACATGATGGCAGATTACTGCTGGTCTTTAAAAAGAGATTGTCCCCTAAAAAATTATAAAAGAAAATCTTATAAAAGGCATTCACTGAATTATAACACAGGTTTTCAATATTTTTCTTTCTATTTACGTTAGTGCATACTAATTTTTCAAAAAAACAATTGACATTATAAATATATACGTTATATTTTTTTCTTATTTTCAGATTTTTGTAGTGTAAAATGAAAATAAAGATTTAAAAAAACCAGAGCAAATCTTCCAAAATCATTGATAGTTTCATGAATTGTTAGCATAAATATATCCAAAATTAATCTTATATCAAGGGCAACAAAACCACTGTTCACCAGTGTAATTTATTTTCCATATTTGTTCATATTTTATTTTTATTTTTTAGTAAGTTTACCTCAGGTGGAAGCATTTGAAACTTTGTAATTAGAAGATTCTCAATTTATTGTTATACCCTTAAAGATCCCAGATGTGATATGGCCAGTGTCTGAAAATAAAATTTAATTAATTCTTTTACGGAATTAAAGTTTTATTCTAAATTTGTCCATATTTTATTCTTCTCTAATATAAATTAAAAATATTAATTTCTTACCTTCAAAATTTCTAAATGGGTTCTGGTTTTCTAATGAAAATTGGTAAAGGGTTCTATGTTGGATGCACACATTTACTCTTATTGTTGTATTTGGCATCCACAGTATAAAAAGTTTTCTTATAAATAGCTATTTGAATTCAAGTAAAAGTGAAGGTATTCCATTATGAAGCATGAAGGCTCATGGAGGCATGGATACGAGACAGGTAGAGTGGTTAGCTCTATTCTCCAGTTGACTGTATCCTTAGGAGTGTATTCTCAGTATTCATTTTACTCGTATATGAAGCTAAGTGAGCCATGGGGGTCAATATGGACTTGAATGAAAATGTATCCCTACATTGTGTGGAATTGAATCTGGGAATCCAGCCTGTAGTCTCAGACTTTATCAATTGAGCTGGTCCTTACTTGAATTAAGTACAGCAAACTCCCGTTTATCTGTGTTAATTGGGACTGAGATATGCACGGAAAGTTGAAAAACACGGATAATCCAATTAAGTTATTCGGCGCCGTGGAAGTTGATCAGAATTGTATTTACCCACTTTAAAGCTACTTAAATGTAACAAGTATTCATAAAATGTTATATTAAATGTATTTAGGTGCAAGTCGTAATTATCATTATTTTATTTCACTCGTAAATATAAAAAAAAAGTGGGACTATTTCTGGGTCATGGCCACTCTGGTTACGACAGTTATTCAAAATGGCCACCATAACCAGCAACAACTACACTAGTAACCACCGATATCCACACTTATAACCAGCAATGACAAATAATCAGCGATTTCTACACTAGTAACCACTGTTATCCACACTTATAACCAGCGATGACAAATAATCAGCGATTCCCACACTAGTAACCACCGGTGACCTCATTAGTAACCACCGATATCCACACTTATAACCAGTGGTGACAAATAATCACCAACGATCACACTAGTAACCACCGATGACCACACTACTAACCAGCGATAAACTCACTGCCACAGCATATCTGTGGTTTCAATCTGTAACAACAAATTTTCACTGACTCCACAACGGAAATTTCCGAAATTGTATTGTATTCTCAGAATGTTAGTTGGTACCATTAAATGCGTCAGGTGAGGGGGTTGTGAGTGAAGGTTACTCTGTGGTGCTAGTTTCTAAGTGCAGTTCACAGTAGCACATTTAAAAATAAAGAATTTTTTCATAACAATACAAAATACAGTATTTTTAAAAATACAGTAAAAAGAGTCATGCCTGGATAATCTGCAAACCGGATAATATGTGCACCGATAATCGGGAGTTTGCTGTAGTAGAATTCAGTTAATAAGACTCAGGTTGAGGGATTGCATCACACTAACTATGCAACTCCCTGGAAAGTCATTTGGTAACCAGTGACAGCAACTATCTGTCAGACTAGATTTTTTAGGATTCTTCCAATCTGTGTACTAGCCTTTTATAGGTCTCTAAACTCACATTTAGTAATTATTTATAGATTTTATAAAAAAATAAAAAGTCAACATGGCCCAGCATTATGTGAGTCTAAATTTTAAACTTTATGCTATGATAATGATCATATTAAACACCTAGACATTTCAATGTTTTTAGTTTTCATTTCATACATCTCAATGATGGATAAATCATATTTGAGATGTATGAAATGAATAATAAAAACATTGAAAGAAGCCGTCCTGGCTTATAATGTAATGTAAAAATTCCCAAATAAATATCTTCTTAATAAAGAAGCCGCCATTTGCAAAGATAGAATCAAGGGTTTCATAGCATTTGGTGCACGGGAATTTACGATGTATATAAGAGAAAAATTTGTGTTCAGATTGGAACTTGCCCCGATAGCTCAGTCAGTAGAGCAGGAAAGCCAAAGGTCCTGGGTTAGAGTCCCAGTCTGGGTGTATAATTTTTCTCTTCAGATATGACCTAGACATTTATTCTTATTATGAAATGTAAATAAACAATTAAAAAAGTTATAGGTATCATTGGAGAATGAAATATTGTGACAGAATTTCAGAAAGAAACAAATCCTCTTCTTTCTTCTAATAAATTCCATTTAAATATTGAAAACTGCATTCTCTATCACATGAGGTGCAAAATATACTGAACTGAATGAATGTTATGATTTTAAAAGTAATAATTAATTTGTTTAATATAACAATATTGCAAGGGAAAATGATTTGGATAAATAGTAATCTCTGGTGCCATACTACAACAACAACACATTTGCAGAAACAAAGTCTTAATCATGAGCATAGTCTTACATTTTTTTCATTGTTTCTATAAAAAGTATGAAATACTAATAATCCATATATGTAGGTTGTATAAATAAGCTCGTTACCATGATATGGTGTTAAAACCCTTCTTATAGATTTTCAGTTTTATATAGATGTGAAAAAAAAAACAGTTGTGGTTCAGACCATAGACTAACATATAGATAGGAAAGTAAGCAAGTTTTGCTTATATGCCACAATGTAGAACTAACCTGTTGACACCTATTATATTGCTGTGGTACTAATATGAAATTCAGCATCGTCTGGTGGTAAAATTATGAATTAATAGATATAATATGGAACAAAAAAGGTATTTATATGGGTATGTGTGAATGGGTGATGGATTTATCACAGGAGGTGGGATTTATTACAGGGAATTCCCGTAATGTGGGAATTTTATGCTCGCGGTCTAGTCAGATTGTTGGTTCGGTGAGCGATGAGGATCACTTATTACAGGGAATAACGAAGGAACTTTGTATGGTTAGCGATAGTATTATCAATGATTGAAGTTCATAATTCACTTGATTTATTTGTCTACGATTCACTATACAGGCAATTTAATATATTGAAAACACTTGTTGATTTTGATGTTTGTTGCGATCTGACTTCTCGACAGAATAATGAAGAATTATTACCATTTATATTGTAATATAAAAAATATGGATCAGTATCCTCAAATATAGATTTATTACGATGTTTTATTCCAATATTGTACTTATTAGAAAACTTAACGTAATTTATAGAGCTATTTGAACTTGCCCTAAGTTCGCCCTCCTCAATTAGGAGTTATAATTTTCTATTAGAACCAGTGTCCATCGCTGTGGTCTCAAGGTAGCGTGCTGCCTTGTCACGCAGCGGGCCCGGGTTCGATCCCCGGTCGGGACAGTTTTTCTAGGTGAGGTTTTTATCGGGGTTTTTCCTCACCTGTAAGACAAATGTCAGGAAAACTTTAAGGCCCAAACGGTCCCCGAAATCATATGGCCATCATCCTTATCATTACCATTATCATCATCATCCTTCACAGGTGTGGAAAGCAACGGGAAGCTACCACACCTACACAATTCCCTAGTAAAGCTGCAAGCATAGCATGAAAATGCTATGATTGCAGTGAAGGACCTGCCTTCGGGCTGAATTACTATGGTTGGATTAGAACCAGTAGCGATAGTTATTTTCTAGCAGTTAAAATAAAACTTAATCGATGTTCTCCCTTCGGTATCTGGGAGGTTTTTCTGTGTCAGATCGCTACAGGAGAAGGGGTTTCACTTTATTCCTATTGGTTTAAACATATGTGGACATATATTACATATATATATAAAGGGTGTGACTTTCCTTTGTTTCTGTCTGTGATGTAGCTAATAATAGGTGTGTCTATCTTGCGCTATTTATCGATAATGTTGCCAAGTTGTTCATAGTTAGGCCTTTTGGTTTTTTATTAAGGGCCTTACAGCTTATTTAAAAATTGTTAGTTTAAATTAATTTTAATGTGTTATTCCTATTTACCTTTTAACTGATATGTGTCTAAATTTTAATTTGAAACTTCCTAGTGAAATTCCAATTGTAAACATTTTGTCATACTCGTCATTCATAAATATTATTTTGACTGACATTTTAGTCTGTTTTCAAATAGACGTTCTGATACATTCCTATTAACAAAGGGTTTGGTATATATAGGTTCTTATTGTATTCAGGTACCTGGGTCTACCCTTGTTATACCATACGTCTTCTAGACTTTTTGGCTCCATCTATATTGGAATAACCCATATTTAACAAAAGGAGTTGTATTAGTCATTAAAAAAAAAAAGGAAATCAAATTAATAAAATTGATTCATTAATATGATCATTGAATTACAAATAAATTTCTGAGTAATTAAAGTCCAAACTTGATATGATTATATATATTACATCTTCATCTCAAATTATGGGCCTATATTTAAATAATTTAGATTTAATTAAATATTTAGTTAATATTTTGAAACTAAAACAATCTGGAGGGAAATTCATGTTACAAATATAAATAGCTACCTTTTAGGTTCTTTAGAGAAGCAAAAAAAAATATTTTTCCTTTCCCATATAAAGTCATGCAGCCTATGCAATATATGTATCGGAAATTCAAATAAAATGGCTAATTTCCCATAATCCCCGGTCTCTGTGAACATGCCTCATTCCTTGCATTTGTTTCATTAGTTACAAATTCTGTTACTAAGAACTAAAATCACTACTACTCCTTCGTTCATTGTAGTTCCTCGCAAATTTTTAGGTTCACTGTGTGCAGTTTCTCCTCTGGATGTAAATACTCTGTGGTTCAGACTTTGTTTCTGCAATCGAATGCTAGAATTTTCCAACTTTAGTTCCTGAAGACAAAAAGATAATTTTAGACCCTACATGCAAATTAGATCTTTTAGAAACTAGAATTTTTATTTTTCAGCTGTTGATACATAATGGATATTTTCGAGAGCATTGGAAAAGGAATGGAATAGTTTTGAATCTAAAAATCCAGGACTTAGATATTATTTCTAATTTTTTTGAGGAAATAAGACAATATTTTTTTATAGGTGGTACAAGTAAATCAGGCTGGACAGATGATTCAAGGAGCTAATGGACAACAGATAATGGTACATGCAGTACCACAAAGTGCACAAGCCATTCAAGTAGCCACTCAGGGTGGTCAGGCACTCCAGCAAATACAAGTGGTACCAGTTTCAAGTTTACAGGTATGTCACTCTTTTATTATTACTTACTCTACCTGCTGAAGTAGAAGATTTTACAAAGGGTTCACCATCTTATTTTATCCAGTACCAGCTGCCTAGTTTGTCTCTAGTCCACCTCTCAGTCGTGAATGATGTTTTAGCATTCTCTTCCCAAGTCACTTTCTTTGTCCCTCTAGATATCTTTATTTCAGCTTTGTTTTGTAGATTTTTTTTGGAATACATTGATCTTCCGTTCTTATTGTGTCCATATCATTTAGATGTTGTTCAATAACCTCTTTTAGGCTCGAATCTATGAACGCACCGTAAAGTCATTCTCTGCCTGTACTCTGCTGAGAAAGTTGCATCCAAATACGTTTTTGTGTACTCAAAAATCTGTTCATGCGATAATAATTGTTGAAATTCATAAGCTACCTGGCGAGGTGACTTAGCAGAGAAACAAATTGTGAGCAACCCGATGGTAACCGATGTAGTTTGAAACCTTGCCGCATACTTTGCTGCTTTATCCAAGATGTCGGACCTTGAAGACTTCGATCATGTTTTCGGTATATGCGGAGAAGAGGAATTTGATAGAGTCTACCAAAGAATTCAACTGGAAGAACAGGAGAATCGGTGTAATATTGCGCAATGCAAACATCGTCGTATACGGTATTATTTGCAGGACACAAGTGTAAATGCATTCCTCTAGCAGACGAAAATAACGGAAGTGGTTTTATCGCAGAGAATTCTGGGTAATTTCTTGCCAATATTACGAAAACGACGACTTTCATGCATGACCAGTTAGTGGGTACCTTATTCGATCTTTGCACTTGCTCACGGAAAGTCAGCTCACCAGTGATTGGAAGTAATTTGAGTAGAGACTAATGTATTTGAATGCGGCCCTTAGTGAGATAACCTGCATGTTTCTTCTTATTGTGATGATGCTTTCACCATATCTATTCTCTTGTTGGTCCATGTCTAATATCGCTTCCATAGTTTGATCCTCGGTTGGGACAAAGCTTCCTGGGTGATGTTTTTTTTTTTTTGGGGGGGGTTTTCCTCACCTGTAAGACAAATGTTAGTAAACTTAAAGGCCGAAACAGTCTCCGAACATCATCTGGCCATCATTATCATCAATATCCTATTTGCCTCATGAGATTAAGTTTAAATTAAAGTCTCTCCTGGTACATCATTACCACCATCATCATCTTTCATATCATTGAGACAGCCATAACTCCACCTTCCAGGAGCCCCATCCTCAGAAGTGGGTTACAAGTACGCCATGCCAGGAGAGAATACGAGAAATGTCATAATGTAAACCTGATGGCATTGTATTTTTTATGACATTGGTTTAAAAAATCTCTTTTCCTATAAATTGTTTGCATTTGCATAATGCTCCATACATTTTTCCCATTACAACTGTTCTGGTAATTAATTTGGTATTTATTTTCTCGTCTTCAGTTAATGTAGAATCCAAACATATGAAGCTATCTATTTGTTCCAGTAGTTCTCCTTCCTATATAATGCTGTACACTGTCTTAACTCCTGGCCACACAAAAATAATAACTTTAAAAATCTCCATTATGGTGTAGAGATAATTATTACACATCTTACAATGGTTCTGGGTTCAGAGTTGAATTTTAAAATTAAGGTTTTTCAGAATTTTCCTCAATTTTGTGGGCAGTGTTCTTTGACATTACTCGTTTATTCTGATGTTTGGATTACAATTTAGCAATTTCTCATAAAATTTTTGCGCTATCATTCCTAATCCAATTAGATGAGTAACTTTACTAAGACTCCTTTGAAATATAAAATTTTGAAAATATGTTTATATTGGCAATACATTTCCTTCCCCACACCTTGAAGAATGACATCACAATCATTTCTACCAGAATTACTCTGTTGCCTGAAAATCTACAGTATGGATATTTTTCCATTTATCAAAATAACATTGTGATGCAAGTCATTTAAAAAAAATAATTATATATAGTTATGAATATGATGGTTACAATATATATATATATATATATATATATGAGCAAGTCCACCACTGTGGTCTCGATGTACTGTGCTGATATATATGAGCAAGTCCACCGCTGTTGTCTCGATGTACTGTGCTACCTTGTCACGCAGCGAGCCCTGGTTCGATCCCCGGTTGGGGCAGTTTTTCTGGGTGAGGTTTTTATCAGGGTTTTTCCTCACCTGTAAGACAAATGTCAACAAAACTTTAAGGCCCAAATGGTCCCCGAAATCATATGGCCATCATCATCATCCTTCACCTGTGTGGAAAGCAACATGAAGCTACCACACCTACAATTCCCTAGTAAAGCTGCAAGCATAGCATGAAAATGCTATGATTACAGTGAAGGACCTGCCTTTGGGCAGAATTACTATGGATGGGATATATGAGCACTTCTTCATTAAATATATACAAATGTTCCAGAGCATTTTTATAGGATTTAAGAATCCATGCCATGATATTTGCAAAATATTAATGAAGAGGTAAAAGTGTCTATTTATCACACCAAATGTCCCGGTTTTGAGAGAGCACTTCAATATGATGTGAGATGTATCTCACATCAGAGAGAACACTAAAATTCACAGATTAGACACAACAATAGCCATAACCTATAGACCAAGTCGTGATATTGTAGTTAAAGAACTCTAAATTAAATTTTAAATAAGAAATTTATATCTACAAGGGCTATTTGATAAAAACTAAAAATTATGAGTATAATTTGACTATATTATAAAATAGGCTAATGTTAAAGAATTAATTTTCAGGGGAATGGAGCCCAGCAGATAGTGATACAGCAACCTCAACAAGCACAGATCATTCAGACTTCAGATGGACAAACATTTATTTATCAGCCTATGCAGTTAGATGGTGTTCAGCAAGCACAGCCAACAGGTACTTCACTCTTCTATTACATGTATTATAGTCTGTCTCTGTTGTGATATGGTTAGCATTTCATAATTTTTTCTTTGTATACCATGTTTCTGATCCATACATGACTAAAACTCCAAGTGCGACAGGCCTAGAAGGCCCTTGGCCTACAAGCCTCACATCCGATTTTCCGATTGAGGGTCTTTCCACTTTTCAGCGGTTGCCCTTTTACCAGCCAGCTGCTGGCCCTTCACATCCACATGTGTCAATCACAGAGGTAGATAATCAACAGCCAGTGTAGGGGTGACATGTGGTTAGCATGTCGAGTCCCCCAGCCGTTATAGCTGGTTCCTCAACCTGGAGCCGCTACTTATTGTAGCTACCCAATTGCCTCACGATGCTGGGTGGGCACCGGTCCCATACTGGCCGAAATACCATGAGAAAATTTCTTCCCCCGTGGAGACTCGAACCAGCGCAAGTCCTGTAGCTCTGCGCCAAGGCTTCCTACCTTAACCGCTCGGCTACGGCGCGGGACGCCTCACATCCACATGTGTTAATTACAGAGGTAGATGATCATTTAGCCAGTGTAGGGATGATATGTGGTCAGCATGTTGGGTCCCCCAACAGTTATAGCTGGTCTTCTCAACCTGGAGTCACTACTTATTATAGCTACACAAATGCCTCATGATGCTGGTACCTTACTGACTGAAATTCCATGATAAAATTTCTTCCGCCATGAGGAGTCAAACCAGTGCAAGTCTTTGCACCAAGGCTTCTTGCTTTAACCACTTGACTACAGTATGGGACATACATGACTATAGGCTGGATTATTATTCTGTATTTGCTCAGTTTACAATTTTTTAAATATATGCTTTTTTTATTTTATTGTATCACCGAAAGAATAAATGACATATATTTCAGTAATCGTATTATCGGTGTCAGTTAGGGTTATTCTCATTTTTTTTCTTTTAAGAGAAAATGTTTTCCCTGAACCAAGATTTGAACTCAAGTCTTCCAGCATTATACACTGGTGCACTAATCACTTGTGCTATTTGGCCATCTCTGTTCTGACACAAATTTTTCTCTCTCTGATAATCCCTCATCCCTAGTAGTTGCAAATCATAATTGAGAATGCAACTGGTTACTTCTACTAAGAAGACTTTATGATGGAATTATTAACACTACTTTAAGTAATAAGGTTTTTATTACAATTACTTATTTTAGGAATTCACGCTATAAGGTATATTCATTTAGGTAAAATTTATATACTCAGGTTGATCATCTAAATTTATCGATTCAATAATGAAAAATTGATTTAGACGATCAATCTGAGTATATACACGGATTAAAAAAAATTTTGCATCACTATGCCAGACATATCGTACAGCATCTGACTTTGAATGTTTATATTGCATCAATAACATAACCCCTTAGACAATACATATATGTCATTAAACCTGCAAAAAAATATAAACTATCTTGCATTAAATTAATATTGAGAAGCTAAAGAAGCTATTACTTTGATAAAAATAAGTAAATTAATGAACACAATTAAATTATTGTAAATCAATGGTAAAGAGAAAAATTTCTGCCTGAACCGGGAATCGAACCCCAAACCTTTAGCTTTCCGTGCTAATGCTCAGACCACTGAGCTAATCCAGGCTTCATTCCCATCCAAACAGAAATCCTTCCTTTACCTTACTCTACTGGCCCCACATTCAATTGCAATGAATCATCATTCACAAATACACAATGAATGGCTTCTACCTGAAGAAGACAAGAAGGGACTCCACACAGCTATAGCATTATTTATTAAATTAATATTGAGAAGCTAAATCTATTACTTTGATAGAAATAAGTAAATTAATGAACACAATTAAATTATTGTAAATCAATGGTAAAGAGAAAAATTTAATAGCTTTAGCTTCTCAATATTAATTTAATAAATAATGCTATAGCTGTGTGGAGTCCCTTCATGTCTTCTTCAGGTAGAAGCCATTCATTGTGTATTTGTGAATGATGATTCATTGCAATTGAATGTGGGGCCAGTAGAGTAAGGTAAAGGAAGGATTTCTGTTTGGATGGGAATGAAGCCTGGATTAGCTCAGTGGTCTGAGCATTAGCACAGAAAGCTAAAGGTTCGGGGTTCGATTCCTGGTTCAGGCAGAAATTTTTCTCTTTACCATTGATTTACAATATCTTGCATTAGCCTACCTATTAAAAGGAGTGGGTAAGACAGATTCAGTTCCAGTCTTAACATCAGGAAGAGAATTCACTATTCGTGTTGTCTTCAGTTTTGCTATGGCTAGAAGACCAATTGCGAAGTTTGTTGAGCATGTCTGCATTATCATGTTGTGTCAAGGAAGGGCTGTCATCAAGGGAAGTTTCCAGACTCTGAGTAATCAAAGCAATGTTGTTTGAACACGGAAGAGGTATAGAGAGTGACGAACTGTTGATGACTTGCCTTGCATAGGTTGTCCATAGGTTACAACTAGAGTCGATGACTGCTACATGGATTTCAACTCGGACAAATCCTAAATGAAATGCAATTATGCTCAGTAATAATTTTCGTGCAGCCACAGGTCACCATGTTTCAAATTAAACTGTAACAAATAGGCTGCAGCTTCATTCTCGATGACTATGGTGAGATCCAGCTATAAAACTTAGACATTATGGAGCACAGTACCGATGGACACAATATTACATTGAATGGACTCATCAGAATTGGCATAAAGTTCTTTTTACAGATGAATTTCATATATTTCTTAACCCAGATGATCGTCAGAGATGTATGTGAAGTCAGTCTGGTCAGGCTGCTCGTCGAAGACGCTGTCCAGCAAATACAATAAGATGGTAGTTCCCTGGTATTTTGGGATGGAATTATTGGGGCCACCATATGCCACTCATAGTCATGGCAGGCAATTAAATTGCTTTGGATACAGGAATGACATCCTTTTACCCATTGTGCAACTATTGCCAGCATTTTGGATACAAATTTGTCTTAATGGATGATAATTCTCATGCCCATCAAGCCAGTCTCGTTAACTACTTTGTGATACCAAATTGCTAGATTAGAGTGGCCAGCGTGTTCCCAGACATGATCCCTAATGAACATGCCTGGGATATTAATATAACAAATTTGGGAATTTTTACATTATGAGGTTTTCTTAATAAGAATCAAATGAATTGCAAATTCTTCTTACCTCATACATCTATGTTTTTTGAACACAGAACTGCAGTATCGGGAAAAACTGCAGTTTAGAAAATTACCGGCATAATAAAAAATTGACAGTCATGAAAACAGCTGATGATGGGATGATGTTTTTCCCGATACTGCAGTTCTGTGTTAAAAAACATAGATGTATGATGTAAGAAGAATTCACAGTTCATTTGATTCTTATGCCTGGGATACATTAACAAGGGTTATTTGTGGTAGAGATCACTTACCAACCAATCCGAGAGATCTATGCCATTGAGGTGTGGGACAATCTGCATCAACAGTGGCTTGATGAACTATTGAACAGTGTGCCATGATGAGTATTGGGCACACTGTTAATCAATGTAAGAGGATATGCTACCAGATATTAAAAGTACTGGTACATACTGTAGTCACAAACTCAAATTAAGAAAGTCATACTGTATTATTGTAGTGTGTCTTGAGTTTGGTTCACATGAGCAGTAAGTTAGCTTATATGTTAATTTTGTATATATCTCTTTGGATGTTGTGTATCAGTTCAGAAACTCCTGGGATCGAGGTGATGCAAAACTTTTTTTTAATGTGTATACATTTACACTTTAAACATCATAACATTATTCCCATGTTATTTATAGAAAATCCATGAGAGTGACACTCTGAAATAAATATCAGTAAAGTAGATATATGATAAATATGATGAATCCGGAGTCATCTTGCCTCATAAATTGTTGTATTCTGTTTGAACATGTTTCGTTATGCCATGGATACCATAATCAGCTTTTCCAGGCTATTGGATTATATGTTGTCATCCTGGATGTTGACTCCGACAACATAAAATTCAACAGTCTGGAAAAGCTGATGATGGTATGCATGCCATATCAAAACATGTTAAAATAGAACACAACAATTTATGAGGTAAGATGACTCCAGACTCACCTTATTTATTTAGAAGAACCTCATGTGTTACTTCCTATTTTAATTTATTACTAGATATATGAATTGGAAACTTTACACCCTACCTCATAATATATGATCCTCTCACCTGGACATGTTTCGGAAACCATCATCCCATTCTCAACTAAATTAAAAATTAGTTGGAATTTAGTTTATAATGGAAAAGATGGTCTTCGAAACATGTTCAGTTGAGATAAGTGATTCATATTTTTATTTTATTTACTCCCATACATTCAAACATTTCTAATTATGTCATGAAAATAATAGTCTGTTTCTATTTCATTTGCAGCATTCCATCTAATAATATTTTGAGATGCATTAAGTATTTTTTTCATATCAACAATCAATCCCAGCTTGCATCTTTCATTTGTAAATTCTTTGAATATATCTTTTAATTAGCTTAAGTTTTGGTTTGTCATTATAATTTCATATGTATATGTTAAACACTGTCATTCTATTAAAAATGGTACCTCCTGGTTTTGTAGTTATGACTCACATAGCTATTTCTGTAGTTAAGTTAAAAAGGATGTTGTGAAAAGTAGGTTCAACATTTCCATGTAATGGACATATCACTATCAAAAATAGGATATGTACTGAGGATGAATTTGGAATTTAATCCAGACATTTGGTGTATAATCTAGCAATTGAAAATTGTAGATCATCTCTCCTTTAAATTTCCAACTTCATCAAGTATTGAACCTGAACCCAAATAGTCAGGAAGCAGACATATTATCACTTGAGATAGAATGGTGGCACCCACTAAGTTGTGTGAATACAGTTTTACTATTTTTGAGATTAATAAGAAAGAAATTTGAACTTAGTCTGGAAGATGTGCCTAAGTAGCTCAATAGTAGAGCACCAACATGTAGAGTTGGTGATCCTAATTACAAATCTTAAATCAGATGCAATTTGTTTTTTTGTTTTTCAGTAATCAACCTGAATGGGAATCTAGTGCAATTAGCAGGAACTAATCCAGTAGCAGTTACAACATCTGCTACTCCCACTGCTACTCCACAGGCTGCAGTGACAAGTCCAACCCAAACCAGTGTTGCAGCTGCAGTTCCACAAGCTATGAGTGTGAATGGTGGAAATATTGTTATGGTTAGTGCAGTTTTATATTCTGTATTATGTTTCTACTTGAAACTATTTTGTAATATAAACATAGTGTAAATTAAGAGAAATTAAAATGTTTCATACCTCTCCTCATAATCAGTTTTCTAAGTAGATCGCAATTTCAAGGTCTTAGCGACCCCATCGTCAGTACACTCTTGACGACTAATGTTATGTCGATTGGAAGAACCACTTCTTCTTCCCTTTGTTGGTGGACCGATAAACCTCCGGATCAGGTCAGAATCCACGCGAATTTCGAAGTTCATAAGTTTTTTCTTTCTTACAGCAGTAGCTGCTCATGCTAATTGAATCAAGAGCTAGTCTAGTTAAACAAATAGATGAACAAAAGGATTTCACGGTTTGGGGAAAAAATTACATTCAGGAAAACTTCAATAGTGTAAATTGTCTAGTCCGTATTATATGGATGCGAAACATGGACTCTTAGTTTAAGGGAAGAGAAAAGATTATGAGTATTTGAGAATAAAGTTCTTAGGAACTTTTTTGACCAAAGAGAGACGAACAGATATGCAAATGGAGAAGACTGCATAACAGTGAGCTTTATGGGTTTTTTTTTAGGAAACCAGATGTAATAAGAATAGTTAACTATCATAGATCGTGATGGATAGGACATGGGGGATGAATGGGGAACGAAAGAGGGACATGGAAACTCCATGTAAGAAATCCAGATGGAAAGTGCCCCAGTAGATAGGCCAAAAATGAGATGGAAGAATAACATTAGCCATTATTTGAGGGAAGTAAATTATACAAGGGAAACATTAGGTCAGGATAGGAGGGTATGGTGAGCTTATGTCCGTGCGGCCATGAACCTACGGGTTCAATAGTGCCACTGATTTAGTTATTTAGTCTATACCCATACATCCCCATTTGGGGGATATGGGTGCTCCCTAGCAGGAGTTTCTTAAGTTAATTTAGTTATGTTTATTTTTTAGGATGGAAAAATCCAAGGAATACAATATTTACGCATGTATAGGCTGCATTTTTTTACTTAAAATATAAGTTTCAAAATTAGGGTGTGGCTTATACATGAAATAACTAGATAACTGGTACGTATCGGAAAGTTTCTTTGCTATAGATGTATGCTGCCGAATTACAAGGTCGTGACATGTCATAAATCACCTTGCCCAGCTGTAACTTGCCTTAAATTCATTGCATGGGATTTCCATATTCTTGGCTCTCTTAAGGCCTTCGAACTGAAAATCTTGTTTTCCATACGTAAATCAGGAGAACTCTTTCTAACTGTGGATATTTTGCTTTCTTTCTGCAGAAAGATTGTTGATGTTATGATATGTTTTCAAGTGCATTTTTTGTTTGGATCCACTGTCACACTTTTTTTTTTTTTTGTCCACATCAAACTTTCTTCCTTCTGTCCTATTTCTGTGTTCTGCTGCATAGCGCATCACTTGTAACTTGAATTTGGAGGTATAACTTACTCTCCACCGACCCATGTTTACATACAGTGAACACGAATGACAATGAATACCGTACCTACCAACTGACCATCCTTTACTCTTGTGTTAATGATTGAGCCGCAGTCCAAATGTACCGTTACATAGTCGGCAACAGAAGCTTTGGAATTTACTACATTGCCAGATTTAAAAATGGTGTAGGCCTATTTCTGTCTTTTGCACTGCTTCTTAGCGAAAATATAAGACAAATATTTTTTCCCCAATTTATTATCGCAAAACTTGGATGCGGCCTATACACGCGTAAATACGGTAAGTCCTCCAGGAGGGACTTTAAGCCACGGGTCCCAAGTCTGAAGATTTTCAGTCTTGTAAAAAATCTTAAGCTTGAAAAAAGAGGCCTGTAAGCAAAATTTACTGATCTTCATGATCCAAGTAATACTTTAGTTTCCTAATAGATGTATCATTGGATGGTATGCTGACCACATGCCATTCCTTACATCTGTTGGAAAATCAGCATAACTAAATTAACTTGGTCTAGAAACTCATAAAAAGGAGAGGCTATGGCTAGACTCAAAGGGTAATAAAGTTAATAAGTAAATGATTTTTGATGTTTTAATTTTAAAGTTGTCACATACATTAAAAGACAAATGAATATTTTATGAAAAAAATTAGTACCTAAACCAGGATTTGATTCCAGGATATCTGGTTTTCCTTATTTAGATATAAATGTTTCTCTTACTTATATAATCCTGTGTGCTTGAAGTCGAGAACCTTCGTTCTACATACTTCCTAGCAGCTTCTCATTCAAGAAGACTTTTAGAGGGATTTTAGCACTGCTTTTTTAGCTATTAGAGCTAATATTTTAAGATAAACATTTTTGCCTAAACCAGGCTTTCTGGTTTTCCATACCACTGTTTTGTCCATTAACCTATCTAGGCTCCTGATTTAGACAGAAATGTTTCTCTTACTTATATAATCCTGTGCTAAATTAATATAATAAATTTGGGAATTTTTACATTAATTTCTTAAATTGAATTTCTTGATAAGAATCAAATGAATCGTGAATTATTCTTACCTCGATACATCTGTTTTTTAACACAGAACTGCGGTATCAGGAAATATGTCATTCCCATTGTCAGCTGTTTTCGCGACTGTCAATTTTTTATTATGCCAGTAATTTTCTAAACTGCCATCTGGTATACTTTTGAAGAAGTATTTTCTAAACTGCCATCTGGTGTACTTTTGAAGAACTTTGTAATCAAATTAGGTTCATCTGGAACCTCGAAGTTCATGGTTCTAGTATGGTATTTTTTTAATGTATATCTTTTTCCAGACTGTTAATTCCAAAGGTTTAGATAGATGTTTCCCAAACTGTTAATTCCAAAGGTTCTATGAAAATAATAGAATTGAAAAAGAAGCAAAACTTTTGAAACATCTATCTAAACCTTTGGAATTAACAGTTTGTGAAAAGATATACATACAAAAAAACCAGCTAGAACCATGAACTTCAAGGTTCCAGACGAACCAAGTTTGATTACAAAGTTATTCAAAAGTACACCAGATGGCAATTTAGAAAATTATTGGCATAATAAAAAATTGACCGTCATGAAAATAGCTGACAATGGGAATTATGTATTTCCTGATACTGTAGTTCTGTGTTTAAAAAAAATATATGTATGAGGTAAGAAGAATTCACGATTCATCTGATTCTTATAATCCTGTTCATATGAAGTAGAAAACCTTCGTACTATATACTTTATTGCTACATAGGAATCCATTTCTTTGCTTTAACATTTAGCTGAAGTCCCTTAGATCATAGATGTTAGACTTCAAAGATGATCTCCTGTGTATTTATTAACTAATCGTTGCAAAACCTGTGTCATTGTGTATTTAGAATTTGGTTTTTTTTATATGATCATGATACTTTTAATTTATATATTTTTACTGTTTACTGATAGTATATTATGTTTCTGTTTGCAAGCAGATGGTACCCGGTAACGGTGGGGTACCACAATTTCAAAGAATCCCATTACCTGGCACAGAATTTCTGGAAGAAGAACCCTTGTATGTAAATGCAAAACAGTACAGGCGGATATTGAAAAGAAGACAGGCTCGTGCTAAACTTGAAGCAGAAGGAAGGATACCTAAGGAAAGACTTGTAAGTTACAGAAATTAATACTTTCAGATTTGCTATTTTGGCTTTAATTAACATAACCAGAAACACAGGGTGTCCAGCAGTGTGGAAAATCTTGAAAACCAGGAATAAGTCAAAAATTTGAAAGCAACCGGGAAATAGACAGGAATTCGTAAAGCAATGTACATCTATCTTTGTGTTCAAATCGAAAGAATCAAAATTGTTAAACCGCATTCTAAAATTATTTCTTGGAAGAAATGATATGGTTGATGCTGGTGAACTTGAAAAATTTAATATACCAAAATTGTTAGTTCTTTTAATGAGAAATAGGCCTACTTATTTAAGATATAAGGAAGCAGAGTTAGATAGAAAAAATAAATTGTCCAAAGAATAAAATGCCAAAGTTGGAAAAAAAAAAAGAAAAGCTGAAATTTTTATAAAAGAACTGGAAGAAAAGAAAAAAAGCGTTACAAAATGAAATAGGCAAAGAAATTGCTGTCATTGATGAAAAAGTCAAATGATAAAAAAAGATATGAATAAAGTTATTTTAATGTTTGAAATTCATCGGAGAACATTTTTTGGTCAACTCACCTCATAAATTTCATGTCTTTCACGATACTGTACAGTTTCAAACGTAATCACATCCATTGTCAGCCATAACTCCGATAATATAATTTTAATGTGATGTTGTTTGTAATATTTTATCGTAACAGAGTTCATGTTCAAATAATAAAAAAAATATTTTGCTATTCTTATTTAAGACATTACCATAAAAGTAAATGATATGTTTTTATTACTTATACCTATAAAAAAAGATTTTTACAAAATTAGCCTTACTAGAATTAATTCAATTTAGCACTCAAAAAAACTCTGAAATTATTCTTTGATACCATGAAAAAAACGGAAAATAGTCGGGAATTTCATATTTCTAATTTGCTGGACACCCTGAGACAGAAAACTCTGAATCAGATACAATTTTTTTTTGTCTGTATATTTTTTTCAAAATAATAATGTCCAGTAATGGAAAATGTTAGATTTAAAATATCACCTCAAAATACCATTTCAATTGACATTTTTATTATTAATTTAACACTTCTCAATGAAGGATAAATTATATTTGCAGAAAAAAATTTTCGCCTAGACCGAGACTCGAACCCGGGACCCTTGGCTTTCCGGACCAAGTGCTCTACCAACTGAGCTACCGAGGCGAGTTGCGATCTAGACGCAAATTTTTCTCATATATACATTGTAATTCCCTCGCGTCGGTCTAGGCGAAAATTTTTCTCTTCAAATATAATTTATCCTTCATTGAGAAGTGTTAAATTAATAATAAAAACGTCAATAGAAGCCCCACTGGCTTTATAAGGTAGTGTTAAATTCCAATAAATGTCTTCTTAACTAAGAAGCCGCCATTTGCAAAGATAGAAACAAAGGTTTCAAGCATTTGGCGTGAGGGAATTACAACGTGTATAAGAGAAGAATTTGCGTCTAGATCGCAACTCGCCTCGGTAGCTCAGTTGGTAGAACACTTGGCCCGGAAAGCCAAGGGTCCCGGGTTCGAGTCTCGGTCTAGGCGAAAATTTTTCTCTTCAAATATACCATTTCAATGTCTGTTTAAAGAGAACAAAATCGTTGCTGGCATACAGCGAAACCAAATCTAATGCACATTTGTGTGCGCTTCTTCCTATTGTAATAAATAGGATAAAACTTCACTTAGCATTACAATTTCATTATTTTTCAACAGTAATACGAGTTTTTTAATTTTTTTTATTTTAAAATCATTAGGAAATAACATTATGAGGTTTAATTTATTAATTGAATTTGTATTTTTTAAATCATATGAGGTATGAATGTTTAAAAAATACAAACTCAATTAGTAATATGAGTAATAATTAAATTAATGTTTTTATTACCTCACCTCATATCAGACTCAACTCACAGACTTAGGATGAGATGAAGAGAAATATATTTTTGAGAGTATTTGGAATACAAATTGTATTTCTTTGGATTATTTACAGAATAAAATGTTTAAATTAATAATTCACATATAAAGCTAAAGGTCCTGGGTTCAAACCCTAGTCTAAACATACATTTTTCTCTTCAAATATAATTTGTCCTTCAGTAAGAAATATTTATAATAAAAACATTGAAAGAAGCTCTACTGACTTTAAAAACTAATGTTAAAATTCCCATTGAAAATCTTCTTAAATAAGAAGCTATTATTGACATGTGTTGAGCAATGGTTCATAGCCTTTGGCGCTCTCGGGAATTGAAATGTATAAGAGAGAAATTTGCATTAGATTGGATGCCTAGGATAGCTCAGACGGTATAGCATTAGCGTATAACCTAAGGTTCTGGGTTCAAACCCAAGTCTAGGTGTATATTTTTCTCTTCAAATGTAATACACATATAAATATTAATTCTTATTGTTATGAATGCTGAAGTCTGCCATTTTAATTTCTGCTAACAATTGAAGAAGTGTGAAGGTCGATAGTAATTTTTTTCAGGATAAAATAAACTTTTATTTTTTCAACTAAACTCTTTATAACTTTTCTCTTAAAATATTCCTTAAAATAAATTGAAGACAACACTGAAGCATGATAATCTACAAAACTAATAATTAATTACAAATTCAAGATAATAAGTTATAAGGATATTTCACTGCACTTTTCTGAGGGAATAAAAAAAAATGCAGCAGTAACGGGGGGGGGGGAGACAATAGTTGTGATTGGTTAGAATTTGTATTATTCTTATATTGAATTAGTGACTGATTCATAAGCTAAATGCTCTCTATGGTAAATATACTTTATTTTCCCAATTTGTAGAGTATATTAATAAATGACAAATTTTACTTAAACATTGTTAGCTGATGGTATGTTTCTGGTTCAAATGAATTTTTTTTTGTTATAATATTAATTATTACTATTGTAGTTATTATTATACTATTGTGTTAAGAAGAATCAAATGAATCATGAATTCTTCTTACCTCATATATCTATGTTTTTTTTAAACACAGCACCGCAGTATCGGAGAAACATCTTCTCCATCATCAGCTGTTTTCACAACTGTCAATTTTTTCTTTTACCAGTAATTATCCAAACTGTCATCTGGTGTACTTTTGAAGGAGTAATTTTCTAAACTGCCATCTGGTGTATTTTTGAAGAACTTTGTAATCAAGCTTGGTTTGTCCGGAATCTCAAAGTTCATGGTTCTAGTATAGTTTTTTTTAATATATATCTTTCCCCAAACTGTTAATTCCACAGGTTTAGATAGATGTTAAAAAAATTTTGCTTCTTTTTCAATTCACAAAAACTTTTTTTTTTAAATGCCCCAGGTTTGTCTTTTGACATTCCTGGTTTCTCTCCTGGCATGGCATACTTGTAACCCACTTCTGAGGTTGGGGCGCCTGGAAGGCAGGGTTACATTGCCTCGATGATATGATGGGTGATGATAATAATGGTGCGCCAGGAGAGTCCCTAATCCTAAGCTTAATCTAAGATGAATATGAATGATGATGATGATTGCGATGGCCATATGATTTCGAGGATCGTTTGGGCCTTAAAGTTTTTCTGACATTTGTCTTACAGAAGAGGAAAAACCCCGATAAAAACCTCACCCAGAAAAACTGTCCCGACCAGGGATCGAACCTGGGCCTGCTGCGTGACAAGGCAGCACGCTACCCTGAGATCACAGTGGTGGACATATTTACAAAAACTATACTAGAACCATGAACTCCAAGATTCTGGACAAACCAAGCTTGATTACAAAATTCTTCAAAAATACACCAGGTGGCAGTTTGGATAATTACCAGTAAAAGAAAAAATTGACAATCGTGAAAACAGCTGATGATGGAGAAGATGTTTCTCCGATACTGCGATGCTGTGTTTAAAAAAAACATAGATATATGAGGTAAGAAGAATTCACGATTCATTTGATTTTTATTAAGAAAACCTCATAATGTTAAAATTCCCAAAATTGTTATATTAAAATATTGTGTTGTTATTTCAGAAATATCTGCATGAATCCCGGCATCGTCATGCAATGAATCGTATTAGAGGAGAGGGTGGACGATTTCATTCAGGATCTGTCAAGAAAAGAACTACGTAAGTAATATTAAACTTTTATATTTTTGTCAATACATCTAAGATAAGAGTCCTGAAATACAATGCAATTTTCTTGTGTTTATGTATAGGCTAATAGGATTAGTTGAGAAAAAATTTTCAAAATATATTTTCTAAAATGTGATTTACATGGATTGGAATTTGCAAGACTCTGTAGACTAACGGTTCTGTAAATTTGTCTTTCAGTTGTCCTGGAACATCATTACATAAATATGTTGCAAAATGCCAATTTTTAAATGTGTGTCATAAATTACAATTATGATTTTCTTTTCAGAGTCGAGGCTCAACCTTGTCAGACGTGATTTCCAATCCAATATGTATTGTGTCTACAAAGAGCCATTAAGGACATTGTGAAATATACAACGTGCTTTTAAACTCCTTCTGTGAGTGTGAAGATACGTAAAACAAAAGACACTTATTTTGTTAATATTTTTCTTCAATTCATAGACAATCTGGAGAATTTTGTGTTTTTTTAAGTCACTGAACTCAAGCAAATGAATTTGAACACTTTAGTAGTGTTGTGCCTATGTGCATACAGTATTTATTTCTGTATGACAACCTTCAGAAGCCTCAACTACTGAACAATGATTTTATTTTATTAAAGAATATACAATCTGTCTCAAACTAGTTACTCCAATTTCACTATGCATTTCACATCTGACAGTAAATAATGTACAGTGTCATTATTTATGTAATGTGCCAAGAAAGTATAGCAAATTGGAGGAAAGTCATCAGCCAGTAAAGTCTCATGTACATAATCCCTCAATTCAATTGCAAAGATTTATAACTTAAATTACTGTTAGAAAAATCATTCACCTTTGTCACAGAAGGTGTTTAAAATTATAAAATTATATCACCAAAAATTTCTAATATCTTTTAACCCTTTAGGTGCCTTGAGCCGATTAGATCGGCTCTGACATTTCTGTCCATTACCTGTTAGACAATATACTTAAACTACTTGCAAAGCCGATCACATCGGCAGATGCAATTTAAATCTCTGACACAAGAGATTTTAAGAGGGTTAAGAAAGTTTGAATTCTTCTTCTTCTTCCTTCCAAGTATTAGGCCAAGGCCTGTTATGATCCTATAGAAAATTTTCCCTCCAGCGTTTCATAGGACGGCCCAGTGATCTTCGTCCTCTTGGTATATAATTATAAACAGCTTTGGGAATCCGATTTGAACTCATTCTTTCAAGATGGTGTTTCCAATTTAGTTGGTACTGTTTAATATATTCCAAAATTGGCGTAGTCTTTCAATTCTTTTAAGATATCGGTATTTACATGCGTAAATTCTTCTTGTGAATTCAAACTTTCTTAAAATATGTCGTAAAAGTGTAGGGTACAATGACATCATTTTAAAAATATTTTGTGACAAAGGTGTTTATTCTAACTGTAATTGAAGTTGAGAAATCCATGCACTTGAAATAAAGCGTTAAGTACAAAAGACTTAACACCAGCCAGTAACTTGCTTTCAGTCTTCTGTATGTTCTCGACACATTGCAAAAATAATCCTACTGAACAAAATGCCCAAAATTAATTACTCCAATTTCTCAAGACTTATCTCTGTAACTGCTGTATTTGTACACGTATAGAGAGCACTTATTTATTTTGATGTATTTCATTTAAATTTTAACATTTGCAATGATGGACAGTTATTATTTTAAAAAGAAAAATTAACACCTGAATCAGGATTTGCCTGAGGTTTTAGATTCAAATCCCGATTCAGGTATTAATTTTTCTTTTAATATAATATATTTGGGAATTTTTAACATTATGATGTTTTATTAATAAGAATTAAATGAATCGTGAATTCTTCTTACCTCATACTTCTATGTTTTTTAAACACAGCACTGCAGTATCAGCGACCATCGTCACCATCCTCAGCTGTTTTCACGACTGTCGATTTTTTCTTTTGCCGGTAATTATCCAAACTGACATCTGGTGTTCTTTTGAAGGAATTATTTTCTAAACTGCCAACAGATGGCAGTTTAGAAAATGATTCCTTTAAAAGAACACCAGATGGCAGTTTAGAAAATAATTCCTTCAAAAGAACACCAGATGGCAATTTGGATAATTACTGGCAAAAGAAAAAAATTGACAGTCGTGAATACAGCTGAGGATGGTGACGATGGTCGCTGATACTGCAGTGCTGTGTTTAAAAAACATAGAAGTATGAGGTAAGAAGAATTCACGATTCATTTAATTCTTATTAATTTTTCTTTTCAAAATAATAATAGCATATTTTTACTAAAAATTTAAATGAAAAAGTTCAGGTACACTTTATACTCAAGATTCTAAGCTGATTCTCTTACATATCTTATAAAATCAATTACTCCAATCAGCAGACATTTACCGTAGTAGAAAACATTTACTATTCTATTACAGATGTTCTTTTTTGAAGTGCATCTTTGCTTTATATCATCATTGTATTGTTTTTTGTTTTATTTACATTATATTTTTTCCTGTTGCTCCATAATCATTTTCTTCTGCACAACACTCTACTTGTAATCTAGATTTTGATGTCTAGGCTGCTCTAGCTTAAAATTCTAATTCACAACATAGCCATATTTCTAAAACATTTACTGTATTCTAAACTTTGGCTTACTACTTACGAATTTTATTATTACTTTTTTAAATATACTGTTCAAATTAAGGTGATGCTTTCACTTGAACATAACTATACTGTACAAATATGGTATTAATGCTAGAGCATTATGATAAATGGCAATATATAATCTCTTAAATGTTATTTCTTAATTTACAACTGCTTGATGTGTGAACTATTATTCACATGACACACATTTAGGCAGTAAACAAGTGCCTCCCACATACTGTGCAGCATGCAACATCCATCACTGCAGCTCTTTCATGTTATTGACTATAGGAGAAACATAAATATTGTCTTTCATGTGCCCCACACAAAAAGAAAATCACTTGTTATATTAAATGGATATGGAGGCCACCTCAAGTTTTTATATTTGACACCGTAATGGCCAAATCTAACATTTAGGCACTCGTGCACATAACAATGGAAGTAATTGGTGCATCATTTTGCTGAAAAATGAACAGATCATTAGTTTTTTCCTATATTGATACCATTCCCACAGTTCACAAAAAGAAAGAGTAGAGGCCAGATCTCCTTATATTGATCACTTGTAACGTATGAAACAGAACTTGAAGGTATTATCTATTACCTCTTATTGCATTGTTCTAGCATTAATAGTTACAAAGATAAAGTATTGTAAAATTGGAGCAATCGATTGAGGGGTCTAGTGAGAAAGGGAGCTATGTCACTTTGAGAAGAAATGGAAATAAATTGGGTTTATAAAGCATTATACCACATAATTATTTGTACAATAAAGGGGTAGCAATGCATATAGAGAAAAATTTGCATTTGCGTTTAGATCAGTACTTGCTCAGGTAGTTCAAGTGGTAGAGCACTTAGTCTACAGAACCAAGGGTCCTGGGTTCAAGTCCCAGTCTGAGTGTATAATTTTTCTCTTCAAATATGATTTATCCATAATTGAGATGTATGAAATTAATAATAAAAACATCAAAAACTTCTTTCTTCTTTAACTTATTGTTATGTAAACTATGCAAAAAGAAAAATACAAATTTTAATATAAATAGCACTGATTATTTCCGTTTCTTCTCAAAGTTGCTTAGCTCCCTCTCTCACTAGACCCCTCAATTTTGAAACAAATACAAATTATTCATCTTGGAAAAGAAACATAGTGTAATGTATATTTATGTACTTATTATTAAGGCAGTTTATTTCTAAGGTAGCTAGATAATGTGCATATCAGCACTGTTTAATGTCTTCTGTTTTCTTAAATTCCTTTTCATGCTGTTCACTTAGCACTTGCTGTAAATAAGCTATCTTTCATTTCATTCTCCCCTTTTTGAAAGAAGTTCTAGAGTTACATATTGTACCCATTATTTGATCTTCATTTGTTGGTATATAAATGATTTTCGTGAGATCTTGTTGACTTATTTTATATTATTACTCATTTGCAGTTAATAGTATTAGAGAAATGATATGAATCAATGTACAGTATAGCCCCACTTTTACTCTCTCAGAATTTACATTTTCTGGCCTTTAAATGCATTATTTTTCTTAATCTGTTTAATTTCACAGCACTCATATTATATTAAAACTCTCAGTTTTACATTTATCAAGAATGTTTCCCTTTATTTATGTTTATCTGATAACCAAGTCTTCTTCTTCTTCTTCCTTCCAAGTATTAGGCCAAGGCCTGTTACGATCCTATAGAAAATTTTCCCTCCAGCGTTTCATAGGACGGCCCAGTGATCTTCGTCCTCTTGGTATATAATTATAAACAGCTTTGGGGATCCGATTTGAACTCATTCTTTCAAGATGGGGTTTCCAGTTTAGTTGGTACTGTTTATATTATTTTTGGTCTGGACATCTTACCTCAATATTAATGTTGATTTGTTCTTGGACATGTTTCAAAACAATTCTGTTTTATCGTCAGCTTTCCCAGACTTCCTAAAATTAAATATTAATTACAACTTCTTATGGTACTGTTTAATATATTCCAAAATTGGTTTAGTGTCCATGCTTCGCTACCATAGGTCAACACTGGTCTAGCCAAAGTGTTATATAAACGTAATCTGGTGGTTTTTTGTACAAGGGATGGTTTCATAACTTGATTAATAATTCCTAAACTTTTATTATAACTAGTAATTTTTTCAGGGATATCTTTTTCATCCCAGATAGAGAGATAATATCCAAGGTATTTAAATTGATTAGATCTCTCTAAAATTTTATTCTGGAGACAGATTTTACTTTGTATGGGGTCCTTCCCATGAAATGCCGTAATTTTAGTTTTGTTAATTGATATTTCCATATTAAATTTGGCACCTATTTTTTGTAAATAATAAATTGATTGTTGCAAATCGTTTTCGGAAACTGCCCTCCGGCGCTCCCCCGTCTGCCACACGAATAGCATCGAGTGTGAGGTCCCTATTGATGGGTATATATCCTCGTTGTGTTTTCCTCCATTTGTTTATTAATTTATTCATATATATAATGAAAAGTACCGGTGAAAGTCCACATCCCTGTCTTACTCCAGTGCTGATCTTTTCACAAGATAACCAAGTATAAGAAGGAAGTCAATTATGATTTTGATCTTAAGCACAGATTCTTCCTAGCAGGCAAAGCCTTTTTAACAATGTGGTGTTATGCCTTTTCGTGTTTGTACAATTTTATACAAAAAGCGCTAGAAGTGATGTCTATCTTGCAAAAAAAAGTTGTGATTTGATAGGTGGAAGATAACTATTAAGTTTGAAGATTAATTCACACATTAATTACAGTTAATTATGGAAAAAAAATATAGTGTAGATGCCTTTTTCGAAGAAAAAGTTTGAGTGAATTAAGAAATATAAAATAAATATTTTTATTAATAAATTACATTAGGAAATAACATTTTGAGGTTCTTCTTAATAAATAAGTTGAATCTGTTCTTTTGTACATATTTCAATATGCAAGCATATTGGGTTCAAATCTCAATTTCTGCGTCCATTTTTATCTTCAAATTAAATTTGTCATTTGGTGAAAAGTGATAAATTTAATATTAAACAAAATTTATAGATACTTTAACCCTAAATTGGCAATGTATCCTATAAGATACCTCAATTGGTTTATTTTATTTAATATTTTTAATAGAATAGAAGAAAATGAATGAGTAGAAATTATTTTAAAATCATTACGAAGTAATATTATGAGGTTTAATTTGATATTTGAATTTGTATTTTTTTAACATTCTTACCTCATGTGATTGTTTTGTCGAACATATGTTTCAAAGCTGTTGTTCCATCATCAGAAAGTACTTAAATGAGTATCGAATTACACAATATACCCAATAATAATAGTTAAGTATGATATAATTTTTAGTACGGTCTGCCATATTCAAATAACCGACTTGAGAAATTACAGTTTTGCCAATTTAAGGGTTAATTAAAAATTCCATAATCATTTAAATATAAAATATTTCTATGTGAAGTCATTTTGTACAATTTATTTTTCCCTACAGTTTAAAATATTTTTAAGTGGTCATTTTGTACAATTTATTCTTCCCTATACTTTATCCATATACTGATTTAACTCTTTTGTTAGTATTTTTTTGGATTAGAAGTCAACAAGAGATCTCTCTGATCAGTTGTTTTCACTATCTGCCAAAAGTGTGGAAATTTTATAGCTTGGTATATGAATCTTCAAATACTTAAAAGTACGAGAATGCTTGATTTAAAGATTCATTATAAAAGCTACAACTCCAGAATATTGTGTAATTATAGTAAAAATCTTCTACTTATGTCTGATATAATGTCAGATCCAGGGATGAGATGAAACTCCTATTGTTGAAGACCATATACAAGGATGCTAGTGGACCAGGCCTGTCACACCATCATGTATTTAGTTTACACATGTTATATCAAAATTATTGTAACAACAAATTAATTTAGGACTTTATTTTATTATAGACATATAAAATTAAAATCTGAATGTTAATGGTGTAATAAAATTTAAAAAAAAACCATAAAGTTCTTCCACGATTCTCTTAAAATACCTAAAACATATATATATATATTTACATTTTAATTTGCAAGTAATATATGTGAACATACTGAAGTTACAATCTTGCTACAGAAAAATAATTTATAAAAATATTTTGATCACTTACTTTCAGTTCAGTTTATTTTTTACTCTACTAGCATTGTGTAAATGTTACTACTTTAAGATTTCAGATTTCTCTCTCACATATAAAAAATTAACATTTAATGATAAGTGATATATTTACAGTAATTATTTATTTTCTATCCATCACTTTGTTATCCCACATTTATATTTTTTCATAGGCCATATCTTTCTGGAAGATTGTAGAAAATACAATCGAGCAATCCTACTTCATATGCTTAATGTTGTATGTGAATGACAGGATAAAAATCACCAATCATTTTAAACATGATGAATTTTTTCTAAAACTTCCTATCCATGAGTATGATGGAGGTTATAAGTGAGCAGGAAAAAGGATGCCATTGTGGCACAGGCCTGTTTGTGTAGTCAATAAAATTTATCTGCATTAATTATAGAGTTAGAATTTTCATGACTCACTTCATATTTGTAAGATAAAAGATAAAATTAAAATGTACCTTTTGGCAGGTGCCATCGTCCTCAATTTTGTTAAAATGGTGTATATTTGTAGATTTCTTGAAGACCAGTTTCGGTATGTAACATATCATTATCAATTTGTTCTAACTGTTGAATCAGCGATTAGAAAATTACAAAGAATTGATAATGATAGTAACATATCGAAACCGGTCTTCAAGAAATCTACAAATGAGAGTTGAGTTGTAAAAATTCTAACTCTATATTAATTAAAATTAACCTCATAGTGTCACTAAATTTATCTGTGTACTATGTTTGCTTTCAAGTGACAACTCTAATTAATACATATAAATTCATATTTTCTAATATTTTTATATTTAAATTAATTAAATCGTAAATATTAAATAAATAGCTATTGGGATGTTTTATTATTTATTTCATACATCTCAATGATGGATAAATCATATTTGAAGAGAAAAATTATACGCTCAGACTGGGGCTTGAACCCAGGTCCTGGGTTCAAGTCCCAGTCTAAGCATATAATTTTTGTCTTCAAATATGAGCTATTGAGATGCTTATGCATTGCTCAATTTTATTATATCACATCATGAACAGAAATGAGCTCTATGGTGTAACAGTTTGCATGTCTAGCTAGCATCTTAGAGATATGGAATTGAATCCTAACTGTAACATGAAATTTTTCTTTTAGTATATGGTCTGGAATAGAACCACTCAGGCTCATGGGGGAAAAATGAGTTGCTATTTAAAATGAGAAGTTTATAAATAGTGTTAAGAAAATTGAAAGGGGGTTCTTAATACTAATCATGTGTCCCTATGCCACAGATTTATCTAAGTATATTTTTATTGATAAATAATTAATTTGTGTTAATTTTATTTTATTACTGGAATGTGGCAATTATGCATGTTGTTTACCAATACTGAGAAAAATGTACTTTGTACTTTAAATTACAACCCAGCCCCTATAGTTGAGTAACCTTGAATTCTGGAGTTGGGCTTCACTTATGTTGAAATATTAATTTGTACCAAACTTTGTATACTTAAATCTATTTCTTTGCTATATCAGCTTTATAAATATGGCTAAATTCTCTCCTTACTTTCATATATTCTTTTTTTAGTACAGAAATATAAAATATACCAATTTCTCATTTTTTAAGACAAGCAGAACATTGACATTAAACAATTGAAAGCCAGATTGCTGTGTATTCTCTTGGAAACTAAACTTTATATTGAGCAAATATTTTCTTTGGTTATTTGTGGACATAAAAATGCAAAACATATGTTTAAGTTTATAGAGATAATTATGAATACAGTACAAAAAATACAACAAAATACATTATTGTTTGTAACATTATGATTATAACTTTACATATTTCATGTCATTCATTTTGTAATTACATTATTTTTACAAATTATAGATTACATAATTTATTCCTAAATTGGAAGAAATATAGATATTTGAAAATAAATCTCATTGCAGTATTTTTTATTTCAAATCCATTTTGGTTAGAATATTTGGGTATATGCCAACAGACTGTGTAAATCTATGATTGTCTGTATTCACATTCTTTCTTCAAGTTCAGTTAATATTAATTTTTAATGAATTGTGAAATGATTGTGGTAATGAAATACCAACCTAGCATTTGTTTTAATAACACTGGTCAACATGATTTTTGTCTCATGAGTACCAATAGTTGTATTTAATGCAGTTTTTTATCATGTTTTCAAATATGTATTTGGAATTTCTCCATCACCCACAGTTTTTTTATTTCAATTTCAATTAATGGATTTAAATAATTATTTTTTTAAATAAACGTTTTTTCGTCCATTGTAAAATAAAACTAAATGAGCTAACTCAGGAGATTTCAGCTATGGAAAAGAGATATCAAGGCAAATGAAATCCTAATATGCTGGCCAATTATTGTTGGACCATCAAGAGGGATGCTCCACAGGCGAAATATAGCAGAAAATCGTCATTTCTTACTTTCTAGGTGAGTCTGAATGTTCAAATATTGTGTAGTTACGAATGTAGAAAATATTAAAATGTTTGAAATTATAAGTTTCTGTCTCTCGGAAACCTTGCATGATGGAGAAAAACCGATATCATATTTGAATTCAGGAGAAAAAATACTATCAGAATCACATATTTTTCTTTCTGAGACAAAAAAAAGTTTCTTTTTTGTTGCTCAGTGTAATTAAAAAAAAACCAAGGTAGTCAGATTTGTTAGCCTTAGGTTTCTAATTTGGGACCTCCCAAATATGAGTCTCAACTCTCAAATGCTATAATTTTAGCTATTCATTTGTTTCATTGCATTATTATTTTCAACAAAAGAGAATATATGATATGTTTTAAAGTTAAATTGAATAATGATATCAACTTTTAGTTTAAATTATTTATTTAATGCTCAAGACACTAGTCTATAATCATTCACCTTCTAGCATGCCAATATTTCCTTCTTCCTTACGTGTATCCAGCCACAGCTGATGACACGAATCCATTGCATACTTATGCTATAAGTTGCAATGGGACTGCATTCGAACATTCAGCTTATGTGTGCATTGAAGATGAGATTAAAAGAAAGAGAGAAATTAACCGTTCGGCCTCAAATACTCTAATACCATCAGGGTCGAAGAAAACAAGAGGTCAGGCAAGGGAGATTGGATAGGAAAGTAAAATGAAGGATCTGGTACTAGAAAAGGAAGAATACCAGATTGGTTCAAGATAAAAATAAGGAGCAAAACACAAGTAAGTGGAAGCAATGTTTTGCTCAGCTTGGGCACCTTGTGGTCGCCATCCACATATCCCTAGATGGGGACCCCTAAACATGCCAATATAAATCCCCTTGTTGATGGCACTGCATATAGAACATGGTTCTAGTCTATCACTGAAGATTCTACGCAGCCAACACATTGTTGGAGATTCCAGGATAAACTGCAATACAGATGAACTGCCAAACTGTCATGGGAAATGGGCCATGACTGGATGGCCACCATTCATAGAATGGGGATTGTCCTTAGAACTATGAGATGCTCCTTGTGTGGAGAAAATGTTCTCCTAAAGCAAGGAACATATGCTAATAAATTAATGAGTCATTTTAACATCTTACCTCATATTTCATGTTTTATCAAACACGATAATTATAGTTTTCAAATGATCTTGTCATTCATTTTCAACCGCCATTATGACTACCGGTAGTCATAATGGCGGTTGAAAATGAATGACAAGATCATTTGAAAACTATAATTACCGTGTTTGATAAAACATGAAATATGAGGTAAGATGTTAAAATGACTCATTAATTTATTAATTAAGAACCTAATAATGGTTTCCCAATTTTAACTTTGAACATATGCTAAATTGCAGGCAACTTGACCCTGAGAAAAAGGACAGGAAAGATATTGCAGGGCTTTATTGGGAAGCAAGAGGACTAATGGTGTAAACCAAGCTCCAGATTGGAAAACAACAACATAATCATGAATATTTAATTTTAGGAAGTTATATTTTGAGGTTATTTTAATTATATTATTTTTAGTCTGGACATCTTACCTCAATATAGTCTGGGAAAGCTGATGATAAAACAGAATTGTTTTGAAACATGTCAAAGAACAAATCAACATTAATATTGAGGTAAGATGTCCAGACTAAAAATAATAT
This sequence comes from Diploptera punctata, assembly GCA_030220185.1. NCBI lineage: Eukaryota > Metazoa > Arthropoda > Insecta > Blattodea > Blaberidae > Diploptera > Diploptera punctata. Next base: position 2,639,578 of record JASPKZ010000046.1, read on the forward strand.
AACATAATCATGACCAGTATAAACACACTGTTAGCTGCCACTTCTTCTTTTCTTGGGAGATTATATAGGTTTGGTTCTTTCTTAGTAGATAGGACCATTTTCTGTTTTCATTAGCTGTTTGAAACTCTTCTTGTAAATTTCTATTAATCTATGTTATGGATTAAAATGACAATTATAATTTTTTTTATTTAACTTGTCTTCCTTCTATGCTAGCATTTCATTTCCAGAGATCCCACAATGAGAAGGGGTCCACTGAAATTATATAATTTTCTCATGATATAGGAGTGATTTTAATGAAGTTTGGATTTCTATTACTTTCCTGATTCTGTTCTTGTGAGATGACAGTATTGACTCCAATGCAGATTTTGAGTCACAGAGTATGACCTCGTTTCTGAAGAGATGTAAATAATAAAGCAGCTAATGCATGGCGATATTCACTCCCCATCAAAACTTGTTTCAAATTCTCATAGTTGTAGGTAAAAACTAAAAAGTGTGCTATACATACCAACTCCTGAATAATTATCAATGAAAGAATCATTTGTAAAAATATGAATCTACTCTGGATCAGGGTATAATCTGCAGTTTGTCTCCAATGCTAATGATTTCATTATACAGTAAAAGCGGAATCGCATTGGACCAATTTTTTTTATACATTAGACAAAATTCTGCATTATAAAAAACTAAAACTTATTAATGATCTTAGATTATAGAGTATCATATAGTCCTTTTATATATCTTCAATTAATTGTAGTTCCACTGCTGTTGAAAAGTGAAGTATAATATGTATGAGCGACTTTGACGGTAACATGCGGAAGAACAGTCCCGTTTTGTCAGCGTTAAAAATATCTCTTATGCGCGTATCCTGAAATTAAAGAATGCAATTTCAGTTTCTGCTCACTAACTACACTTTTGTCTACATCCGTTGATTCCCCTCAAATTTCATTCCACACTATATTGTATCGTCTTTTAAAATTGTCCAGACAACCTGAAGATGCCTTGAAATCGTTATTCCCCAGGGATTTAGCAACAGCTAGAGCTTGACTTTTGAGCATCGGTCCGGAAATTTGGAGATTTATCTTCAATCACTTTTACTTTTTTGTTTAATGACAAAGATACATTTAGCCATCTTTATTCCGTAAATTCAGAATGCTACCTGTGAAAGATGGGTCTCAGAACTTAAACTAATTTAAGATTTTACAGTTCATTGGTTTTGCATAACAGATGTGCAGTGAGGGCGAAATAAAATTTCAGATACAGGTAGAATGTTTACTTCACCTGGCAGCAGGAATCATTCCTTATTGTTTTTTTGCCTAACAGGAATTCAGTGAAGTGGAAACTAATTTATTTCTCTGTCTTTCCGCATTATAAATTTTTTTCATGAATTGTATAGAAATAACCTTCTGTTTCTGCGTTGGACAAATTTTGTTTTATGCAAAATAAATACACGTAAAATTACTATTATTTCACCAGGACCAATAAATTTGTTCACATTGGACAGATTTCCACATTACTCACTTTCTGGATTGAATAAGTTTTACTGTAGTATGGTACTGTTTGTTTCCCTCTTTTAGGAGTTTTCCATTAAATTTAGAGCAATTTTAAAATGTTTGCTTCAGGTTAGGCCCTCATTTTTAATAGTTGGATTTTGCTGGTAAATAAATTCCATGAGGTAAGAAGAATTCACAATTCATTTGATTCTTACTAAGAACACCTCATAATGTAAAAATTCCCAACTTTGTATATTAAATTCCATCTTACTTTTCTTCATTGGTTGCTATATGCCGAGTTTATTTACAAAAAAAAATTAGCTGCTAGAGCATTCATTATATGTGTGTGACCAGCCCCATGGTCTTGTGGTCAGAACTGCTGTCTATAGTTCATGAGGTTCCAGGTCCAATTCCCACTAAGACCACAGGAATTTTTCCTTCAAGAGAATTATTCCTAAAGGTGCGTTTATCAGGAATTTAGATTAAATTTAGATTTTAGTATTCTCCTGGTGCCTCATTATCATTTATCTCCCATTATATCATTGGGGTAATATAACTCTGTCTTCCAGGGAAATGGGTTACAATACCTGAGAGAATGCCAACATTGTTCTAAGTCAACCTGGTGGCATTAGAAAAAAGAAAATACATATATATATATTTTTTTTTTTTTGGATGTAGTAAGTACGATCAATGAAGTTTTGTAAAAAAAATTCTTTTCATGAGAATAATCTCAATATTAGCTTCGTTTCTTCACAAACTCTGTTTTTTTTTCAATCAGTTAATGAATCCATTCTTATCTTCCCACATACTTTTTTTTCTTCTTCCTTTCATGTGATAGACCTAGTGCTCTGTTACGGTGTCAATCCAACGTTTGAAGGGTCTGCCCAAAGATCTCTTGTCTGGTTGCTGGTAATTTAAGATTTGACGTGGTATTCTTGTTCTGCTCATTCTTGTTACATGAGATTTCCAGTTTCTGTATTTTTGTATATATTCCATGACTGATTCTGTTTGTAATTCTCTGAGAATCTTAGAATTCCTTTTATGGTCTGTTCTTGAGTAACCTGCAGTACGTCTCATAAATTTCATTTCTGCCGCAGTTAGTCTTTGCTCATCTACACTGCGAATTGTCCAGGCCCTCACTGCCGTAACATAATATGGGTCCGGTCTGTGTTTTATAAATTCTAGTTCGTGTGTGTTGCAGTACTGTATTTGGCTTAAAAATATTATTTATAATTCCTGTTACTCTTAAATTTTATAATTTTTTGACTAAAATCTTTTTCCTCTTCGTATGTAACTTGGTGTCCAAGGTAGTTAAATGTGTTAGTTTGTTCTAATATTTTATTATTAATAACAATTTTACTGTGAACTGGGTCTTTTCCTAGGAAAGCCATGACTTTAGATTTTTCTGTTGAGATTTCCGTGTTGTAGTTTATTGCAATTTGGTGAAAAGAGTGGACTGAATGTTGTAGGTCATCTTTTGAATTCGCTATAAACACAATGTCATCTGCAAATAATAGGGTGTCTAAATTATATAATCTATTAAGTCATATACATTTTTTTTAAACACAGGAACTGCAGTTTTCAAGATTATTCCCTCTTATCTTTAGCCGACATTATAACTACTGGATTTTCGTTGAAATCTTCATCCATAACGTTGCTATCTGGTGTTGATCTGATGAATCTTGAGATCGAGTCCCGTTCATCGGGAATTTCAAAATTCATGGATCTAAATTTGTTCTTCTGGATATATATCTTATGCCAAACTGTCAATTCCAAAGGTTTTTTCCAAGTATTTTAAAAGTTTAGCCTCTTTTCAATTTTATGACTCTCCAGCAAACTATGTGCTGCATTTGCTGATTTTTCAATGTCACCACTTTTAATACTTTTAAAGTGTTTTTTTTTTGTGCAAGTGTCCAAATTCCTTTTTTTTTGTTTTTCCTATATACTTTATTGCAGTCTTTACAACTAATTTGATAAATTCCAGATTTTTTCCTATCTGGGGTATTCACTTTTTTATTGGTTATTAATAGATTATCAAGGCTAAATTTACTTATCGGTGCCAATGTTATATTGAATTTCTTCAAAATTTCCTGGAATTTGTTATGTATTTCAGGATGATAAGTAATTTTCTTGAATTGTTTTCCTTTCTTTGAATCAGATTGCAGGGTGGTGTATTCTTTTAATCTTTTTTTTTGTCTGAATTTCTTTAATTTGTTTATAATTATTTCATTTCCAAAACCATTTAAATTACCTGCATGTTCAAAATGTGATTGTATTCTTTCTTAAAATCTTCTTCATTTAGTGGAACATTTAATAATCTATATATCAAACTGTGTAAATTGCACATTTATATGCAATATGATGAAACCTGAAGACTTTATATAATTATCTGTATGAGTATCATTCCTGTAAATATTGAATTTATAACGGGACGAAGAAGGAGGCGTAGAAATGCCAGGGCAAGGCAAGGACTATATATCTCAGGGTTGTGGATTTTCACCGTGGAATAAGGCGAGGAGCGAACTAAGGACACTGAGTACAATCAGGAGGCTTACACTTCTTGTAGATATATCTTTATTAATTAAAGATGTAGCACAGGCGATCAACTGTTACACTTGTCACATACCCGCGTATGGCTATATGGATATATTCCGGTATCTTTACTTCGGAATAATATCAAGAGCTAATGGAGGTCGACACCGGACCAATTTTATTAATATTAAGGCGAATCTATCGCGATTTAACACACTGTTAAATACCGGTCTTCACTCCACCTAAAATACTTTATTATGTTAATATAACACCTGCATATTACGGGTTCGCTTATATTGCGATCAGCACACTGATGCTTTTAACATTAACTTTTAAAATTTGCCGTACTTGGCCTAACACATTTAGTGTATCTAATAGGTCGCTTGCCTGCGACCGGCGAAATATAAGAGTCCGCACTGCCGCTGAACTCAAACAATTAATCCTGCGCGGGAGTCTTATGTTAATTTTGGTCCTCTCGGGAATCCTTCCCGGAGTAGACTACTTTCACGATATTCGGATTATATCCAACTCCATCTTACAAATACAGTTTACAAAACCAATATTTTCATTGGCTGAACATATAATTAACATATATAAAAAACGCCTTACTCGCAGAATAATATTTACTTATGGACTCTGATAGGGCATTATGGTTCCCACTATAGTTAAACTAGAATCTCGGGACAATCATTGGTCCATGTATTTCCAGCGTGTGTTTTTCACACGGCTGGTGAGAAGTTAGCTAAATGACGCCGGAAATCGGTCATTTATTTACTGAAAACAGATGGACATAGTTTTTGGCTACTGTCGCTATCTCAACAGGCGGTCAACTGGTCTTCGACACCGAAGACTGGCCGTCATTTATCTCTCTGGAAGGATGACTTCCAGAGCCGGACAAGGGACGTTCCGTCTCCAGCTGAGACCGTATTATAAGAGAAATAATTAGTCCCGGCTGTAAAACAATTTAACTTTCATGTGTCCAACTTCTTAAAAAAACTTGAGATACAAAGGACAGAACTGCCTTTATTATATACTCAACCGTAACAGATTGAGTAAAAGGTTCTCTCACGAAACTTTTTTTTTTTTGGAAAGTGTAACTACATATTTAATAATCATGTTTAATAATAAAATTAATTAGTGCAGTTATTTCTGCTACAAATTTGATTCTTTGTTGTTGATTCCTTATTGTGTAGAGGTTGAAAAATAGAATTTGGTTATTCTTTTCTAATTCAGTATGTAATAAATTTTAGAGATTCGTCTTGAAAATTGAGTAATTTTAATGCATCTTCAATATATTTAGAATTTTTCACAGAGAAAAATATCATCCACATATCTATACCATCATTTAAAAGTCCAAGGATAGCTTTGGTGATATGACACTCTAAATACCCATAATTTTTTTTATTTATTTAACCTTATGGCCCTACCAGTGCCAATATTTTACTAACGTGTTATTTTGTGAGGGTTTTATAATTTAAAAAAAAAAATTAAAGCATTCTATAGCAACCTTCCCGTGCTACATGACTTGCCCATTTCAATCACCTAAACTTAATAACCCAGATAATATTACAACAATATAACTTATGGAGTTCCTTGTCGTAAAGTTTCTACCATTCTCCATTAATCATCTCTTATGATACTATATGTTCATCTTAGCATCCTATTATTGGTTGGTTGGTATACTTGACAATTAAATCATTCATTTTCTTGCATTCCAATACTTAGCAGGAAGGTTGGTCTCTTCTATAAAAGCTGGACAACGGAGGAGATGGTTTCATTCCATATCTTCATTTAAGTTGCAAGAAGTTTTTTAGTGTCCTATTGTCTAATATTTTTAGCTTGTTTTCTTTCCTTAATGTATTCCTAAGTGACAATTTTTCATATTCAAAACTTGTTATTAATAACAAAATTCATTCATTTGTCCGAAGAAGGTACAAAGTACCGAAACAACTGTTATGCTACGGTTTATTATACAGCGTGTCGCGCCCGACGTGACGCGAATTCGCGTTTCGCTCGGCGTGATGCTGGTTTCGCATGGAGCGCATACGCTAGAGCGCATATGTTTATAGAATTGTCGCCAGATGGCACCACATATATGGAAAATCAAAATGACCAACGTTCATAATATATTTTCCAAATGTGTTTACAAAAACTAATGTATACAAACCTGTCCCTGCATAACCTAATAAAATAAATTACATACATACTATTTAGTAAACTATAAACTAATCTGATGTACACTAAACTGACCCATCGGAATCTAACAAAATGAAGTGATTGAACATTTATTTCTTAAAATATGGTTTGGAATTAAATGCAAATGTTGGTCATTTTTATGAGCGTTCACGTATGCCAACTTCAGTTCTAATAAAGAATTTTGAAAATAAGAGAGGAAAAGTCATAATTTGTCTACATAGATAAACATATTAAAATTCTTCATAAAAAAAGTTTCACGTGTCGTTGCAAAACGATTAAAATAATTCGAAATATTAGTAAAGACAGAAAAAGTAGCTAGAGCAACAGAATCATATGAATGTTGTATGGAAAATTATAGAATAAATTATTCTTTAGTTCTTAAATAAACATATGGTTGATGAATATACCAAATTTTTAGAATACTTCAGATTTTCGCCTGAGCAGTTTTATCAGGTTTTGAATTTAATAGAAGACGAGATACAATATTTACAGCTTTTATTTATCTCTTGACTAAGTTCAAGCCACAATAACTTTTTTCTATACATCTCTGTACTCCTTCGTGCTCATATTGTATAAAACATGTATAGAACTCAATGATTTGCAACAAAATCATCTAACTTTCGTCGTTAAAATTGGAAAGTTATAAAACAAGTACTGTATTTCCGACATTTTGTTATAAAATCTTAGTTTGTTTTTAGCAATTACACCAATGAGTACGGGTAATATCTTCTATATTCTTTGTTTGCGCTGGCAAATTGCGTCTGGATTCAAGAGATTCCAAAACACGACGCGACATGTCAGCGCAATTTTTTTTTGCGCCATCAATTTGCGTTGTAGATAAGCCACTTCCATTTAAATACATGGGGAGCAATTTTTGCGCTGGCGCGTTGCGTCGTAGATAAACCACAGCATTACAATTTTATATTGTAATAAATATGTAAATCATATACAACTTTAAGTTTTATTTTTATTTAATTAAATAAATTTTTTGAGTTATGTAGGCTTGATAATTATATAAAAACAACAGGATTTAACCATTTTTCGCACAAACAGGCAGTATTTAATAGTTTAACACACAGACTTGTGAACGTTTCCATGTGCAAAGAAAATTTCAATAAAGAGTAAAAACACATTATAAAAATTGCAAAGGATAATGGATTTCAAGAAAAGATGATACACAAGAAAATAAATAAATTCAAGGGACAAAAAATGATTAATGAAAACACTCTTCAGACAGATAAAGAAATTGGTAAAAAATTTCAGGAAATTCACATACCACCACTTAGTATTTAACAAGTTTCAAAAAATCTTCAACAAATTCAACATTAAATTAGCACCGAAAAACGATTACAGTTTATGATGATCTTGATGAAGATTTTCGGGCTGTAGGCCGTGGTCGTGAGGCTTGTAGAGATAACATTGCAACCGGAAGATATAATGGTGAGTTTCGACGTGATCTCACTATTCACCAAAGTTCCAATAAATGAGACTATTCACCTCATTGCTGCCACGTTTCCTCAAGACATTACAAAACTTTTCGAACACTGCTTAACCACCAGCTATTTTCTATTCAACAACGACTTCTATGAGCAAACAGATGGAGTAGCTGTGGGCAGTCCCTTGAGCCCAGTAGTTGCCAATTTCTTCATGGAAAACTTTGAGCAAACATGATTAGATACGACACCTCTAAAACCCAAGATATGGCTTCGCTATGTAGACGACACCTTTGTAATCTGGAACCACGGGGAAGAGAAATTAGACAAATTTCTGACACACATCAACAGCATAAACTCCAGTATACAATTCACCATAGAAAAAGAAACAGATAACAGCATAGCATTCCTAGACATCCTGATCAAAAGGGAAGAAGACAGCAACATTTATCACACTATCTACAGAAAACCTACCCACACGGACAGGTATCTTCATAAAACCTCGAATCATCACCCTAAACAAAAATTTGGAATCATCAAATCATTGACAGATCGAGCCAAAAAACTTTGTCATCCGGATTTATTAAAAACGGAACTTCAACACCTCCAGACGGTATTCACAGCCAATGGATACACCAGGAAAGAAATAAACCAAGCCAATCATCCCAGAAGATACAACAGCAGCAAGGAATCAGAGGGGAAAACTTCAACCAGGGCATTCTTCCCGTTCATTAAGAATGTAACGGACCGCATTGGAAAACTACTAAGGAAAGAAGACATAAAGACAGTATACAGGCCTACCAAGAAAATCAAGAACCTTCTTAGACCTATAAAGGATCAACTCCATCCTCATCAGACAGCAGGCATACACAGGATACCATGCAGTTGTGGAAAAGTGTATATAGGCACCACTAAACGCAGCATCGCAACCAGACTTAAGGAGCATGAAAGATACAGTCGTTTTAAACAAATGGATAAGTCGGCAGTAGCAGAACACTCTTTACTTGATGACCACAGAGTACAATACCAGAATACAGACATATTATCTAACTGCACACACTATTTTACCCGTCTACAACGAGAAGCCATCGAAATATTCAAACATAAAAACAGTTTCAATAGAAAAGAAGAATCAACAAAGTATGGATACCGCTTCTAAAAAACGCAAAATATAAACCTCTACAAGTACAGTCGACTAGACTATCAAACAGCAATCTCATTGGAACAATGGAAGTCCCTACCGTTGACCAATCAGAAGGCAGATATAACGTACAGTCGACTAGGCCATCAAACAGCAATCTCATTGGAGCAATGGAAGTCCCTAACGCTGACCAATCAGAAGGCAAATATAACTTACATACACATCGCGGTGAACGTATAAATAGGGCAGACAGTGGACAGAAATGCCAGTCTCAACACAGCCCTTGAGGATGCCAGACGCAGTCTTTGGCGAAACGTCAGGGGAACTACAAGCCTCACGACCACAGCCTACAGCCCGAAAATCTTCATCAAGATCATCATAGCAACTCCGGCCGTGAAAGTCTACGTGAATAGATTATAGTTTAGGCAATTTAATAAAAACCAACAAAAATGAAAAGATTGATGACTGCAAAAAATCGGGAATTTATCAAATTAATTGTAAAGATTGTGAAAGGATATGCATAGGAAAAACAAAAAAGGAATTTAAATACAAGATTAAAGGACCACCTCAGAAATGTTAAAAATGGAGAAACAGAAAAATCTGTAATAGCTGCACATGCCTGGTCAGAAAAACACAGAATAGAAACCAAAACAAAATTACTTAAACAATTAGAAAAACCGAAGGAACTCACATTATTTACATAATGGTTAAGGCACTATGCTACAAGTCAGAAGGTCATGGGGTCTGGATTTTAAACTGACCAATACCTTCTGGTGCCACTATGGCCCTGGGGTCGACTCAACCTCTAATGGAAATGAATACCAGACGCTTGTTCCGGGGTATAGGCGGCCGTAATATAGGGCTAATAATCTGGTTGGTATAAAATACCAATTGTCTACAAAAAGTGGGTGCCTTAACCTCCTACTACTCAAAGGCCCTTTTAAGGCCTGTAGTGGGATCACTTTATATTTAAATGTGAAATAAAATTAAGTACACTTGGCAAAAAAAAAATGAGTGGACTCTTGATCTCAAACATGCTAAGTTTTAACATGTGATTCACACGAGTAAACTAATTGCGCAGTAGAGTTACAATACATCCTCTTCCTCCAATGAAAAGCTTTCTTCTTTGCACAGCAAGTCAGTGAATGCTTAGCTCACTGCCTTATGACTTGTTTTGTATTCAAGATGAGATTAAATTTTTTAATTGTTACAATACTTTCTATTTTATTCTGTCTGTCCACTCTTAAAGAAAAAACGAACTATATATTTGGAAGTATTACTATTTTTGTATTATTATTGTCGTAAACTTTTTTTTAATGAATTTTGAGAAAAAAACTGAAAATAATTTATAGTTAAATACATCTGAAAAGTTGACAAAGTCCTTGTATTTTTTTCTGACGAGAGCAAGAAATGAAACATGCGAAAATTGTTTACGAAATGGCATTTCTTGTGTTGAGCTTTCGATTTTATTTTTAAATGGAAGGAAATGGGTAGGATACGTTTTATGCGACTGAGTCAGCGTGTCCGGTTGAAATTACGCGTCAGTCAAATTTAGATGGCGTTGCGGCCATTGTAAAAATTTAACATTGAGAAGCGCCTATATCGGTCCTCTATGATCCTTAGATATTAGATCGCTGGATTAGGTTATACACATTATCGCTGATTCACATCGATGAAATTACTCTATGGATGAGTTGTGCTCCAGCGATAACGTTGTGATCTATGATTTGTTCTCTATGTGTACAGTGAATATCGGAAGTCGCAACTATCTTGATTCGTAATAAAAGTGGTGTAGTTAATTAACGGAGTAACAAACATTCTAACACAATTGATAGGTACGCATATTTAAGTTAGGAACACAAATTATTTTTCATTATATATTATTATTTTCTTAAATTTCATAATTATTTCAGGGTGGGGGCATACCTATGAGAGTAATACAGGTTAAGAGCTTAGAAAAGATAGTGGCTTGTCCGAAGCAAATGTTTTTAATTTATTTAAGTGTAGTTCTTGCTAGTTATAAGTAGGCTATATAGCTAAACTTGCAGCTAGTGGCAATGGAGTTTGTACAGTACTTTGTTTTACTACCACCAAATTTATTTATGATTAACAAATGAAGGACTATGTATGCAGTCACTAGAAGGCACTGAATTATCTCGGGTGGGTGTGTAAAGAGAGATATATCCATCCCAGTTTTATCTTTTCACACAGCAAGAATTCATCATCATCATCCTGCCAGGTATTAGTCCTAGAAGAACTGTTACGGCGTGAGAAAGTGGTTTTTGTGCCATCTTTTCATAGGTCGACCAAGTGACCGTTTCCCATTTGGACAGTAGTTCATTATTGCCTTGGAGATCCTGGATCTAGCCATTCTTGAGACATGTTCCTTCCAGTTTAGCTGATATCTGGAGATGTAGTCCAGTATTGGTGACACATTAAGTTCTTGAAGGATTTCTACATTTTTCTTTCAATCCCATTTGGTGTAGCCAGCTGTTCGGCGCTGTTCAAAATTATGAATTACCATGATATGAAATCTACTAATTATCATTATCACTATAAAGTATTGCTTTGTCCTACAATGCCAATATTTTCTTTTTTTATGACTAGAGTCCAGATGTTAGGTGCTTAAAAAAATTAAAAATAAGCAGGCAAAAAGACACTAAAAATTCAAAATAGGCTCTTATAGAAATGGGCTACAACATAAATTTTTACAGCCTTATGTTAAGAATATAAACATATGCGGTCAACACAGCATACGGATATATTAGAGATGCTTTTGGAATTTGTTTTACTTTTTACAAAGAGCAGACTTATGTTTTGCAGTGTGTACATGCTGCGAAACATGGCACTTTGCAGAACAATATTGAACCATCACTTGAGAATATTTCTGCACCAAATTCTTTCGTGAAATTGGTCAGTTTGTCTTTTACTGTTGTCCGCTCTTTAAGGATTGTAAAAAACTGTTCTAAAGGTAAAAAATTAAGCCACATACACTTGTTGCACCACTTTCTCTTTGAAGCATCTGTCTGTGAATGAGGACTACAGACTGAATTCAGTGTTCCCAATATCTAAAATAATATTGCCAATCACTTAAATTTTTCCTTGGGACTGCGAGCAATGAAGTGGGTTGCAAGCCCGTTTTCATGGCAGATTTATTATTCGGGGTTTCCTCCCTAGGCCGATTGCCTTCACCCAGCTCTAGAGCTCAGCCTGCCCTGTTTTATTTCGGAGTTGTCTTGCAGGACTAAATGAATCCCATCCACCTATTCGTCAATCTACAAGGCAGTAGATGTATAATTGCCTCTTCCAACTTGCAAAAAGAGCTAAAGAAGATAGACCAATGGACAGAAGAAGAACAACTGGAAGACCAGTCAAGAGATGGATAGACAGTGAATGCACATCTAATACGTCGTCTTCTGAGATATGTTTTTGGAAATAAACAGGATGAAAATCCTACAAATTATGATTAAGAAGATGACTTAAAGGTTTCAGCAACAGGTGTAAGACAGAGAAAGAAAGCTTGAGCCATCTACCCTTTTTGTCATTCAGCAATGTTTGTATTGAAAAGAAACAAAGCTATACTATAGAACTTTCTCCAAACCTTAGAGCCGGAGCATAATACAATAGAACATAGATTAGGGCTATTTCACTTAATGGGAATGCATGAGGTGGAAAAATATAATATTCCCTTAACGGGAGTGTATTGAGAGGGAAACCATCTACCTGCTAGGTTATTGACTTATTGCCACCCTTATCCTAAAATATTCTAAGAGAATTTATAAAAAAAAGGACACTTGAAAATTTCTATGAAATTATATGTTATGAAGTTTGTCCATTTCAGTTGATTTCATTGAAATACTAAGTTTCGAGAAAAAAATGGCAAATAGGCATTGTAAGCTGAAATAGGCATTTATAGGCAAATGAACGTAATGGAAAACAACTCTTGGATTGTCGGTATGAACTTATATGAAATCACTTTTATAATATCTATAATAAATAACTATAGGCATTTTCCCTAACATCTGGTCTCTATTTATGACACACCAAAAATTGTCACCCTATTTAGCTAGATAACTCGGAATTGTAGATATCTCTCTTTACCCACCCACCTGTAGATATGCACCCATCCGAGTATTATTTTGGCAATTTATTAATTTTTTTCTTGTAACCGTACATTTCCTACATAATCCCATGAGTGTTTACCAGGATAAAGTTTCCAACAACTAAAATTTTTCTAAGTCCGAGGCAGGCACTATACGCATGTAATAGCAGATGAATGTGGATACAATTTTTAATCACACGGTGCTGCCAACATACATTATGTTACTATATAATTTATGATGTTCATTATGATTTAATATAAAGTTTTTTTTTTTGCTTGAAATAACCTAAATGCTAACCTAACACAATTTAAGTACTCTAACCTATAAAAGAATGCAATGCCCAGAAATAGGTAGTGTAAATAGTAAGTTCTGAAATTCTGAAGTATATGTTGGGTTCATTTGAACAAAACAATAAAATGGCTGGAAAAACATATAGCTGCTACGTCTAAGTACATACTGGTAAATATTCCATTAAAATATATTGGAAAAATATTTAGAAATTTTTTAACATGGGTTTTAAGTGATAGTTGATATTAAAATATATTAATTCATGAAAGTAAAATGAGATTAGAATGTGTGTAAGTAATTTTTTGTGCAATAGTGCGTTTTGTCGTACTTACAGCAATAGCGACCATGATTGAAAGTTCAACTTCCTACATTTTGGGATTGCCAACCTAAATAACTATAATGTAACAAAAATAACTATACTGTAATATTACATATTACAAAGACGCATGTGGGAAGTAAAACCACTGCCCTCTATGTATACTATATATATATATATATATATATATATATATATATATACACATATATATATGTATATATACATAAAAAATATCCAAAAGGTAGTGTTAATATACATTATACAAAACAAATCACTGCATTTTAAATGAACTGATCTTTCATGATCTTGAAGAAGATTTCCGGGCTGTAGGCCGTGGTCTCGAGGCTTGAAGTACTCCGACGTTTCACCAGAGATTGCATATGGCATCCTCAAGGGTTGTCTTAAGACTGGCAACCTCATTGGAGCAATGGAAGTCCCTACCGCTGACCAATCAGAAGGCAGATATAGCCTACGAACACATCACAGTGAACTGTATAAATAGGACACACAGTGGTGGACAAATTGCCAGTCTGAAGACAACCCTTGAGGATGCCAGATGCAGTCTCTGACGAAACGTCGGGGAACTTCAAGCCTTGAGACCATGGCCTACAGCCTGGAAATCTTCTTCAAGATCATCATAGCAACTCCGGCAGTGAAAGCCTAAGTTAGAACTGATCTTTATTTGAAACTATATAAAACAATAAATATGTACTTGCTGCCATTTTATCATTAAATTGATCTCACAGCTTCCTGTTGTTTCAACTAATAAACATTGCCCACACTGTTAACGTTAGTCAATTGTTTACAATGAACACAAATATTTCCAACAAAGATGTTATTATTTTACTATTATTTTGCGCAAAAAATAATCTACAATGCACGTTTGTGAAGTGTTTTACAGAATCTTGGAAATTAAAAACCTTGCTATCGCTCGGTTTTTAAACATTTTCCTCCTCGAGTCTCCAAAAATCACTTCCTAACCTCGCATTGTAATATACTATTAAAATGTGTGGTAGTTTTGGAAACTTGTACCATTTATCATATTTTGGTACTATTCAAATTGCATGTACCTATTTTTTGCAGTTATGAGGTAATAGAATGTATCGCACATGCATAAACTTTTGAGGATATTACCAAGAGGTGCTTAGGTGGAAAAAACTGAATACAGTTAGAGATTAGATTAGGCTTAGGTAGGCTAATTTAGTGACTATTTTAGTGCAGTCTATGATTCTTGTAACTAAAAACAAGTTACTAACTATATCAATACTTTTCTGGGATATAGTTTTTGTTTCCAACGCAGACATTTTTGTAAGTCTAAAGCACCACAGCCATATGCCAGCAAATGAAAGTGGACACAATTTAAAATTATGCAATACTGCCTACATATACAGTGCTCATTGCTAATATTGAAGTTTAAAATTATAAAGCTAACCAAAATAAAAATACTTATTATACCTCTTCCGAGCTTCATGAAAAAAGCATAAACATCTGATTGGATAGGACAATATATAATTTTTTGTCACAAATAAATAAGAAATGGAGAAAGTTCCTAATTATTAGTACCATCTTACCATGTATTCAATCTTAAACTAATTTTCATTGGCACCATCGAACCTTTAGAAATATGGCCGCACGGATATAAGCTCTCCATACATCTCCATCCTGAGCTAATGTTTTCCAATCATCCCCTGTTATAATCTAATTCTCTCAAATCATGGTTAATGTTATTTCCCCACCTCCATTTTCCATCTGATTTCACTACAAGAAGCTTACATGCACCTCTTTCATTCCCCATTTGTGCCACATGTCCTGCCCATTGTTGTCTATGAGACTTAACTGTTCTTATTATATCTGGCTTCCTTTAAAGACCATGTAACTCACTGTTATATAGTCTTCTCCATTCATATTTATCTGTTCATGAGTCTTATTTCTGTAAAATGCAATGTTGCCTAAGAACAATGTTTCTATCGATGACAGTTCCATATACAATTCAGTCATATAATAGTAAAAATACCACCACGGTTCCCCCAGTAGATGGAGTAATAATTTATGCAAGTTTGTTTATAGTACAACTGGAACTTGGCTCGTAATTAATATAAGTTTGATCGCATTTAGTATAGAAAATAGAAACTTAAAAAATATATACTGATTAAGACTTTCATGGCTATCGTTATGTATTTTAAAATACATTTTTGGGATTCTTGGCAGTGTCTTGCAGTGTTGTTTTCATCACCTTCTATGGATGACATCTTCAGGAGATATTTCTTGTTTAAATTCTTGTACTACACTGCTAATTAGCTGTTAACTTCTGTGATTTTACCGTAACTATGATATGATATATATGTTGGTTGCAGGAATAGAAGTCTTTATAAGAATTTTGGAATTATATGTTGGCTGCATTGAATAACAATATAGTGGGTACCAATATGGCTACCCCATCCTGAATAGTTATTTTATATTAATCATCTTGTAAGCCCATGTTTCCCTTAACAGAGATTTAGGCGCTCTCCTCCTACAGGGAAGAATTTGAACCATACTAATTTTAGTTACACTTGTTTTCGTGTAGATGTCATTTGAGTGGCCCGTGTTCAGCGTTCTGCCTCATACTGACATCTAGGAAACCAAGGTAGTACTAGGACGGGAAAATTCGGTAAATTTTGCTTAGAGGCCTTTTCATTCAGGCTTAAGGATCTTTTACAAGCCTGAAAATCTTCAGACTCGGGACCCACGGCTTAAAGTCCCTCCCGGAGGACTTGCTCCTTGGATTTTTCCATCCTAAAAAAATCCATTGACCCCGGGTGGGTTTGAACCCGCGACCCTCGGGACCAGAGGCAAGGAGCATAACCACTAGTCCACCGCAACCAATTTTTATACTAATAAGAATTAAAAAAACCAAATTATATCATAACTCTGCAATTTGACAAAATTTATGGGGTATTTTAAAACTTTTTTTTACCAATGCCACCAAGTTGTCTTTGTGACTTTTCATTATCTCCTGGGATGGCTGATTTGTAACCCACTTCTTAATTGGGGCACCTGGAAGGCAGAGTTATGTTACCCATTGATATGATAATGGAGCACCAGGAGAATCCTTAAACCTACACTACAGCTGTCGTATGTCCGGCTCTGAAGTTTAGGTTATATGAGATGTAAAGGGAGAAACTCGCCCTCTACTGCCAATAAGAAGATAGTTAAATCTGTAGATGTCTGCCACAACCAATCACTGCTCTTGACACAGCTATAGTGTGCTAGTAAGGTTTGAAATTGCTGAGATGTTGTCAGCTGTATGTCTGCTAACAGCATACATAAAGCGGCCCCTCCCACTGAATATCCATATTGGCAACACTGTCATGAAAACGTCAGGGTCGGAGAAACAGTGGCTGGGGTATAAACTTAGTCTAAATCCAGACAATGGGCAATCCCTTTAAGGAAAAACTCATATGGCCTGATTGGGAATCAAACCTGGGACTCCATGAACTGTAATCAGAAGCTCTGACCACTAGCCCATGAGGCTGGAGTGCATCGCATACTGGATCAGTTCTTTTCTGTTACAATTCATGCTAATATCATGAACGTAGCTGAATGGTTATCTAGGAGAGGTTACTCAAATTAAAATGTCTATTCTGTGTGAGATGACAATCTATGAAATATGCAACGGACCACTACTTACCAACATGTTTATTTACAATAATTATTTTGAAAAGAAAAATTAACACCTAAACTGGGGTTTGAACCCGAAACTCTAACTCTGTATGCTAGTGTACTAACCATTATTATATTTCAGGCTTCCGATATAAACATTAATTCTTCTTTTAATATAATAAATTTGGGAGTTTTTAACATTATGAGGTTTTATTAATAAGAATAAAATGAATCGTGAAATCTTACCTCATAGTTCTATGTTTCTTTTTAAACACAGCACCGCAGTATCAGTGACCATCGTCACCATCATCAGCTGTTTTCACAACTATCAATTTTTTTCTTTTGCCGGTAATTATCCAAACTGCCATCTGGTGTTCTTTTGAAGGAATCGTTTTCTAAACTGCCATCTGGTGTTCTTTTGAAGGAATAATTTTCTAAACTGCCATCTGTTGTATTTTTTAAGAACTTTGTAATCAAGCTTGGTTCGTCTGGAATCTCGAAGTTCATGGTTCATTTTGGATAATTACCGGCAAAAGAAAAAAAAATTGACAGTCGTGAAAACAGCTGATGATGGTGACGATGGTCGCTGATACTGCAGTGCTGTGTTTAAAAAAATAGAAGTATGACGTAAGAAGAATTCACAATTCATTTTATTCTTATTAATTCTTCTTCCTCATATACAATTCTCTTTATCATAAAAAGCAGATAGCCATCGCTACCAGTGCTTCTAATCCAAGAAGACTTTTTATTGAGAAATCACATAACTTTTGTGGCAGTTAAGCATTATATTTCATTGTATTAATTTAAATTTTAACATTTGGAATGATAAACAATTTTTATTTTGAAAGTAATAATTGTCCATCACTGAGAATGTTAAAATTTTAATTAATATAACAAAATATAAACCTTAACTGCTATAAAAGTTATGTGATTTCTCATTAAAAATGTCTTCTTGAATTAGAAGCCACCAGATAGCACTGGTACCAACAGCTATCTGTTTCTGATGATAAAGAGAATTGTATATGAGGAAGAAGAATTAATGTTTCTGTCGAAGCCTGAAATAATATAATGGTTAGCACACTAGTGTATAGATCTAGATGTTTTGGATTCAAATCCCGATTCAGGTATTAATTTTTCTTTTCAATGTAATGATTGTCCATCATTGCAAATGTTAAAATTTAAATGAATACATCAAAATGTTTATTAACATTTCTGCTACAGCCAGTTGCCAGTATGTTTATCAGGTTATGTTAGGTAAATTAGACTATGTAGGCAATGTTAAATTAGGTTAGTACTTGGAGTCCTTCATTTTTTTTCTGTTGATAAAGAGAATTGTATATGAGGAAGAAGAATTAATGTTTCTGTCGAAGCCTGAAATAATATAATGGTTAGCACACTAGTGTATAGATCTAGATGTTTTGGATTCAAATCCCGATTCAGGTATTAATTTTTCTTTTCAATGTAATGATTGTCCATCATTGCAAATGTTAAAATTTAAATTAATACATCAAAATGTTTATTAACATTTCTGCTACAGCCAGTTGCCAGTATGTTTATCAGGTTATGTTAGGTAAATTAGACTATGTAGGCAATGTTAAATTAGGTTAGTACTTGGAGTCCTTCATTTTTTTTTGATAGCATATTTTTCATAATTTGGCTATTCAGTTTTAGCTATAATAAATAGTCGACATGTTCCAAACCGTGACTTCTTTTTGTTTCTCTATTTGTTTAATTAGACTGGCTTTTGTATCAATTAGATGTTTTTCAGACCAAGCATGAGCAGATACAGCTGACTTTTCCACTTCACCATTTTTGACATTTCTAAGATGTTCTTTCGCCCTTATTTTCAATTTTTTTTTTTCCCTATGTAAATTTTATCACAATCCCTGCATTTGATCTGATAAATTCCTGATTTGTTCTTCAATTTTTTAATTTTTATTGGTTTTAATTATCCTATTTAGGCTGTATTCGTTCTTCGGTGCCAATCTTATATTACTTTTTGAAACTTGAGGTGTTTCAATGGCTGGTAAGTGAATTTCTTGAATTTTATTTTTTCTTCTGTTTGTTTTATAAGTGTGCTTTCGTTAATTCATTTTTGTCTTTTAAATGTATTTATTTTCTTATATTTTCTTCAAAGCCGTTTTCTGTTGCAACAGTAATTATGTATTTTTCTTTTTCATAATTTTCTTTGCTTATAGGTATATTTACTAATCTATGCATCAAACTATTGAACACCACCTCTTTGTGAGCAAAATGTGAATCCCGAAGCTTTAATATAGTTATCTATATGTGTATTCTTTCTGGATATTCCAAATTCTATCCTGTTTTCTCCATTTCTTGTTAAATTTAGATCTAAAAATGGGATTTGTCTTTCAATTTAAATTTCCATGGTAAATTTTATAGTTCTACTCTGAATGTTCAAAAGCTTTAAAGCATCCTCTATTTGTTTATGATTAACAATAGCAATTACATTGTCAACATGTCTACTCTAAAATTTGAAAATCGAAGGGTGTCCACTTGTTATTTTTTGCTCAAAACTTCCCATAAGCAAATTAGTCAAAAAGATTCTGCCTCAACAGAATTTTGCCTAAACAGAAACAAGAAACTTATCATGCAAATAGTGATGACAATAGTAAGAATAACTATAATGTTTGAAAACAGTACCAAAAAAGTATTAAAAACCGAATAGATTATTATCTGCCAATTACATTCTTTAAAGATGAGCAGCATTTCTACTTCTTCTTTATGCTCGTAAATATTTATTTCACAGGAAATAACTTACTTTGATGAATGACTACAGAACACTGATATCTAAGCTAAAACTACGACAATTTGAGGGATGAGGGAATTTTGTTTTCCATCTCTCATGATTACCTCCCTCTCAAGGCACTTGATTCTACATGAATCAGGAATCTTATGTATGATAAAAGCAGAATTCTACTACATTAATATGCTTTGAGACAAGACATTAAACAAATTTTCTTCAAAATCTGTGCATTCCTTATCAGTTATCACATTTCAGTTTTGTAGTCTAGAATGGTGCATTATAATTGATTTTGAATAAGTCTCAAATATCTTATTAAATAATGTTTTTTTTCATAGTGTGACAGGCCTAGAAGGCCCATATCCTACCAGCCGACTGCTGGCCTCATATCCACTTGTGCAATCACAGAGGTAAATGATCATCCAGTCAGTGTAGGGGTGACATGTGATCAGCATGTCGAGTCCCCAGCCCTTATAGCTGGTTTTCTCAACCTGGAGCCGCTACTTATTGTAGCTACCCAAATGCCTCACGATGCTGATTGGGCACCAGTCCCATACTGGCCAAAATACCATGAGAAAATTTCATTCCCCATAGAGACTCGAACCAGCGCAAGTCCCGTAGCTCTGCACCAAGGCTTCCTGCCTTAACCACTCGGCTACGGCTTTGGACAAATAATGTATATAGTGCCATTAAAAAAAACAAAGCTGTATCCCATATTCCCTAAATTAATAGTGCTTTGAAAAAAATTATGCTTGTAGTAAGAACCCTCCAAAGAAGTTAAAAAAACTGTTTTTGTTTGGCACAGTGTAATAAGTTATTTTGGGTGTACTGGATCAATGGGACACATTGTATAATGTTAAAGTATATAAATGTTTGTTTAAATTTATCAGTGAGATTGTAACAGGCCTATAGGTGTAAGGCTTGGTTGCATGAAGAAGAAGAAATATTTGTTTAATTATAATAACCAATTGAATTGATTATTCTCTGAAAATTATTTCAAAATAATAAAATATATATAAATAATATATAGTTTGTGTTATGTTGAAAGATGTTCTCGTTAGTTCAGGGCTTTTCCCCGGGGGATTACAACTGCCTTATACAATTAATTATTAGAATAAGTATTCAAGTTTCTATGCTTTTTATTGTTCTCAGCATCAGTATGAACTATGATTTAAAATTTTATATGTATGTGTATATATATATATATATTTTTTTTTTTGCTAAACTTTACAAGTGACATGACTTTTTTAATTCCTTCATAAACTCCTGTCAAATTTTAGTCTTAGGGTTTCATTTTTTAAATTATTTCTTACCATTTACAATTATTTTTATGAGTTTTCTAACGATTATTTGAATATATTTTTTCACAATATTGAACTACATGATGACGTGGCAGCCATATTGATTTTAATGAATATTCTATGTTCCAGTGCAGCCAACATAAAGTCTGTACTAATTAACTTACACTAAATAAAATCAGCATGCATTCTCTCATAGGTTAGAGTACTTAAATTGCATTAGGTTAGCTTTTAGGTTGATATTTCACAGGTTAGGTACTTAAATTGCATTAGGTTAGCTTTTAGGTTCACTGACAATGTTCAAATATCGCATATATATATGTTAGCTGAATCCCATGATTTCATAGTTTAAACCGCTTTGCATCTGTTGGCGCATGCACATGGTGTATGATTGGAACTTAGAAAATTTTTTTGCATCACATGTTGTAAGTATTTCCTCTCTCTCTCTCCTTTTTTTTTGTCAGTCAAAACTGGGCATAATCTATTTGATAATTTACACTTTTTTATACCAGAGGTGCATAAATAACAATATTGTCTGGGGGTTCTGATTTTCATTCCTGTTGTTTTCAGGTGTGATGGGGAAGCTAGAGTTGGTTCAGTCTCTGAAAGGGCACGATGGTCGTGTTTGGGATGTATGTTGGCATCCAGAGGGAAACTTGCTTGCAAGTTGTGGAGAGGACAAAACTATTCGTATTTGGGGAAGGGAAGGTTCAAAATGGGTCAATAAGGCTATTTTAACAGATGGTCATCAGAGAACCATACGAGAAGTAGCTTGGTCACCAAATGGTAATTATTTAGCATCTGCCAGTTTTGATGCAACTACAGGAATCTGGGACAAGAAATGTGGAGAATTTGATTGCAGTGCTACATTAGAAGGTCATGAAAATGAAGTTAAAAGTGTTTCGTGGGCAAAATCAGGACATTTGCTGGCAACGTGCAGTCGCGATAAGAGCGTTTGGGTTTGGGAAGTTACAGATGATGATGAATTTGAATGTTCTGCTGTACTTAATGCACACACTCAGGATGTCAAGAAGGTAGTGTGGCATCCACATATGGATATTTTAGCTTCTGCTAGCTATGACAATACAATCAAGCTTTTTAAAGAAGATGAAATTGACAATGATTGGATAAGTATTGCTACTTTAGATTCTCATGAATCAACAGTTTGGAGTTTGTGTTTTGATCGCACAGGCACTCGCATTGCTAGTTGTAGTGATGACCGAACTGTGAAGATATGGCAGGAATACCGACCTGGTAATGCACAGGGTATTGCTACTCCAGGCAATGAACCTATTTGGAAATGTGTTTGTACCCTTTCTGGGTATCACAGTCGTACTATATATGATATTTCTTGGTGTCATCAGACAGAATTGATTGCTACTGCCTGTGGAGATAACATTATTAGAATTTTCAAGGAAGCTCCAGACTCAGATCCAAATGAACCAAGTTTTGTGCTTCATTACACATGTCACAAAGCTCATAGCCAGGATATAAACTCTGTTACATGGAATCCTTGTGTACCTGGTCTTTTATCTTCTGCTAGTGATGATGGCGAAGTAAAACTATGGAATTTTGAAGAATGACTTTCTAATCAATGTTAGTTCTTACTATGAGAATCAATATTTAATAGATAACAGGGTTCGGGTGCATGCTTGTTCCATTTTTCCTCCTCTGTATCAGAATATTTTAATTTTTGTTTTTTACGTATATAAAAATCTGATATTGTGTCCCATCAGGAAAATGTTGATGCTTAATTATTGGATATATGTCTGAATATGGTTACAAAATCTTATGTGAAATTAATGTGTATTTGATTATTGATTGAGTCCTTATTTAAGGGCTCAATAGAAAAGCGAAACATCCCACCTGTCTAATAATTTTGTGATTTTGGTATAGGGAGACAGTTATTGCTATCTAGTGACATAAATAGTATCTCCTACAAAAATCATACTTTGATGGCATTTGCGACTTTCCCACTAGGCTGCTCGGGTACAGTGCAAAAAGAGAACATCCAAATTTCGAGAGAATTTTGGTTTTAAAATGAAGCTGAGGAAGGTCAAAGATAAAAACATGAAAAAAGTTTGTGGACCATCCAGAAACAAAGCTGGAAAATAACAATTTATAAAATACTATTTCCTATATTACCTGAAGGGGTGGCTGCCATTGTGGTCGTGACATCAGATTTGATATTTAGATATTAGTCCAGGGTGAAAAAATGTTTTCTTCAATAGAGATGTGAAAATAGAATAAATATTTCATTGTAATAAAAGTGCACTGCTGTATTTCCAAAATTACATAGCAAAGAATTTGAAATGTAATAAAAATCATATCCTCACATAGTAGAGTTTTTTAAGAAAAAATGGGACTCAACTGCACTTCTAGCACTTCTTCTGTATTTACTAACATTATTTAATATTTTAAACTTTTTCAAACAATTTTTATAACATCATTAGACAATTTTGAAGTATTTATTTAAATATGCAAATCACCATATCATGACACTGTTAGACTATATTGTGATGCTAACTGCTATTTTCTCCACAGAGTATATTACTTGGTCTATGATTTTTCTATCGCTGTTTTGGGTTATCGCTGGGTTGGATCAGCGTTAGGGAGTGATAAGTAAGTGTACACCCATTTTTAATAAACATTTGGTAATTTTAATATTATTAATATATTTTTAACATAGATTTGGGGATTTATTGCAAATATTGGTCATTTAAATTTCATAGTGACCGATAGTAATTGCAGATGATAATCGATATGTAGTTCGATTGTGGGTTATCGCTGGCTCTATAAATTCTGGCACATGCGCACTGTTGTTCTATAGGACTTCGAAAATATGTCACTCTAGTTTAAGTAAAAATGGTTTAACTGAATTGATTGTTGATAATAATCAATGTTATTGTACATATTTCTCGAAAATGAACAATGGCAAAATTAGCCCTTACAAAATATTCAATAAATAGATGCCACTTATTTATAACATAATCTTCGAAATTTGTAATATAATTTATTAGAATAAATGTATAATAACCTAAAAGCTAACCTAACTTATTTCAATTACTCTAACCTGAGAAAGTAATAAATAGAATGGCATTTGGACAATATTAAATTACAGGTATGTAAATAAGTTATACTATGTATATAAGAAACTAAAAGCTAACCTTACCTAATTATGTATAAGAATCAATTACTCTAACCTAATTTCTTTAGTGATGGTCCGCAGATTTTATTGTGTTTTCATCTATGGTGATCCTAAGCTTCATTTTAATACCAAATTTATATCGAAATGGGGATGTCTCGTATAGTAAACTAGTGAAATGTGTATTTTGTAGTGCTTATAAAATGTTATTTTACTGCTTTGTTTCTGGATGGTCTGCAATTTTTTTTTTGTATTTTCATATTTAGTGCTCCTAAGCTTCATTTTAAAACTAAAATTATCTCGAAATTTGGATGTCCACTTGTTGTGCCATAACCAGCTGCTTATTTATTTACAAGCATGGAAAAGTCAGAATAATCATAATTACTTTTAAGAAGTTGGTACCAAAGCAATGGATTTAAGTTGAGAACAGTGAAGAGTATAGATACCATTTGCAACTCTTCGTGCTACAAGTTATGATAACCAATTCAATGTCAAGAGTTATTTTGTATTAGAACTTTGATTGCACTTTTTTTTTTGTGCATTACATATTATGTTTGTTAAAGAAAGTCATTCTCTGGTGTTACTTAGAATTCAATTTTGTTTTTCAGTGCACTGTCAACTACTGTGCTTTGATACTAATTTCCTCCATATATTCATAAACCTTTATTTTAAAACTGTGTGTTTACAAAAAGTAATACTATTCATTTTTTAATATATCAAAAAATGATCAGTAGAGTAGAAAAACAACTGACTATGCAGTTTAGAAAAAAAATATATATATTCATTTTTAGATCTATGGAATTATTAAGAAGGTTGATTTAGTTATGTTAATAAAGGTATAAAAAGTGATAAAATTTTATTTTTGCACCTACCATTAAGCAAATATCCAAAAATAGAAATTAAAGCACATTCACAATAAAAATTAGACATAAAAATATATACATAGAAGTTAGGGTGTAAACTTAATATGTAATTGAAGTGGAAAATGGAATAGTAGTTTAATAACAATAACCGTTACAGATGATGACAAATGAACAGCTGATTAAAATGGCTCACAGTGATAAGACAATATCAAATTTTATACATAAGCAAGTTACAGTAGGCAAGTAGCTTGGTATAATGTATTTGAACAGACAGTGATTTCAGTATAATTAATGCGAAGCAATTAAATGGTTGAATATTATTTTTTATAAATACCGGTACTTTTAAATGTTTATAACCTCAAAACAAAGTAAGATGTCTGTTCAACTGCTGAATTATTGCTCTCTCATTGGTTGATTTCTGTATTTGGCATAATAATAATAATGGTTTATTTTACTGTAAGATCTTCCATTTCACCAGGGTTAGATACAAACATAAATGTTTGGAGTTTACAAACTTTTTTATTAACATCTAGTAGTTATGTTTATGTTAATCATTGTGAATAGTTAGATTGGTAACCAACCACAAATTTCTGCATTTAATGTTATGTTTATGCTTAATATTCATTTTTGAATGGGTTTTTACGTTATAAATCTTGGGGATCCATAATCTGACTTAAGGTTATTGGGTATTACATTATGTGTTGAGATGTACTGACTTTCTGAACTCCTAATGACTCCTCCTTCTGGGCTGAAATGTGTTTTCAGGAACAATGTGTTCCTTATATATTTGCAGGTTGAATGGGGGGGGGGAATGTTTTGTGGAGAATATAGTTAATTTATTCTTAAGTTCTTCATGGTGGATATTCAGTGAAATCACCCTTGAATTATTGCATTCATCAGGTCTTCTGTATGCATAACTTTTATTTATTAATAATAAATATTAATATTTTATTTTCAAGGGTGATTTCACCGGTTATTCATCCCAAGAACAAAAGATCATATGGACAATATTCTGCACATTGGCTGACACAACCCTGCATGTATTTCCTCTCATCAGTCCCACACAACTACCTCTCCTCCTTCAATCTGCAGGTATGTAAGGAACAGATTGTTTCAGTCTGGAGATGAGTAAAACCCGTGAATATTCCTGAGCACCACTCAACAGTTCACTCACTTGAATAGTTCATTGGCTCATTGAATTTTTTTATTACCAGATATAGTGGGAAGAAAGGAATATGTGTAAAAAATAACATACTTTCAGAATTACATATTAAAAGTTTCATAAATAAAATTATAAGTGTAAATGCAAGTACAAATTATATTTTATAAGAAAAATTACATTATCATCCAAGAAAAGCAACTGAAATGATACGGACATATTAGGTGAATGGAGGATGAAAGATTACCAAAGAAAATAATGGAATGGACACCATCAGGAACAAGAAGGAAAGGACGAGCAAATCTCACGTGGATCCAAGCGATTAGAGAAACTTTGAAGGACTGGGAAATAGAGGAAGAAATGTGTTATGATAGAGATGAATGGAGGAAAATTATAAAGCGAAATTGAAGAGAAATCATTGGTGCTGGAAAAAATGTATCAACAATGTTAAAACCGGAAATATATATATTATCAGGTTAAATGTAATTTAATTATTGTTGGAACACACAACTTTACTGCATAAAATTAATATAATAAAACTATGTGGAAATTATTATTTTTTATCAATATCACATAAATAAACTAATTTAAAAAATTAGAATATCATATATTATTGTGTATGAAACATCATCACTTTTTCACATTAAATGAAATTTCCAAATAAAATGGAAATTATTTTGACAGTTATATGTGAAATTAATTTTTTTGTGCAAGAAGAATTACGTTTTAGACAAAATTTTAAATAAAGGAAGATTTTTGTGAAAAAAAAATTACAAAAATCAATATTTTGCTAATTTTATTGCTTATTAAAGTGCTCCTTATCTGATGCTCTTATATTCAAACGCAATATGATCCTCATCCATTAACCAGCTCCTCGAATTTTATTCTTTTTTGGGCTGCTCCGAATATCTGCACTCCAAAGATCAGTTGAACCAATTCCTTGAATTTCTACTCTTCGGCTTGGTCTGTTCTACACATTCCTGATCTAAAGCTCCATGGTTCTCTCTTATTGGTCTCCTACTCATCTGCTGATTGAAGAGAGCTGCTCAATAGATCTGGTTCATTCCTGAGTGACCCATGGCTATTTCAGTTCAGAGGAAGGAACCAGTTAAGAGTTTGGAAATATTGTTACATTTCAACACTAAACATGATACAATACTTAATAAACTGAAATCAGAAATTATATTAGAACTTGCAACTTATATGGATAAAATATTATCAATAGGTATCTATTATGGTGCAACACTCTCTTTGGGATTGATAACAGATTCAGTCATGGGAATGAATGGATACAAATACTAGATTGTAGTTAGTGGGATTCCAATAGTTTTTATGGGAAATATTCAGATGTTTGATTTATATATTTTCTGTGGCAGATATTCTGATGGTTGATTTATGGGACAATCCATATCAAATCGGACAGCAAAAAATCTTGCAATTTATTTTTTTAATTTTATGTATCCCTAAATTTAGTGAATACATTTATAAACGTATTAATACAGAAATTTAATTTTTATCATTTATAGGTTCGTAGTTATGATGATCTAAAATTATCGTAAATATGATAAACTAAAACGTTTACTAACTAATATTTCCAAAACAGTAAACAGCAAAAATTTGTTTCAAACATATTTATATAGGTGATATCATGTAGTTTAAGGGTGTTATTTTTATAATTAGGATATTTTTATTTTCGGTGTCAATTTCCTGTTTTATGGCGGTTTACTGCAGTACATATCAAAAAATGAAAACGGAAAAAATACAGGATGCTATTCAAGTAATAAGGATTAATTTCCAGCAATTACCCTTTTGAAGAGTTGAATAGTTCAGACAATATAAATGTTGTTTATTCTATTTTCGTAAAAAAAAACTCGCGGGTCAACGGCGCAGCAGATTCATTTCACGACCAAGGTCGCGCGCGTACTTTATTGAAAGAGCTTCATCAGTGACTTTTTCAACTGTCATTAAATCGAATAGATTATTATATGTTCTGCTTAATGGAACAGTACCGTAAATTTATAAAAGTGGCGATATTTTAATTCTTATGCAGTAGATATTTATTTATCAAATTTTATTGCTGAAGTGAGAAGTAAAGAGCTCTGTTACTTACGTTTACTGTGAATTATTAAACACATTATTTATAACTAACTCACTTAGTGGCTCTGTGGAACCTGTACGTTCATGGCAGAGCGGACATAAGCTCTCCATACATCCCATCCCGAGATAACGTTTTCCAATTATCCCCTGTATAATCTACTTCCCTCAAATCATGTATAATGTTATTCTCCCACCTCATTCTAAGTCTTCCAACTGGGCGTTTTCCCTCCGGTTTTCCTACCAGAAATTTCCAAGCACCTCTTTCATCCTCCATACGTGCCACATTTCCTGCCCATCGCAGCCTACGAGACTTAACTGTTTTTATTATATCTGGCTTCCTATACAGATCATGTAGCTCACTATTATGTAGTTTTCTCCATTCACCTGTCTGTTCATCTCTTTTTGATCCAAAAATTTTCCTAAGAACTTTATTCTCAAATAGTCGTAATCTTCTGCCCTTTTTTAAAAACAAATTATTTATTTTGTTACAAATTTGTTATTACAGTTTAAATGTAATATTATATATATAAAAACTCTTTCATCATTAATTGAATAAACTGGTATAAATTTTTATTATGTTATAATTACTAATTTCAGTCTTAAAATAACTTTTTATTCAGTGCATTTTCTTGTACCCTGAAAACTTTGACGAAATAGTATTGTTTTAAGATATCACTTCCAAATAAAACCGAATGTTTTAATACTCGTACCACTTCCTACCAAACGATAATAATGCAGCATCAGCAAGTCTTCCTTAAACATCTGTTTTACATCAACAATTTTCAAGTTCGGACAGTTGATTTACATCAGTATGTTTAGTGCATCTCGTCATTTTAAGTGTCACAGTCAAATTTAAAATAATATCTTATTGTTTTTAACTCACAAGTTTGCAGATCTACAAAGACTGAATGATGAGTTAGAAGTTAAATATATTTTTAATTATGCATATATTAGTATACAATAGTTATTAACAATATTATTTGTTAATATATAATTTTACAATTTCTTAAATGTTTCTGGAATGAGAGAATAATCGTAGAGGTATACATTTTGTGTTATAAAAGGAGAATAATGGAAAGTTTAGACATTAAATTAAATACTATAACAATAATTTAGCTTATAATAAAAGCTAATATTATCGTGCATTTTAATATCATCTTAGATATGTCATGAGTAGGGGATGCAAGATCAGTAAGTGATACCAAGCCGATAAAATATATTTATACCTCTTAAATATTACTTGTAACAGCATGGAAATTTTTATTAATTATTATCGATAGCTTAACATTACTTACAATATTGAACATCAGACATTGGTGTAGGGTACAAGTACAAAACATTACAACACATTACAAAACTACTCTCTAGAAAATAGTTTTAATAGGCCTACCAGCTTGAATTCGTAGGTGCTTAGTAATTTAAATTAAACTATACATTAGCCAAAATCAGCACAAAATTAACCGCCTACTGAATATATCAATAAAGATTGTTATATTTAATGACGTTTATTATGTAGCAATTTATTTCAAGCGCGAGGTTCTCCTACGTACCATAAATTTACGACACGGGACTCACGGATTTCCTTCCTTCTGGAGAAAGCTACATTCAGAATTGTTACGCCTTTAAAATGCCATTGATTCCTATCGAGTTTGAACCCGCGAACCTCGGAATCGGAGGCGTGGAGAGTAACCACTTGTCCACGATGATGATGATGATGATGATGATGATAAAAATGTAATAATTGTAATAATGATAATAAAAATAATGTACTGATGATAATAGCAATAAAAAATATTTATAAGTGCGCAAAGGACTATTGCCAAGTAGCTCCGTCATTGTTTGTACGAGCGAGCGATCTCCACTCACGCGAAAGGTATTGCGGGCAGTCTACACATAGGAGATTTTAGGAAAAATAATTATGTTTGGTAGTTTCCTTTCAAGACTCCACTTTAATACTAATTACAAAAAATTAACTGGTGTTCAGGTAATAATGTGGCATTTTTTGATTTTATAAAATTTTTGGTGAGGAAAGTCAATTGCATATTAATTGCATTTACGCCCTTCAGAAAAACGTAAATATTAACATACTAATTTTCAAGCGATAGAGCATAAAATCATCTATAATGTGACTATCTTTTCAAGTTGAGGGAATAGCCATACTTCGAGAAATGTATTTTATAAAAGAGACTATTTAAAACAGTACGATAATTTGACAGCTCTATTACTCTTTAATTACACCAAGCGAAGACTTGAAATTCGGTTCAGATATTCAGTATATCATAAAGTTTCACTGTAAAAAAAATTGTAAACTTTTAAAGATGTGAGTTCAATTTTCACAATTTTTTTGCCGATTTCGTATGGAATGTCCCTTATATATTTATTTTCTTTGGCTCAGCTCCTATTACTGGGAGAAAATAAATATATAAATTCTTCATTGGAATGTCTACCCATAAAAACCAATAGAATGCATTTTTTTGTCTAATGCCTCCAGGTTGTCTTTTATGACATTTCTGACTTTCTCACCTGGCATTGGCGGAATTGTAATCCATTTCTTAGGTTGGGGCACCTGGAAGGCGGAGTTACTCTACCCTGATGATATGATGGAGGAGAGTTCTTAACCTAAATTCCAGACCATGTGCAAAACCACAGGAATAATTCCCTTTAAGAAAAAATTCCTATGGTCTGACCGGGAATCGAACCCGGGACCTCATGAACAGTAGTCATTAATGCTGACCACTAGCCCATGAAGCTGGTCATGCATAATAAAATAAGCATCTTCATTCAATCTTATAGCAGGAGCACAGTTATAAACCATATACAACATTTTCTTTATTTTGTGTTTATACCCATTTTTTTATCTGTCTCATGAGACAATGTCTCTGTTACGCGCGGCGTCAGTTAAGCCCCTGCGTATTGATAGCGTGACGACCACTATTGTTTAAGTGGTCTTTGGCCCGAGCGGTTGGCCTTGGTTTTGGAGGAAGAGTTCTACAATTAAATATGTTAAAAACACAGTAAACGAAAAATAACATTATTTATTAAAATAAATACCAAACATAAAGAACTATTAGATTGATAACATATAAAACAAGTTATTTGAAAACAGCTGAAATCGCCACATTGTCAAATGTCAAAATTATCAAAATATTAAAGTGCTAAAATTGAGAGAGAGAGAACAATCATGTTAAAATATTCAACTTTGTTAGCTATTCTAAGTTACTAAGACCATTTGGTCCCATATTTGATTCTAAGTCTTAAAATGACCAAGGAATGTTAAATGGTGCATATTACCAATGTAGACACCACCGTCCCGCAGGACCCGTTGAGGGGACCGCAATCGGTCCCGCTGCCGTTCTCTCTGCCGCCCTTCTGCCTTTGGTAAAAAAATCGCGAATATTTATATGATAATTTTAAGTTTCTAATTGGGGAAATTTGGGTGTGTGAACTAGTTGAAACCTTCATCTGTGTTAAAATGGAAAGCTTGTTCTACTTTCACTTTATCTTATCTAATGTGGCCATCTTTCTTGACCAAATAATTCTGGAATCTTTTGACATGGTTTTGATCCAGGATATAGAGATATGCCTTTTTACTAGCGTTTTTTTTATATTATATGCGTATGAACACATATGTTTTTCCGTGTGGATCATTTTGCCTTATTTCCTGATATAATACACATGTATATGTGCCTATCCTTTATCGCTTTTTTTATATTATGTTATTATTATTGCAGTTAGGCCCTAGTGTTTTATAATAGTCTCATGTAAAGATATTCTGCTGCTTGCCAGGAAATATTGTCTAATAAAATGTTCATGTTGATGTTCAATATTTGGTATTTCTTATGAGCATTGTATTAGTATGTATTGAAATATTTCTTCAGAATGTTGATTTAATAGACATAAAAGTGATTGATTAAAATCTAACCTATACAGGTAGGACTGTTACTGTGTTCAATCCTTGCTCTCGATCTGAAAATTTCTGGGGATATTTTTATATATTGAGGTGTTATTTATTTTGGATATTAATTTTTTTTTTCCTACAGCTGAATTTTCAAGTCTCTTTCTCATAGTCTAGTGAATTCTTTGTTTATGTGTGAGGTACAAGCTTTTAAGGATGTGGCAACGTTCTACTGGTAAAAGTGTAATTGCTTTTTTAGCTGTTTCATCTGCTTTCTTAGTAGCAAAACATCTATGTGCTTGGGATCCATTGGCAAACCACCTCATTTTCCTGCTCTATAAATTTGTTAATTGGTAAATTATTTGAATTGTTTTGAAGTAGTATGCAGAAGTTGTATAGTTTTGATAGAAGAAACATGGGTTGGGAGTCAGAAAGAATACAGATTTTCTTATTGCTTATGTTGAAGCAATGGGTTAGTGCTGCATTGATACCAAGAAGTTCTGCATCTGCACTTAAGTTGGAGTTAGCTGCAATATAGTAGGTTTCTTTAGTACTGAGGGTGTAATATCCTGCTCCTGATCTTTTCTTTTCTCTGTCAATTGATCCACCTATATAGATGTGGATATGTTGGCTATATTTTTCTGTTATTGTCTGCAGTACTATAGCTCACAAAATGGTTAAGTCTGTATTGTGTTTTCTTGTTTCTTCTATGAGTGTGGTTTCAGTTTTTGTTTTTAACCACTGCCACGGAGTTGGCAGAATTTTTTGTGGTTGAAGATCTTTATCAGGAAGGAGCTCTGTGTTTATACAGGAATTTTTTTTTTTTTAATTCAGGGATGGACAGTTAGTCGGAGCTTTATATCTAAGACAGAGTCTTCCTGTTCTTTCCATTATGTATATATCTAGTGATTCTATGTTTATTTTCTGCCTCCAAGATTGATATTGGAGAGGTTTCTGAAGTGTCAAGACAAATTCTTAAAGCATACAAATTTAGAGTTCTTCCTGTTTTGATACTTCAGTACTTGCCAAAACAAGCCATACTTCACAAGCATATACGTAATTTTGAACCTGATGTGAGCCAAGTAGAATTGTCTTAGGACTAAGATGGGTGTCTGCTCCTGATGATCTGTTTGAAATAGCCATAAATAGGATCTTTGCCACATATATATTTTGTTTATGCAGATTACTATATGGTATTATCATTGACACTACATTCTCAAGGTGTTCAGCAATCACTTTGGTTGCAATGGTCTTCTTATAAGAGATAACAATCCTCCTCTTAAATTGCATTCTGTGTCTGTCAGTTTGGCTTTCTTACATTGTAATGTTTAGCAGACATAGTTTTCTCATGAAATTTCCTAAGCTGTCATGACAGTAGCTCAAGGTACCCCAACTAACTTTATGACTATTAATAGGAATGCATAATGATTTACTCTATTGCAGTGGTTCTCAAACTTCTTGAAGGATATTAAACCTCACACGACCCATAAGTTAAATTTACACTCAAATCACCAATGAAAAGGTATATATTGTATGTTAATAAAACAAAACGGAATTAATAATAATTGTAATTAAGCACACATTGAAATTTTGTTAAATAATTTTGCACTCACCGAACAATGTGATGAATGGGCCTGCCGTGTCTACATAAGCTTGTAAATGTTGGGTTGAATGGTAATTGATTTGTAAATCACAGCATTCATCAAGTCTATTTCTGTACTTGCTTTTCACTTGAACTAAAGAGCAAAATCCCTTTTCACACAGATATGAAGTTGTGATTGCCATGAGCAACTTTACTGTTTCATTCAGAAGTTCATGTCTTAATGATATGCAAAATATTTTTATATCTGAATGTACAAATTTAGTTTTATTATCTGAATCATAGCTAATTTCACACAACTATTCCCTTAGTTTTGCTTTCAAGTTTGAACTTTCAAAATATAGGAATTGGTCTCAAATCCACTGAATTCACTGTAATTTTCTGGAAAATAAATTTCAATCTCATTGTTTAGAGCAGAGATATGGGATACTGCAGAATCACAAAACTCAGAAGGTAAGGAAAAATCATTTTCTCTTAGAAAATAATCTATGATTTGACATTATTTTTGATGTACCATAAACCACAGATGATCTTTTTCTGGAATGGCTTGACTTTATCGTAAGCTTGGAACACAATCATGATTGGGACTTGAAGGAGCAAATTGAGTTGAATTATTTCGAAAATATGTCTGCCATATAAACCAATGTGCTCAGATAATTGTTTTCTAAGAACAAACCGGTCTGCCATATAATCAATGTGGCCAGCCACATACTCATTCTTACAGCTATTAAAAAATAATAAAACTTCTTGTCTAATCTTGAAAATTGTTACAAGGACTTTACCCCTTGAAAGCCAGCAAGCTTCTGTGTGAAGCAGGAGGTCCTTATGTTCACTACCAATTTTATTGTAATATTCAGAAAAAAGTTTCGCGTTCAATGGCCAAGCTTTTATGCCCAGAAACCCCAGTGTGACGTCCACACATCACTTGACACCCATTGGTAGTTAGTGCAACACATTTTTTCCAATCAATACAGTGTTTAATCATATATGAATTGGACGGCGTTGTGCATTAACAGGCTATTCATCATTATGTAAGTTTAGAGAAAAATATGTTTAAAGTTTAAGTCAATCTTCACTATTTATTGTATCATCAATCTAAGAGTAGGAACATTTGGCACTTAGCTGTATGATGCAAAATTTAGATTAACATTTAAGAAAATCTGGTTTCACAGCCATTTGTTACAAAACACAGATTTCTGTTAGGACTGATGGCATTTACATTTTTCTTTAATAAGATAGATAGATAGATCATCGGTTGATTAATGTCTTTGACATCGTCCGATTCCTAATAGCCAATTTTGTCGGTCCATCCAATCTCCTGGTTGTAGATGTTTCTCTTTCATATATAAACATATTCCCTGACTCCAGGAGGTTTTAGGTCTTCCTCTGCTTCGTCTTCCCTCAGGTTTCCATTCCAAAACAGATTTTGGTAGTCGATCCTCTTCCATTCGTTGGACATGTCCATACCATCTTAATTGCTGAGTTTTAATATAATCTAAAATAGTGTCTTCAATCTTCATTTTCTCCCTTATAACTGAGTTTCTAATTATTTCTCTTCTTGAAATTCTTGCGGCCCTTCGTATAAAATCCATTTCCGTTACCAAAATATACTTATTTGTTTTTGTTGTTAATGGCCAAAGTTCTGCTCCATAAGTAATGATGCCTTTAACAATTGTATGATATACATTAATTTTATTTTATTACTTATATTTTTATCCCACAATATTCCATTGAGGCAATCAATTGCAAATTGTCCTTTATTATTTCTATTTCTTATTTCCTCTTCATAACTCCCATTTTTATTTATTTTAATTCCTAAATATGTGATCTCACTACAAGATTTTATTGATTCTCCAGTCTCCAAAATTAAATTTTGTTCTGGTTTACCAATTGATAAATATTTTGTTTTTTTCGTGTTCAAATTTAATCCCCATTTTTCATATTCTTCTATCAATTTTCTTTAATAAAACTATATTTAAAAATTTGGTGCTAAAAGTGTGCATACACTTACTTCACGAGAGAGTGCAACAGATGGCTTCAAAATCTCATTTTTAAAAAATGGCACTTAGCCGGTTGATGGATAACATCGTCCAAGAAGGACTTTGAAAATGTATTCTGCTGTTGTATGCATGGATAAGTTTTCACATAAAGAAAATCTTAGTTGACGGTACCCTGATATTCATCCTTATGGAACAAATGAGGTGAGATGAATTAACAATGTCAGTTGATACAAGTTTGTTAACAAAAAGAAATTTAAAAACAAGATTGAAAGAACATCTTAGAAATGTCAAAAAGGGTGAAGTGGACAAGTCAGCTGTAGCAGTCTATGCTTGGTCTCAAAACCACAGATAAACAGAACTCACGGTTTGGGAAAAAATCTACATCCAAAAAAAAAAAAAAAATATGAATTTTGAAACTCCCACAAATTTTGATTTGATCCAGAGGTTCATCGGTCCACTGATAGAAGGAAGAAGAAAACTGCCAAGAAACGACATAACACTGGTTGATGAGAGGCTACTGATGATGGAGATGTAGCTTCAAAACTGCAGTCTAGCAGAATAAAGGATATGAGGTGAGGTATTAAAAATATTGATGTAATTCTTAAATTAAACCTCATAGTGTTTTTTTTTCCTGTGAAAATTAAATGGAACTCCTAACTACTAAGAATAAAACTGATTTTCCAAATATCTCAGCAAGTCTTGTTAAGAATTGGAAGTAAATGATATTTCTACAAGGAGAAAGCACAAAACTTATACTGTGAATAATAATTCATGTAAAATAACTTTAATGGCTAAGAATATATATATATATATCCTTACGGAGTTTCACCCGGCACGCAGTGCTGTCTCTTCCTCCCGCAATTCACCCTGCCTGCCACCCGTCCTTGAACTGTTTCTTACCTTATAGAAAATGCTGGAAATGCTGTCCTCCCACAGTTAAACAAGCATTATAATGAGTAAACACATTTAGATTGACACACTGTAGTTCGGGCACTGTCAAGTTTCTGATTTAATTTCTTATGTTCTTCAGTTCTTCCAATGTGTGCGGATTTGTTTTGTACACTTTGTCTTTCAGGCTACCCCACAAATAAAAATCACACACTGTTAGATCTAGGGAGCGAGGGGGCCATACACCAGCACTAATCACTCTATCTTCAAACACTTCCCTAATTTTTCTTCGGTGAGAACCGTACGCCTTCGCGTGTGTTTCTTATTTTGTACTGAACCAGTGGTCTCAAATTTAGTCACAATATCGTGGATTGTCGATCTGGAAGGAGGTAATTGTCCAGGGAAGTTCCGAATAAATTCCTCGCGAACGCGACAAGCTGATTCGTATTTATAATAACATTTACACACATAAATGCGCTGCTCTAATGTCAGCTGAC
Source organism: Diploptera punctata (assembly GCA_030220185.1). Classification (NCBI taxonomy): domain Eukaryota; kingdom Metazoa; phylum Arthropoda; class Insecta; order Blattodea; family Blaberidae; genus Diploptera; species Diploptera punctata. The sequence continues at coordinate 2,676,925 of JASPKZ010000046.1, forward strand.
GTCTCATCTTGTCGAACGATAGTAAACTGACTAGTTCAAGGACGAGCGGCTGGCAGAGTGAAATGCGGACGAGGAGAGAGCGCTGCCTGACGGGTGAAACCCCGTGAGGCCGGTCCGGGTTTATATTGGAAGCCCGGTATATATATCTATATATATATATATATGTGAAAAATCTACAAAGAATAATCATATTAATTTTAGAAGAATTTAATTGATTTTGAGATGTCAATTTAAACCTAGGCAAGGACGATTGGAGGTTAGCTGCAACTCAATCTTATTACATGATGAGAATGACAAATTTGATATTTCAGAATCCTTTTAATGTCTTATATCAAGTAAACTCACATGAAATTGATACTTCTGGACAAGAAAAGAGTCATTCTAAATGACACTAGTATGAGGATACAAATATTACTGATATTGACTGATGAAGTAGTAAGAGTAATAGAGACTGACAATATAGATAGCAGTTCAAATAACAAATCTATAACTGATGAAACTCGGAGGAATGCTGAAAATGAATAATGTATTTCATAAACAAAATGAAACATGAAGGTACTGCAACCAACTGAAAACAAACAATACACTAAATAGTAATTATAGAAAAAATGAAAATAATGAAGTAAGCTTTTAATTTAATTGAGATTGAGATAAAATTTGCTTGGAAGAAGAAAATTTCTCTAGAAAATAAATATATAAAATTATATAGGCCAGCTAATTCACTCTTTGCAAATTAGACCCAAGCTCTTTTTTTTATAAAGAAGTTGAAAATTTTCAAAATCTGTCAGTTTAAGTGTTTATTGGAAACTGTCCATAGATTAAACTTAATAAGTTGCAGCTGCAGGAGTTAATACAAAGTTGAAAATAGTTGACATCTTAGTTGCTGTAGAGCTTTGTAATGAATTGCATCAAATTTATTCAGACTGTTCAACAGATTTACTCAATTTTTATCAGAAATATTTGTCAACAAAAATGATTATGAAATGGCCAGTTCTGGAAAAACTATGTTGATCTGAAGTTTTATGTTGAAATCATGAATATTGGAATCGTTGATATTTAATATTAAATTTATCACTTCTCACTCAATGACAAATTAAATTTGAAGAGAAAAATATATGCCTAAATCAAGATTTGAACCCAATATCTCTGGTTCTGTACACCAGTGCATTAAAGATTTAAGCTATTAGGCATTACGATTTAGACATAAATTTTTCTCTTACACTAATATGACTCCCATGCACCAGGTAGCCATCTAGTGGTCTCTTAAATAAGAGCACTTTAAAATGGAAATCATCGTCAGGGTGTCATGACCCTATGTCCCGCTGCCTCTCATGATATAGAATTATATATAAATAAAAATAAATGTTTGTGCTAGGATGCCTGAGTGGCGGTCAGTAGCACACTAACATCGGGTTCAAATCCCAGTTAAGGCATTAATTTTTCTTTTCATGTTATGTATGTATAATCATCATTCTCACTTCAAGGTTTAGGTGATTTGCCTGTTCTGAATTCACAATGATTCCTTCCATCTCTTCCTAGGTCTTCCCACATCCTTTAATCCCTTTGGTTTATAATGATATGCTATCTTGGGTAATCTTGTTCCTTCCATTCTCTGAACATGCTGTTCCCAACTGACGCAATGTTATTGAATTCTATCATTTATTGAATATATTTCTAATTCATTTCTTATTTCATTCATTTTGTGGTCCAATTTTGTGCATCCTTTGGTCCTCCTTAGAAAAGTCATTTCTGCACTTTGTATTTTACTCAAACTCCTCGTATTTGTTACTCAAGACTTATTACCATATAAAAGTATGCCATTGTTTTGTAGAACCTCAATTTTGTGACCTTCCTTGTTTTATGTTTTAGTGAATGATGCCTTTCACATTTGTGGATTTAGAAAAAGCATATGGCACTGCACTTTTACAAAAGTTTGGGAAGCATTAGAAGATATGGACATAAATGATACAATTATTAATGCAATTAAAAATTTGTATAAAGATGCAGTATCTAAAATAAAAATTGGAAAATGTGTATCAGAAGAAATTAAAGTAATAAAAGGCCATCAAGGTTGTAGCATATCACCCACAATATTTAAGATATTTATGTATAAAGCATTGTCAAACTGGAGCAAAAAAATGTGCAGGAATGGGAGTCCCAGTTGATGATGGATCAACAAATACAATATGTATACTGTTATTTGCAGATAACCAGAATGCTCAGAATTTGCGGATGCTCAAGAATGTAAAGATGTGGAATTTATGTTCAGAAAATTATTGGATGAATACGATAACTGGGGTTTGAAAATAAATTTAGAAAAAAACATTTTATATGGGATGTGGAGCAGAAATCGAAGATTTAATATTAAAAGATCAAAAGGGGTATATTAGAGGATGTGATGAATTTCAGTATCTGGGAGTAGTTAGATAAAGAAGATAATCTAGAAAGTGATATTAAGAACAGAATAAATAAAGGTAGATCAATAATGATGAATGGAGTCTTATGGAACAGACATTCATACATCCATAGCAATTCTGCCTGAGGGCAGGTCTTTCACTGCAATCATAGCATTTTCATGCTATGCTTTACTAGGGAATTATAGGTGTGGTAGCTTCCCATTGCTTTCCACACCAGTGAAGGATGATGATGGTGGCTGGATGATTTCCGGGGATCGTTGGGCCCTAACCTTCCTGACATTTGTCTTACAGGTGAGGAAAACCCCCAAAAAAAGCCTTACACAGGAGCCTGTCCCAACCGGGAATCGACCCCGGGCCCGCTGCGTGACAAGGCAGCACGCTACCTCGAGACCACAGCAGTGGACGGAACAGACATATAACCAAAACAAAAAAAAAGTTACAAATATATAATTCAATAGTGAGAAGTACTATCATATATGGAGCTGAAGTTTGGAAATTCAACAAAAATGTATGTCGATGGAAATGGATTTCATAAGGAGAGCAGCAAGATGTTCAAAAATAGAAAAAATAAGAAATACTATCATACAAGAAAAAATGAATATTAGATGTTCAATAGTAGATTATATAAGATATTCATTCATAGTGTTATGCCCAAGAGCAGGTCTTTCACTTTAAACTTAGCATTCTCCACTCTTTCCTTAACTCAGCTTTCCTTTTTGTATCTGCATACAAACCATTTGTTTTAATATTGTCTATCATCTGATGTCTTTTTCTGCCTCTAACTTCCTTTCCGTTGACTATTCCTTCTAGAGCATCCTTCAGCAGGCAGTTTCTTCTTAGCCAGTGGCCAATCCAATTTCTTTTCCTCTTCTGTACGAGTTCCAGCATTGTTCTTCTTTCACCCACTCTGTCTAGCACATCTTTATTTCTTACTTTGTTTGTCCATTTGATATGTTCCATTCTTCTCCATATCCACATCTCAAAAGCTTCCAGTCACTTTTCCTCATTCCGTCGTAATGTCCAAGTCTCTGCACCATACCCTACACTCCACACAAAGCACTTCACTAGCCTCTTCCATAATTCCTTTGCCATAGGTCTGCAGAAAATGCTTCTCTTCTTGTTAAAAGCTTCTTTTGCCATTGCTATCCTCTGCTTTACTTCTTGACCGCAGTTCATGTTACTACTGATAGTACAACCCAAGTATTTGATTGAAGCTCTCCACTTGCTCAATGGCCTCATGTTTATCTTCCTTGGTTTCCTTCCTATAATCATGGCCTTTGTCTTATTTATATTTATTTTCATCCCATAATCCTTGCACTTACCATTTAGCTCCATCAGCATGTTCCTGTCTCATTGCATCTTTTGCTAGCAAATCCATATCATCAGCAAATCTTAGGCACTTTATTCTTCTACCTCCCATGTTTATGCCTCCCGTATTGCTGAAGCAGCTCTTCATTAGATCTTTCAGGTAGATATAAACAGTTAAATTGATATGGGCATGTACGACGAATGCAAGAAGAAAGATTACTCAGAAAAACATTGGAATGGTGTCCGCTTGGAAGAAGAAGGAAAGGAAGACCTCAAAACTTGTGGATGTAAGAAATGAGAACAAGAGGACTGGAGGGCATGGAGTGGATGGACAGAGATGAGTGGAGAATGAAAATAAAACTTTAGGCATAGAAAGATGTTTAAACATTAAAAATCTGTATATAAATAAGTGGATGATGCCACATATCATTTGAAATTTTGATAATTTATTTCTATATCATTTCTTGTTCCATATCCAGAAGACAATTCACAACCTATATATATATATATATATATATATATACATACACGAGAGTTGGGGCAATATGTCATGGCAACTTTTTTTTTTGTGAGAATTTGAGCATGGATGAAAAATCTAAAATATCCATATGAAAGAACAAGGGATAAACAAAATTTAAGGAATTTAACAACATGCCAACATTTTGCTCCTCATGTTATTTAAGGTAATTGTCATATCAATGCAGTTTTCATGTTCCAGAATCATTACATCACACCTTTTTTTTTTTTCATTCACTAACTTACTCTCTCTCATTCTACAGGCCCACAAAGTAGCCTTCTGCAATGTTCACAACATGCTGTCAACAATGTGGGAGGTGCCAAATACCATCTGCTTATCATTTTCTTCACCATGTGTGAATCTGGTCATCTGTTGAACAGCATTTGTAATGTTCATTCGTATCCCAAACCATAAAAAAAGAGAGTGAAGAAAATAAAAAGGTGTGATATAATGATTCTGGAACATGAAAACTATTGATATGACAATTACCTTAATAAACATGAGGAACAAAATGTTGGCGTGTTGTTAAATTCCTACATTTCATTTATCCCTTGTTCTTTCATATGTATATTTTAGATTTTTCACCCACACTCAAATTCTCAGAAAAAAAAATAGTTGCCATAACTTATGCCCCAACTCTCGTGTATATATACCGTGAGGGGTTGCTGATCCCCCAGGTGGTGGATAGGGGAATGCCTCCTAAATATAGGTGGTACCGGGGAAATGAAATACCCGGGGTGAACCAAAATCAGCATAGCGTCTGTTCCAGATTGGACGGCTATAATGGGCAGGTAGAGCTCAGAGCCGAAGAGAAGGCAATCTACCTAAGGGAAAGCACCCTAAAAACAAAGCTGAAGCAAGTTGGGAGGCTGTAAGGTGGCAATCCCACCACCCAACTATATCTGCGCAGCCCTTGTAAGGCGGCCAGATGAATTTTCTATTACTAAAAAGCGAGGGAGAAAGGCGGATGGAAACACTGATGATGGACCAGGCAAGAAAAGGACAATGATAAAGAATAATTTACTATTGGCAACATGGAATATAAGAGGTTTAAATAATAAACAGACAGAAGTTTTATATGAAATAAAAAAGAAAAAGGCAAATATAATGCTCTTAACAGAAACAAAGAAAAAGTTGAAAGGGACACAGGATATAGAAGATCACCTCCTTGTATATCATGGTGTACAAAGACAACAATGTGCATCAGCTGGAGTAGCTATGATGATAGACCCCATTTGGAGGAAGAAAATACATAGCTATACTTTTATATCAGAAAGAATAATTATTGTCAGGTTTAAAATACAAAGAGGATATATGACAATAATAGGTATATATGCACCAGAACAAGGGAAAAAGGAAAAAAAATTATAAAGAACTTCAAAAAGTAGTGAATAAAATAAATAAAAATGATTATATAGTTATTGGAGGTGATTTTAATGGAAGAATAGGGTGCCATCCTATACCTGATATAATTGGTACACAAGGAGAAACAATAGAAAATGATAGTGGAAAAGAACTTCGACAATTTGCAATATTTAATGGATACAGAATTACTAACACCTATTTTAGAAAGAAAGTAATATGTAAATACACCTGGTCGGCTAGAGGATTAAGATCAATTATTGATTATTTCTTGGTAAACAGAAAATTGATACCCTGGGTCACAGATGTAAGAGTATATAGAGGTTTTGATGTAGGAACAGATCATTTTCTCTTGACATGTAATATAAAATTATTAGAAAGATGGAGGAAACCAACAACAAGAAAAATTTACAATGAAGAAACATATAAAGTGAATTTATTACAAGAAGAAAGTATACGAAAGTTGTATGCAAATAGATTATCTCAATATATATTACAGAGAGAAATGAATAATAACATAGAAGAAGAATGGAGCAATATCGATTGGGCTCTAAAGAAAGCAGCATGTGAAGTTCTAGGATTAAGAAGGAAAAATTGTAAGAAGACAGGACTAAGAATATGGAATGACGAAATTAAAACAGTTATAGAGGAAAAGAAGAAAGCATATTTACAAAAGAAAACTGAAGAAACAAAAGAAATATATTATAATAAAAGAAAGGAAGCAAGAAACTTGTTAGTAAATCCCACCAAGACAGTTGGGATCGATATGTATCTAATCTAGAACATGATCTACATGGACGACAATGGACTGCTTATAGAACAATTAAACATTTAAATAAATTAGAAAAAGAAGCTGCATATATACCTACATCAATATCAGAAGAACATTGGATAGAATATTTCAGAGACCTGTGGTACAACGAGAATGAAAACGAAGAAGAACCAAAATGTCAGAATTTGAAAGTAGATAAAATACAAATGGAAGAACTGGAAGAATCGCTCAAATTAACAAATAATAGAAAAACTAGTGGACCAGATGACATCAATTCAGAACTAATTAAATATGCAGATATATTCTTTAAATTAAGATTCTTGAATTTTCTTAATATGTGTTGGGAGAATCATAATATACCAGCAACATGGAGGCAAGGTATAGTAAAACCAATTTACAAGAAAGGAGAAAGAAACCAACCATCTAATTACAGAGGCATTACCCTCCTAAATAGTGGATATAAAATCTATGCTAGAATAATAGCAAAACGAATACAATGAATTATTGAAGTAACACTAGCAGAGGAACAAAACGGGTTCTGAAAAGGAAGATCTTGTACCGATGGAGTATTTGCCCTGAATCAGATAATAAATAAAAGACAAGAAAAAAACCTAGAAACACATTTGTTATTTATAGACTTAGATAAAGCATTTGATCGAGTAAACAGGGAAATATTGTGGAATATTCTAAAAGAAAAAGGCCTCCCTATTCAGATTATAGAAACTGTTAAGAGCTTGTACTATGGAACAAATATTTGTATTGACCCACAGCTGACTAAAAATAAGACATTTTTTCCAAATAAATCAAGGAGTACGACAAGGGTGTTCACTCTCACCTATATTATTTAATATTTATATGGACGATATCCTAAAAGAATGGAAGAAGGTTTTAACTAATGAAGGAATATTAATTGATAATAAAGATAAAATAAATGCTTTATTATTCGCTGACAGTGTTGTACTTTTAACAGAATCTGAAAATGAGCTCCAAATGTTAGCATATAAATTTAAATTAATAACCAATAGATATAATTGTGAAATATCAATAAATAAGTCAAAAGTAATGGCATTTATTGGTAAATATGGAATTAGATCAAAAATTGTACTGGATAACAAAATAATAGAACAAATATCACATTTCCAATATTTAGGATGTGATATAACTTATAGAGAAAATAAAGATATAGAAAATAAAGTAAATAAATTTCAGGCTATTTGTGGAACCATAAAAAGAATCTTAGGTCGGAAAACAAGGAAAGATACGAAGCTTAAATTATATAAAACAATGGCTGTTCCTTTGTTGTTGTATGGAAGTGAAAATTGTATAATGAAATCAAGGGATAAAAGCAGGATACAGACTGCAGAAATGCTATTTTTACGTAATGTGAAAGGATGCACAAGAGTGGATAGAATAGGGAATGAAACTATACGAGAAGAATTAAATATATATAAAATTGAAGATAAAATCAGCGAAAATAATAAGAAATGGACAGAACATTTAATGAGAATGAACAACGAAAGAATACCAAAAAGAACCTTCCTGTATAATCCCAGAGGAACAGATGTTGGCCGACCACGTAGAAGATGGACTCCACTTTTAACTTTGCCGGAACAGGCTGCATAGCCTAAACCTTGTAGTAGAAGAAGGAGGAGGAGATATATATATATATGTGTGTGTGGGTGTGTGTTTTGTCAGTTATATTTGGTGTATAGAAAGTAGAAACAGTAAAGGTTTGTAAAATAAAATTCAAAAATATTTCCTTGAGAACAACCTCAGTAGATACGTTCCTCGGAATTCGCTAATAAATATTGGCATTATAGACAAAATACAGATGAATGGAATTCATTGAAGACAACATTCAGTATATTTGAATTTTCAGAATAACTATATTCCTCATCAAGTGTTTCTACAGCCCATGCAATAATTTAAACCTGACCTTGGTCGGATACAGGAATCTCACATTACAGACCCAAGGAAATTCCAACTTCTTGGTCATCAGTACAAACACTTCTGTGACAGAACTTTAATATGGCGAGGCAGAGGCCATACAATTACATTCTTCCATAACTAACTAACTCACTGACATTATCAACCCATAGGTTTATGGCCATGCAGACATAAGCTCTCCGTACATCCCTATCTTGTGCTATTATTTTCAAATCATTCCCTGTATAATCTACTTGTCTCAAATCATGGTTAAAGTTATCCTCTCACCTCATTCTTGGTCTACCAACTGAGTGTTTTCCCTCTGGTTTTCCAACAAAGCCTCCATGTCCATCTTTCATTCCCCATTTATGCCACATGTCCTGTCCATTGCAGTCTATGAGACTTAACCGTTCTTATTACATCTGGTTTTCCCATAAAGATCACGTAGCTCACTGCTATGGCATTCTCTACTGGGTGTCTTATTTACATTCGTTTATTTGCTACATGAGTCCCTTACTTTGGGATCTAAAATTCAATTTAACACAATCTGAAACTTTCAAACCTTTAAAAATATATTATAAAAGTGGCTAATACTTGAATTGATTTTTGTCATGCATTTTATCAATATTGATATTTTTATGTCCACAAGGACATGTCAGGTCTTCCAATTGAGTTTTCACTTCATTGTCAGAGCCATCTCTGAGTTAGCATGAATATTTAAGAGAAAACACACCATTACTCATACATTAATACTAAATGAAACAAATATGACAATGAAAGTATCAGGACTTGAAAGTTTCCTAACATTTAAAATACAGGTGAGGAAAAACCCTGAAGAAACCTCACCCATGAAAGTTGTCTGTAACAGGAATTGAATCCACTGCATCTGAGACAGTGATGATTTTGATGATACACCTAGATCTCAGCAGTATTTATATATTGCTTACATCACTGCTTTGTGTTGGTCTTGTATTTTCACAAAAAATAATTGTCATAATTTAAGCTATTACCCAGGTCTTGTACAGCAGAATGTTTATTAATTAATATAAGTCAAAGTAACTATTGTATAGCTGGTTTAACTTGACAGAGAGCGAGATGGAGATGCAAGGGTAGATCATTGACTACTTTAGTCTGATACAAAAGAAAGAACCCACCTGGTTGTCGGTTTTTCTCTCCCCCCTTTCCCCTATTAACATCTGGTGAAGAAACACCGACAACACTGGTGCGAGTGAGAGAGGCGAGTACAGTTGTCTCATTCTACAAATTTCTCGTAAAGTTAAACCAGAGAGACTATAACTCCTATTCTTGGTAATATGAATACCAGGCATTGGCAATGTTACACAAGTGTGAAGAAACTAGTCTGCAAGAAATATAAAAAATGTGAGATGAGTCTAAAACCCTAACTCATAATAATTACCAGGTACTGAATTTGTTATATATGTTCTTTCGTATAGAGGGAGTTCAGTTTATAATCTTGCAGTGGTTATTTGTATGCTTGTACTTCCTAATTGCCCTCTCTTATATATATGTTATATTGCAGATTTTTGCGGATATAAGTATGAATATGTATGTATATATATATATATATATATATATATATACCGGGCTTCCAATATAAACCCGGACCGACCTCACGGGGTTTCACCCGTCAGGCAGCGCTCTCTCCTTGTCCACATTTCACTCTGCCAGCTGCTCGTCCTTGAACTAGTCAGTTTACTATCGTTCGACAAGATGAGACGTCAGCTGACATTAGAGCAGCGCATTTATGTGTGTAAATGTTATTATAAATACAATCAGCTCGTCGCGTTCGCGAGGAATTTATTCGGAACTTCCCTGGACAATTACCTCCTTCCAGATCGACAATCCACGATCTTGTGACTAAATTTGAGACCACTGGTTCAGTACAAAATAAGAAACACACGCGAAGGCGTACGGTTCTCACTGAAGAAAAATTAGATGAAATTGGCGAAAATTTGGAACGTTCACCACAAAAATCATTACTGAAATTAGCACAACAAGTTGGGATTTCAGTATCTTCTTCACATCAACAAAATTGTTAAAACTCAAACCTTACAAGTGTACACGTGTTCATTGTCTAAACCAAGGTGATCCCATAGCACGTGTGCGGGAGGACAACATCTCCAGCATTTTCTATAAGGTAAGAAACAGTTCAAGGACGGGTGGCAGGCAGGGTGAATTGCAGGAGGAAGAGACAGCACTGTGTGCCGGATGAAACTCTGTGAGGCCGGTCCGGTTTTATATTGGAAGCCCGTTATATATATATAAATGAAGAAGGAAGTTAGGATATTGTAGATTTAGATCAAAACTATTCTGAATTGAAAATCTCAAGAGGTTATATCAGGTTAATCAAGCCCTAATTGTTTGTGGTCTGATATAAACTAAAAGGTCAGTTTTTATTAATTGTTTGGTTAGCCAAATAGTTAATGTCTCAATTTTATAGTTGTCGCTTTAGTGTATATTGTATATAATCGAGTGAAAAATTTTAATGTACTTAAATTTTATTTACAGATATAATTTAGCACATGCTTTCATCCTCATTGAGAAACAGTTTACACCAAACACATATTCTATTGTCAATCAAATATTTGAATAGACAGTTGAACCGAGCTTGTAGTGTTCCAGTCATGGCAACAGGAGAAGAGGCTGGCATGCCACTCAATGATGTAGTTTCTAAGTTAAAAAGTTTTGCTTCACCATCATTGGCAGAGTCATGGGATAATGTTGGTCTTCTTGTTGAACCTGTTACAAAGAAGAATGTTAAGAATATACTTCTTACAAATGACTTAACTGAAAATGTCATGGAAGAAGCAGTTAAAATGAAAGCAGATCTCATCTTATCTTATCACCCTCCTATATTCTCCCCATTAAAGTCAGTCACAAGAAGAACATGGAAGGTGAGTTCATTATTTAATTATTTAAGAATGGTAGGGAATATTAGTTGGGGACACTTTCCAAATATTTGAGTTTTCATGAAAGAGAAAAAACACTTCTCAAAACAAATTATCCCAATTATTTATCTCCCAAAAATATTCTATTTAAATCAATTTAAATATGTTGAAACACAATTCATAACAATACATGAAAATCCAGATACCAGAAAATAAATTCATAGTTAAATATAAGAAATAACATTATGAGGTTCTTAATTCAATAAATATTTTATGTTTATTAAACATAGGTACTGCAGTTTTCAATTATTATGAGTCATAATATTGGTTGAAAATGAGAAGGATATCCTCTTGAAAATTGCATAAAATATGAGGTAAGATAAGAAGTGGCTCATTCATTCATTGAACTAGAAAATATAATTCATTTAGAAGAGAGAAACTATGCTACAAACATATTAAACACAATATTCGTATAAAACAACCACAAACTATGGCATTATTTATAAATTAATAATTTAACAAATATTTTTGCCTATTCATTAAAGTGTAAAAATTAAACTATTTGGAGAATATAAATTGGAATTAATTATTTTGAGAAAAATTATTTTTTCTACTTCTTTATTAGAATTTTCTACAATACAGTAGTTTTCCTATAACTCATTGTAAATTTTACTCCTCCATAAATCCCTACTCTCTGCATCACTCTGTGTTAATCCTCTCAACACCATACTCATATGTACTACTTGAATCCACTGTTATTTTGGTCTCCCCTTTCTTCTGTTCTCTGCTTCAAAATTTAATATCATCTTAGGTATCCTGTCATCTGACAGCCTCTTTAAGTGGCCAAACCATTTCAGCCTTCTCTCTTCAATAACTTGTAGAATATGTTTTTGAACATTCATTATTTCTCTGATTTTAGTTAGTATTTATAATTTTGAATTTCTAGAAGCCCTCCTCCAAAAGACCATTTCTGTCACCCATAGTTTATATGCTTGTTCTCTGGTTAAAATTCACGTTTCTGCACCATACAATAGTATACTCTCCACCAATGAACTATAAATAAGTTTTTTAGTTTGTTCAGAATGTTTCTACTCCACAGCACCAAATTTAGCATTCCAGTTATTTTATTTCCTTGACTTATTCTTTTGTTTATCTCAGAATTTTTTGATCCTCCTGACTCTAATATTGATCCCAAATATTTGAATTTATGGCCTGTCTTAATTTTTTCATTTTCATTCTCCAAACTTTCATCCATTTGCATTGTAGATGATAAATATTTTGTTTTATCGAAATTAATATTTAATCCTCAATTTTTATATTTCTCTATCAGTTTTCTTATCATGTAGGAAGCATCCTTGATGTATTGTGTAATTAATACTTTGTCATCTGCAAATAGTAATTCTGTTTCAAAGGAATTCCCATAGTGTTACATAGTGTCGTCATTCCTTGGAAGATGGAAGCAATTCTTCTTGGTGATGTCATTCAGCATCCTATAGTGATACAAAAAGCGCATCCCACTATTATTTTTTTTTATTAGCATCACATCTTCGCTACCAGATTCCTCAATAATGCTCAAGCCCTCATGTCTTCCAGGTTAATGTTTACCTCTCCCTGCTTTGCCAGTGGGACTCATTAGGAGGTTGTCGAATTAGGTGAGAGACACTGGTGTGGATGTGATGCATCATTCTGCTGGTTCTGCCATGTTCGTCTTCGGAAAGGCTTAAGATGTCCTGGAACTCCACTACCATGAGATTTGCAAACCTCGATGGCCTGTCCCTTATCGAGATTGTTGGCACCCCTCTGTAGTAAGTCTCATAATGACTCATGCTTTTCCTGGCTTGTCTGTTCAGTGTCTTGTCGTCCTTGGACATCACGGCAATAACAGATACACATATCGAGGACCGTGCCACTGGTGTTGGCTGATATCTATGATATCAGTGCTTTCAACTATAACAAACAAATATCATACTCAATTCATGAATATTGGCCAGTGTTGACCTGTTTCGGTCTCAACTAGATAGGGTCTAAAAGTCATTTTTGTGGACATCCAGGTCATTATCATCCTCATGGGCAATACCAAAGAACTGCATTAGGGACCCTAGTTAGTGACATTCGGGATACATGTTGTAGCCATCTGTCTCTATAGGTGGATATTTTCTTCTAAAGGTTGCATTTACAGTTCCTTTAATATATCTCCATTCCTGTGATGGACAAGTAGAGTATATCCAGCAGTTTGGCATATTAATCTCATTTCTGCAGCTCTTAATCTGGTGATGTACAAATAACATAAGACTTAAAATCTATTTGATGATACATCTGTTAATTGTACCAGTATGTTGTCAACCATTTCCTGAATTGTAAACTAAAAAATGATATCATGTGGTCTTCTTTTATCTGAATAAAGAAATATTAATGTTTGTGTCATAGCTTGAATAGTGTAATGGATAGCATACTCATACGGAGAACGAGAGGTCCAGGGTTCAAGTCCTGGTTTAAGCATTAATTTTTCTTTTCAAAATAATAATGTTCAGCAATGGAAAATGTTAAATTTAAAATCTCACATCAAAATATTATGCTTTGAGTATTGTTTATTGTAGCTCCAACATGTAAGCATCATAAGCCAGATCAGCATAAGAAGTGATGACCTGTCATCATCTCTTAGTATCAGGTTTAGGATATTTTCTCTTGGAGACATTTTAGACCTTAGGGATTGGAATTAGATTACTTTATTTTCTTGTATTCTTAAATACATCAGAGAAAAAAACCTATTACAAATAATTCAAATTGTTATAGATTTCTCCTCTCAATATAATTGAATTGCACTTCTTAAAGATTATTAAAAGAAAAACAGTATCAATAAAAACATTTCCCAAGTATTGGATGGATTTATAATACATGAAAGTTGTAAAAAAAAATATTGATTTTAAAAGGAATTATGAACAAGTAAAATAGAATATGTAAGTTATATAAAATTATTTTACAAAGCTGACCTCATAATATCACTCCAACAGAAAGAATTTACAATTTTGTGAGAAAGAATCAAATATAATTCCTCATAAATTTGTGCAGTGGTTACATTTTTAACTTCTCAGAATATTTTATTGATGTGTTTCAGGAGCGAATAATTGCTACATGCTTGGAAAACAGAATTGCAGTTTATTCTCCTCACACAAGTTATGATGCTGTAATTGGAGGTGTCAATGATTGGCTAGCTAGTGCATTTGGTATGATACATTGGTTTTAAGATGCAATTTTTGTACCTATAAATTTAAGTTATACTTTTTGTGGGCTAAGTTCCAGTTGTACTGTAAACAAACTTGCATATGGTATTTCTCCACTGACTCCATCTAGGGAGGAATTGTGATACTACTTTTACCCACCATGTGACTGAATTGTATACGAAGCTGTCTCAGACACAAGGCTTAAGCGATACTGTAAATGCGAGAAATACAGTAAACCAATGTACAAAACTTGCAAAAATAAGTTATCTGAGATTGGCCACGTGAATAGAATACAAAATAATTTTAACATGACTTTCTGGATCAGATTTGTCAAAATTTTAAAATGGATGGAGTATAAATATTCCCATATCGTCTACTGGGAGGTTTATAATTCTTCTGAAAATTAATGCAGAAACATTCCCGGTTTGTTAAATATGTAGGAAATAACACTGTGAGGTTTCTTTTAATTAGAAATGTTAAAAATGGACAAATAGAAAATCTGCAATAGCTGCACATGTATGGTCAGAAAAACATAGAATTGAAAACTAAGGCCAAATTACTAAAACAGTTAGAAACATCTAAGGAACTCACAATTTGGGAGAAAATTTACATCTGCAAGAATAAAAAGAAAACCATCAATTTTGAAATTCCCGGAGAAAGATAAAAAAAAATTGATTTGGAAATTTATCGGTCAGCCAGCAGAGGGAGCAGAAGTCAACTTACAGGATGGACAACAGCAAAACAACAGTTGGAATGCATCGAAAATGCCACGCAAAAGCGATGAAACTGGTCTGCATAAAAATCAAGAGGTGAGTCAAAATAATCAACTCTTAATAATCCCCGGTTTGTATTCAGGCAAATGTAATTCATCACATTTTATAGCACTTAATATGCAGACTAAGTGTCTTCATTTCTATTAAGGAGAAAATGTTTTGTTTATGGTGTCTTATTGCCTCTGCAGTTTTTATAAATCATAGGCATGACCAATGCCTTTTTAAGTGAAAATGTTTAACAAAATTTTCTACTCTATTCTACACTCTAGTCTGCGATCTCCGATACAAAACATCTTAATTTAGTAATGGTGCAAAATTGAAGATAATTTTGGACTTAGAAGAAATTTCAATCTTCTAAAAATCTGAACATTAAAATATTTGAATAATGAGTACTTGGACTTAGAATAATTTCATCGACTCTACTCCTAGATAAAATAGTTGTAATAGCAACATTTGTATTTTCTGAGAATACATCGTATAGAACTTGTTTATAACTTAAATGATAAGAAGTTTCAATTATTTCTGACTATAAAAATTCACACCAAAAACCCTGAGAACTCATTAGATCACCGACCAGCGAACCAGCACAATGGGGAAAGTAGAAAAATCTGCAGTAGCTGCCCATGCATGTTCAGAAAAATATCAAATCAAAATAAAGGCTAAATTAATTAAGCAAATAAAAAACCTAAAGTGCTCACAGTTTGGGAAAAACAAAAAAAAAAAAAAAGGAAAAGGAGAAATTAATGAATTTTGAAATTCTTAGGGAAAATGATTTGATTTCAAGATTCTTCAGTCTACCAACAGAGGGAGCAGAGACGACATAGCAATGGTCATGAAAGTACTGTGAATGGAACCTAATTAGGTCCCAAAACTGGTCTTTAAGAAGAAGGATATAGGGTGAAGTGTCAATTTTTCTTAAATAAACACGGTCTGAGCGTATAATTTTTCTCTTCAAATATGATTTATCCATCATTGAGATTATGAAATTAATAATAAAAACATCGAATAAAGCTGTACTGGCATTTATAATGTAATGTATAATTCCCAAATATGTCTTCTTAATAGAGGAGCTGCCATTTGCAATGACAGAAGCAAAGGCTTCATAGCATTTGGTGGGCGGGAGTTAAAAGTATATAGAGAAAAATTTGTGTTTAGATCGGTACTTGCTCAGGTGGTAGATCACTTGGTCTAGAGAACCAAGGGTCCCGGGTTAAAGTCCCGGTCTGAGCGTATAATTTTTCTCTTCAAATATGATACTGTAATACTAATTACAATGTACATAAGAGAAAAATTTGCATCTAGATCGCAACTCGCCTCGGTAGCTCAGTTGGTAGGACATTTGGCCCAGAAAACCACAGATCCCGGGTTCAAGTCTCGGTCTAGGCAAACATTTTTCTCTTCAAATATAATACTCATAGTGTTAATTTCTAAAAAAATCAATTTTTAAATTTTATAATTAATGGATATATGTTTTATTTTTATTTCCACTAACTCCTTCGTCTTTTTGTTAAGAGTTCAATGTATTAGAGAAATGCTGTTTGGCTTATTTTTTTTATATTGATGATAAATTTTGTTTCAGTAACTAAGAGTGTTAAACCAATAACTCAGAACTATGCACCTGATGTCAAATTGAAGCCCTTTAAAGTTGAAATTACAAGTCCAGTTACAGATGCCACAAGAACAAGCACAGTTTTGCAACAAATTCAAAATAAGCTAGCAGAATTTAAGCCTGAAGAACTCACCAGCAAGATGTGAGTTTAATTCATATATTTTATAACATTAATTCTTTATTTAAAATTCTGTGGTAATTTCACAAAAGCAGATATATATAAATTTTTGTATTCTGGACAAAAATTAATTTCAGAATCAATTGAAAAATCACTGTTAATTGACATTTTACTATTTAATTAGACAAGTTAATTTTATGTAAAAAGTGTGCGATTTGGACAAATATATGATTGTTTTCATAACTGGATTTGAATTTGGTATTTTTCCCACTTATCTGAGTCTGGGAGTCTTTTTAGTTTTTCATAAAGGAGTACTGCTTGTTGTTCAAGTTCTGTTATAATTGGTTTCTTTGAAGAAACAATATGTAGAACTTCAATTGGTGTAGTTTTTGTTGCTCCAGTTATTAAGCATAGAGCTTCATTTTGTATTTGTTCCAAATATGTTTTGTTTGATTGTGTTACTGTTATTAATATTTCTCCACAATATGTTAGGAGTGGTTTTATATATGTATTATAGATAGTATTTAAAGTTGTTCTGGAACCCTGTGAAAGTTAAATACCCTATTTTGTTCCTGCTAATCTTTTTAACAATTTAAATCTCTTAATAGCTTTGTCAGTTATATGCTCTATATGGTTTTGCCAAGTTAGTTTCTTATTGAAATATACTCCTAAATATTTAGCATTTTCAATTCTCTGCTGTTGAATATCTTCATACATTAAATTAATTTCTACTGATTTTTTTTGCTATGTTTGTGTAGCATTTACTGTCATTAAATTATTATTACATCATAGTTGGAGCTCTTTTAATGTTTTTTTGGATAATAGTTATTATATCTTGTATTTTGCCAGCTTTCTGTGAATACCATATGACTAAATCGTCAGCAAAAAGAGCAGTTTTTGTAGTTGTTTTGGTAAATCATTTATATATGTGTTGAACAAAGTTGTGCTTAATACAGCACCTTGAGATACTCCTAAGTGATTTTGTTTATATTTAGAAGTTGCTAATCCATACTTCGTAGCACAATATCTCTGTGTTACAAACTCAGAAATCCATTGAAGCATGTTGTCTTTGATGCCAAGATTTTGAAGTTTTCTAATTAATTTACTTCTTCAACAAACATTATTGTATGCTGACTTTAGATCCACAAAAACTGCTATTGTATCTTTCTTGTTGTTGAATGCCTCTTTGATATCCTGGCTAAGTAAGATGACTTATTCATTAGTAGAATGGTTTCTTCTAAATCCTGCTTGAGATGATGATAATATTTTTTTTTTCCTAATATCAGTTTAATCTATCTGAAACCATTTTTTCCATAATTTTCCCAACATAGCTAATTAAGGAAATTGGTCTGTAATTGTCAAAAATGTTTGTAGATTTTTCTGGTTTAAGTACAGGGATAATAAGAGCTTTTTCCCAATTTGCAGGGACTGAAGTTTGCCCCCATACGAAGTTATAAAACTGCAATAGTGCTTTTTTCACCTTAGGTCCTAATTGTTCAAAAAACTCAGGATGAATTTTATCAGGGCCAGGAGTTTTCTTGTTAGGGATTCATTTCATTGCTTTATCTAGTTCTATTTGTGTAAAGAGGTTGTGAAATAATCTTTCAACAGATGTTGGAAGAGAATGTTCATTCTGTTTGTTTGTTTTCTTAATTTCTATTTTGTTAATTTGTCTCTCTTTTTGTATTCTTTAGGTTTTTTGTGAGAGGTAAAGTTGCTATTAAATTTGGATGCTATTTTTGATTTATTGATTATCTTATTATTTTTAAATTCCATCGGTTGTTTTAGAGTAGTTTCTTTCTGTGTTTTGAGGATATGAAATTATAAGCTTCATTGTCATCTTTTCTATAATCTAGTTTTCCAGTAAAATTATTATATGTGCTTCTTTTGGCATTTATCAAGGTTTTCTTAAATACTGCAGCTTTCTTTCTCCACTCTATTATACTATCTTGGTCTTTTTTAATTTTAGCTATTTTTCTTGCCTCTTCTCTCTCAATTTATTTCATCCTTAATTAATGCAAAGTGCAACTTCCCAGATATTGCTAAATGCTCAGGAAATGTTTTCCTATCTGAACATATTCTATATGGAAAACTTTCATAGTTCTAATAAGCCTCTACAGCAAACCATAAAGATAAAGTGATCTCAGTACAGGCCTTTGGCTTGGGATAGTGGGATGTTAAGCTTCCATCTTTCTAGACAATCGACACAAGATGTCAGCTCTGCATGACGGTCATCCTTACTACCAGAATAAATGTCTAGTACTGATCTTCATTGTAGGATGAGTCAATTCCAAGTCCATGATGCTGCACCAAAAGGTTTAGAGCAGTTTAAAAAATCCTGTTCCCATCAGGTATCGAACCTGTGACTAAATCAAACTGTAAATGAAGTGTTTGTTGGTTTGCAAATTAGTAGTTAGGGAGTGTAGTAGAGAAGGGAGAAAGTGAAATAGATGTCATCATCATCATCATCATGAACAAATTCTTTTAGGCCATGTGGCCTGTACGGTAAACCTAGCAAAGATCTTGATCTTTCCACCGATGTTTTGGTCTTCCTTGGTCCCTATGTCCAGTTAGGGTATATTGGAATGCCAATTTTGGAAGTCTATTTCTTGCCATTCTCCTCAGATGATTTTTCCATTCTTGTTGGTATCTTTGTATATCTTCATTTAAACTTGTTACTCCAAGTTTTCCTCTGATAATAGTGTTCCTTTGGTGATCCAGTCTATTAACTCCTAACAATGATCGTAAGAAGCGCATTTGGCTTACTTGAAGTTTATGAGAGTTTCTTTTATTTAAAATCCAAATTTCACTTCCGTATTTTAGAGCAGCTTTTGATGTGATGTTATGTAATCTTAGTTTTGTCTCTGTCCTCATCTATTTACCAAAATGTCTTCATTTTACCCCATTCATTTTATTATATTTTTGTAATTTTGAATCAATGTCACTCTTATACTCTGCAAATACACTTCCTAAGTAAGAGAAATCTGACACTTGTTCTATAATTTTTCCATCAATCTCAATTTTCACCCGTTGTATGTTTTTTCCACACATTGCCATTGTTTTGGATTTTGAAGTGGAAATTTTCATATTATATTTGCTGGCAATTTTGAATAATTGATACACTGCTATTTGTAAGCTATCTTTGGAATCTGATAATATTATTTGATCATCAGCATATAATATTGTTTGAATTATTTTATTCCTAGTTATTGAAATTCCACTATTTACTGTTTGTTTCCATTCTTGCACTATTCTGTTAATATATATATATTAAATAAGAGTGGAGATAGTCCACATCCTTGTCGAACACCTTTGCTTGTGTTTATGTGTTCTGTTATTTCTCCATCTGGTAATTTAATTTTGATTTTAGAATTTTGATATAAGCTATGTATGGCTCGTATTACATGTGAGTGTATATGTTCTTCATGCAGTATCTGCCAAAGTTTATCTCGGTTTACATTATCATATGCCTTTCATAATCTATAAATAGTATGTATAGTGGGAGATTAAATTCTCTCCTTTTTTCCATAATTTGTTGCAGGGTAAATATTGCATCTATAGTGCTCCTCCCTTTTCTAAATCCACATTGTTCTTCTTCCAAAAATGTTTCACTACTTACTGATAATTTATTTTTAATTATGTTGGCATATAATTTAGATGCAGTTGGGAGTAAGGTAATGCCTCAGTAGTTATCACATTTGTTTTTCTGACCTTTTTTATGTATATTAATTACTAGACCCGTTTCCCAATCCGTTGGAATATTAAGACAATGCAAATATTGTTAAAAAGTTCTAATAGTTTCTCTTTCAAGGCAGTTCCTCCATACTTAAAGAGTTCTAAATTTAAATCATCTAAACCTGGACTTTTCCTGTTCTTGGCCTTCTTTAAAACTTCTTCTAGTTCGTCCATTGTTATGTCTGGTTTTTCTATTTCATTTTCACAAGTCAAATTCAAAGTAATTTTTTCAGTGTGAGTGTTCGGTTCTGACCAAAGATTTTTGTAGTAAGTAATCCAATCTTGTTTTGGTATCAGATTAACATTAATTTTGTCTTTTGTTTCCATCTGTAATTTTTTGAATATTTTAAATCCCTGTCTTTGTGCTCCTGTAATTGAAATAGATGTATAACAGTTACATTTATCATTTTGTGTTAATTCTAAAGAATATATATATTTTGTGTTAATTCTAAAGAATATATATATATGACATGATAAGAGAAATAAATGTCTGGACGGGATTTGAACCTGGACCTCTGGATTGGTACACCAGTGTGCTATCCATTACACTACCAGGCAAATCTAATACAAACATTTATTTTTATTATATATATTCTCCATTATTATGAGATGTAGCGAGAACTTGGTCTTCACTGCCACCTGGTAGTTACCATAACAAGTAAGCAAATTAAAGAGAATATTTTTACTTTATAGCAATGACACTTTATCATTGTTTTATATATATATATATATATATATATATTATTAAAGTATTAAAGATATATATCATACCCTGGTGAGAGAGAAGAGAAGCAGAGAGTGAGGTATTACTTGAAACTTTAATAAGAGATGCCCTGCAATTTATTCCAGAATATTCCTTTAGCATAGTGTATAAGTTTAAAAATTTATAGTGGATCCGTAGACTTACACTGTACTATATAGAATTTTATTATTTTTGCTAATCTCCATCTTTGTGATAAGAATATTAGATTTACTGGATTAAAGCAGAAATGAAAAATATGTAAGTATGGCAGAATTGTAAATAGCTCTGTTCTATATGTAGTGAAATGTTTATAAGCCCATTGAAAATACAGGAAGTGGTGGCTGAAGGACAATGCATAAGGGGAAAAAAGAGGTAGAAGATCAGGTAGTATACATATCTTTGACTGGTGGGAAAAGCACCTAAGTAAAACATATTATAATTAACTGATAGGAAAAGCGTGAGTCAAAAATATTGAGGGTGATTCTAAGACACCATACAGCCTACATAAAATCAAATAAAAAAATGGAAAAATACAAAATTTATTGTTGCATTATGTGAAATATATATCGATGGTGGGCAATGAAAACCTCGTAAC
The DNA here is from genome assembly GCA_030220185.1 of Diploptera punctata. NCBI lineage: Eukaryota > Metazoa > Arthropoda > Insecta > Blattodea > Blaberidae > Diploptera > Diploptera punctata. The sequence continues at coordinate 2,698,929 of JASPKZ010000046.1, forward strand.
TCCATATTGGTAAATTTTACAGGAGAAACAAATAACTGTTTTAAATAATTATGAAAATTGATACAGCAATAGTTCCCACATATTTTACTACAGAATACAAGTCAAGTTATTAATAAATTTGAAGTCCATGTTCTCAACAGGTTATGCATCACATATTTCTGTGCTGGCTACTGGAGTTATGTGGTTTTCAATGACTGATGGAGTGAAGATATTTTCATTGCCTACTGTTGATATGTTAATTTTTTCTCAAAAATGAGAAATGCCATAAAATGAAGTGAGAAGTTGAGCTCAAACTAACCTTAAATCACCATATTTACAATGTAAAATGTCTGTTAGTCATTGCTCAGATAGTGTAGCCAACTTATCACAAAAACTCACTAGTAAACAAGTACTAAACTGACTTGCCAATTTTCTCACCCTAACCTGCCCACTATTATAGGTGGACTCGTGTGATAGTAAAAATGTTGGCAATTGACTCTAGTGGGAACTTGCGTTCTCATATTGGGCAACATGACACTAGCAGTCACTTTTTCTCCGATTGAATATTTGCAGGTGGCATAGAATGTGATTAACTAGTGAGAAAAAGCACATAAGTAAAAAATATGATCTAAGAATAAAAGTGAAATATGAAAATTTGCCATTTTGTTAGGTGAATAATAATACTTCTCTGTCATTGTATTTCACTTTTACTGAAGATAATTAATAAAAACATTCTCCTAAAAAATTCACCATTTTGACTTGCGTACTTGTCCTGCTACTTAAAGGTATCTGGGCATTTACTTCCAACTGTCAGCCTGTACTAGATTGTGTTAAACCTTTCTTGAGTTGGAAAAATATTCCAGTTAGCATTATTATGAGTATAATAATTCAAAACTGAGATTATCCTTGGTGATATTTTCTCTTCTTCTTCCTTCCAAGTATTAGGCCAAGGCCTAGAAAACTTTCCCTCCAGTGTTTCATAGGACAGCCCAGAGATCTTCGTCTTCTTGGTATATAATTATAAACAGCTTTGGGGATCCGATTTGAACTCATTCTTTCAAGATGGTATTTCCAATTTAGTTGGTATTGTTTAATATATTCCAAAATTGGCGTAGTCTTCAATTCTTTTAAGATATCGTTGTTCATTTTCCGATGCCATCTGGTGTAACCCGCTGTTCTGCGCATGAATCTCATTTCACAAGCCGTTATTCTGCTTTCATGTTGTCTTTTTAATGACCATGCTTCACTACCATTGGTCAACACTGGTCTAGCCAAAGTGTTATATAAACGTAATCTGGTGTTTTTTTTTTTTTTTTGTACAAGGGATGGTTTCATAACTTGATTAATAATTCCCAAATTTTTATTATAACTAGTAACTTTTTCAGGGATATCCTTTTCATCCCAGATAGAGAGATAATATCCAAGATATTTAAATTGATTAGATCCCTCTAAAATTTTATTCTGGAGACAGATTTTACTTTGTATGGGGTCCTTCCCATGAAATGCCATAATTTTAGTTTTGTTAATTGATATTTCCATATTAAATTTGGCAGCTATTTTTTGTAAATTATAAATTTGATCGTTGCAAATCATTTTCAGAAAGTGCCAGAAACGCTACATCATATGCAAAAAGAATAGCATCGAGTTTGAGGTTCCGATTGATGGGTATATATCCCTGTTGTGTTTTCCTCCATTCGTTTATTATTCTATTCATATATATATAATGAAAAACACCAGTGAAAGTCCACATCCCTGTCTTACATCTTACTCCTGTGTTGATCTTTTTCCAAGAAGATAGTTTGCCATCTTGTTTAACAGAGATTTCATTATCTTTATAGATGTTGAAGATATTAGTAATATATTGGTGTGTAACGTTATCATCAGCTAAAATTTGTAATAATATAATTCTGTCTATTAGTCCACCACTGTGGTCTCGGGGTAGCGTGCTGCCTTGTCACGCAGCGGGCCCGGGTTCGATCCCCGGTCAGGACAGTTTTTCTGGGTGAGGTTTTTATTGGGGTTTTTCCTCACCTGTAAGACAAATGTCAGGAAAACTTTAAGGCCCAAACGGTCCCCGAAATCATATGGCCATCGCAATCATCATCATTCATATTCATCTTAGGTTAAGCTTAGGATTAGGGACTCTCCTGGCGCACCATTATCATCATCAACACCCCTCACATCATCGGGGCAATGTAACCCTGCCTTCCAGGCACCCCAACCTCAGAAGTGGGTTACAAGTACGCCATACCAGGAGAGAGACCAGGAATGTCGAAAGACTGACCTGGGGCATTTGAAAAAAAAAATTTCTGTCTACTTTGTCAAAAGCCTTTATGAAGTCAACAAAGGCGATATGAGTTTCTATATGATATTTTCTCTACCTTGCTATATATAAGATTTTATTTCAATTTTTTATTATTGATTTAATACTTCTCACTGAAGGACAAATTATATTTCAAGAGAAAAAAATAAGATTTTTTTTATGTTATATTTAAATTAACATTTTCCAGAATTGGATAGTTTCATTTTAGAAAGAAAAATTACATTCGAACCGGAGTCGAACCCTGGATCTCTGACTCTATACATCAGTGCGATAGCTATTATGCCATTCAAACTTCCTATAGGAACATCAAATTTCTTTCCCCTTATACAATTCTTCTTTCATCTGGTGTTGTTGATAGCGATGATTATCAGCCTTCGGATGAAAGGAGACTTGTATAAGTGGAAAGAAATTTGACGTTCCTATCAGAAGTTGGAATGGCATTGATGTACAGTGTTAGAGATCCGGGGTTCGACTCCTGGTTCAAACATAATTTTTCTTTCTAAAATAAAAGATTTTCCTTTACTTTGTTATGAGGAATACATTGCTCAAGATCTGCCAAATATTTTTTTGAGACTCCCTATAATGTAAAACACATTTTGTTGTTTCAGTTTGGTTGTAGAAGATGAAATGAAGTTAACAGTATCTTGTAGCAAATCTTCACTTCCTGGAGTGATTGAAACATTCCAGACTTACGTCAGTGATGGGGACCAAGAACATCTTAAAGTTTCAAAATATGAAGATGTAAGTATTATGTTTAATTTACTTTTTAGGAATCAACACTGTGAGGTATTATTTATTTATGTAAAATTATATTACTTCTTAAAGAAGAAGATTATGAGGTGAGGTAATACACTTTTAAAATTAAATTAAACCTCATAGTGTTTTTTCCCTGTGAAAGTTAAATAATACAATTTTGCTTAAATAAAAAAAAATTAATGATGTTTTTATTATTGATTTAACATTTCTCAATGAAAGATAAATTATATTTGAAGAGAAAAATTTTCGCCTAGACCGGGACTCGAACCCGGGACCCTTGGCTTTCCGGGCCAAGTGCTCTACCAACTGAGCTACCGAGGCGAGTTACGATCTAGACGCAAAATTTTTCTCTTATATACGTTGTAATTCCCTATCGCCAAATGCTTTTGAAACCATTGCTTCTATCTTTGCACTTGGCCCGGAAAGCTAAGGGTCCCGGGTTCGAGTCCCGGTCTAGGCAAAAAATTTTCTCTTCAAATATAATTTATCTTTCATTGGGAAATGTTAAATCAATAATAAAAACATCATTAGAAGCCTTACTAGCTTTATAAAGTAATGTTAAATTCCCAATAAATGTCTTCTTAACTAAGAAGCCGCCATTTGCAAAGATAGAAGCAATGGTTTCAAAAGCATTAGGGAATTACAACGTATATAAGAGAAACATTTGCGTCTAGATCATAACTCGCCTCGGTAGCTCAGTTGGTAGAGCACTTGGCCCGGAAAGCCAAGGGTCCCGGGTTTGAGTCCCGGTCTAGGCGAAAATTTTTCTCTTCAGATATAAAAAAAATTAAGTTTATTATTGAACCACTTCTGGACAGGAGACACTATCTAATGACAATTAATTTATAGAGATTTTTGATTTGTTATAAAATTGTTAGGTTGTACTGCAGAATTACATGGTAATGTGTAAATCATATTTGAAGAGAAAATTTGCTCAGACCAGGACTTGAACCCAGTACCCTTGGTTCTCTAGACCAAGTGCTCTATATGTGTTTAGATCGATACTTGCTCAGGTAGCTCAGGTGGTAGAGCACTTGGTCTAGAGAACCAAGGGTCCCAGGTTCAAGTCCCGGTCTGAGCATATAATTTTTCTCTTCAAATATGATTTATCCATCATTGAGATGTATGAAATTAATAAATAAAAATGTGGTAATGTGTATTACATATAGAATTTCTATACTTACTTACTTACTCACTGGCACTATCGAACCCGTAGGTTCATGGCTGCACGGACATACGCTCTCCATACATCCCTATCCTGAGCTAATGCTTTCCAATCATTCCCTGTATAATCTACTTCCCTCAAATCATAGTTAATGTTATTTTCCCACCTCATTCTTGGTCTACCAACTGGGCGTCTTCCCTCTGGCTTTCCTACAAGAAGCTTCCATGCAAGTCTTTCATTCCCCATACGTGCAACATGTCCTGCCCATCGCAGTCTACGAGACTTAACTGTTCTTATTATATCTGGCTTTCTATAAAGACCATGTAGTTCATTGTTATGTAGTCTTCTCCATTCACCTGTCTCTTCATCTCTCTTTGGTCCAAAAATTTTCCTAAGTACTTTATTCTCAAATACTTTTAATCTTCTTTCCTCCCTTAAAGTAAGAGTCCATGTTTCGCACCCATATAATATAACTGGTAGAATAATAGTTTTATATATTTTCAGTTTAACGTTTTTTGAAAGGAGTTGGGACATCAAGAGTCTCTGCAATGCATAATAGCACGCATTTCCAGAATTGAGCCTATGTTTAATTTCTTTGTGCATCTCATTCCTATTTGTGATTATTGTTCCTAGGTATTTGAATTCAGCCACTTCCTCAAAATTTCCCTCATTTGTCATTAGCTGTCCAGTTCCATTATATAATGAATTTCTACGTGTGACCATATATTTAGTTTTATTGATATTTACTTCCAATCCTAATTTCTTAGTATTACTCAACAGTGTGTGCGTATTGTCCTTTAGTATCTCCTCGCTATCGGCCAACAATACTATATCATCAGCATAAACTAACAGCTTATTAATACCACTGAGTTGTAAGCCTTCCTCATTCTCCAAAGATTTAATGGCATGCTCTAGTACAAAATTAAATAGTAGAGGAGATAGTGCATCTCCTTGCTTCAACCCATTCTGGATTTCAAAAGTGTCTGAAAACTGTTTGCCTACACGCACCCTACTCTTTGTGCCATTTAGACACATTCGTATAAGTCTAACTTTTTAGGAATTCTGAACTCCAGCAGGATACTATATAACTTCTCCCTCTTAATTGAATCATATGCTTTTTTGAAGTCTACATATAGTTGATGTACAGTACCATTATATTCCCATTTCTTTTCTAAAATCTGTCTTATACTAAAAATCTGATCTGTTGTATACCTGTTCCTTCTAAATGCACATTGATGATCTCCTAGAATGTCATCAATATAGGGAGTAAGTCTGCTTACTAATATATTTGTTAGAATTTTGTACGAAGTTGAAAGTAATGAGATGCCCCTGTAGTTGTTGCAGTCAGTTTTATCTCCCAGTAGTAGGTCAAGATATAGAATTTCTATTCACTTCAAAATGGGTCAAAAAAAGTAAAAACAAAAACAGAATTTAAATAATGGTTCTTCCAGTTTTATTATGTGGATATAAAACCTGGTCTCTTACCTTAAGAGGGAATAAAATGTTACTAGTATTTTAAAATAAAGTGCTTAGGAAAATGTTTGGATGAAACAGAAATGAACAGATAGATGACTGAAGGAATCTACTTAACATTGAACTTCATAATCTTTATAGGACACCAAATATAATAAGAACAATTTAGTCTCGAATATTGCAAAGAACAGAAAGTTTGGTGTGAATAGGAAATGAAAGAGGGGGAGATAATTTGCTTATAAGGAAACCAGAAGGAAAATGCACTGGAGGAAACTAAGAATGAGAAGAAAGAATAATATTAACCATGATTTGAGGGAGGTGAATTATACAAGGAATATTAGCTCAGGATAGGAATGCATTGAGAGCTTATGTCCACACACATTCAGTTGGCTGAGGATGGGCATTGAACCTGCATGTTTGATAAACCATAGAGTTAGTTAAATATGTGTAGGTATGAAATAACACTATGAGGTTTATTTTAATTAAATTTGAGTTGTTTTATGACTCACCTCATATTTCTTGATTTTTATGCAGACTCGAGTTTCGTCACTGAATTTGTGACATTGTCGATGCATCACAACTGCCCCATTGCGGTTGTCCCTCCTGCAAATAACATTAAATTAGCACCGAAAAATGATTACAGTTTGAATAAATTAATCAAAACCAACAAAAATGAAAAGATTGAAGACAGCAACAAATCAGGAATTTATCAAATTGATTGTAAAGATTGTGAAAAGATATACATAGGGAAAACAAAAAGGAATTTAAATACAAGATTGAAAGAACGCCTTAGAAATGTTAAAAATGGAGAAATAGAAAATCTGCAATAGCCACACATGTTTGGTCAGAAAAACACAGAATTGAAACCAAGGCAAAATTACTTAAACAGTTAGAAAAATCAAAGGAACTCGCAATTTGGGAGAAAATGTATGTATACAAGAATAAAAAGAAAACTATGAATTTTGAAATACTCGGTGAAAAGGAGAGGGGATTGATTTGGAAGTTCATCAGTCAGCTAACAGAGAGCGCAGAAATCAATTTGCAGAAGGGACAACCACAAGGGGGCTGTTGTGATGCGTCGACAATGTCATGAATTCAGTGACGAAACTCGAGTCTGCATAAAAATCAATAAACATGAGGTTAGTCATAAAACAACTCAAATTTAATTAAATAGAGTTAGTTATATACAGTGCCATTGTTTTTGAGATGTGGTGAGAAAAAATAACCAGTGCAGTAACCTGGAAGCAAATTGTCGACTGACAAAGTTACATGTCCATATCTCCACAATTCAAGTGCAAGGATTTGTCAAGTTGCAATTAAAGCCACGTTAGTCATCTACCTACTTATGAGAAGATGTTGAAAATTATATTTAATTTTAGGAAGTGATATTTTGAGGTTATTTTAATTATTTTTAGTCTCATCATCTCACCTCAATATTAATGTTGATTTGTTCTTGGACATGTTTCAAAACAATTCTGTTTTTTCATCAGCTTGTCCAGACTTCTCCACAAAAACAAATCAACATTAATATTGAGGTAAGATGATCAGACTAAAAATAATATAATAGAAAATTATGTTCACTTACTGCCAACATTTCTGAAATTTTTATTAAAGTTGCATTCACGTGCATTATTCCACACATTACACAGAAATGCAAAGTATATTCACAATTTTCTTCAAATAATTTTGAATGTAGAATATATTTTTTATATTTTTTCAACAAGAAGGGCAATTGCATTAATTATATTGCATATGAATATAAACTATTAGAAGATTTCAGAATTATGTGGCAATATAAGGGCACTATTTTATTTCATCAATGAAAAGAAATAAGTGTGCTCTATATTATATTCATTTACAGCTTCCTATGCCTGGAGTTGGCCTGGGTAGGCTGTGTTATTTAGAGAAACCTCTGGATGTAATGACAGTTGTAGAACTTGTAAAGAAACATACAAGATTGGTACATGTTAGACTGGCTCTTGCAAGACACACAAGTTTGAGTAAGTATTAATAATTTAAAAAAATAAATAAATAAATATATCAAATGGTAAAGAGAAAAATTTATGCCTGAACCGGGAATCGAACCCCGAACCTTCAGCTTTCCGTGCTGATGCTCTTAACCATTGAGCTAATCCAGGCTTAATATATATATTATATATTAATTTAATATATATATATATATTTATTAAGGGAGATTAATATTTATGGTCATTTAAGTAAATTATTAAGCAGTTATTACTATGAAGTGAAATAAGTAAATTAATGTACACAGCTAAAGTATTGTAATCAATGATAAAGATTTGGTTCAGGCAGATATTTTTCTCTTTACCATAGAATCATATTTATTTTAACAGTTCTCTTATAGGTTAAATGTTACATGTTACTTTAAATTCCTTCTCTTTCAACCTGTCAATAAAATATATTATTTAATTTAAAGCACTTATTCAATTTTAAAATTTACACAGATGACATTTTGATTTGGGGTAAAAAAAGTAAAAGGAATGGAAGGCAGATTAATCTAATGGAGGAATAAAGTAAACAAGTTTGAATCGAGAATACATTTTGAAAACAAATTGTGTTTTTGAAATCTTTTGGAGGTGTCAATAAAGTAGATATGAGAATAGACGGTAAAAACATACAAGAAGTAGAAAGTTTAATTTTGGGGTAGCAAAATAAGTAATTCGGAACATATTAATCAACATACAGAGTATAAAAAATACAATTAAGTTACAAAATTTTACTGTTAATAAAGGACCTTTTGTGGAATAAAGATAATACAATAAACTTAAAGAAAATAAATGTACAAAACTTATAACAATTTTAACATATGACACAAAGACTTGACTGAACATATACAAAAGGGTAATTTACAAACATAAAAGGTATGGAGATGAAATATGAAGGGTACAGGGAAAGAACCAGGAAAATCACTTTATTACCAAAATGAAGTTTGAAGTGTCATTATATTCTCCAAGGAAAGCACTATATGAAACAGTTAAAAAAACAATTTAATCATGGGTTTATTTTATCTCCAAAGTTTGGCATACAGGTAAGGAAGTATGGATATTTAATTTTAGGAAGTTATATTTTGAGGCTATTTTAATTATATAATTTTTAGTCTGAACATCTTGCCTCAATATTAATGTTGATTTGTTCTTGAACATGTTTCAAAACAATTCTGTTTTATCGTCAGCTTTTCCAGACTGGTTTTATTTATGTTGTATTATGTTGCACATAAAAAAATGTCTGGAAAAGCTGACGATAAAACAGAATTGTTTTGAAACCTGTTCAAGAACAAATCAACATTAATATTGAGGTAAGATGTTCAGACTAAAAATAATATAATTAAGGAAGTATGGATGTTGGACAACTAAAAGCATTGAACTTTTATAGGAATAAATCACTATGAGGTTTAATTTAAGATAAATGAAAATGTTTCATACCTCTCCTCATAATTAATCTTTTAAGTAGATCGCGATTTCAGGGTCTTGGCAACTCCATCCTCAGTACACTTATGCCGACTGATGTTATGTCAATTGGAAGAACCACTTCTCCTTCCCTCTGTTGGTGGACCGATGAACTTTGAAATTCCTGCAGATTTTGACCTGATCCAGAGGTTCATTGGTCCACCAACAGAAGGTGGAGAAGTGGTTCTTCCGATCGACATAACATCAGTTGGCATAAGTGTACTGAGGTGAGTTGCCAAGGCCCTGAAATCACACTCTACTTAGAAGATTAATTATAAGGAGAGGTATGAAACATTTTAATGTATCTTAAACTAAAAGCATGTTTTGTAGGTTTCAAAGAAATGTGACATCTGGTTCTTTCCCTTTACCCCTCATATGTTAAAGGAACAATATGTAATACAGTGAAACCTTGATTAATCGTATATGTCAGGAGATCTGAAAATAAATCATGGATTTACAAAAAAGATCAATGCAGATGACTAAAAATTAATATAAAAATGGTCAAATTTTATTTATATATATATATATATATATTCTGTGGAAAGCAACGGGAAGCTACCACACCTACATTTCCCTAGTAAAGCTGCAAGCATAGCATGAAAATGCTATGATTGCAGTGAAGGACCTGCCTTCGGGCAGAATTACTATGGATGGATATATATATTCAAGAAATTCGGGGCACGCCGTAGCATAGTGGTTAAGGCACTGAGCTACAAGCCGGAGGGTCGAGGGTTCAAGTCCCGTTGGGGTCAGGATTTTTAAACTGACCCAAACCCTCTGGCTGCACTATGGCCCTGGGGTCGACTCAGCCTCTAATGGAAATGAGTACCAAACGCCTGTTCTGGGGGTAAAGGCGGCCGTCACGCAGGGCTGACAACCCGACCGACATCAAGTGCCGATTGTCTAGAAAAAAGTGGGAGCCTTAACCTCCTACTACCCCAAGGGTCTCCTGAGGCCTGTTGTGGGATCACTTTACTTATATTCAAGAAATTCACTATTGTACGAGGGTGAATCAAATATAAACCGGAATTATTGTTTACAATTCTGTGGCACCATGCATGAAACCAATAACCCTCATTTAAGTAGTTCTGAGAAAATAAAGATTCAAGCATGGAGGTTTCCTATCTGAAGTGAACCTCCAATGTGTTGCCATCTCTGGATCTTTTGTTTAACTTATTGTACAGCAATAAAAATTTGAGGGATGATAAATTACAGCTCCAATATTACATTAATAATATTAACTCATTTTTTTTAAATTTGAGGGTTATGGGTTTTATGCATGGTGCCACAGAATTTTATTGAATTAACAAAAAAATACAAAACCACCGCCTCATTTTTCTACATAGTCTCCTGCATTTCCTACACACTTTTGCCATGGAGTTGGCAACTTTTTGATGCCTTGAAGAATGAGGGATGACATGTAGTCAGCCAGTTGCGCACGAACTCCTCTACTGCTGCATTGTCTCCAAACCGCCTTCCTCCCAGGTCTTCTTTCAGTGGCCCAAACAAATGGTAGTCACAGGGTGACAAATCTGGACTGTAAGGAGGGTGTTCCAGAGGTGTCCAATGCATTTTCATCAGTTTTTCTTGTGTCAACGAGCAGTGTGTGGCCTTGCATTGTCATGCAGCACAATCACATTTCGGATCGGTTTCCGGCGGCACTTGTTGCGATATGCTGCTTTCCGAAACTTATTCCAATGTGTGAAGCAATTTCAGAAATTGTTACACGCCGATCCCCCTCAATAAGGTCCCATACAGCACGAATGTTGTCTGCAGTGATGCTTGTTCGTTGCCGTCTTTGGTGGGGCTCATTTTCCACTGAATCCCGGCCCGCTAAAATTTTTTTTCGCCAATCATACACCTGCGTCTTTGAAAGGGTTGCTTCCCCGAACTGCGCATGGAGCCTTCTCAAAATTGCAGAAGGTTTAGTGCCTTCTTTCGCCAAAAACTTAATAATAATGCGGTGCGCAACAGACTTGTGTACCTCTTGCTCGCTCATGGCATACTGAAGCAAGCGGCCGCTCTTCGGAGTGCAACACATCAAAATCCCTACTGCATACACCCCCACCAACTTCCCCTCCAAACCACAACCTTTGCAGTTTGCTACCAGAGCCTCCAGATACAAATTCCAGTTTATATTTGATCCACCCTCGTATTTATTATAAAAATTATGTTTTGGCATCTTCAATTAAATCAATGAAAAATTCATTTTTTTCATTTGTTTGTTAACACCTTTCATATTTAAATAAAACAATGCATTTAGTATTTAACATTGTCCTGTGAGTACAATTGCTTTGTGTGTGGGATCAGGTGCTTCAGTGTTGAGAAATGTGAAGGCTGACTTGTATCTTACGGGCAAAATGGGTCATCATGAAGTTCTAGATGCCATTCATAAAGGAATTCATGTGATACTCTGTGAACATAGTAACACTGAACGTGGTTTCTTGAGAGTAACAATGTTCACTTGATCTTTCTCATTCATGTTGCAATTTTAAAATCAAACTTGTAACAACATAAACCACAAGTCTAGGAGATATTGATTATACTGAACAGTGAGTAATATGAAATAAATGTGGCCAGGGAGTTATATTACTCCATGGTTATGTATTTAAGAGTCAAGGTGAAATGACTCCAGGTCTGTCTTTATGAGGTAAGTCTACACATATTCTATTAGTTCTAGATGGAAATTTATTAAAATATTTATCAAATATCAAAATTTAACATTACTTAAAGCAGAATAATAATGTCTCTTCAGATATATTAAAGTTGGAAAACTTAAGGCCAGAAACATAGAGTCAAAATAAAAGGAAAAAGATAGTTATTATGGATTGAAATAGTAAATGATTCTAGTAAATATCTCTCTCTCTCTTCGTACATAATATAGAAATACTAGGTTAAGTTAGTAATATATTAGTTCATATTATATTGTAGTTATTTTGTTGTTAATTGTTAAAATATATCATTATATTAAGAAGTTTTAACTAAAGTTGTTATTATGTTAGAAGCGTCAGCTACCCTTTCATGTATATATCCTTTATATTTGGAACGCAACCCAAAGAAGTATTTTATAGAATGCCACTTCAAAGTTCTCCAAAGAAATCCTCTTTAATTCCATCTAAGTCCTTTGGTGGAAAATCCATAGTTATAATAGCCACTAGATTCTCAAAATAAATCACAGGCATCTATTTATATGTATTTGCAATTTTCTATATAATACCTCACACCCATATAGCAATATAATTTTCACATTGCTATTATTAATAAATGAGTTGGAGAAATTCCAATTGGAATTTGACTGAAAATGGAAGTAATACTATACTTTTGAAACTGGTATTGTGAAGACACACAACTTTGTGAGGTGAGATGTTAAAACATTTTCTCCAACTCATTTATTAATATAAATACCTCATAGTGTTCTCCCACTGTAAATTTAATTAAATTCACATTGCTATTAAATATACTTAATTTAGTTCTAGTTGAGATTTGTTTATATTTCAATATGGGTGACAATTGTGAGAATACAGCTTTTGATTTTCTAATTCTAACATTAATATTTTTCTCTGATCCTCCTCTTTTTTTTTTTTTTCTTATGCTTCCAAAGTACTGGAATTCAGCCACCTCCTCTATATCTGTACCATTGAGCTGCAATCACATTTCAGTTGCATTAATTACTCTCATTTTACAAATGTATGGCCTAACAATAATTTTTTAGTTTTTGGTTAAATCTCTTATGTTGTTTTCTAGATTGTCCTGTGAGTACAATTGCTTTGTGTGCGGGATCAGGTGCTTCAGTGTTGAGAAATGTGAAGGCTAACTTGTATCTTACGGGAGAAATGGGTCATCATGAAGTTCTAGATGCCATTCATAAAGGAATTCATGTGATACTCTGTGAACATAGTAACACTGAACGTGGTTTCTTGAGAGTATTTGCTGAGAAATTATCAAATGACATTCTTGGTGAAAAAGTGGCAGTACATGTATCCAAGGCAGACCGTGATCCCCTCCAGATAGTATGATTGTATGATATGTTGTTTCATATGATGTCATAATGAAAATTACAATAAAGAGCATTCATTTATTATAGCAACTTTCTCATTTTATTTACAGGGAGTGGCTGCTGATTTCCTGATGGATAACTTTTAAAATTCTAACAAAACACACAAAGGAGCATCATATTTGAAGAGAAAAATTATACGCTTTGACTGGGACTCTAACCCAGGACCTTTCTAGCCCAAGTGCTCTACCGACTGAGCTATCTTAAGCTTATAAGTGGGAATTAACAGCTTATAAGAGAAAAAATTGCATTTAGTATGGAACTTGCCCAGATAGCTCAGTCGGTAGAGCACTTGGCCTAGAAAGCCAAAGGTCCTGGGTTCAAGTCCCAGTCTGAGCGCATAATTTTTCTCCTCAAATATGATTTATCCATCATTGAGATGTATAAAATGAATAATAAAAACATCGAAAGAAACCGTACTGGCTTTATAATATAATGTAAAAATTCCCAAATAAATGTCTTCTTAATAAAGAAAGAAGCCGCCATTTGAAAAATAGAAGCAAAGGTTTCATAGTATTTGGTGCATGGAAATTAACAGTTTATAAGTGAAAAATTAGCTTTTAGATTGAAACTCGCCCAGATAGCTCAGTCGGTAGAGCACTTGGCTTAGAAAGCCAAAGGTCCTGGGTTCGAGTCCCAGTCTGAGCATATAATTTTTCTCTTCAAATATGATTTATCCATCATTGAGATGTATGACATGAATGATAAAAACATTGAATACAAAGGAAGATTTTGTACAGTTTTTGATCCTCTTTATACTTTGATATTATAAATTCATGAAGTATTACTCTCTTGTTTATTTTCAATTATGAAATATTATATTTTTCTTGTATAATTTTATTATTTGACTAATGGACCTAGCAGATGTTGTCTTGCCTGAACGTTCAATTATTCTTGTGTCGTGGCCGGGTGTAAATATATAAGTTACTTTTTACTGTAAAATTCATTAATTAATAAGTTCACGAGAAAACTCCTTACTGCCATCTATTGTGGCTCAAGAAGCTTACATTATGACATAAAAAAAATTCCTATAATTTGATCGCAGCGCAATCTACGGGGTCCACTTGTGAATCTAAATCATCCAAACACTCAAACACACAAAAATTTTCATTAAAATTAGTCCAGTCGATTAGGCAGTTTTTAATTTTGGATTTCTAGTAAACCTTCACTTCTAATTGTATGATTTCGCTCATTTTTGGATAATGCCTACCTCGGTTTATTTTAATATGATATACTGATTTTCGTTGTGAAACATTGAAAATTGTGACCACTAGCGTGATTTTTAAATTTTCACTTCATGTGAACTCCTACACCTAATGGTTTTATAGGGTACAATTGTGAAACTAAACCATCCAAGGACCCAATTAGACTTCAAAATTGGTCCAGTCATTTAGGCAGTATTTAATTTTGGATTTCAAGTAAACATTTAGGATCTATTTTAGATAAAAATGAGAATTTAACTACAGAAATTGGAAAAAGAATCATTGATATGTTGAACTCAGTGCTTTGGAATAGAAATATAATATACAAAATGAAAAAAAAAAAAAAACTATATTTCAAGTTCTGTTACAAAGCATTATATTATATGGATCTGAAACCTGGACAGTAAGTAGAAAACAAGTCAACAAGCTGTTAGCAGTAGAAATGGATTTTTGGAGGCAATCGACAAGAATTTCAAGAAGGGAGAAGGTCAGAAACAGCACAATAAGGAGAATTTTGCAAGTTGAAAAAACATATTAGAAAAAATAGAAGAAAAATGTTTGAAATGATATGGACACCTCATAAGAATGGAAGAAGAGAGAATACCAAAGAAGATCCTTAATTGGAAAGCTAATGGAAGAAGTGGAAGAGGCAGACCTAGAGAATGTTGGATAGATGGAGTGAGGAGAAGTATGGAAGCTAGAGATTTGAGGGAAGAACATGATTTAGACAGGAACCTCTGGTGACAAATCACTTTGGGATGAAGGAGATGCACTGTATTGTGGAATATTCCTAATAAGAAAAAGTAAACACCCGCTTATAATTGTCCAGTTTCACTCATTTTTGGATAATACCTACCTCAGTTTATTTTAATAGGATATACTGAGTTTCGTTGTGAAACATCGAAAATTGTGACTGCTAGAGCGATTTTTAAATTTTCACTTCATGTGAACTCCTACACCTAATGGTTTTAGAGCAGGGCCGCCCAAACTTTTTAATAGGCCGGGCCAATAACTGATTGTGCAATTGATCGCGGGCCGAACATAAATATCGTTACTATTATTGTTGCTTCTGCTACTGCTGCTTCTTCTTCTATTATTATTATTATATTCATCATTACTAATACTACTAAAATAAAATTACACTATCATACAGAAGAATGTAAAACTATTGTAACATCATGCTGCAATTAAAATTGTAAAATATTTGGTACAAGAGTGAATATATTCACCTAATGAGAAGAGTGGAACTGGCTTCTTAAAGATAACATGATCGATGTCAGGTGTCTGCTGAGTAGTACCGATAAATAAGACATCTTGGAGATGTTCGTCATTCAAGCTTGACCTCAATCGTGATTTTTGAATTTTCATTTTAGAAAATGTTTGTTCACACAATTATGTCGAGGAAAACATGCAGATTAAACATCGGGCGTGTTTCTTCAACCCTAAATATTTTTCTGGTAGTAACTTGTAGAACTAAATGAGATCTGTCGGATCAAAAACTCCTTTCATTGCGTCATCACACTGCAAATCTGTTAGTTCAAATTGCAACATTGCTGGTGCATTATATAATGGAGACGAAAACAAAGAAATGTCTGGTTTCATTTTATTGAAATCAACTAATCTATTAGAAAACTCTTCCTCAATTCTTTCAATAACTTCCACAAAATAATCACTTCTGAAACACAATTCAGGATTTTCACTTTGCAGGGCATTTACAATTGGAAAATGTACACAGTTTTTCACAGACACGTGCCTTTTCAATAGCTTCAGTTTCAATTTAAAAGCTGTTATTACACTGTAAACTTTGTTGATTAATTTGTCTTTACCTTGAAAAATTATGTTCAAGTCGTTCAAATGTTTTGTCACGTCGACAAGAAATGTTAGTCTGGACAGCCAATCGTGATTACTTAACATATCACATTCATACTTTTTTCCTTAAGAAATTGGCGGATTTCATTTTTCTTGCTAATATTGCTAATCTTGCTAATATTTGACCACGGCTCAACCACATTATTACAGCGTGATAGATTATATCACCGTATTCACTGTTCATATAATCTAGGAATGTTTTGAAACTGCGGTGATTCAAGGCTCTGCTACAAATTAAATTAATTATCTTAGTAACAGTCTGCACAACTCCATCGAGATTTGTGCTTTAGCACAACGAACTTCTTGGCGTACAATGCAGTGCAATTTATGCACTGTGCCCCCCAAAACTTCAACTTTTTTCTTTATTAATTCCGCCATTCCGGTGTTGGCTCCCAACATACATAGCGCACCATCCGTTGCTATACTGCATAATTTTCCCCAGTCTAGTTCAATATTGTCGACAACTTTCACAACTTCCCCGAGCAAGTCAGTACCTTACGTCGTACCATATATACTTCTTACCCCTATAAGTTCTTCCGTAATTTTGAAATCGGTATCTATGCCTCTAACAAATACCAACAACTGAACAGTATCAGTTATGTTCGTGCTTTCGTCGCATGTAATGGAGAAATGTTCAAATTGTTTTCCTTTTTCTACAAGCTGGTGACGAACACTGTATGCTAGTTCTTCTACACACCTACTTAGTGTTTCTTGATAGCGACACTGAATTGAATAAATCAATTTTATCGGGACACAATTTCTTGGCAACAGCAATCAGACACTTTTTCACAAATTCGCCATCAGAAAATTGTTTTCCGTTCTCAGCAATTAGTTTTGAAACTTCATAACTCGCTTCGGTAACATTTCTTTGTCTTATACCACCACCCTGAATTAATAACTGCTGTTGTGCCGTAACTTTAGAAAGGAGCTCGTTTGCTTTCTCAGTACGCTCAACTCCAATAAATTTATCAAAATGGCTATGCTTTGTTAGGTAATGTCTTTTAATTTTATATTTTTTCACAACTGCAATAACATCGTTACAATTAACACATATCACTTTGTTTCCTGCTCCTTCACAAAGTACTTGCTGGTCCAGGATTCGTAAAACTTCCTACACTCGGAATCAACTTTGTGTTTTTTAAGCATTTTTTCACTTTAACACTATTTTTACAACTATTCCGTGCACAGGCTACTGTTTGATTGACAATACAACAAGCGAAACAATTAATGTTCAAAGTTTGGAGTGGGGGTGAAAACAGTAAATAAGGGATGAATCATCTCTACTACTTTGTCAAAAGAAGCGGTGACAACTCAACCCCACATTCCAGAGAGATGAGTTTCACACAGGGACATCCAAACTAGATGTTACATTTTAAAATCTAAATTTAAAATAAATAAATAATTTGTTCATTTCAATGCTTACGCGGGTCATACGAAAAGCCATGGTGGGCCGGATGTGGCCCGCGGGCCGTAGTTTGGACGGCTCTGTTTTAGAGGGTCCAATTGTGAACCATCTAGGGACCCCACTCAAACACACACAAAAAATATATTAAATTAATGTTGGGAAGTAAACATTATGATGTATAATCATTAAAATTCATCGGAGAACATATTGTTTAAATAACTCACCTCATAGGATTCATGCTTCCATGATATCGCGATTTCAAACATGGTCATGTTCATCTTCAGCCATAACATGACTATGTTTGAAATCACGATATCATGGAAGCATGAATCCTATGAGGTGAGTTGTTTAAACAATATGTTTTCCGATGAATTTTAATAACACACAAAAAAATTCATCAAAATCAGTGCAGTCATTTAGGCAGTTTTTAATTTCAAGTAAACCTCCACTTGTAATTGTCGGGTTTGCTCATTTTTTGACAATACCTACCTCGGATTATTTTAATAGGACATACTGAGTTTCATTGTGAAACATTGAAAATTGTGACCGCTAAAGCGATTTTTAAATTTTCACTTCAGGTGAAATCTTACACTTAATGGTTTAAGAGGGTCCAATGTGAATCTAAGCAATCTAGGGACCCCACTCAAACACATACAAAAAAATTTCATCAAAATCGGTCCAGTCATATAGTAATTTTTTTTTTTAATTTCAGATTTCAAGCAAAATCCCACATCTAACATTCATATTCACTGATTTTTTTTATACTATATATCTCGGTTTATTTTAATGGGATGTTCTGAGTTTTGTTGTGAAACATCAAAAATTGCGATCGCTAGAGTGATTTTTAAATTTTTGTTTCAGTGAACTCCTACATCTAATGAGTTTAGAACATAATAAACACTTGCCCCATCTGAAACCCTGTATATACAAATTTTCATGAAGATCTGGTGAATGGTTTAGAAGTCTATAAAGGACAGACAGACACACATACATTCATTTACTACCATGCTTCATTATTGTCCAACAGGGAAGAGATCTCTGGGCCGTCCAAGAAAACGCTGCATACAAAATTCATCAATGAGATCGTAACAGGCCTATTGGCCTAAGACTTGGTTGGATGAAACAGAAGGTATATAGATAAATATCAAATGTGTGTGTATATATGCATGCGTCTCTTAGACTTGCTGTTTCTCTATTTTTTAGAAAATTTTTTCTTAAAATATAAAACATTAATTCCTTGTGAAAAAATACTTCAAGGCTTATGGACTTGGTAATTTTGACAAAAGGTGAAAACATTCAGAAACGTTTTTTCCCTGCAACCTACAGGATCTATAACCATCAATTCAACAGTTAGATAGAGCTGAAGATGGTATAAAGAAGTATTGAAAGTAGTCTTTGAGAATAATTTTATTTTAGAAAGAAAACTTACGTATGAACCCCGGACCTCTGACTCCGCACGTCAGTGCATTAACCGTTATGCCATTCGAACTTCCAACAGGAACGTCACATTTCTTTCTACTTATACAATTAATTCTCCTTTCATCCGAAGACCGATAGCCATTGCTTTCAACAACCCCATCTGACGACTTCTTTTCAAAGTATTTTTTATTGAGAATTTAAACATTAATTTTTAAGTGATTAAAGCTACTATTTTGATGTTATATTTTTAATTAACATGTTTCAGAATTGGATATAGTTTTATTTTAGAAAGAAAAATTATAAAAAGTCAAGAAAAATTATGTTCGACCGGGAGTCGAACCCTGGACCTCTGACTCTGCACGTCTTTGAGAAGTCTATAATTATGAGATCAGGTGTTAAATTGTAACTCTATTATTAAATCTGAAACATATAAAATATAGATCATTGCATTCTACCAAATGTGTCCAAAATGTAAAGTAAAGTGATCTCAATACATGTCTTAGGAGGCCCTTGAGGTAGTAGGAGGTTAAGACTCCCACCTTTGTAGACAATTGGCATGAGATGTCCAGGTTTTCGTCCCTGCATGATGGTCACCCTTACCCCAGAACATACTCATTTCTATTAGAGGCTGAGTTGACCCCAGAGCCAAATTGCTGCCAGAGGGTTAGTCAGTTAAAAATACCTGATCACACCATAACTTGAACCTTCAACTTTCTGGCTTGTAGCATATTGCTTTATTAAACTATACTATGGCATTTTCCAAAATATATGAAAATTAACTAAAAGGCTCAGTCCCAATGAACTTGTTATGATGGTTATGTAATATTCGGTTCTAAAATTCATGGGTTCAAAATTAACTGGAGTCGATGGATTTTAAGAGCATGAAATCCATGAGCATGGCTTCTTTTGGATGGGAAGTAAAGCTGTGGGTTGCATATCTTATTTTTACGGGTCATAAAGGAACCTCACACCTGAAACAAGAGTTCTCTGAACAAAATTTATTGGCCCTTTCATGTCCAGATTTGAATTTCAATGATAATGACCTATGCTGTTAAAGAGAGTCATTAAATAATATATACTATCTATAATTCACATATTTTCATTAGTCAGACCAATGTCAGTGCTTAGCTGCAACTTTGAATCCAGTGATAAGTCCTGAATTGCATTATGCAACACTACACTGAGTTTTAAGAGGAAAGGAGATTGACATTTTAGTATAACCTTGATCTGACTGTTGAACATTTGTGGACTATAACAAGTATTGTAACCAAAAAATTAAAATATGTTTGGGTATTTTTTTTTTGGACGAAGACATATCTAGGGATTTGGACTGAAAAACCTGACATCTATCTCAACATTTCTTAACCTGTCTCGGTCTGGGCGAAAATTTTTCTCTTCAAATTTAATTTCTTAACCTATTTCAAACACTATAGTCCTCTTGGTATATTGAACAAAACTGACAAGATATAAAAATTACTAATATCCAGTCTACAAAGTGTATACAGGATTTTTAGGCAAAAAAAGCCAACATCTATCCTGACATTTCCTACCCAATTTCCAATACTGTAAAGTTCTTGGTGTTTTGACCAAAAATGGCAGTGTTTCAAACACCTTCAAAATTGCAATTATGCAGTCTAAAAGGCTTGTGCGATTTTTACTATATAAAACTGACATATATCCAAAATATCTGGTCTAATTTCCAAATCTTGGCATTTTGAACAACAATGGCAAAATTTCCAATATCATGAAAATTGCCAATAATAGACTCTACAAGATGTCCTCAGGATATTTAGACCAGGTAAAATACTGACATATATCCCAAAATATCTGATACAATTTGCAAGAAGGCTACAGATTTTTTGGTATTATGAAAATTGGAAAAATGCAGTCTACAAAAAGGATTTTATTTCACAGGCTATTTAACTCGTGCCCCAAATGGGAGTCAATGACCAATCAGCAATCATGTTTCAATGAATTTTGTTTTACAACCAATCACAGTCGTGTTTCACCTCGATAATTATCAAATTTTGATTACCAAAATAAAGAAAACTCCTTCTTTTTAATATTCTGAACAGGTCAGAGCATTATATTGCAGTGACTGACTAACAAATAATTCGAAAATACCATATAATGAACAGATTCCTTCGACCTACACATTTGATAATTGTGTGTTCAGTAATAGTGTTTTTAAATACTGATTTTACAGAGTTGTTGCCTTAAAAAAAAGAATTAATAATCTATAATGTTGGTTATAATATACAGTTTGATGTGTTTAATTTTTTCTCCACTAGGGTGCATTCAAACGGTCCCCGAAATCATATAGCTATCATCATCATCATCCTCTTTCACCGGTGTGGAAAGCAATGGGAACCTACCACACCAACAATTCCCTAATAAAGCTGCAAGCATAGCATGAAAATGCTATGATTGCAGTGAAGGACCTGCCTTTGGGCAGAACTACTATGGATGGATGGAGGGTGTATTCTTACAATATTGCGATCCTATTTGGCAATAAATAGTATGATCAAGTTGCAGTGATGAACAAATGAAACAACCAAACATTTCTCATTTGTATTCAAACATCGCCATTTACATTAAATATATAAATATTTTAAAATAACTATATTTAAATAATGATTTGTGAGTAAACAGCATAATTTTATTTGTTTTAAATAGTCCTAACAAATGCCACCCTTGATTCCCAAATCCTCTAGATAAATTGGAAATCACTAGTGGCATTACTTATAAAATAGACATCTATCATAAAATTTCCAAAAATTCCATAGGTACCCTACAGCCTATCGGTCGTGGTGGACTAGTCGTTATGCTCCTTGCCTTTGGTTCTGAGGGTCGCAGGTTCAAACCCAGCCGCGGTTGATGAATTTTTTTAGGGTGAAAAAATCCAAGGAACAAGTCCTCCGAAAGGGACTTTAAGCCATGGCTGAGTCTGAAGATTTTCAGGCTCGTAAAAGATCCTTAAGCCTGAATAAAGAGGCCTCTAAGCAAAATATACTGACATCAATGTCCTAGTAATACCTTAGTTGCCAGTTAGATGTCTAACTGGGTCGGTGTGATGACCACATGACATCTACGGCAAATAAGGTAACTAAAAATTAACTTGATCTAGTAACCTATCAAGTTATCGTAAAGGAGAGGCTATGGTTCTACAGTACGATCCATATAAACCTGAACCATTTTATGTGGCCATAAGTCTTGAACCAATAATAAGACACATGTGCAACTTTGGGAGAATATAATACACAATTGGGATATTACATTACATACAATTGGTACTTTTAATCAAAACCCTAAATTCAGCCTTGGAAATTGGGTCGGAATATGTGGAATGTGGGCCGGTTTATTCACATTATAAACCCCGACACAGCCTGTTGGTGGTATATTTGCAGTTTTCAATATTTCTATTTTTGTCTGCTTTTTGTTCAGAAATTTACAATCATAGTCTTACAAAATAGGGTCGGGAAATTTGGAACTTAGATCTGATTTATTCATTATTAATCCCGAAAATCGTGTAAAATGAATTTTTGCAGTTTTCGTGTTTTCGAAAATTTTGATTTCTATATTAAAAAGCTAAATGCCTTGAAAATTGGGATCATGAAATTTGGAATGTAGGCTTGATTTCCTTATACTAGAAATTCCCGACACATTTTTTTTAGACTGAATTTTCGCATTTTTCAAGGTTCGAAAAATTTTGAAATTTTTGGTCAAAGCACGAATATTCATGTCTTAAAAAAAGCGGTCAGCAAATGTGGAATATAGACCGATTTTTCCCTTGGTATAGTGTATAAGTTTATAACATTTATAGTAGGTGCATAGACTTACACCATACACACTGTAAGCTGAATTTTGCTGTTTTCAAGATTTTGAAATTTTTGTTCAAAAAACCGATACCTTGGAAAATGGGGTCGAGAAATTTGGGATGTAACCGATTTTTTTTTCTACATTTGGAATTCCGAACACACTGTGTGGACTGATCTTTTTATTTTTTCTCCAGATTTTAAAACTTTTTATCATAACTCCAAGAAAATCTTCGAAAATGGGGACGGTATGTAGACAGTTTTTTATTAGAAATCTCGGACACAGCCTTTAGATTGAATATTTGCAGTTTTCAAGATTTCCAAATGTTTGGCTAAATCACCGAGACTACCTTGGAAAATGGGGTCGAGAAATTTGGGATATCGGCCGGATTTTTTGCACTTGAAATACCAGACACATTATGCAGACAGTTTTTTTTTTTTTTTTTTTTTTTTGCAATTTCAATATTTCGAAAGTTTTGATCAAAACACAAGTGGGTCGGGAAATATGGGATGGAGGCCGGATTTTTTTCATTAAAAATCCCGATCACAGCCCTGGTTCAAGGATTTTATGCTAGCATCTGGATTTTTTTTTTTTTCCAGGAATAAAAATTCTAAGTGTAACTTCCTTTAGATTATAAATAGGCGTAAAGTTTCTAATGTCTGTCCGTGAAATGCGTAGAGAAATTCGCCAGCTATGCTTATAGACATCTTTCTCTCTTGAGCGAAATTATTAATGACACGTGATCAGTTCTCTCTCCTGCACTTCCTACCGCGGCCTAATTGGCCGTGCATTTTTGTCCGCCTCCTGCATAGATGGCTTATTTCGAACAGCTTCTCTACAGATTCTACGGACACACTATAGTCCTGGATTATAGATTGTATGAATCATGGAAATCAGATACAAGATATCTCACAGCAAAATTTGCCTAAAACAAAGTAATTTAATTTTTATCACTTCTTATTAGAGACACTTTAGGCACTGAAAGATGTCTAGACATTAAAAGTCTGTATATTTAAAAAAAATTAGATATACACTTGCATAGTTACTCAACTTTAGGAATTCAGTTTACTGTGCCGTATTCTGTAACTTAATGATAAAATTGGAAGATGATTTGAGTATGTAATTGCTTGAGGTAATCATTGAACCTAGGGAAATGGCTGAAGAAAGAAATTATCAACCATTGCATGCTGGAACCTAACTTGAAAATTATCCCAGAGAAATGTTGTGCACAAAGTCCGTGTCCAAAAAATTATGCCATTTTAACTATAAAGCACAAAAATCGTAGCAAGAATCCAGCACTGGCAACCCACTTTATGGAGAAGATGTCTTCCTGCTTGAGTAAGAGCGGAGTGGAGTGAGGCGGGTCGTGGCTCAGTCTATCGAATGACGAGTTGTATTACTTTCCTATAGTCTAAATGAGGGATTTGGTGCTGAATTTTAGTACCCTACAGTTAAAAACTTGGGGGGCCGTAGCCTAGTGGTTAAGACATCAAGTCCGATTGTCCAGAAAAAGTGGGAGCCTTAACCTCCTAGGCCTCCTGAGGCCTGTAGTGTAATTACTTTATTTTACAGTTAAAAACAGCAATCTGCACAATCGGACTATATATATAGTCCACCGCTGTGGCCCGGGTTCGATCCCCGGTCGGGGCAGCTTTTCTGGGTGAGGTTTTTATCGGGGTTTTTTCTCACCTGTAAGACAAATGTCAGGAAAACTTTAAGGCCCAAACGGTCCCCGAAATCATATGGTCATCATCATCCTTATCATTATCATCATCATCCTTCACCGGTGTGGAAAGCAACGGGAAGCCACCACACCTACAATTCCCTAGTAAAGCATGAAATTGCTATGTTTACAGTGAAGGACCTGCCTTCGGGCAGAATTACTATGGATGGATATATATATATATATATATTTATACGTCCTTTGTACATCAAACGCTTCTCTGGGAGAAATTCCAAGATAGGTTTCGGCATGGAATGGTTGACAGTTTTCTTGTAAGAGGTTTTTAAGACTCATAAGATGAAGTAGATCTTGAATAAACTTCTTCTCCAGAGGTTTGCCCTTCATAGGCCTAAATTATTAGAAGGAAATTATTAAAGAAATACCCGCATATCCACATTAGTGGTTAAGAAAATCTATAAGCCAGTTCTATAAGTTTAGGAAATGTGGAACTGTAAAAAGCTGTATGTATGAAGAATTCATACTAGAGAAGTTGCTACCTATTTATAGCAATGGAACGAACTAATTGGAATTCGGGAGTGGTTTTAACGAGCAAGTATCGGTCAAAATAGATTAAAATAAAAAGAATCTGCCCATTTTCCTTTCAATTTGGACATTGTTCATTGTGTGAACGGATAAAAATTGGCATTTGTTTCCGCATTGTATGTGATGAGAATGTTGTTGCAGCGTTACAAAATAGTTTCACCGAGCCCTGGACCGGAAATAATAATGAAAAAAGGCAGGCGTGCGTAATAATATCAGTATAGCTTTGTGTTGTGTTCAATGCATTGGTTGAAAGCGGCCGCCCATGTTAGTCAATGGGATTACTTTGTACGTTAGCAAAATTATGCAAATGACCGTAAAACGACTCAATTATTAGAATAAATGCTATGCATATAATGGTATAGTATTTGCCTCCACATGTGGGTAATAGTGATATGTATTCGTGTGCGCTTTTGTAAAGAACGGTATTCTTGATTGTACCAAGCACTCGGTCGGATAATCGATTGGAGCTTTGTTCGTGCAGAACGCCACTAGATGGACGACTTGACATCATGGACATCGCAGTAAATCGTATGATCGCATTGGACTCGGATATACAACAGTATGGCTACAACTACGACATTTGCAACTGTTATTATAGGTTTGCTGACTACCTATTGTTATCGAGTTCCCTCTGTCCTCGCCATTCCGGACAGGAAAGGTGAGTTCTTCATTTTATCTGTCGTCAGGTATTTGTTGAATAACATTGGCTGTGTAGAATAGTAGGCGGGAGTGCTGTAAGATTTTATTATATTGTGATTTTCAAATACATAAGCAGCAGCCAATGTAATTTCCTAAACAAGAAATAAAGTAGATTATATTTCACGTTAATTTGAAACAGGATACTACCTTTTGTCAACTGTTGATGGAAGTAGGGGAGGGGGAAAATCAAATGTTTACAGCACACCAACATGCACGTGTTCGAGTCAACGTGCTTTACAGGAAGTAAATTGTAACTTCGTGCATAATATTGATTGCGAATAGATATTATGTTTAATAATAATAATAATAACGCATATAATAATATAGGCCCTATATATATATATATATATATATATATATATAAATTTTTTATATTGTGCAATGCAAGCTTAATATATGTATGTGTGTGTAGGCCTATATATATACATATATATATATATATATATATATATATATATATATATGCCTAGTGGTTATGTTCCTTGCCTCTAGGTCCGAGGGTCGCGGGTTCAACCCGGTCGGGGTCGATGGATTTTTTGGAACGGAAAAATTCAACGAGCAAGTCCTCCCGGAGGAATTTTAAACCCGGGTCCCGAGTCTGAAGATTTTCAGGCTCGTAAAAATTCCTTAAGCCTGAATAAAGAGGCTTCTAAGCGAAATTTACCGACATCAACGTCCTAGTAATACCATAGTTGCCTGTTAAATGTCTCATTGGGTCGGTGTGTTTACCTCATGACATCTATGAGCAAAGATAACTAAAAATTAACTTTGTCTAGTAACTCCTTACAAAAGAGAGGCTATGGCTCAACAATGAGCTATATATAGAAGGAAGAAAAATTAATGTTTGTGCTGGAATGCCTGATTAGCGCAGTTGAGAGCACGCTAACGTATAGAGTTAAAGGTCCCGGGTTCAATTCCCGGTTCAGGCATCTATTTTTTCTTTTCATGTCATATATATCAGATAGCCTCAGTGATCGGGCGGCTTGTTTTTTTTTATAATAATGGTTGTGGGACTGTTAAAAGTCTATTTCAAAAGAAACCGCTAATTGAGTCCGATTCACCGTCAATCGGGCGGCGACTTCTTTAATTGTGACCATCAACGCGAATAACGAGGCAATAATTCTTTAAAAATTGATGGTGAAAAACGTTGAGGTTATGAAATAAAACGTTAAAATCTTAAAGTGAGTACCTGATACATCAGTCGTTCTCAACTAAATTAAATTTTTATTGTTTTAATTGTTTGGCCAAGTTTTAAACATAAGTTTATTTTTGTTGAGGGCGATTGACGTATTCATTTTAAGATTACTGTGGTCTTGAGGTAGCGTGCTGCCTTGTCACGCAGCGGGCCTGGGTTCGATCCCCGGTCGTGACAAGTTTTCTGGGTGAGATTTTTTTTTCGGGGGTTTTCCTCACCTGTAAGATAAATCTCAGGAAACTTTAAGGCCCAAATGGTCCCCGAACACCATTGTCATCAATATCATATTCGCCTAATTAGCTTAAGTTTAGTTTAAGGCCTCTCCTGGCACATCATTATCAACTCTCATTTCACCGGGGCAGCGTAACCCCGTCTTCCAGGCGCTCCAACCTCAGAAGTGGGTTACAAGTACGCCATGCCAGGAGAGAACACCAGAAATGTCGAAATGACAACCTGGGACATTTAAATAAATATATATATATATATATATATAATACAAATAAGCGATTGCATTTTACGTTTTAAACTAGCGTACCAAATAAATAAAAATGTTCACCATAAGCTTCATTCATATTTTATTAAGCCTACCTAAGTAAAAAAAAAAGTCCTAATTATACTTTTAAAAAACATAACTTTACTGACTTTATTGAGGTCCTTATCTGTTAATACAAATCAATAATGGAAATAATTTTTAAAATGAAAACTTCTTGTAGGAAACCCAGAAGGAAATGTTCAGTACGTAGGCCAACAATGAGATGGAAGAATAAAATTCGATCCATAGTAATTCTGCAGTAGGGCAGGTCTTTCACGGCAATCATAGCACTTTTCATGCTGTGCTTTGCAGCTTTACTAGGGAATTATAGGTGTGGTAGCTTCCCGTTGATTTCCACACCGGTGAAGGATGATGATAATGATGAGGATGGTGATGATGGCCGGATGATTTTCGGGGACATTTGTCTTACAGATGAAGAAAAACCCCGAAAAATCCTCACCCAGGAGCCTGACCCGACCCGGGAATCGAACCCGGGCTCGCTGCGCGACAAGACAGCACGCTACCTCGAGACCACGGCGGTGAACAGAATAAAATTAAGCATGATTTGAGGGAAATTAATTATGTAGAAAATTATTCGGAATTATTATTTCAGGGTAGGGATGTATGGAGGGCTTATGTCCGCGCGGCTATGAACCTACTGGTTCGATAGTGCCAGTAAGTTGGTTATTTTAGATTAAGTTATGTTTAAAATGTATACCTATTTCCAAAGAGAATCCACGCAAATTTAAAGCTGAATAAATGAGTTGGATGATGGTTGATTGTGTTAGGAACCATGTTGAGGCGTCGTGTAAAGCTGAATTATTGTGGAGAGATCCCACGTTGTGGTGACCATATAAAGTTGGATGTAATGATTGTGGTTACCGATGTTTAAGCTTTTCCCGGTTATTTGAGCAGTAATATTTTATTTTGCGATTCACTTTATTTTAATGCATTTTGTGTACACTGTTGATTGGGTTCAGGTTCGGAAAGCCGGAGTCTTTCTCAGGAAAGACCCAAAGGAATATTAGACAATGCTATGCAACCTTTGAATATTCGATCGGAGAACAAGTGACTGCAATCATCATGTTGGCCAATATGAAACACACGTTCCCGCTAGAGCCAATTGTCAACGTGTTTACTCACAGGTACGAGTATAAGGGGATTCTATCTCAGGAGTCCACCTAGATTAGTGGGAAAGTTAGGGTGAGTAAATGGGCAAGTTAGTTTTAGTTTGGGCAAGTTGGGTGAGAAAATTGGCGAGTTAGTACACCAGATTAGTTTAGCTTCCACTTGTTTGTTAGTGTTTTTTTGTGATAAGTTGGCTACATCTACATTGTATGAGTAATGACTAGAGGGCGGATTTCTGCATATTTGTATGTTTTATTCCTTCAAAGATAAACATCTGCATGGAAGAGGAAAATGCGTTTCATGTCATTTGGAATCAATTGGCAAAATTTTATAGTGCATATAAATGCATATTCACGGGATTAGCGCAGATTTCATTAATATGTGCATATGGGTGCATTATTATACTTTTTTCTCTACTTAATATTAAAATATTAGTTTCTAACACCATAAAATGACAAGTTTCTGCTTTATTGGCATGTTCTTGCAAATGAAGACAATCTTGTTTTCATAGAAAGCCAGCATCCCTATTTCGCATTTTCGCACAACAGTGACAATGTCGAGCAGGAGGTCTGCAATTTTATATCCTATTTGTGATTATTGTTCCTACGTATTCGAATTCAGCCGCTTCCTCAAAATTTCCCTCATTTGTGATTAGCTGTCCATTTCCATTATAATATGTATTTCTATGTGTGACCATATATTCAGCTTTATTGATATTTACTTCCAGTCCCAATTTCTTAGTGTTACTCAATAATGTGTGCATCTCCTTGCTTCAACCCATTGTGGATTTCAAAAGTACCCGAAAACTGTTTGCCTATACGCACCCTACTCTTTATGCCATTTATACACATTCGTATAAGTCTAACTTTTTAGGAATTCCGAACTCCAGCAGGATTCTATATAACTTCTTCCTCTTAATTTTGAATCGTATGCCTTTTTTTGAATCTAGATATAGTTGATGCACAATGCTATTATATTCCCATTTTTTCTTCTAAAATCTGTCTTATATAAAAAAAATCTGATCTTTTGTAGACCTGTTTCTTCTAAATCCACATTGATGATCTCCTAGAATGTCATCAATATAGTGATAGTTTGCTTACTAATATATTTGTAAGAATTTTGTACGAAGTTGAAAGTAATGAGATGCCCCTATAGTTGTTACAATCAGTTTTATCTCCGTTTTTATAAATTGGTACGAAAGATCGTCGAAAGAGCGGCGATCTTTCACCGTAAAAATACAACAGTCAAGAAATGAGGACATGGATTCCTCTGGGGTAAAATTATCCGGACCAGACATATAGTACGAAGCTTAAATATCCAAATACATAAATTCCTATTAAACTATTTGAAATATTTTGGATTTGTCTTCAATCAGATCATCACCATCAGCATCATCATCATCATCGTGAACTTATTTAGGTTTAGGTCGTTTGAGCCTGTTCCTATGAGATCTTACGATGTGGTTGATCAGTTCATCTCAATTTTGGTCCGATTAAAGAAATGTAAATTAAATCTTCAGTTGCACATTTGAAATATTGACAGTCTTCTAGGCTTTTCTATTTCTTAAATTTATTATAAAATAAATGTATGAAAGCAATATCTTTACAATATGTATATCTCAATAATTATTACAACTTTTTTGTATATAAGAAATATATTTTTTAGATTCTTTAATGAACTTTTTATTACTTATATCAAAAACATTAAATATAATATTTCAGTTAATATTTTCATATTGACCTAATATCCTGCTTCCCGTAGTCCAATAAATTATATCTGGGTTAGATTTTTTTTAGTATATGCCTACATACTACACTTAAAAATATCACAGACGGAAATAAATTATCTAATTATTTATTCATTATATACAAAAACAAAACTACATCTTTGCATTGCACTCTATAAAGTTAAATAAACGCAGTTTCCTCTGATTTAGCATAACAATGAGTAAAAAATAATTTATACATGAACAACAAAAATTAACAAATAAAAAGTATTGATACAGTCTCAAATTATGGATGTTTTGAGTCCTTACTTTTTTAGTTCAATACTTGGTTGGGGGCCTTTCTGATTCCAAGATGACTTGAAGATGGCGTGGCATCGACTCGAATGAATTTTAAGTTACTGAAGAATGTATATATGTCCATTATTCTTCCAAAGTGTCACTCGGATCTTGCTCGTTATAAATCTGCCTCGATCTAATTCTACTTTTCAGATTTTCCCATAAATTGTCAATGGGGTTTATGTCCGGACACTGCGAGGGCGTTTCCATGTATTTTGGTATGTTATACAAAATCCATAAACGCGTATTGAAAGTAGTGTGC